>CM062809.1:576455284-577192483 GCA_031772625.1 Pinus tabuliformis
ATTACTGTAGCTGTAGTTTATTTGTTGGTACTAAATGTTGGGAAATCTAAGGAGTTGGCAGTTAAACGATTTCCCATATTAATGACATTAACTTGTGATGTTTTCATTATTAGTATTAGATCTCTTAATTATCTTTTCTTATCCTCAAGATTAATGCCAAGCAACAAATAGAAGAACACAAGATATATGCATGCTTCTAGGGCAAAACCCCCCTCGAGTGGAAATCATAGTCACAAATTCTTCCTTCATTAGATTCAAGATGAGACGACCAAGACCCTTACAATCTAGACCCAAGACATCCTCCATCAAGTCATCCTTGTAACTGTGAGAGCACTGAGTCATCATCACTGTGGTAGCACCGAGTTCATCCCTGTGCCTAATCCGAGCTCCTGAAACATCCTCTCTGAGCTCCTTACTTTGATACTGAAACACCTTCTTTGTAATCCGAACTACTCACTGTGGTGCCACTGAAACTATCCAAAGAGAAAGCCTTCACTGTTGTGACAGCGAATCCTTCTTACTGTGTTTTCACTGAAATCCGCACTACCATACTGTGATATCCGAACTGCAATTTCAAAAATAATTCGAACCATTCTTCTGAGATATATATGAGCTTCTTCTTCTCTGATCATCGAACTTGTACTTTTGTAATTTATGCGAGCTTCTATTGTGGGTAATGTGAAAGTCTCAGCTTGGTATATATACTAGTTTGTCCATAAGTGAGCCAACATGACATTTTTGAATAGCAGTGTCACTTATTTTGAGCTGACATGAGTTCTCTTGAGGGTTGTTGACTTGATGAGGATTCTTTGAAGCCGACAGCAAGGAGACCTTGATGGAGGAGGAGTCTTCAAACAAAAATTGACTTTGACAATTAACCTAAAGCCTTCAATGGAGGCTTGACCTATGACATTTGACCTAAGCATGAAACCCATGCTTTAATAAGTCAAATAAAATAATAAAATTATTTTTGATTTTCCTTTGACAAATATGTTACATTTGACTCAAGTAGAATAATGAAGACCGAACCTAGTTACATTTTCCAACACTGAATGTGAACATAAAATGGGATATATATAGGGAGAAGCCAACATCAAACCAACAACTGATATCACATACAACATCTCATACACAACTTGCTGTAGGTACTGTTGTACCTTAAGAAAACAATTTCTTGGCTGTGTACAAATTGTGCTTAAGACATTAATGTTATAGTTATTGTCACTTGTTTGTCACTTAATTGTATGTTGTGTTCTTAAATGAAGGACCTGGGAGACTTGGTTTTTAACCCTCAATACTTAAGTGACAAGAAAATCTCAGAATGCCATTTGATTGTTGAATATAAATGATGAATGAAGAAAGCTTAAATAAGTCAAAGACAATATGCTGTTTTACATAGGATCTACTATTTGTGACACTTGGAGAAGTTATAGATAATATGCTGTCTTACACAGAAACTACTCTCTGTAACTTAGAAGAATTGTAGAGGTGTGAACTTCAAGTATAGGAGTGCGCTGTTTTAAGGGATTTTAACTTCATTTACATAAGCAAATAAAGACCTGCAGCTTCATTACCATACTTAAAGGAAGAAAACATAAGATGACTCATAATAGAGAAGTCACAAAATCATACGAAACAATGTATGGAAAACTTATGATTCTTTCATTAATCAACAGTGGTATCAAGAATTTAGTGGCCTAGTATCCAGGTTCTCCAAAATCCAAACCCCTTCTCTCTAAATTTTCCTTTTTTTATACCTTATGAGACAGTTGGTAGTCATCAAAACTGTCAAACTACTTAACTATTTCCGTAATTGTCTAAAGTAAAAATTACTACAGAGTATTAAACAGAGGGTAAAAGACACCTCATTGTAAAGAACATAAAATAACAGGAAGTAACGAAAATTAGAAGATGATAGCCATTCTCTGTTTGAATTTGTATCTTTGAGCCTTGACAGAGCAGTGGATGAAGGGCGAAAGGCTTTGGAAGCACTGCAGGGGGTAAAGAATGTATGGGAGCCTCAACGAGGTTGAACCCCCGTGGTGATTTCTGGCTGCACATTTCGATCAAACATGTTAACGTCACGATCAACTGTGGGGGTCGAGCTTTGACTAACCTTTGTGCTAATTACTTCCCCACAGCGCGCCTTAAAGGACTTATCAAACTATCGCTTGATTGCACTTCATGAACTTGTATGACATTTAAACGATGGGTCGGGCCCACAAAACTTTAAATAATTAACACTCTGATTCATAAAACCTATCGCGTCTACCTTTTCAACGCACCTTTGACTCCCTTATGGACCCGATAGGACATAAAACTGTATTTAATGATTTATCGGGTCCGATATTAAGGAATGAACCCGATGACTTGCCGACCCGATATTCGGACCCGATAGGAAATAAAAACTTGAATTTGATGATTTATCGGGTCCGATTAAAAGATGGAACTTGATCACTTTCCGACCCGATATTGCGACCCGATATCCGTCGGATCCCGTTTCTTTCGATGGACGACTGAGATTGGCCCAGACTTCAGCAAATTTAAACTGTGTTTGATACACCGTCGCATCCGATCTCTGAAATAAACCCATTCTAGTTATGCAATTACCGTTGGATCTGTGGCTTGTTGATTGGACTGCCTAGATCTTCTCGCGGGTTTGTCACTTTCAAAACCATTGAAAATATAAAATCAACCATTTATTTCATATTTTTTGATTTTTCTTCCATTTTGTAATAAAACTGAAAATAAAACTTAAATAACAATGGACAATGGATGCTACAACATCTGGCTCCACCTAGGGATAGTGCTTTTGCCACATAAGCACTAAGAACTGCAGATCAGTGCCTTCACCTCGGGCATGGAGTCATATATTGCTTAATCAATTTAAATTCTATGGCATTTGTACACTGATTTCACTCCGGTATCTACAATGATAAGATGCTTATGCTTCAGAACTGGAAGTAATGCTTGAGGTACTGCCCATTGACAGGCAGCTGTAGAGTTTCACCATCAAGATTCTCAAGAAGGAAAGTATTATTGGACCTTGCTTCAACAATTCTAAAAGGGCTATTCCAAAGAGGATCAAACTTCCCATGCTTACCCTTATCTTCTCTTCTGGTATCCCATCTTAATACTAGATTTGCAACTTTAAAGTCAATCTCCTTGGCTTTTCTGTCAAAAATACTTTTCATCTTTGATTGATACATAATCAAGTTGTCTCTTACCTTGTCCCTGTTTTCACTTAGCTCCACTACTTTATTCATTCTTCTTATCAAAGCATTGGGTTCTTCTTTCGCCTCTTGAATCATTGCAATCACAGGCTTCACAAGTTGACTTGGAAACAAAGCCTGAGTTCCATATACTAATTCAAAAGGTGATTTGCCTGTAGACCTTCTTGTAGTCACTCTAGCAGCCCATAGAGCAAACTTTAACTTAGAATCCCAGTCTTTTTGGTTCTCTGCAATAGTTTTCTTAAGGATCTTCATCAAAGTTTTGTTAGTGGATTCAGCTAATCCATTTCCCTGCGGATGATAAGCTATTGAATGGGACAAAATAACATTATACTTTTGACAAAAAGCAATAAACTTACTTGAATTGAAGACTTGAGCATTGTCTGTTATGATTTTGATGGGGCATCCAAATCTGCTGAAAATATTCTCCTCTAAGAACTTCATCACCACCTGATCATTTGCTCTCTTAGTAGGTATAGCTTCTACCCACTTGGTGAAGTAATCAGTAGCTGTGAGAACCCACTTGTGTTGTCCACTTGAAGGTGGGTTAATCTCTCCAACAAAGTCCAATCCCCATTGTCTGAATGGTTCCTCTATGAAGACTGGGATCAAAGGCAAGGGAGCTAACCTCTTCTTCTTAGCAAAAAGCTGACACTTCTGACAACTTCTGACAAACTTATATGTATCACCAAATAAAGTAGGCCAATAAAATCCTGTCTGAAGGATTTTATGTGCAATAACTTTCCAACTGTAATGTCCTCCACATAACCCCTCATGATGATCTTTGATTGCCTCTGTAAACTCATCTTCTGTTAAACATAACAACAAAATTCCTACAGGATCCTTCTAGTATAATTTGCCTTCCATAATCACATATGGCTGTGCTTTGATCTTTAATGCTCTATACTTTGTTCTATCCAAGGATTGGGGACAGGAGAGAAAACACAAATAATGGATTATATGCTTGTACCATTCTGAACATAAAAATTTATACCTGATCTTCATACCTGGATCTGGCTTTTCTTCATTTTCTCCAGTTGTTCCTTCATCCACAGGTGTCAGCAAGTTAATTCCCAATGCCTGAAAGTTTGACTCTGTCAACATTTTTGCCAATCCTTGCCCTTTCACCAACTTTGTGGGTTTTATGTCCAAGTCATACTCTTGGATCTTAGTTATCCATTTTACTCTTTTGCCTTCTACATCTCCTTGTACTAATACATATTTTATTGCAACATTTGGCACATAAGCAGTGATCTGTGACTGCAGCACATAAGTTCTAAAGGCTTTCAGTGCTTTTACCAAAGCATACACCCGCTTTTCAAGAATATTATCCTTTAGCTCAGCATCCTTGAGAATCTTGCTAAAGAATGCAACATGCTGCTCCTTCTCTTCATCATTCTTCTGCAGCAAGACAACAACTATTGAATTCGGTGATGCAAATGAAAAAAATTGGAAAGGCTTTTGATAATCAGGGTTGATTAGGACTGGAGCTACCTGCAATGCTTCTTTAATCCTAGAAAATGATTCTCTAGCTTCCTTAGTCCAATGCACTTCATTCTCCTTCTTCAGCATATTAGTAATTTCTTTTACAATCTCTGCATAATTGGACACAAATCTCCTTAAGAAGTTTATTTTTCCCAGAAACTTTTGAATATCCTTTTTACTCCTAGGCAGTGGTATTTTTTGCACAACTTGTACTCTTGCTAGATCTATCTTCACTCCATCTCTAGAAACAATGTGCCCCAATAGTTTGCCCTCTTCCAGAGCAAAAATGGATTTCTTGGGATTTAAGGAAAGCCCAAATCTTCTACATTTTTCAAAAGTCTTTTTAGATGATCTAGATGTTCTTCATCAGACTTTGAGAAAACAATAATATCATCCAAATCAATGTTGCACGAAGCGGGAGCGAAGCGGAAGCGTTTTTTGGAAGCGGGGACGCCGAAGCGTCATTTTCCAAAAATCTAGGAAGCGAAGCGTCCGCGGAAGCGTCTGCTATATATATATATATTTTTTTATATTTTTTTGCATTTATACTCAAAACAAACATCCCAAATACCAAATTAATTGTAGAAGACATGAAAACATGCATATTTTTGCATAAATCAAGATAGATATGGCATCCATGATTCCATTGTAGTTACTAGTATGTACAACAATCATCTATATTCTAGCTATTACAAACATACATCAAATTTTTAAGCATATTATAAAACATAAAACATTTAAGCATATTATAAAACATAAAACATAGAGCATATTATGATTTGTCTAGCAAGTGAGCAACTGTCAATATTTGTCATGTCCAAAATTCAAATAATAATGTTTACAAAATATGTCACTTGGTCGCCGCCAAGCCAAAAAGGTTCAAAATTCAAATTCACAAGTCTACAAGTCTAATGAGTAATCTATGACAAAAAGTAGTAGATTGTGAATATATCTACTAATCTCTCGTCCTTCCACCACGAATAGAACGTGGTGGCGGGCCTCCACGTGGTGGCAATGAAGAAGATGGTGCCTGTGGAAGTCGTGGCACTGACATTGATGAAGAAGAACCCCCTGCTGTTGGTGTTGAACCATGGAACCTAGGAACCAAGGGACCAGATGGGGGTGGGGGTGGTAGCATATCAACACGGTCATCATCATCCTAGAATCGCTCAAAAAATTCATGCAAAAAAAAAAACACTAGTTAACAAAAAAATTAAAAACATGAATTAGAGAAATGCTTTATAAGGGAAAATTGGAAAATTCATACTACAATGGACATACCTGGATAAGAGCATCCTCTAATTGCTCTAGTCGCAACACTCCATCCTCCAAATTGGGCTCCTCTGGATTCTTGTCCCAAATCAACAAGTCTTTATTAGACTTTGCATCTTCACAGTAATGGGACAACAATCGCAAGTTGTAATGAACATAAACCAAGCTCTCTGCCCGGTCTAAATTCAACCTGTTCCTTTTAACACTGTGGATGAAAGAATAAGAGCTCCAACACCTCTCTGCAGAAGAAGTGTTTACCACCTGTGATAGCACCCGCAATGCCAAACTCTGTAGAAGTGGAGTACCCCCTCCATGCATGTTCCACCACTCAAGAGTAGAAAAAGTCTCTCGATCTTTAATTGCATGCATGCTCCCAAATGGACCAGTGTTGAGCGTATAGTTGCTCACCTGTCTCCGTACCAATGCAGCCTCCTCCTCATCAGGGATTAATTTACTCAATGCAGCCATATATTTTTGGTGAACCTCTTGATCTTGGTGTGGTTTTCTCCTGCTTCCCCCCCCAGGTGCTGGTGTTGAAAGCCATGATGGATGATAGTATTTAGGTGTCAAAACATATGCTAATGCATGCAATGGAATATTTAGCATTTCCCATCGGTTTTGCAGGTCTACACGAATATAATTGTACAAGTTGATATCTCTAGGCTCAACAATGTCTTTAATCTGCCCCAACATGCTATCCATTTGCTCATACACCTCCCCAATTACTGGTCGATCTGAATCTGCAAACTTGATCATGTAATAAATTGGTTTGGTGAATTGCAAAACATATTTAACCTGTCCCCAAAAGTAACTGTCAAGAACAGTGTCCTTGACTGCATTAGCACCATCTATGTCAGTGTTAATTTCATCCCATATTTCAGCACACACCAGATTAGTTAAAGCTTGTCTCACCTTCACTAGCCGCCTAAAGGTGAGGTAATAACTAGCAAATCTTGTCTTTGCAATTTTAAGCAATTGCAACTTGGAGTAAGTGCCATAGAAGTAGTTTACCCTTGTATGCCCTGTGATGAATTTAATGAGCTGCTTCCCTCTCCTGTAAACCTCAGCAATCCACCCACATTCTTTGTGTTTCACAATATCATGCATCAAAAGGTTCAATGTGTGAACCAGGCACCCAGACCAAAAGATGTGTGGATGAGTACGTGCAATAATTTTTCCTGTTGCCTTACAATTTGCTGCATTATCTGTGATCACTTGAACCACATTATTCGGACCAACATCTTTGATTGATTTCAATAGGAGATCTGCAATGTTTTGTGCAGATGCAGTGATGGAGGAGGAGTCATGACATGCAATAAATACTGCACCACTAGAAGAAACACCAAGAACATTTATCAAATGTTGGTTTCTAATATTTGTCCACCCATCTGATACAATGGATACCCCAGAATCTACCCACTCATTTGTAAAATGTGTCAAAGCTCTTTGAACCTTAGCTTTTTCTCTTTCTAATAACACTGTTCTAGCTTTCTCATAGTTGGGGGCCTTGTATCCTTTTGGGGCTTCATTGATGGCCTTTACCATTTCATGCCAATAGGGAAAGCGAAGCACATTGAATGGTACACCGCAAGCACAAAGAAAACGGACTATCTTTCCATCCACATCATCCCTCCCAGCAACATTAAGGAAATCCCCTATTGTTCTTCTACCTCCAGAGCTTGCAGAAGTACCATGAGGAGATGAGCAACTACCAAATTTAGAGGTTGCACTTGATTCAGAATGAGTTTTTTGTTTCTTGTTTTTTTGTTGTGCAGCCATCTCTATTTGGATGTATTTTCTTCTTTCTTCAGTTGAAATGTTTGGGCAAATTTGTACCCCCACAGAACCCTTTTTTTCATCACTGTCCAGCACCCCACAAAGATGCCTCCTCAGACGGGTATATGAACCACAATATGGTTTTCCTCCATGACAACCATGAGGGCACACAAATTTGTAAGATCCACCACCCTTCCCCCATCAAGTTTGGTCACATAGTTCCACAAGGGTGTTGATGTAGCTTTCCCATCTTGTGTTTCAGTGTCCCCTTCAAGTTCATCCCCTTCCTCTTCAAACCCTTCCTCCTCATCATACATTGGGTCACTACTATTAGGACCATCACCAATGTCCTCTTCTGTTTCTTCCCTTGTATTCCTCACCCTTGCCATCATTAAAACCAAGAGTGGAATGATACATAGAAGCCAAAAGAACACCATCTTGGAATATGGATATAGGTGGTGGACAACGACAACCTGTAAATAAAGGAGCAAGTAGAAACAATGGGAAAGAGTAGGAGAGGGAGGAGAAAAATACAATTTTTTTTTCAAAAAAACAAGGGAGTTTGGGGTTTGAACTTACCTCTTTAGCTCTTGTAGATGAAGTCCTCCAAGCTCTTGCTCCAAGCTCCTCCTCCTTCTCCTAGCTCCTCCTTCTTCACTCCTCCAAGCTCTCCTCTCTTCTCCTCTCCTTTCCTCTCTTCTCTTCTCCTCTCCTCTCTTCTCTTCTCCAACTCTCATAAACTCAAAGTGAGAAAATGAGGAATGAATGGGGGCTTTATTCTTTTCATTCCTCACCTTAACCTCACTCTAACCTCACCCTAACCCACCCCCTTAAGGTTGAGTGAACATAACTTAAAAAAAAAATTAAAAAAAATGTGTTTTTCTCCCTTGGGCGCGCCCCTTTCCGCCGAAGCGTACGGAAGCGTGCGTGAAGCGCACGCTTCCTGCTCCGAAGCGCCACGCTTCGGCGGCCCGAAGCGCCGTACGAAGCGCGCTTCGGAGCCGGCGCTTCGGAAATTCCAGGAAGCGCTAAAAATTTCACGAAGCGCGCTTCGTACGGCGCTTCCTAGGCGCTTCCGTACGGGGCGCGCTTCGGAGCTTCGATCCGGGGGGGGCGCTTCGTGCAACACTGATCCAAATATATTACTACAAACTTATCTCCCGCAAAAGCAATGTCCATAGCCCTCTAAAAAGTAGCACCTGCGTTCATCAAGCCAAAAGGCATTCTGGCATACTTAAAGGTTCCCCAGGGAGTTGTGAATGCTGTCTTCTTCTGATCTTGTCTATCCACTATCTCTTGGTTATACCCAGAGAATCCATCCATCATTGACATTCTAAAAGATCCTGTTACCTTCTGCAGCACATGATCCATTTTAGGCAATGGATAATTATCTTTCAAGGAAGCCTTGTTGAGATTTCTGAAGCCCACACATAACCTTATCACTCTATTTTTCTTTCTTACAGGCACTAAATTAGCCACCCAATTGGAGTTCCTGAGCAGAACTATTATTTTGGCATCAAGCAACTTTTTTACCTCTTTTTCAATTGATGGTAGAAGCAGAGGATTTATCTGTGTAAGCTTCTGTTTAAAGGGTTTAATTCCATCCTTCAAGGGGATCTTATGTTGAAGATTTACATCGTATGTTTTGAGATCCTCATAGGACCATGCAAAGACATCAACATAGTCCTTGAAAAGCTTAATATATCTCTCTTGATAATTAGGTGAAACTCCATTGAATAATTTGACTAGCCCGGGTTCTTCCTGAGTTCCAATGTTATGATCCTGAATGTGTTCATCTTGTGAAATTTTTTTTGAGTCAACAACCACATCATTGGGGTTAAAAAGCCTCTCAAGAGGGACAAGTCCCTTTGGTAGAATATTATCTTTCAATTGAAAAATTCTTTGATTAGCTATTGAATATTTTAATCCACTAACTTCTGCAACTTCTGCTGTTTCATCTTCATCCTGATCAATTTTTGTGCCCTGAAATTCTTCAACCAATATTCAAAAATTCTTTAATCTGTTGATCATCTTCAAAAACTTGCCAATATTTAACATTATCAAGAACAGAACATCTGTGCTTCATTTCTACCTCATATCTTAGTCTTGGATTAATAGGAGGCTTGAAAGTACTAGCAGTGACAACCAATGAATCTGCTAATCTGTTCCCATCCCTTGGAATAAATTGAATGTTAAAAGCTTCGAAAAAGTTCTCAACCAAATCCCATACTTCATTTCTGTATGCCCTAAGCCTAGGGTGTTTTGTTTGACAGTGATTTTTTATTTGTTTGATAATTAGCGTCGAATCTCCAAAAGTAGAAATTGACATAATTCCTATCTGTTTAGCTGTTTGCAGAGCAATAATCATGGACTCATATCCCGCTACATCGTTTGTTGCTTTGAACTCCAATTTAAAGGAAAAAGGGAACATATTACCTCCAGGTGCAATTAAAAGAAAACCAACACCTATTCCTTCCTTGGAATAGGCTCCATCAAAGAAGCATTTCCACACTCCTTCAGTTTGCAGCTCTGTAATTACATTGGCTGAAGCAAGTTGCTTCTGATTATCTTCAGCCAACTCTGCATTATCATGCAACATGAAGCAAGCAAAGTCATCTTTCTCTTGGCTATATACAGGTGAATTACTTGCTCCATTTTTTGTAATTGTTTTTACAAATCTAGTTTCTCTGTACAATCTCCTCTCTTCCCCACCAAAAGTCGGTATAACAACATATGTAAAATCTAGTTTCAGAACACCACCCAATTTAGCCCCCCATGACCTAGATAGTAGCATTCCAAATCTAGCAGGGATATCTGCTACTACTACATCCATGACCAAGCTTCTAGCTGGAATCTGGGCTAGTGACACTACCAGATCCTTAATGACCCCCAGACACTTGACTTTGTTTGAATCAAAAGAGTACAGGTCTCTATAGGGTTTGGTAACTTGTAGATTTAGTTGCTTCATCACTGACAATGGCATAAGGTTGTGTGAAGCTCCTGAATCAAACATACAATTATGCAGGAGGAAATCATGGATCAATAAGGAAATATAAAAAGGAGGTGTTGAAGGATCTACTTCCTCTACATGTGGACCAAAAACCACTACTGGTTTATCTTCCTGCAGATTTATAGTGTCATTTATATTCACATTCTCTTTTAAATTAATAAACTCAGCAATCTCCCTTTGATAAACTGGTGTTTTTGCTAATTCTGTAAGGGGAACTTGAATTCTAACCTTTTCCAACTCTTTAGTAAGACTAAACAAATGACCCTGTTTAGCATTCTTTTCATTTTCATCTTCACCTTTCTTCATGACTGAAATTACTTGGGGAATTGAAACAAGTTTCTCCAAAGGAATTTTTCCACTTTGGTCTTGAGAAGACTCACCTTGAAGTATTTGTGTCTTGCCATTTGCATTCTGTTGTTGCTTTCCTTTATTTACTTGTTTTGTAGGCTGAGATTCTTGTGGAGTCACCTTTGGTGAGGAAGCTAGAACTTGCTGCTCACTTTCATTTTCCTGACTTCTTGATCTTTTCCTTGACCTTAAATCATATTTCTTATGTAGTTCTGCCTGCATAAAATTAGAGAATTGCTTCCAATATTCATCAATTTTATTTTCATCATAAATGGCATCTGTTTCAGCATATTCATACTCTTCTCCTTCAACACCAAGTTCATCTTCATCTACTGCATATAACGTAGAAATTTGATCTTCATGATCCCTAGGGTGCTCTAGTACTTCACCAGGATTTGCCTCTATATACAATGGTGCTTGAATCTGATCTTGTTCTTTTCTCTCCTTTTGCAAGATTTGCAAAGGTTGCCTTCTATATTGGGGATTAAAGTTCTTATTATATTGTGTTTGCCTTTGAGAATTCTTATTTTCGAACTCTAACTTAATCAATTTATCTGACAAAATTTTAATTACATTACTCATATCCTCTAATGTTTGACTTTGAGAGGATTATATCTTTGCCTTTCCCTTGTCTTGGATAGGTTATGTCTCTGGTGCTTTGCCTGCAGCCACCAGATTTGCTTCTATCTCTAATGCATCTGTTTGGATCTGATCAAGGGTTGGGGATCTTCTTTCCCTTAATGTGAATCCAAAATTTGACTCAAAAGCCCCTGCAAAAGTTATTTTTGCACCAGTAGGAGGGGGCTTAATCTCCACTGGAAGACTATTGTACAATTTATTAAATCTTCTAACAAATTCAACTACAGTTTCATCATATTTCTTCTTTATAGCATTAAACTCTGTTAGTGAATACCCATGGTCTCTTTTTTCTCCCCATCTCTGGGTGAATAGATGTTCCATCTCTTCCCAAGAAGGAATAGAGTTATTGGGAAGCCCTTTAAACCATTTCCTTGCTTCTCCATCCAAGGATTGAACAAAAAGTCTTAGAACAACATCTAGATGTTCAACATTTAGGTTTTCTGCAAAATTACAAAATACTGATACATGATTCTCTGCTGTTTGTTCATCTTCCCTTGTAAAACGAGGAAGAATCTTGAGGTATTCTTGTGGCATTTGATTCAACGGTTGTGGCAGTTGAAGAGGTGCATACCTATTCGTCAAGAATGCAGGAGCTGCCATGTTTGCTCCCAAATTTATTGAACCTTGATTACCAACAGATGTGGAACCTGACTGAGGGGTAAATGGAGTGTGCAGAGGTGGTAATGTAGTTATAGGTTCAGGTTGAAAAATTATAGCAGATAATGGAAAAGTAACAGACTCTAAAGACTGCTCTTGACAGTTGGGTTCTTGAAATGAAGATGATGTAAAAAGTGACTCTTGATCAGATGAATGTTTGGGTGAGTTGCTGCCTGATGTAGACAATGTACGAATCAGTGTAAGTGGGGTTTTAGACCTTCCAACCTTCTTAGAAACTAGCCTTTCAGGATCTGAAAGGGCTTGAACCTTCTGTTGTGAGGTGTCTGATCTTGTATGGGGTCTTCTTGGAGCCAGAGTTATTGCTTTTATCCAAAATAGCCAAAAATTCCTCCTCACTAAACAACCAGAGGAAACTATTGAAAACCTAGGGAAAAGTGTTCTTGTCTTCTCTGCCCCCAAGACAACAGACTTTGACAAGCTTCTATCAGTTTTCTTCTCTTGACCTCGGATGTTAGGAGTAGGAACTGGGCAGGAGACTCTCCCCCCCCCTTTTTTTCCTTCTTCTTCTTCTGCTTCTCTGTTTTGAAGCCGAGAGCTTCTAGCTTCTACATTTACATTTACTTAGATTATAGATTTATTTTCTGCTTTTTGAAAGAAATGTTAAAGGGGACCGTTTGGTCGACCGACTTGGCATGATGTAATCATTGTAACCGACAGTCCTATTGATCTATTATGGTCATTTGTTGGACATTAATAAAATTATCAGCGACGCCAATTAATGTTGTACCTTAAGAAACCAATTTCTTGGCTGTGTAGAAATTGTGCTTAAGACATCAATGTTTATAGTTATTGTCACTTGTTTGTCATTTAATTGTATGTTGTGTTCTTAAATGAAGGACCTGGGAGACTTGGTTTTTAACCCTCAATACTTAAGTGACAAGAAAATATCATAATGACATTTGTTTTTTGAATATAAATGATGAATGAAGAAAGCTTGAATAAGTCAAAGACAATATGCTATTTTACACAGGATCTACTATCTGCGACACCTGGAGAAGTTATAGATAATATGCTGTCTTACACAGAAACTACTATCTATGACTTAGAAGAATTACAGAGGTGTGAACTTCAAGTATAGGAGCGCTCATTTAAGGGATTTTAACTTCATTTACATAAGCAAATAAACGCCTGCAGCTTCATTACCATACTTAAAGGAAGAAAACATAAGATGACACATAACAGAGAAGTCACAAAATCATACCCAACAATGTATGGAAAACTTTTGATTCTTTCATTAATCAACAATTGTATCAAGAATTCAGTGGCCTAGTATCCAGGTTCTCCAAAATTCGAACCCCTTCTCTCTAAATTTTCCTTTTTTTATACCTTATGAGACAATTGGTAGTCATCAAAACTGTCAAACTACTTAACTATTTCCGTAACTGTCTAAAGTAAAAATTACTACAAAATATTACACAGAGGGTAAAAGACACCTCATTCTAAAGAACATAAAATAACAGGATGTAACAGAAATTATAAGATGATAGCTGTTCTCTGTTTGAATCTGTATCTTCGAGCCTTGACGGAGCAGTGGATGAAGGGCGAAAGGCTTTGGAAGCACTGCGAGGGGTAAAGAATGTATGGGAGCCTCAATGAGGTTGAACCCCCGCGGTGATTTCTGGCTGCACATTTCGATCAACCGTGCTAATGTCACGGTCAACTATGGGGGTCGAGCTTTGACTAACCTTCGTGCTCATTGCTTCCTTGCAGCGCGCCTTAAAGGACTTATCAAACTATCGCTTGATCGCACTTCATGGACCTGTATGACATTTAAACGATGGGTCGGGCCCACAAAACTTTAAAGAATTAACACTCTTATTCATAAAAACTATCACGTCTGCCTTTTCAATGGACCTTTGACTTCCTTACGAACCCAATAGGACATAAATCTGTATTTAATGATTTATCGGGTCCGATATTAAGGACTGAACCTGATGACTTGCCGACCCGATAGGAAATAAAATCCTGAATTTGATGATTTATCAGGTCCGATTAAAAAATGGAATTTGATCAGTTTCCGACTCGATATTGTGACCCGATATCTGTCAGATCCCGTTTCTTTCGATGGATGACTGAAATTGGCCCAGACTTCAACAAATTTAAACTATGTTTGATACATCTTTGCATCCAATCTCCAAGATAAACCCATTCTAGTTAACTTATGCGATTACCATTAGATCTGTGGCTTGTTGATCGGATGGCCCAAATCTTCTCGCAGGTTTGTCACTTTCAAAACCATTGAAAACATAAAATCAACCATTTCTTTCATATTTTTTGATTTTCTTCCATTTTGTAATAAAATTGAAAATAAAACTTAAATAAAATGGACAATGGATGCTACAACAGATACACTTTCTTGTTTTCGGTGAAATAAACAAATAAGGCCATAATGTATGCTTCCAATCAACACTTCAGAAAAAGAGTTAAATGCTTTTAATAAATTAAACAAGAATGAAACATCACAGAGGCAATAGGTCAGTGATAATGTTAAAATTGGCAACTAGGGCCAAACTCCACGTGGGTCATCTTATTAATGGCAGCTGATATTTTTCTTGGATCCCTCTCATCGAGAGGTGTAGGATTGATCTAAAGATCATCCGATTTTGATAAGTATTCATGGAGATATGAATTTATTTGCGTTATGGGACAATTTGTCAAGGTCGGCCAACAACGAAACAAACCCCACTTGTGCTCAACATTTTAGTATAAATAGAGGTGGCCTTCTAGTCATTTCTACACACTCATTTGGGATCTCTTCCTCTCTACTTGTCTTTGGGTTTTAGTAGAAGGAGAGATCCTAA
Organism: Pinus tabuliformis; assembly: GCA_031772625.1. Lineage (NCBI taxonomy): Eukaryota > Viridiplantae > Streptophyta > Pinopsida > Pinales > Pinaceae > Pinus > Pinus tabuliformis. The sequence goes on from CM062809.1 coordinate 576,470,527, forward strand.
TGGAGATACACTCCCCTAATAGAGATCTATACTGCCCTAATGGAGATACGCTGACCTAATGGAGATCTACGCTGCCCTAATGAAGTCTACATAACGCAACAAGGAAAGATTTAATTGTTGGTCTAGAAGAGACCCTATCCGCTGTCCTAAAAGGCACCTATACGCAACCCTAAAGAAAGAGACCTATACATTGTTCAAAAGAACCTTAGCCACAGTCATGAAGAGGTTCAATACTGCCCTAGCCGCAGTCCTAAAGAGGATGGTTTAAGCCGCAATCCAAGAGAGGAGATCCCTGCTCCTATACGCTGCCCAAACCTGCCCTATACGCTACCCTAACATGCTCCTATATGCTGCCCTAGCCTGCCCTAACTCGTTGTCTAAAAGAATGTCCGAACAACAGTCACCAGAGGCTACTTAGCTGCAACAAGAAGGGATCATCTATATGCAACAAGGTAAGACCTAAATGCCGTCATACTACACTGTTTTGGAAGGGTTTAGGACATCCCTTAGATGCAACAACAAGGAGACTTAGCCGCAATCTATACATAGCCAAACGCAACCCAAAGATGATGACTAGATGCCCTTGCCGCAATAAGAAGAGACAACAAGGTATCGTCACTTCAGGACAGCATGGAGAGCTTAGATTAGAGGCCAAGTTGTTGTTGAAGAGCTGATTATATGAGGGCTGTTTGAGGGTGCAAACAGGTCCTGAAAAGGGTTGTCTCAAGGATCAAGGAGCTGTGGGTATGGCTGTTGTGACCAAGACCAAAATCAAGATAGTTTGGATTGCAATCAAGATAGTTTGAGAGAGTTGTAGATGACAACTACACTGTGATAGGAAATAGGCCTTATCACCTCAAAACAAGAGACAACGTGGATAGGCTTGGGGCAGATTTGTGCATAGTATGTACAGTAGCATAATGATGTCATAGGTGGCAGCATGATGAAGACGTATGCTGCTGTATAGTGCAACCTTGGGACATCAATAAAGCTTGATGGAGCAAGAAAATGGGACAACAATATGGTAGGCATGGAATGACAATGTCACTAACAGTGGGACAACAATATGGTACATGGGACCGCAGTGGTAGCATGAGGTCCAACAATTGAGTGGAGCATGGTGCAACACGGTGAGGTGCAACATGTGGATGAGATGCAACACTCTGATAGGTGAAGGAGTCACCTTGGAGAATCAATTGAAGCAACATGTCTTCAATTGATCTCATGTTGAGATGATCTATTCTCTTATCTAGAAAGTCTAAGTGTTGACTTCTGTTGTAAATGTACTATCTCTCTCTCTCTCTCTTTGCTGAACTATTGAATAACATATAAGAAGAATTGATCAAGGTTTTCCCCACATTAGTGTTTGTCCTTGGCTAACTCCACATCTTGTGTCCTCTTGTCTTGGTTTGTCTTCTGCGATATATCTTTATGTTCTTTCTGCAGTTTACTTTAATGCTAATGTGATTGCTAATCTGGAAAAGATATTGAGCTAATTGTGAAAATTGAAATAAATTGCTCTAGCATATAACATACCTAAAATTAACATGGTATCAGAGCTGAGGTGAAGAGAATGCCGAAGCAAGAGTGAAAGAGCAATCACCGAAGACAGTTGGGAAAGGACAAAAGGATTAATGGATTCCTCATCCCTCTTCAAATTCACCAAGGGTGAAATCAAAGAAGAGAACATTATCAGAATGGCGAAGTAGAAGCTTATGATGGCCTACCGAAAGATCACTTCATTGGGAAGTCCGGATCTAAGGGTGGAAGGCAAGGTAGAAGACTTGTTCGGCCATTATGTGAAGGAGTGTTTGAATGGCAGGGACACATCACTTGATGAAGATAACGATCATTCTAGGGACATCTTCAATGATAAGAGGAATGACAGGTAATGCAGGTCATCAAGGAAATGACCGACTCTTCAGGGAAAGCACAGAACCCTTGGTATGAAGATTGAAATGTTGTTTCTAATAAGATAAAGAAGCATTATCTGGTATTGGCTCTCTCCTTCAGATTTTTTGGGAATCTGGCTTATTGATTGTAGTGCTCCAAAGCACTTGAACAGATAGAAGGGTGCTCTCTCTAATTTGGTAGAGATCGAAACAATCGTGGGATTATACCTGGAGCCGATGCCACCTATCCCTGAAAGGGTGTAGGAAACATTACCCCTCTATTGAATGAGGGTAACTCGATTACCCTCGATTCATTTACATAATCTCTTTTATGTACTTGATCGCTAGAAGAACTTGGTGTCCATTTCAGCAATGGAAGTCAAAGGTTACAGGGTGGCATTCATCGATGGAAAGGTTCGTGTATGAAAATAGAATTTTCAAATATGCTTTTACTCATGGGTTCAGGATTGGCAATTTGTACCTAGTTGCAGGATGGTCCATTGAGGACCATGTCAGTTGACACATCTCATCTATAACACCGGAGGTCTACCTATTGTGGGGCCCTACCCGATGTGAGTCAGATGGTGACAGGGATACCTGAATTCAAGAAGAGCATGAAGGTACATGTCTGAGATGTACTGAATGAAAATCTTACAAGGGAACCATTCCCCTTATGTAGCAAGTCCACAGGTTTGGAACAACCTGAGGAGTTTTAGATTCATGATCGAGAATCTCATGTATACAGGTGGAAGAAGGCCCTTTGTGGCTTGAAGCAAAACACCCTGGGCATAGTATGAGAGGATTGATAGCTGTCTGATGAGGCTGAGATTCATTAGGAGTTAAGTTGATCCAAACCTTTGCTTGAAGGTTGTGGATGATAGACGTTTCATACCGACACCTTCTAGGGACGACCTATTTTTGACAGGTGCAGACTCTCTCATTTGCAGAAGTAAGAGGGAGTTGGATTCCGGAAATGAAGCGGTAAATTGCAAGCCTGTGACTACCTCGAGGATCTTAAGTTTCAGAAGTTATATGGTGGTGATGTCGGACTAGATTTGGGAAATGCCTCTGAGCTTCATAAACTCATTTGCATTGATGTTCTTGGTGAACTTCCGTCCGGATATATGTTTTGCAGTTTGCATGGTGAGATCATATTTGATTGAGCCTCACTTGATTGGTGCCAAGTATCCTCTAAGATATCATCGAGGCACAATCTCTCATGGATTGAGATACACTGCTGGAAATATGAAGTTGCATGATTATTTAAATGTTGACTGGGCAAGCAGTGTGGAGGATCACTAGAGCACTTCTCAGTGCTCATTCTCTTTGGATTCTGCTTTGATATCATGGATAAGCAGGAAGCAGAAGTCGGTTGCTATAAGCACTACGGAGGCCAAATACATAGCTACGAGTATGATCTTGTATGACGCTGCGTGGTTGTGGAAGCTCTTCAGTGAGCTGTTTGTACACATGATGGATACCACTGTGATTCTTTGTGACAACCGGGGGGGGGGGGGATTCGATTGTTGAAGAATCCCGTATTCGATGATTGCTCTAGGAGATAGACATCAAATACTACCTTATCTGGGATATGGTAAGTCAATGAGTGAGGAGGCTCCATCGCATTGAGACTGATGTACAGGTCACAGTCACTTTGTTAAAGCCTCGGGGAAAGGTCAAATCTGTGACTTTCCCGAACGACTTGGAGTCATTGAGAGACCTTTGTATAAGGGTCTTGCATGTTTGCATGCATTGAGCTCTGGGAGCTCTGGGGGGCTTGGGGTACTTATTGGAGCAACACACGACCATAGGGCGACTCACCCTCCCCTAATGGTGCACTGTGTATAGGGTGAATAGCCTAGACTTTCCTGTGATACCCCGAGGCGACTTTGGGACAGGATGATTTGTTCTCTGTGAGCCAGGATGATTAGTTCTCCTGTGGGACAGGATGATTAGTTCTCCTGTCGAGGCATCCTACCCATGCAGTCTGGGACTCATGGGAAGTACTGCTCATTTGATCAATGAGCAGGGAAATGGGGTTAGGGACCATAGTAGTACTATCGATGGACGCATTGTTGTATCTGCTGTACTCCTTATGCTAGGATGACCTCCAACTGATCTGGGATCAGTGTGAGTGGTTAGACACTCTTGTGATATTGATCTGGGATCAATAAAACTGACTTCGGGTCAGTAGAGAATGATATGAGACATTCTCGATCAATTCTTCTTCTTCATGGTTTAGCAGAGTAGAGCAGTGCAGGGCACTAATGGCAGAGATAGTACAGTGGGACATATGGATTAGTGAATGGAGTTCTCCCTAGTTGAGAGGGAGTGTTAAAATTGGCAACTAATTCCAAACTCCATGTGGGTCATCTTATTAATGGCAACTGATATTTTTCTTGGATCCCTCTCATCGAGAGGTGTAGGATTGATCTAAAGATCATCTGATTTCGATGAGTATTCATGGAGATATGAATTTATTTGTATAAAGGGACAATTCGTCAAGGTCGGCTAGCATCCAAACAAACCCCGTCGGCTAGCATCCAAACAAACCCCATTTGTGCTCAACGTTTTAGTATAAATAGAGGTGGCCTTCAAGTCATTTCTACACATTCACTTGGGATCTCTTCCTCTCTACTTGTCTTTGGGTTTTAGTAGAAGGAGAGATGCTAATGGAGATACGCTGCCCTAATAGAGATCTATACTGCCCTAATGGAGATACGTTGCCCTAATGGAGATCTACGTTGCGCTAATGTAGATACGCCGCTACCCTAATGAAGTCTACATAACGCAACAAGGAAAGATCTAATTGCTTGTCTAGAAGAGAGCCTATCCGTTGTCCTAAAAGGCACCTATACGTAGCCCTAAAGAAAGAGACCTATACGCTGTTCAAAAGAACCTTAGCCACAGTCATGAAGAGTTTCAATACTGCCCTAGCCACAGTCCTAAAGAGGGTGGTTGAAGCCGCAGTCCAAGAGAGGAGATCCTTGCTCCTATATGCTGCACAAACTTGCCCTATACGCTGCCCTACCATGCTCCTATACGTTGCCCTAGCTTGCCCCAACTCGTTGTCTAAAAGAATGCCCTAACAATAGTCACTAGAGGCTACTTAGCCACAACAAGAAGGGATCATCTATACGCAGCAAGGTAAGAACTAAACGCAGTCATACTACATTGTTTTGGAAGGGTTTAGGACAACCCTTAGACGCAGCAACAAGGAGACTTAGGCGCAGTCTATACATAGCCAAACGTAGCCCAAAGATGATGATTGGATGGCCTTGCCGCAACAATAAGAGACAACAAGGTAATGTCACTTCAGGACAACATGGAGAGCTTAGATCAGAGGCCAAGTTGCTGTTGAAGAGCGGATTAGTATGAGGGTTGTTTGAGGGTGCAAACAGGTCCTGAACAGGGTTGTCTCAAGGATCAAGGAGCTGTGGGTATGGCTGTTGTGACCAAGACCAAAATCAAGATAGTTTGGACTGAAATCAAAATAGTTTGGACTGCAATCAAGATAGTTTGAGAGAGTTGTAGATGACAACTATACTGTGATAGGCAGCAGGCCTAATCACCTTAGAACATGAGACAACGTGGATAGGCTTGGGGCAGATCTGTGCACAGTATGTACAGTAGCATAATGATGTGATAGGTGGCAGCATGATGAAGACATATGGTGTTGTATAGTGTAGCCTTGGGACAACAATGAAGCTTGATGGAGCAAGCAAACGGGACAACAGTATGGCAAGCATGGAATGACAATGTCACTAACAGTGGGACAATAGTATGGTACATGGGACAGTAGTGGCAGCATGAGGTCCAGCAATTGAGTGCAGCATGGTGCAGCACGGTGAGGTGTAGCATGTGGATGAGATGCAACACTATGATAGGTGAAGGAGTCACCTTGGAGAATCAGTTGAAGTAGCATGTCTTCAACTGATCTCATGTTGAGATGATCTATTCTCTTATCTAGAAAGTCTAAGTGTTGACTTCTGTTGTAAATGTACCATTTCCGTCTCTTTCTCTCTTTCTGTTGAATTACTGAAGAACATATAAGAAGAATTGATCAAGGGTTTCCCTACATTGGGGTTTGTCCCTGGCTAGCGCCACATCTTGTGTCCTCTTGTCTTGGCTTGTCTTCTGCGGTCTATATTTATGTTCTATCTGTCGTTTACTTTAATGCTGATGTGATTGCTAATTTGGAAAAGATATTGAGCTAACTGTGAAATTGAAATAAATTGCTCTAGCATAGAACATACCTAAAATTAACACATAAAATGTTCAATCATTCAATGGTTATAACTTAGAAAATATTTCAACACTTTTAGAGTTTATAATGATGAGCAAATTAGAGGATATATGTTTCTCCATAATGTTATCATCTCCTTCAACAAGAGTGGGCCATGAACAAGCATTATTTTCTGAAGTATATTAAGCTCCATTTATGTTATAAATTTAGCATTGAAAACCAAGATCTCTCGTCAGCTATATTAGTCTCTAAGCACAAACTTGTTGTGGTCCCACGATCAACACAATAGACACTAGCATATGTAATATCCCCAATTTTGATTTTTTTTCCGCATTAGAGACGATTTTTGGAAGAGGAGGCAATTTCGACATTGGGACTTAAGAGGAAAAAGGGAAATTGTAGCTCTAGTGGAATGTGGGGCCCACAAGAGAGAGAAATTTGGCCCAAGAAGGGAACTCACACTCTTGGAGGAGAGAGAAAAGAGGAGGGGGTGCGAATTAGGAGAGAGAAAGAGTGGGGGCCACCAAGGGAGAAAAGGAGGTCAACAATTATAAATAAGGAGAAAAGGCGTTCATTTGCATCTGTGACAATTTAACTTTTGAACACAAGTTTTCTTGAGCTATTTAGCCAAGTCAACGGGTGCTGTTAGCACAAGGGATTCACAAGCGGGAATTCCACCTCTGCCTTCAGTGAACTCCGAGTGTCACCGTAGGAGAGTAGAGAGAAGTCTATTTGAGGACTTCTAAAAGAGCTACCTTGCAAATCATTTCTAGTTGGTGCATATTTTCTTTGGGTGCAAAAGTTGTTCGAGGCAACACAATTGAGATCAGTTATAGATTGCGAGAGTTTTAGAGGATTTGTAGGAGTTTTCCCACACATTGTCGGAGTTTTTGCAGTGAATTTGTTGCGCTGTGAGGCAGGGATTTTGAGGCGCCATCTCTTTCACACTGAAGATTGCATAGGGTCCCTTGCTTATCTTGTGCAAGGGAAGAAGGGAGAATAATTTGTGGAGAGATAAGGGCTGGAGAGAGGAGGTCAGTAGAGAATTAGCCGGAGCTGGGAGAAATTTTCTGTGGTAGATTTGGGGCATAATTCAGTAATATCAAAACTGTGGGGTCTTTTCTGGCTAGATTGGGCAATGTGCACTTGTTGGGGGTTCATCATGGGTCGGTGTATTCAACCCAAAATCTTTTTGGGTTTTTGTTGGTTTGGTGAGAGGATGCTAAGATTAATTTTGCAGAATTTTCTAAGCACTTCTAAGGGTAGAATTCCTAGTTTCATCCAGTAGCGAGTAGCATAAATTCATGGAGGAGGGCACAGTTCACCTTGGGACCATTTCCACCTCTTTTGTCCGTGAGATATTTCTGGGTTTTGTTGGAGCTGGTGTGGAGAGCCTACATTTAATTTTGCAGAATTTTTGATTAGATTTGAGGGCCGAAATCTCAGTTCACCTACAACAACAGTGGCAGTAATTTTGTCGGTCAGAGCAAAGGTTTTTGGTGGAGTCATTCCCACACTTGGGCATCAAAACTCCAACCTGGGCTTTTTGCCTAGCTTGCTGTAGCAAGCCCAAGTTCTTCTTTCGATACTCATTTTTACTCCATTTTGCTTAGAAATAAATAAAATGGCTTAGAGTTTTGGTGCATTTCCTCGTGTTTTGATTTTCTGTGTATGTGTTGAATTTCTTAGTTGTGGTTATAATGCATGTTTCTATTATTCACTTAATATTTCCGTTAAGAATATTACAGTGGTATCATAACCTGATCTTGGCTAGTTGTGGGGTAGCCAACAAGATCATGGAATATTTGGGCATGTATGCACAGCGACGGTTTGAACCATAAACAACCCATGGCTCAAGGGGGCTTCAGTATGTAGGATTTTTGGGGTGGAATCCATTGGAATAATGAGAGGTTGGCCCATTTGAGGAGGGTGACAGACCAGATCCATCCTCATCCTTACAACAAAGACACTAGAGGTGTGCAACCATCTACACCATATGGGGAAATTCGACAGAATCAAGACACCATATCTCCTCCTCAAAAGGAGCAGACAGGACAGGGACAATTAGTGTGTAAGACTAGGGCACACTTTTGTTGGTGGAGACCTGGATTTAGATATCAAGAGCTTGAGGAGGAGGTTGAGCATGAGGCTGACGGCTCATAGGGTTGTGAGGAGCACATAGATATGCCCAAAGTGACGCAGGGGTCACCCTTGTTGGAGATTCCTTGATAGCTCCAACTGACACCTTGGGGGAAAGAGTAAAGCATACAACCATAGGGCCATCCATTGAGGAGGTGCCATGAGACACAGAGGTATCCATCGGTGAGGAGGTGCCATCCATTGTTGAGGTATCCATTGATGAGGTGTCCGGGGTAGTGTTCGAGTATTTATGTGATAGCAACACACAATAGATTGATGAGGTGCCAAGAGACATGACCCCATTTGATGAGGTGCCAGGAGGCACAAAGGTGTCCACTGTTGATGGGGTGCCATCCGTTGTTGAGGGATCCATTAATGAGGCATCTAGGTCCATGATCAAGTCTCATGATGACAACCACCTATAGCTGATTGGTGAGAATGTGTTGCATGTTTGAATGTATATGGGGGAACAGTTGGAGGCTCATGTTGAGGCCATGATGGATGATCATCCTTTGGGCTAGCCATTGACGAGGGGCAACATAGAGAGCACACGTTGGGAGAGGCAGAGTTTTCTAGACAGACCAATGGGGATGACTAGGTTAGTAGGACTGAGTAACATGAGCTGAGTATGACACCACATCAGCCTGGAGGGCTTGTTCTTTCCACAGGAGATTATGCCTTCGATCCCTCTTTTGGGATAGGATGGTGAGAGGTATTCAGTTGGTAGCTAGTGTAGCAGTTTGGGTGTTTGGAACTATTCATGGTTAGGGGCATAATGTAGCAAGGGCCATGGGTTACCAGAAAAACTCGAGGGCCAGACTGTTGTTGGGATTGAGTTTGGGTTCCTTGCCACAACATGGGTTTGGATAGTGGTGGCATTAGCGGTGCAATGGATTCGGTGACCGAGCGTCCACACATTTTTAGATCCCCATCAACACTCGTGACAAGATGGTTTGACAGGGGAGAAGACAAATTTTGTGAGTTATCTTGGCATATTGATCGTGCATGGGTGCACAAGGTGATTAACTTACTTTGTTAGGACATTGTAGGAGGAGTTGGCATCGACAAACCATCAGACAGGGCATCATATGGAGATAATGCTCTCTCATTGATGTATTGGGCATCAAAGATATTGAGGTTCGACATCATAGTGTTATTCTTGATTTCATGTGAGGAGTTGGGCCACTCAGGTGTAGCTGGGCAGACGAGGAGGCATAGATCACATTGTGGTGGGTGTACTGGCAAAGTGGTGGATGCATGGGCACGTATGGGATGCGCTATGGTACAAATCAACGGCCGAGATTAAGTCCCTAATCAACGACTAAGATTAGATCTGGCTTGATCCCATGACTTTTGGACCATTCTAACACAGTTTTATATTAATTCACATTAATATTTTATTTTCTCTAAATTTAGACTTAGGGACTTCATTAAAAATATTAATTATTTTAATATCTCCCAAACTGTTTAGAATCTGCCCAAACCCTTTCTGGGTATTGGAGAACTCATTTGCCTTAGCCTCTCCACCAATTTTCGTGGCTAGAGCACATCCGATGCTACCCCAAATCAACATGTAATCATAAGGCCAATGCAACCAACATATCATCAGGGCAATATAACATGCCTGCCTAGATGATTACTCATGTAGCAAATCCCAAATCGAATGCGGGTACAATCACATGGAGGGTGCTGTGGGTGGGAGGTGGGAAAATATGACCTTCATTCGATGTAGAAGGGAGCCCTAGGAAAAGGAACATAAGTCGATCTAGAAGTGCAGAGCTTTCCTTCTAAGCTCAGGATGGAAGAATGAATAATCAGCCTCATATTCCCTATTAGGATCATTGCTTATAACATTATGCTTTGTGGATGTCGCAAGTTCATGATGGGAGGGGAAAGGAGGGGACTCGGGGCATGGAAAGGGACAACAAATTGGTTGCTTAATGGAATAGTCGTATTCACAATCTCGAGGATATGAGGGCCAAGGAGGGATATATCTAATGGATGGTTCTTCCTCCATATCATACCTAGGGGGAAAGAGGGATCATCAATGATGATGATACGGTGAGAATGAGTGAGGCGAGGGCTTGTGGATAATGTAGTTATGCTATTGTGGGCTTGGAGAAAGCATGGGAGAGCAAGGCCTTTGCCAATGTCATCGTCGGTGTCATAAATGGGGCATTTCCAATAAATCTTCTTCATGTGTGGGAAAACAATGATCCTCCCTTTCGATGGTGTGAGTAGGAATATCATCATGAGTAATGTCTCAGAGAAAAGGAGAATCAATTCCAACCTCATTTTCGGTGTTAGCATTGTAAATAGGGTCATAGACAAAATGATGGCTGCCCACATCACATTTCTCTTCATTAATGCACAAGAAATCCAAGATGTCATTATCATATGGAGCTACGATATTCATATCTTCCAATGTCCTTTCTTGAATGAAAGTCCCCACTTGATTGTGTTCATCCACATGGTCTTTAATGGGGCTCTCACTTATACCATGCACACTCTCAATCCTTAAATTTGCATCCTGAAGGTCCTCTATGGCAGTATGGCTATCACGATCTTCTTTAGATGGGTCCCATTCTTCCATATTTTCCTCACTTTCATGATGGTCCTCTACAGTTGAATTTTCTTCAACGTCTCCTTGATCATCCAATTTATTACATTCTCCTTTAGATGGGTCCCATTCTTCCATATATTCCTCACTTTCATGATGGTCCTCTACAGTTGAATTTTCTTCAACGTCTCCTTGATCATCCAATTTATTACATTCTGTGGGACTTTGCAGTTGATTATAATATTTTTCATTGATAAGGTTTGTAAAAATGTTAAAAGCACGGGTTCGGCAGCAAATTCATAGAGATGACTAGGATCTTTCTCATGGGCACACATTATTATGTAGAGTTGTTTTTGTGTTGTCCCATGAATCGTGAGCATGAATTCTTTATCCATGTTCTCCAACAAATCTTTATAAAGCTCGACTTATTGGTCCACATATTTTTGTAGTTGTTGAAGGTCTTGATCATTGAGTTTTGCAAATGCAGAGTGAAAGGTATTTTCTTCTTGACAATAATCCATGTTTCATGATTTTGCATATTAGGATTAAAATGGAGTTGCCAAGGTGAATAAAATGACTTGATAAATGCTTGCTTCACCCTAGAAGCATTAACTTTGAAATTCAATGAAGAACTAGGGTTTCGTTCTTCCAATGGAGTCTCCCCAGCTAAGGCTCCCTGCTCTTTATGGACTTTTACCAATGGGAGGATACACGGTATAAGGGGAATCACTAGGAAGGATGGATCTATGAATGGATAGAGAGTGATTCCTAAGGCCTATTCACAAGAGAGGCCCAATTAGATAGCTTGCTTGCTTCAAAAGCAAGGTGATAGGCTCTCTAAGAAAGACTAATGGGATTCTTGAGGCTAGGTTTGGAGGATATGCCTTAACAAAGGACTTGCTAGACCGAAGGATCCTTATGGATAAGAGGCTTCTATGTAATCTTTGTAAAATCAGAGTTACAAATTTGCGGGACCACATTGAGCCAAGTGGCCCTAAAACTAGGTCATGGGTATGGAATTGATCAACCAATGAGGGGCTTGACCTAATTAGGGTAGGGAATAAGATCAAAGGACTCATTTTCTTTTGAAATCTGAATGCAGTGATCCCAATGACGACACTAACCCAAATCGATCTAGGGCAAGAGTTGGTCTTGTGGCCAGAGCTTGCTATATCTCGGGATTCCACCATCGGATTTGCTTCAAACTTGGAGGACTTCTAGACAAAACCCCAACGCAGTAGTGGACCAAAAGTCGAGGTGATTGGATGGCTAGAAGGGAATTCGATTGATGCCCTAGGTGACCTATTAGGACTAAGACTTGAAAGAGAAGGAGACGATGAGAAAAATAATCGTTTAAGTGACCACCAGTGGTTGGATTAGTGCCTTTCCGTTTGGGAGAGATGGAGTCAAGGTGATTTAGTGATTTGGAGAGATTTAACTCGATCAAGGAGGCCTCTAGGCAACATCGCATGACAATTACGGCATGAGAGCAACTAACCAAGGACTTTATACTTTGATATGCAATGTTTGATGACTTATCAAGGTACATTCAATAAAAATAACCTCTAGGAACATTCACCCATTCTTTTTTTTTTTTTCCCAAAGAAAAAATCAGTAACTTTCTATTTAATGAAAACAGAGAGTTACATTGTAGGAGATGCATTGACACATTCCGGAGGTTGTCCCGAAGGACCCGTGTGCATGACACACACATAGTAGCAAAGCTACCCAGGGAAATAAAAAGAAAAAAATAAGAAAAAAAATAAATTAAAATTAAAATTACACATTGCCAGCAAAACTGGACTTGTCTTTTTTGCCTTTTTTCTTTTGAACTTTTTGCCAGGCCCCAAGAGGTGGAGAGGTAGTGACGATTGCTAGCTGATTATTGCTTGTAATATTTGAGGTTTCTTTGTCTGAATCAGAGCTTTCGGAAAAATGTGGTTGCTTATTTCCACTAGTGCCTTGGTTGTTGTTATTTTCCTCTACTTGGCTTTCAAGTATTGGATTAACTACTAAGCTATTTGGATTCTTTGGTTGTTTCTTCTGAACTTCCTCCTTTTCATCTCCCATCTCATGTGAGCCTTGTTGTTTTTCTGTCTCCTGTTGTTGTTGGGTTTCATCCTGTTCTTCTTCATCATCATCTGATAAAGAGGGTTCTGGAAATTGCCATCCTTTTTTCTTTTGCATTCTCTTTGCTTGTTTGCATGTATTTTGTAGTTGCCCTATTTAGTGGCAAACCCTACATCTAAAGGCTATATTTTCAAAATCTAGCCACTATATCCACTTAAAATCTTTATGTGTCAGATTTATACAATCAGGGAGGCCTTTACACAAATCCATCCCCACACAGATCCCCACACAGATGCGTGCAAAGGTGAAGATCCCTTTGTCCATTCTTTCCTTATCTGTCTTTAGGTACCTTCCGAGGGAGTTCCCTATGTCTTCTAGAACCTGATGGTGCTAAAAAGGGAGCGGAAGGTTATGTAGCCTTACCCATATCGGCATTTTTGTGACCACCATTGTATTTGCATCAAAACTAGAGAACCATGGGGTAACGAAGAGACCAACCCTTCCCCAGAACCATGGCCCATCATTTATGACGTAGTTGTAGTCTTTTTGGGTATCAAACTGAACCACAAAAAAACCTTTTGCGCACAGGTAAATATCACATTCTCTGGTCCAGTTTTGGTAGATCCATTCATTAAGCTCTTCAGATTTTGGCCAGAATCCATTAAAACGACAAATGATGGCATTTGTGTGTAAAATAGTGAAGAGATCACTTACTTCTGGTAATTCAATGGACAGATCTGGTGCTTTTTCCATCTTTTCTACAATGTATGGTCCTGGAATTGTTAGATTTGGGGCTTGTTTGTCCTGTGTTGCAGGTTTCCCTCTTAGTGCATCTTTGAATGAGGCTTGACCCTTGTTGGTTGAATTTGCCCTTGCTCCTGTGGCCCCACCTTGTAATCTTAGATTTAGGATAATGGTGCAGTCACGTTTAATCCCATAATATTTCAGCTGGATCTCTTCCTGCAATACTTTCCCAGAGAAAATCAAACTTTGTGATAAAATAGGAATACCTGTAACTTCTTGGGCTTTTTGCTTCAGATCGATCACCAGATCCATTCCCCCAACCCATATCATTATCAATTTCCCAGATATGGTTTTGATGAAGATTTGATATAAGTCCTCTGGATGATCTTGGGTTAATTCTTTGCTTTCCTCGCTTGGTGGTTGATGCGATATACCTATTCTACATAAATACCACCTCTTCTCCTCTTTTGATTTTCCCTTCAATCTAAGCCCGACCCTGGTGAAAAGGGCACAGACAGACGAATGCAAAGATGATGAAGTCGAGGCAGGTAAGATATAGATAACAAGATAGATGAAGCTCCAACATACATATGATTGCTGCAATTGCACGCAGCAATGTTGACCCACATAAAGATTCTTTCTGTTATGCAAACAGACAGGTGTTTAGTGCTTGACAACTCGTGAGTTGTTATGTGGTCCTCTCTGAACCGATAGTGCTGACCATTGTCTCAACGTTAGGCAATGTTCAGTGCTCAAACCAATTCACATAAATAACTGCAACAGGAGATATATCCACGCTCACTGCACCAGGAGATATATCCACATTCTCGCACCAAGAAACAACTCATTATTCAACGAACAACCACCATTATTCAATTAACACGGAATTTAATTATTCAAACGGACAGACAACACTTGGATTATATATGCAATCAGCAATGACGGCTCATACACATACGATTTTGCAGGAGTACACATCGTTCAACGCACATCACACCAGCATAGTTCCAATGCATAGTTCAAATGCACCATAAATCCAGTATTCAATAAGAACCAATGCATGTGCACAACTACCAAAATTGATTCATCAGCTTTCGAAATTAGTTCAACGGATTCCAAAATTTTTGCATAGATTCAACATATAGTATAGTTTACTTCCATATAAAAGGAACTCAATGCAGATCTTACAATCCAATGCACTGGTATAGTTCAGGGTATTGATTTCAACAACCATAATCAACGTGCAGAGTAGATTGTATAATCAACGCACAATCACAGTCCAGCCTTCAATTCATTTAAGCACACAATCACAGTCCAGCCAACACACAATCACAGTCCAGCCTTCAATTCATTTAAGCGCCCAGACCAGCGTACACACACACCAAGTTGTTCAATGTAGAAAGCAGAGAACGCTTTCTTGATGTCAGGGAATAATGAAGGTAAATAGGAGTTATAGGAGCAGAGGGAAGCTAAAAAGGGGTCTGGAGAAATGACAGAGGTTGTAGCTAGAATTTAGTTGAGAAAATATTCATGAACTAATGGCAGAAATGACCTGCACAGAAAGGCTATAAAACAAATGGCTCAAAATAATTATGCAGGGCAGGAATACGCCTGCTTTGATAACATGTTAAACACACACATGGCAGAAAGAGTATGAAAGATAAAACATGAGAGTACATTTTTTATTAACAAATGATATACATTTATAGTACATTGTGTGACTCTTGGTTTTGTATTCCAAGGTCTCTTGGACTTCGTTTGTCTATTCGGCTTCCACACTAACCCTTAGAGGATTAGGTGTCCAACAATTGCCTTGCATGCAACACTAGTCCTTTGTTGGGGAAATGGTAAGGCCCATCCACCGTCGACACATCCTTTTGGATTTTATTTTGGGAGAGGTGTACTGAAAAGAGAGTGCTGATTTTGCAAAACCCCTAGAGAAAAAGATGGAGGCTCCTCCCCTTCAGCTCCACTCTGTGAATGGGTTTCTGAGAAGCTTCCTGCAATATTCGCACAACTTCCTTGTCCATCTCATCATCGGCCTCATCAGTCCAATCCATGGTCTCCGACCCGCTCTCAGCCACCCAATATATCTTCACAAGCCGCTCTTCGACCTTTTGCAACAGATCCCCATACACCACATGCATATCATACAACTAGCCATATGCAGAAACAGAGGCCACCAAAGTGGAAGCCTCATACACAACCACTGATTCAGACTTGCATGCAGGAGTAAAAGCCCCGGGAATGCCGAAGATAACAAATTTCTTTCCGGTGGCCAAAGAATGGACTGAAACGCTCTGGATCTTGTTCTCTTCATCAATATTCTTGTCTAGGGTCTTGGTGAACTGGTTTAAAGCTGGAGAAACCTTCAAACGCTGCTTCAATACCCTCCGCTGCCTCTGGATGCATACGACCTTTAGCCATTTCATGAGTCTGTGCACATCCTTCTTTCGTGACAGGGCTCCGCCAACCCCAAACTGCATGGGTCGCTTTTCAAACAAAGGGTTACCAAACTTCAGGACCTTGTTCTTCACCACAGCCGGAACCTTAGCCCCTCTCTTCAGAACCATTGCTAGAATCGATCTCAATGCCATCCGGTTACCTCAGACCCTCCTCACCATTTGCTCATGCTCCTATTGTTTTCTCTTCTTCACCCATTCATATAGGACACATTGAATGTATTCAATGCTTCAAAACTTAAAAGATAAAAAATTCCACCATTTCACATAGAGTAGCAGTAAATTTCAGACCTAGATAGCGAAAACCCCAACAACATTCATGTGATATGATAAATACAAGAATAAACATGAAAAAGAAATCACTTACATGTACAATGAGTATATCCAATCATCAAGTCATGACAAGAACGAAGCCCCAAGACCAAGCGAATAATATTCAAATGTCAAAATTCATCCATGAAACCAAACTCGTCCTCCAAAAGGGAATGCAAAATTCTCCAAGTAGCCACTAATTCCGAATCCAAGTGATGATGAGAGAAATGAATCACCTCTCATCAATTTATATGATCTCTAAAGAATTTGATTTTCCTAATTAGGCCTAATTAAGCTTCAAATAATAAAATAATGAGCAATAATACCCCTTGGTGATAAGCCCACCAAGATAGCTCAATAACATAAAAAATCTCTCAAGAGGGCAAAATAATCAATATAATGAGTTGTTGGGCCATCGAGAAGACCTAATGAAGTCCAAAGTGTGCCATGGTGAGAGAATGGACTCCAAACATAGTGGATGAAGTGTTGGCCCCTTGTTTCCCAAGTAAGTCACATGTGGTGCTCCCAAGTGGGTGTGGGGGCATAAGGACATCCTCGTGGGTCTCCAAGAGGATCGATAATGCCGGTAAACCATCTATAATGAAAGGGCTAGGATGATGACATAAACCCTCCCTTTGTCTCCTACAGTGAGACACATCCTCATGTGCACCCTGGAACATTTGTCGAGTGGATGGTGCAAGTGTGGAGCCGACTGGGCATGGTGAACTAGGTGCATCATCCTCATCCAAAAGGTGGAACACGAGCAATCACTAAGTGGTGTTGGGGATCCATGAAGTATTCTTTGCTGTGGTGGAGGCCCATGGCTCTCAACGCTCACCCTACAAGTGCCAATGTGGCCCTCTGGAGGGCTTGGACCCCGTATAGGGAGACCAAACCCCAAATGGAGACCCACCTGCAATCTTGCATAAGATCCAATGCGTCCCCTTGCCCTCCAGTACAACAAATCATTAGAATAATCAAGTAAAAGAGCTTACAAATTATGGAATTAGTGGGACACTTCATGGTGGCATGCCCTTCCACAGTGGACTTTGGCATGTGCCAGTGTCTCCAAGCTCAATAAGGGGTTTAACCAAGGACCCTATTAGGTGGTTTCAACGTTTAAAGGGGGTGACATGTCCATGGTACATCCATCAGGTGGAAGGTGGCAAGTGATATAATGATGGTATGGAGTGGGGATTAGGGGAAAGCTCCAAGCCACATGCCATGGTACAAGGGTAGCTATAATAAGGGAAGCCCACTGTTGGGTCCCTATAATACTAGTGATTACCCCATTACTATTGTAGTTATACCCCTTATTAATATTGTTGTGCCCCTATTGCCCCCATATTGTTATTACTGTGCCCCACATCCATAAAGCATCTGCGAGGATTTCTTGGGTTGACAGGGTATTATCGCAAGTTTGTTAAGAATTATGGGAGAATAACAACACCTCTAACAACATTATTGAAGAAAGATGCATTTTCATGGACTCCGGAAGCAACAAAGGCCTTTGAACATCTTAAAGAGGCAATGTGCCAAGCACCGGTCTTAGCTACACCGGACTTCACAAAAACCTTTATTGTGGAATGTGATGCTTCAGGAAATGGAATTGGTGCTGTTCTAATGCAAGATGAAAGACCCATTGCTTTTGAAAGTCGTCCAATCAAGGGAAAGTTTTTAAGAAAAGCTATTTATGAGAAGAAAAGCTATTTAAGAATACTCCATGCACTTAAGAAATGGCGACCCTACCTAATGGGAAGACACTTCAAGGTAAAAACGGATCATGATAGCCTTAAATACTTTTTAGAACAAAGGTTATCCTCTGAAGAGCAACAAAAGTGGGTCACAAAGATGTTGGGTTATGACTTTGAAATCATCTACAAAAAAGGGAAGCAAAATGTGGTGGCAGATGCACTCTCAAGAAAGGATGAGAATGTGGAAGCATTGTTGTGCGCCATTTCTATTTTCCAACCAGATTGGATAAATGAAGCAAAGGAGGAATGGAAAAATGACGAAGAAGTGTGGGCACTTATTCGAAAGTTACAACAAGATTCCAGTACGTCTGATACATTTAACTGGCAAAATGATTCGTTATGGTACAAAGATCGCTTATACCTCTGTAAGAATTCCCAGCTAAAACAAAAGATTCTTATGGAATTGCACACTTCTCCCTTAGGAGGGCACTCAGGATTTTTAGAAACTTACCACAAGGTTAAGAAGGAATTTTTTTTGGATGGCCTTAAATCAGATATTCAAAAGTTTGTGGCGGAATGTTTGGTTTGCCAACAAAATAAGGCACCGGGTCTATTACAACCTTTATCCATTCCAAGCCAACGTTGGGAGGAGGTTTCAATGGATTTTATCACAGGTTTACCCAAGTTTGAGGGAAAGAGTGTCATCATGGTGGTAGTTGACAAACTTACCAAGTATGCACACTTTTGTGCATTATCACATCCATTTAAAGCCAGTACAGTTTCTACTGCATTTATGGAAACGATTCAAAAGCTACATGGAAACCCAAAGATTATTGTAAGTGACAGAGATCCCATTTTCACTGGAAATTTTTGGACAGAATTATTTTCTTGTCTTGGTACTCAGTTAGCTCATAGCTCATCTTATCATCCTCAATTTGATGGGAAAACTGAGATAGTGAACAAATGTTTGGAAGGATATCTTCGTTGCTTTGTATCTGATAAACAGACACAATGGGTCAAATGGTTGCCTCTGGCTGAATGGTGGTATAACACTTCCTTTCATACAGCAACAAAAATGACCCCATTTATGGCACTTTACGGGTATCAACCACCATCCATCACATCATATTTAAGAGAAAATTCTAAGGTTCAGGCAGTGGAACATCACATCGAACATAAACAACAAGTCCTCCAACTCCTAAAGGATAACCTCGTGTTGGCACAGAATAGAATGAAACAACATGCAGATCAAAATCGAAGTGAAAGAAGTTTTGATGTAGGTGATTGGGTATTCCTACGGCTACAACCATATAAGCAAATGTCCCTCAAGCAAGCTAAGAAGGATAATAAATCATCACCAAAGTATTATGGTCCGTACAAGGTGTTGCAAGAGATTGGTACTATGGCATACAAATTGGAGCTTCCTGTAGCTTCTCGATTGCACCCAGTTTTCCATGTTTCATGTTTAAAGAAGGTTATAGGCGACAAGCTCCCAGTTCAAACAATATTGCCAAAACTTGATGAGGAAGGAAAAGTTATATTGGAACCAGAAGCAGTCACAGAAACAAGAACTCGACAGCTACGAAATCGATCAATTTCAGAGTATCTTATCAAGTGGAAGAACTTATCCGCTGAAGATTCCACATGGGAGGATGAGAATTTTATGCAGAAGTATCCAGAACTACTCAAGCGTTGAGGACAACACTTTTTTGAAGGAGAGGGGCACGTTGGGTCCGTATAATTGTTAAATTGGCAACTAGGGCCAAACTCCATGTGGGTTAGCTTATTTCTGGCAGCTGATATTTTTATTGGATCCCTCTTGTCGAGAGGTGTAGGATTGATCCAAAGATCATCCGATTCTAATAAGTATTTATGGAGATATGAATTTATTTTGTTTATGTAATTATAGTCAAGCCGACCAGCTCTTATGTAGGCTCTAGAAGCCCAACCGACGTGTCTATTCATAATCCTCATTTTGGTATAAATAGATGAGGATTTGATATCATTTACACACACGTATTTTTGAGGTGATCTCCTCTCCACGTCTGGGTTTTTGGAGAAGGAGAGAACCAAAAGAATACGCTGGCCTAAAAGGAGCCCCAGCTGCAAGATGATGCCCTAGCTACCGTACGATGCCCTAATCCGTTAATGGAGAAATTATACGCACAACAATGGAAACAGTTAAGTGATGGCCTAGATGCAGTTATACGCTGTCATAAAAGGGAAACGCAGTCACGACATGGAGCCACAGTTAGAGGAGATTTGGCCGCAGTAATGGAGCATCCCTAAATGCGGTCAAGGGTGACATTGATACGCTATCCAAGAAGCCTTCATACGCTGCTTGTAGCAGCCTAAAGGCAGTCCTGTTCATGCAGACAATGGGATAGACCTAGACCGCAGTTAAAGCATATGGAACCACACGATCAATACACTGTTCAATATATATGTTGTTCATTGAGACCTAGCCGTAGGACCTAGCTATGATCTTAATGATAAACACGCAGTCAATACTCCTTCAACGCATGGTAATCTACACGCTGTACATGATCGGATTCAACGCAGTCAATACTCCTTCAACGGATGGTAATCTACACGTTGTTCATGATCGGATTCAACGCAGTCAATACACCTTCAACGCAATATCTACACGCTATTTAGGACGCAGGCAAAGATGCGTGGACACACATATATATACGCTATCCAGAAACACGCAATATGGGAATGAAGGAATATGGATATACGCAGTCATGAAGGAAGTGAAATTACACGCAGTTCATGACAACGTGATGCCCTATACGCAGCAATGGAAACAATACGCAGTTATAGAATCTATTCAGCAAGGACAGTCATGGAATCTGAACGTTGTCAAGGGAACGCAGCATCATACACTGTCCAAAAGCCTCAATATGCAACGCAGTCAAGAGATGAACGATGTCAATGGAACGTAGCATCATTCGCTGTCCAGAAGCCTCATCACGCAACACAGTCAAGGGATGAACGCAACACTCATACGCTAAACCCTAACTCGCAGTCAAATGTAGCCACAGTCTATACAATCAACGTAATGCTCTCATCTTTTATACGCAGGGCAGAGAGTTGATCTGTGCTCCTGCTAGCTCATCAGTAATGTATCGGCATTAATTTAAGGATGAGCTTCTCAATCGTTGTCATCTCACAGTTATCACTACAGTTTATATATAGTATTTATATGAAACTGTCATTATAATAATGTAGCCCTAAATGAAGAGCATAGTGAAGATCTCAATAGATCCCATCATAGGAAAGATGCTACTGTAACAACTTCAAAAGGTACTGCAAGCATGATCTCAGTAAAGGTGCAGCAATGGTGCAACTATGATGAATGATGCAACAGGCAACATCATGATAAATGAGATCATGAGCATGAGCAACATGATGCAAGAGATCATGGGCAGCATGATGTATGGGCAGCATAGCAATTATGAGCAGCATGATCAATGAGATCATGGACATGAAGGGCAGCATGATGATAATCATAATTAGAGCAGCATGGTGCAATATGCAGTGGTGCAGCAGGTGGACCAAGATGCAGCACTACGATAGGTGAAGCCATCACCTTGGAGAATCAGTTGAAGCAGAATGTCTTCAACTGATCTCATCGTTATACGAAATGATCTATGCTAGATCGAGATAAGTCAAAGTGTTGACTTCTATTGTAAATGTACTATATATCTCTCTCTCTCTTTCTCTGCTGAACTTTGAAGATAAAAGAAGATTTGATCAAAGGGTTTCCCCACACATTGTGGGGTTTGTCCCTGGCTTGCGCCATATCTTGTGTCCTCTTGTCTTGGCTTGTCTTCTGCATATTATATTTATGTTCTATCTGCCGTTTATCGTAATGCTGATGTGATTGCTAAGTGTGAAAATTTAAATAAATTGATCTAGCATAGAACATACCAAAAATTAACAATAATACTAGTGATTACCCCATTACTATTGTAGTTATACCGCTTATTAATATTGTTGTGCCCCTATTGCCCCCATATTGTTATTACTATGCCCCATAAAATCCCTCTATTGTTATTTTTGTGGCTTTATATTATTATTGTTAGGTCGGCTGGATTATATTGTGACTCCATAGACTCCTATATATAGAAAGGAGGTTTTGTCATTTGAATCATCCAAGAATTGTTCATTTATGTAATGTAAAGGAGGTTGCCCCCTCGAAGAGGCTGAATTCTAAGGCGTTGATCTATCTTTTCTATCTTTTATTGAGCTAGTTTCATAACACCTACACTTGGGTATATGAGTGTAGGAGGAAGCAAATCGTGATACATGAGTTACCTCAACCTTTGCTTTTTCACCCTTCTTCATATGCCTTTGCCTTTGATTGATTTTTCTTCATAACTACTCGGGGCTGCAAGGGATGAGAGCATGATGTGTAGGATATAGTAGTAAATACCCCCTTTGAGGTGGGGCGGTTGATTGGCCACCAGGTGTTGGGACTATCATGGGTTCCTTGATGTAGAGGGGGCTCATCTAAGGCCCATAGGACCAGGGTGATGGCCATAGATAAGGGGTAGAGCTCATGTTTGGCTTTTGCCTACGTGCTAAATTTGTATGTCTCGACCATCTTTTGCATTTTATGGTACATTTCTTGTTGAGAGTGGCGAATTTATACTTTTTCTTTTCTTTTTAGCTATGTCAAACTCTGGGATATTGTTCTAGGCCCGATACAAAGTGTGGACAAGGGGAGGGGGGAGGCTAACCTTATGTGGAATCAATGGACACATGTGGGCTCAGATGGGAAAAGAGATGGACGGGGCCAAAATAAGCAGAGGGGAGTGATGTATATGGTGTTGGGAAGCGAGACCAAGCAACCAATAAAGAGATTTCCCTTGTAGCGCCAACCCTAAAGCTAATGGCCAGTAAAGGAGATGCCATGGGACTAGGATACAAAGCTAAACACCAAATCGGGCATAGGAGACAAGAGTAGAAATCGAGCCCACTCTTTTCGTTGAATCCCCCGACCAATCCATGCACAAAAGTGTCCATGATAAGTAATGAAGGTTACTCAACTATGCCATGAAAAGCCATACTTTCGGGGTCAGGAGGCCCACCTTCAAACACACGATCATAACAGGTGAGCGAGGGACCACATGGGCGACTCAAGTGGCAGAGATAATGGCACATCAAGCTATCTGGTGGCTGTAAGGTGCTGTTGGCTATTGGTTGAGGACCATCTAGGAGAAAATTTGTCTTATGCATACTACCTGCAGGTAGTATGGGTAACAGGGACCTCAGATGCGGTATAGGTTGGTGCCAAGAACTTTCAGGACTATGGGATCCAGGGATTTGCTTGGTTGATTAGACACTCTTTTTTGTGATGAGCGGGATCAGGACAGAGGATTGTTGAGAAATCAATGCTTATAGGAATTTGGGTTTGATTCCTCTTTCTTGGTAATTACTTGTGAGGTATGTTGGCTTTGTTTACTTCTTTATTAGATTACTTTTCATCAAGCAATTACCAAATTAAATGTGTATGAAGGCCACAAGAACAAGGGACACAAGATGTAGGCACTCAGCCAGGGCAAAACCCCTTTAAGGGGAAAACCTAGTCCAACTCTTCCACTAGTAGATTCAAATAAAGATGAGACAATCCAAGACCCTTTAGACCTAGACAAATACCTCCTCCAATCACCAAGTCAACCCTTCCTTGAAATAGATGGTCCCTATCTGAGTCTCCAAGTGACAACTTCCCAGTAGCAGCTACAATCTAGAATTTTGGCCCCCAGCAACAGATTTTCGGCCCTAGCTACAAAATTTTAGGCCTGCAATAGATTCAGAATTTCGACCCCAACAATTGCTCAGAAACTTCTCTCGTGTGAGAGATATATAGCCCAAGAACTCGTTTTAGGTCTTTCCAGCATCTTTCTTCCTTCTCCAATTACTTTGCCCTCATTTTTTGCTTCTTTCTTGTATATTGAACTTGTTGAGTGTGTGTGAAATAGGTTGAGCTACCTATATATATATAGCCTTTCTGTTGGGTCGAAATTGCTCTAGTGTAGGCCGACTTCATGGGGATAGGGCAAACTTGGTGTGGAGGTGACAAATAACCTTTTTGACTCTAAAATAATTCTTTTTACATGATACAAGAGCCCAAGAAGGGTCTAATAAAAATGACAATGACTCTATTGACTAAAGACAAAACCTAGAAGCCTTCAATGGAGGCTTTGACCTAGAAAACATTGACTCAAGCATGAAAACCATGCTTTAATAAGTCATTTTCTTTTATAATAAAATTTCTTTTGACATGTACAATTATGAAGACAGACACTAGTTATAGTCTTCAACACTCCCTCTTAACTAGGGAGTTATTCATAATTACATACATGTAAAGGTACATGGAATATCTTAAAATGATATGAACTATGAAGAGTTGTAGCACACACAATGCTATAGATTAGCTACCTAATCAGGGTAGTCTAATCTGGTGGGACTAAGGTGAACTCAAGCTTTAGCCTCTCTAGGTACCATCAAGCTTTTAAGCTTTATCACCAACCCAGGGATCTAGTTGCGTATCCAAGGTCAGAACCAACACAACTCTCCCTACTTTGGGATCTAGACATCAACACATAGGTCGACCAGATGTCCTCCCAAGCATCTTGTTGACATAAGATGCTTCATCTTTCCCTATCAACTAAATCTATAACATCAACCAATCCAAGCATGCTTCTAAAATATTCAACTTCTTATTCGAAAGAGTTTTCGTCAACACATCAGCTACTTTGTTCATTTGTCGGAATATATTGTAGCTTCACAACCCCATCTTGTACCAAACTCCTAATGTAATGTTACCAGTTGTTGATATGCTTCGTCTTGGCATGGAATGCAGGGTCTTTAGACATCTTGATGTTGCTTTGATTATCACAATTTATCATTGTAGGATCTAGAGGCTTTCCAAAAAAAGTATGACAAGAGATTTCTTAACCAAACAACTTCTTTTCCTACTTCACACACAACAACATATTCTGCTTCAACATTACTTAATGCAACAAGATCTTGTTTTCTGCTCATCCATGAAATCATTGCAGATCCCAAATTGAAACAACCAATGATATTGCTTCTTCCATCAGTCTCACTGCTACCCCAATCGAAATCGATAAAATCTGTTAACTTAACTTTCTTTCCATCATACTTCAGGCAGTGATGAATTGTACCACATAAGTATCCCAAGATATGCTTGGTAGCTATCCAATGATCATGATGAGGCTCCAATTGAAATTGTCTAAGAACATTTATAACAAAGCATATATTAGGTCTCGTATTCACAATTACATCAGAGAGCCCACCAACTTTCGATAGCTTGTAGGATCGATGAGACTAGAGTCGAAGCTTCTTAACTTCTTGAGATTTGTGATCTTGGGTGTAGTCATTGGCTTGGAATCCATCATACTAAACTTTTGTAACATCTTGATTATGTACCTACCTTGACCAAGATATATCTCACCGAGTTTCTGCGAGACTTCCAAGCCCAAGTAATAGTGCATGAGTCCTAGATCTTTCATTTCAAATTCTGCTGCCAAAATTTTCTTGCATTCTAGAATTCTGCGCTCCACACTTGTAATAAAGAAATCATCCCCATATAGTAGTATAATGACTAGTTCATTCTTCACTATTTTGATGTAGAGGTTTGCATTGGCAGAACTTTTGACGAACCCAATCCTTAAGAGATATGCATCCATTCTTGCATACCAAGCCCTAAGAGCTTGCTTCAAGCCATATAGAGCTTTCTTGAGTCTGCAAACATGTGTATCCTTGCTATTTATCTCAAAGCCTTCCAGTTGTTCAATATATACTTCTTCATCAATGGTTCCATTTAGAAATGTTGTTTTGACATCCATTTGATGGATATTCCATCCCATAGTAGCAGCTAGCGAAACCAAAGATCTTATAGTAGTATACCTGGTAGTAGGAGCAAAGGTTTCTTCATAGTCTATTCCTTCCTTTTGTGAGAAACCCCTTGCGACGAATCTAGCTTTGTATTTGTCTATGCTTCCATCAATGACATGTTTGATTTTGTAAATCCATTTGGAGGTGACAACTAATTTGTCACTTGGTCTAGGAACGATTTCCCAAACCCCATTCTTCATGATGGATTGATATTCTTCCTGCATCGCCTTCTTCCATTCTTCTTGATGAGCAACTTCTTCAAAGGTGGCTAGTTCTGCTTCTATTAGTTTTGTCATGTATGCTGCATATCTTGAGTATCTTTTTTTTTCTTTTGCTTTCTCTGAAAGATCCTTTAGTTGCTCGATGTCCTTTGGCATTTTCAAGTGTAGCTTTTAACCAATTTGGCCTCTTCTTCGTTTCAGGAATGATTATAGGTTGAATAGGCTCACTTGGTCCTTCTTCTTCTTCTTCTTGGTTTGTAGGTGCCTTGTCATGATGTTCTTCTTCTTCAAATAACACTACATCTTCTTCATCAGATTCAATTGGTATATCCTTTGATCTTTTGTAGGCATGGTTTACATCAAATATAACATCTTTGCTTGTTGAAGAATGTAACTAGTGTCGGTCTTCATAATTATATTTGAGTCACGATGTAATGTATTTGTCAAAAGAAAGAATATTTTTTTTACTATTAAAAAAAATTGACTTATTAAAGCATGAGTTTCATGCTTTGGTGAATTGGTTTTAGGTCAAAGCCTCCATTGAAGGATTCTAGGGTTTATGTCAAGTATCTTTGTCCATGTGATAATGTAAAGGACGCTTCTTGGGCTCTAGTTGTCAAGAAAGAAATTTATTTTATTGTAAAATAGGTCAATTAGGCCAACTCCACCAAGTCAGCCTCAACAAGGGAATTCAACCTCACAAACTCACTATATATTGGAGCAACTCGATTCATTTGGAGACACACACTCAACAAGTTCGAATTGCAGTAGCTGGAAGAAGAAAAAGTGTGAAATTCAAGAAGGAAGAAGGAAGGGGCTAGTGAAGGAGAAGGAGGTTGTTATCTTGCTAACGAAGTCGAAATTTTCTCTATCTTGTCTCACACGTGCAAAGGAACTGAAGCTGCAGTAGGGCGGAAATTCCAGTCTTGAAGCTGGGTCGCAATGCTGATGCAGTAGGGTCGAAGATCTGTCCTTGATGCAATATTGAAGAAGTATTGATGCAGTATTGGTGTAGTCGATCTTTGAAGGTTGGAAGAACAATTTGAGGGCTAACTTGATGGAGGAGAAAGGTCTTTGGGTCTAAGGTCTTCATCTATCTCATTTTGAATCTACTGAAGGAAACGTTTTTGATTGGGTTTCCCTGATATAGGGGTTTTAACCCTGGATGAGTGCCTACTTCTGGTGTCCTTGATCTTCATGTTTTTGCTTTGATGATTGCTTGATGAGAAGAAGATAAAGAAAGAACATAATAATATCACAAGTAATTATTAGCATTAAAAAAATCTTTTTGCCTTTCCAATTTTCTAACATTGCTAACTTCAATTTGTCTTCCTTTGTTGATGTAGATTCTATGAGCCTTTGATGAAAGGTTATAGCCAACAAAGATACCTTTTATACTTGTAGAGTCCAACTTCTTTCGCTTGTCTTTTAGAACATGGATGTATGCGGGACACCCAAAGATCCAGAGATGGTCTACACATGGCTTCTTTCCTGTGAATGCTTCCTCCGATGTCATATTATCAAGGATTCTATGAGGACTTCTATTTTGTATATATATTGATGTCATGGTTGCTTCTCCCCATGGAAATTTTGGTAGACCTTGATCAAATATCATAGTCCTTGTGCATTCTTCAATGGTTCTATTCGTCCTTTCTGGAACTCCATTATGCTCTGGGTTGTAGGGAACAATGAGCTCCCTCTTAATACCTGCTTCTTTGCAATATGCAATCAACTCTTTTGAAGTGTATTCCCCTCCATTGTCGGATCTCAAAGTCTTTATCTTTCTTTCGGTTAGGGTCTCAACTTCGGATCTAAATTCCATGAACTTTTCAAATTCTTCGTCCCTTGTCTTGACAAGATAGAGCCATGTCTTTCTAGAGTGATCATTAATGTAGGTCACATAGTAAAGATGACCTCCGAGAGATTTATTAGACATTAGCCCACACACATCAGAATGAATGAGGTCTAATATCTCCTTAGACCTTGTATCACTGCTTGTAAAAGGTTTCCTAGTATTCTTTCCCAAAGCACATCCCTTGCATACTCCTTCATGATCTTCCTTGATGTTGGGGATGCCTTTTACCATTTGACTAAGAGAGGGTATTATCTTGTAATGAAGATGCTCATATATTCTATGCCACAGTTCGATGGGGTTGATTTCCATGTGAACTAGGGCTTGAGGAGATGGTGTTATAACTATATAGTCTTCCTTCACGAACTCCAATAACCTTTGCCTTTTCAATACTTGAATCCTTTACCCAAACCAAAACTTTTCCATCTACAAAAGCAACCCCATCTCCTTTATTCTGTAAACAAGATATGGAAAGTAAATTCTTTTTCAAACCTGGGACATAAAAGATGTTGTTGAGGTGTAGCTTTGCTCCACTTTTGTAATGTCCCAAATGAAATAAATTGGAAACAAACCCTTCACAAAAATTTACCATTCACTTAACAGAAGATTGCCATGTAAAACCAAGAACCCATAAATTGTACAAAAATCTCATTAAAAGATCACAACATGAGGAACAATGAGAAATGCAACAACAAAATCTAGCTTTATTATATAGAAATATATATGCCACTACAATAGCTGGGAACGACCCTCCAAGATATGTAATAATGTTGATGCCGACCTCCAAACTGAAACAAGAAATCAATCACTACACCTATGGATTCTAAATGAATCCACCAAGGGGAGATGGGTACTCGCCCAATCTCACTGAATCACCCGAGGGTTTTCGTCCTGGGGCTACTGCTGAAGTAGAGAACCTCGTTCTCAAACCTCTCCACAAAACAATACACAAATCCAAGATGTCTCCAAATGATCTCCTCCTCCCTTTTTATAGATCTGATGGATAGATCTCCAAGCCTCTAGAAGCATCTTATTTTATTATTTTATTATTATTCTAGAAGCTCCTCCATTGACTTTATCTTAAGTGACCTTTTAATTTTATTTTATTTCACTTAAGTCACTTTTGGCCCATTTTCTCCAATTAATTATTTTTCCTTAATTAAATGACTAATTAAAGTCATTTTTAACTAAGGAAAATGGTAAATCGCCCACCATACTCTCTTCGACCACTCGAAATTTCTCCTCAGCATCCCATCTTGTAGATCTTCTCGTTCCGGCTCTAACGAGCTATTACACTGAGGTGTTCCATCAATTAATCTCCCCGGAATGCCACCACGAGCCTAACTAATTAAGTTAGGCCCCATAATAATGCTAATTGTTGAAAGTTGTTGGAATGTGACAGAATGAAAGGAACGCTGCGCAGATGATGAAATATGCCAAGAGAATGCCATCAGATCCCATAAAAACTCCTCAAAATTCCATCGAATCCCTTGATGACATAAACTTGCTCTATTGACCTAGCCATCCCCTACCTTGGAAATCCACCCTGGCTGTACTATGGAGGCAAATAAAAATGGGGTCATTGCAACTTTCCAGCTTCAATGATGTAGATCCAAGGCCCTTGACAGCATAGCTGTTGTTGTCTCCTAGCTCCACTGCATGTGATGATGTTTCCCTTGATAGATTATGAAGTTGTGCACTTTTTCCCATCATATGTCTTGAGGCTCCACTATCGATGATCCATGCGTTGTCATCATCAAGTGTACTTGTAAGTGGAGCTAAGAATCCTTCACTCTTAACTATCCTAGATAGATTGTAAATGAACCTTCCAATCCAACTTCCTACAATTTTCATGATATTGAGATACATCTTCAAATAACTTGCCATAGAGGGAGTAATCTTTCCTTCCAAAACTGCTTTTCCCTTCATCAAATGATAGCCAAGAAAGTGATCTTCAACCTTCTTCCACCTTAGCTTTGATACCATGTTGAGAAATCAATGCTTATAGGAATTAGTGTTTGATTCCTCTTACTTGATAATTACTTCTAAGTTATGTTGGCTTCTTTTACCAGCGTTGACCGAGCTGTAGGGAGGTTGTTTGATTGCGTTAACCTCAAGCATTGACCTGTTTTGACTTCGGTTTGGGTGAGGTATCTCTGTACTAGCAGGTCGTAGATCTGGGCACTAAAATCGAGGCAATCTGACCTCTCCTTTGACCAGCGTTGATTGTCCTAGGGCTGGTCGCAGAGTTGACTTTCGTTGACCACTTTTGACTAGACTTTTTCGGATTGTTTTGGGCTGGTTAGACTTGCTGTTGGAGGCCGACGTTGACTGAGTTTGATCGAGCTGAGTAATGGAAGAATTCTGCCCTGTTCCACGAGCGTTGTATTTTTCTAGTTAGGGATTTTTGCTGCTGACATAAATGATCAGATTTGTAAATTGTACTATCTCTCTCTTTGCCGAACTGTTGAAGAATATAAGAAGAATTGATCGAGGGTTTCCCCACATTGGGGTTTCTCCCTGGTTGGTGCCACATCTTGTGTCCTCTTGTCTTGGCTTGTCTTCTACTGTTTATGTTTATGTTTTATCTACATTTTACTATCATGTTGATTCGATTGCTAAACTGGATATTGATATTGGGCTAATAAAGAAATTGAAGTAAATTGCTCTTAAGCATAGAACATACCATTGTTACCTAAAATTAACAATAACAATAAATAAAAAAGACAATAGGCACAAGAATTTTAGGTGGAAAACCCCCTCTGGGTCAAAAACCACCGAACACTTTTCTAATAAATTCTTTAATCTTCAGCCCAAACTAAAATGAAAGCAACAACTTCCTAGAATTCTAGAAAAGCATTCTTCTCCAGCTCTCACTGGAAGGACGCCCCAACGCCCTGGTTTCTTCAGTAATCAACTGAATGGATGCCCCAACACCCTAGCGAGCCACAACTCACCCTAGCACCACCCTACCACCCTGAAGTGTTCACAGGCCCCAACCTATAGGCGACTTCATACACCTGCCTAGCACCTCCTTGCCACCCTATAATGGCTGAAATAAGACAAAACTGTGGATTCCCAAACTAGGGACAAAAATCCACGATACAATAAGTTGTACAATGATTTTCGTGTACTTGACCAAATACCCAATCACTCTATGACTTACAACCCAACCATGACATCATCCCAACAATGACTCCTATACCTCCCAACATTGCCTCTTCGACTCTAGGCAGAATGACTCTTTCACAAATGACTCTTTTACAATCTTTACAATGATGAATCTTTTACAAATGACTTTTTGACAATGATGACTCTTTTATAAATGACTCTTTTACAATTTTACAATGATGACTCTTGGCCTTAACAATACTTCATGATATCTGGATGGTTTTCATGTCTTCAAGGATGTCCCGCTGCAATGCTTCCTTTGATTTGATACTTCTGCTCTTGAATTCTTGCTTGATGTTGTACTTGAATCTTCTTCTACCTGCATGCAAAATTTGCTCGGCGAAACTAATCCCAAAACAAAACAAAATACCCTTCAACTTACCTCTGCATGCAAAACACATGTAAGTGCATAATAATGAATAAATACAAATTAAAATTACAATGCGTCCTTGAAGTGTGCATGTCCCTTTTGTTGTTGACTTGTTGCAGCAGTAGACAAAGACTCCCCCTCTTGATTTAGGCTTGGACTCTATGCAAGACTATATCCAAAACAGACCTAATATACAATAAAAATTGATGACAGACCCTAGACTTATGATGGACCAAGTTCTAAGTACAACAACAAAGACCTTTCTCTCAACTATGACAAGACAAGTAACATGAACTTACAGCATCATATAGATTTAGCAGACTTGGTGTAGCATCAAGAATATGTAGCATCAAATGTGTAGTATGAAGAATAGGACATCCGAAAAACTAACTGTGACATATAGAGACATGGAGATATAACCGAGACCTTGTATATACTTACGTTGTACTGCAAAAACATATGTC
Source organism: Pinus tabuliformis (assembly GCA_031772625.1). NCBI lineage: Eukaryota > Viridiplantae > Streptophyta > Pinopsida > Pinales > Pinaceae > Pinus > Pinus tabuliformis. The sequence goes on from CM062809.1 coordinate 576,502,656, forward strand.
AAAGATGATACTCAAAAATCAAATGTAAATGCTAATCATACATACCTTGTTGTAGGAGACTTACCCTTGACTGTTGATGTGTGGTCCTTATTGTAGTGATCCTTGAATGCATGCTTTTTCTTTCCTTCTAGGATCTGATATTGAATATGTTGTATCTATGTAATTTCGAATCTCCAAGGTCTGAAATTTTGTCTTGTGGTAGCCCTCTGAGTCCTCTTTCCAACCCCACAGGTCTGATCAAGATTGAATTCTTCAAGAAAGAGTTATGCGTAATCTCCCACGATGGCATGATTATAGACTAGTTCAGTAGAGCGAACTTGTACGAAGTGCCACGTGTCACTGTTGCGACCTTCGGCCCTGAAAATGATACCCAACAAACTACAGTCCGTCCTCTTTCTGTCACTATTTACGAAATTTGAATCCAATGTTTAGAGATAAGATTATGACAATTTCCCTAACGTCACATGTTTGACATGAAATTCGGGAGCCTACAAAACCCTAACTTCCTTAGATCATATCTCCAAAAATTTAGCGAACCAAGATCTAAAATTCGATCACGATGTTCATCAAGATTTCGACTCAAATGGGTTTTAATTTCAGCTTCTGAATCTTCATAGAAAAAAGTTATAGCGAAAGTGCCACAATGACCTGTTTGAAGCCACAAAATCCCTGCTAGAGGAGGATATGAGGGTCACTATTTATATGAATGTCTTGAGTTGAGAGGGTCCTCAACAAGTGAACGTTGGAGAGATTTTAGGAGCAAAAAAAACATTATTAATTATTTACTATTCAATGACCACAACCAATTAGGAGTGCCATGCGATAACGCCATGGGGTTTTAGCCCACTAACTGGGGTTGCTAACTTCAAACATGAATATCTCTCAAACCTTGAAGAATTACGTGGCGTGCCATATATCAACGGAAACATCTCGACGAGTAGAATCCATTTAGAAGATCCTTGGCTCGGAATAGAGTAAGTTGTGAAGTCAAAATGTCCATGCAAGATCGGAGTACCCCTTGGTGGTGCTTGGGTTGACATCAATGACAACCACTTTCACATTGGGTACAAGGAGGCCCTCTCAAACTTGATTGAAAAGAAGACAAATATGGAGATTATACTTGGGGATAATGCCACTTATCCTGTGAAAGGAATTGGGACTGTTACTCTTCAATTGAATAAAGGTCAAACCCTTCACTTACAAGAAGTGTTGTATGTACCTAATCTGAAAAAGAACTTGTCTCTATTTCTACGATGGAAGATAAAGGTTGCAAGGTGACATTCGTTGATGGGAAGATTCATGTTTGATAAAGGAACTCGAAAGATGCATTCACTCTTGGATTTAGGGTTGAAGGTCTCCATTAGGGTAGAGGGAGTCCATTGGAAACAATGACATGCGATACTTCTCTTCAATCCGAATTATGGCACAAAAGATTTGCTCACCTTCATTACAAAGCCTTACTTAATGTAAGGAAGATGGTCACAGTTATGCTCAAATTCAACCTAGATCAAGAAGGAGTTTGTCAAGGATGTGCAATTGGGAAACATACAATGGGACCATTCCCCTCAAGTGGAAGTCAAACTACCGATATTCTTCAAATGGTCCATTCTGATCTATCAGGTATGTTGTCCGTAACATCTTTGGGGGGATATTTGTACTATGCAATTTTTGTGGATGATGTTTCTTGCAAAACATGGAACCACTTCTTAAAGAAGGAGGATGAAGTGTTCAAATGGTTCTACGCTTTCAAAGCCTTGGTCAAGAATCAAACAGGGAAGAAGATCAAAATACTGGGGACCGATAATAGAACCGAATATGAGTGAACTGAATTCAATGACTATTATAGAGAAGTTGGCATTAAGAGGGAGACTACTACTGCATATATTCCATAACAAAATGGTGTTGCCAAAAGGAGGAATTGAACTATCATAGAAGCTAGCCGTTCCACGCTTCATGACCAAGGTCTACCGAAGTTCTTATGGGGAGAAGCTGCTAACACCGTTTTGTATGTTCAAAATAGATGCCCACATCAAGACACTCGAAGAAGTTTTCACCGGTCAGAATCTTGATGTTTCTCATTGGTTGTCTCGTATATTTTCATGTGCTGAAAGAGAAAAGAAACAAGCTAGATGCATCTGGGAAGAAAGGAACTTTTGTGTGCTACAGTGGAACTTTGAAGGCATATAGAATCCATGTGCCGGGTCATAGGAAAGAGGAAATAAGTCATGATGTCACTTTCGATGAATATTCTGCCCTTAGGAAAGTCTGAGATCTTCCTATCCCTAAGAAGGACAATGATGATAATGCGGGAAAGCAGGATGAATGTTTGATGGTAGATCTAATGCCTAATGTTGAAGGTTCGATGGATCCCATTGATCCACCTCCTAGTGAGCCCTCTACTTCAAGACAAAGACCTTTGTGGCTCAGAGATACTTTTGAAGATGTCGAGAGACATGTTGCACCAAGGGGAACATTTTGTGAAAGCAAGAAGCCAAACAGGTACCAAGGGTACTTAGCTGTCATGAGTACCATTATACAATCTGAGCCATGTACATTCGAAGAAGTCGTGAAACACCAAGTCTGGAAGGATGTGATGAACAAGGAATATGAGTCGATCATGAAGAATAATGTCTGGGATGCGGTTCCCAGACCCAAGGACAAGTCAATGGTCACTTCAAAATGGCTTTACAAAATCAAACATGGAGTTGATGGGTGTGCTGAAAAGTTCAAGGCCAGATTCGTTGCTCAAGGCTTCTCTCAAAAGGAAGGAGTGGACTATGATGAGATATTTGCATTGATTTCTCGATATACCTCCATCCATTTGATCATAGCCCTTGCTGCTTCGCAAGGATGGAGCCTACACCAAAAAGGATGGATGTCAAAATTGCCTTCTTGCATGGCTCGCGTAAGGTGGAAGTCTATGTAGAACAATCCGAGGGGTCAAAGTTCAAGATCATAAGACACATGTATGTAGCTTGAAGAAAGCCCTCTATGGGTTGAAGCAAGCTCCTAGTGCTTGGTATGAGAGGATAGATAACTATCTTATGAAGTTGGGATTTACAAGGAGTGAAGTTGACCCGAATCTATACTTCAAGGTTGAAAAGGACAGACCTCCCATTCTGTTTCTCTATGTGGATGATCTCTTTCTGACAAGTGATGACCCTCTCTTTCATCAATGCAAGAGGGAGTTGGCTTTTGAATTTGAGATGAAGGACCTAGGGCTGATGCCAAACAAACTATAATCCATCCTCTTTCTGTCACTATTTACAAAATTTGAATCCAATGCTCAGAGAGAAAGTTATGATGATTTTCCCAACGACACCTGTTTGACATGGAATTCGGGAGCCTGCAAAAACCCTAACTTCCTCGGATCATATCTTCGAAAATATAGCGAACTAAGATTTGAAATTCGACCACGAGGTTCATCAAGATTTCGAGTCAAATGGGTTTTAATTTTAGTTTTTGAAGCTTTGCGGAAGAAACGTTATAGCGAAAATGCCACAATGACCTATTTGAAGCCACAAAATCCCTACTAGAGGAGGATATGAGGGTCACTATTTATATAAATGTCTTGAGTTGAGAGGGTCCTCAGCAAGTGAATGCTGGAGGGATTTTAGGAGCAAAAAGAAAATTATTAATTATTGACTATTCAATGACCACAACCAATTATGAGTGCCATGCCACAACCCCATAGGGCTTTAGCCCACTAACTGCGGTTACTAACTTCAAACACGAATATCTATCAAACTGTGAAGAATTATGTGGCATGCCATATATCAATGGAAACATCTCGACGAGTAGAATCCATCTACGAGATCCTTGACTCAGAATAGAGTAAGTTGTCAAGTCAAAATGCCTATGCAAGATCAAAGTAACCCCTGGTGCTGCTTGGGTTGACATCAATGACAACCATTGATCAACAATCTTCCCCTTTGGCATTGATGGAAACACATATACTCCCCCTGTGATCATGGCACCTCTTCCTACTGCCTTCTCTCCCCCTTTGTCATCAATGGCAAAGGGTAACTCCCCCTTACAGTCTGTCCTCCTGCGAACTTGTACACACCTCCACTCCACCTTTCTATATTTAGTTAGATAAGAGAAAGATTCTAATGAGAACTTCATTTCTCAAGGAAAATACATTGTAAAGCTACTTTAGAGATGTGGGATGGTGGATTGCAAGTCCATGTCTACTCCAATGGGACTCAACTTCAAGAAGCTATGTGGAAGTGCTGCTGAGCCCGAATTAGTAAACCCTTCCGAGCATTGCCAACTTGTGGAGGCCTTGATGTTCTTGGTAAACTCTTGTCTTGACATATGCTTCGCTGTGAACACGTTGAGTCAATTTATGGTAGAGCCTCATCACATTCATTGGGTTGCTGCCATGAATCTCTTGAGATATCTTTGGGGCACAATCCAGTATGGACAGAGATACACTGCCAGGAATTTGAGGCTACATGGAGGCCGGTAATGTGGTAGATCATAAGAGCACGTCTTGGTGCTACTTCTCTTTAGGGTCTACTTCAATATCTTGGATGACCAGGAAGCTGAAATCGGTTGCTTTAAGCATCGCCGAGGTTGAATACATTGCTGCGAGTATGGCCTGTTGTGAAGCTGTTTGGTCGATAAAGATCTTCAGCGAGCTATTTGAGCACGTGTTGGATACCACCGTGATCTTCTGTGACAACCAAAGTGGGATTCGCCTCTCAGAGAATCCGGTGTTCCACGACCACTCCAAGCACATTGATATTAGGTATCATATCTAGGATATGGTACAACTGCGAGCAATAATGCTTCAACACATCCGAACGGATGAGCAGGTCACAAATATTCTCACAAAGCCCTTGGGGAAGGTCAGTTTCTTAACCTTCCGAGAGAGACTTGGAGTCGTGGAAAGACCCTCCTATGAGGGTCCTGTATGAGTTGGACACTGAGCTCTAGGAGCTCCTGGGGGCTTGGGGTACTTCTTGGAGCTATGAGCAACCATAGGGTGAGTGGTTCACCTTCCCCTAGTGGTGCGCTATGTACAGGGTGAGTGGTTCACCTTCCCCTGTGATACCCCATGATGGTTGACATGTGTGTAGGGTGAGTGGTTCACCTTCCCCTACGATTGCAGACACATGTATGTAGGGTGAGTGGTTCACCTTACCCTATGATTGACATATGCATAGGATGAGTGGTTCACCTTCTCCTATGGCCTTTTAGCAGGATGAGTGGTTCACTTTCTTCTACTGATGCCCTAGCATACATCCTATCCATGGAGTCTGAGACTCATGGGAAGTACGTCTCATCTAGCCAATGTGTTGGGAAATGTAGTTAGGGACCATAGCACTACCGATGGACACATCATGTACTACCGTACTCCCTATGACTAGGATGTATGGTGTTTAACAACTTGATCTGGTATCAAGCATTGACTTTGTCAGTGGAGGGTGGTAAGGTCTTCTGACTCACTCTCGATCACTTCTTCTTCATTATTACTTCATGGTTCAGTAGAGCAGTGCTATGCTGATAGAGATGGTACATGATGATAGATGCATTGGCAGGTGGAATTCTCCCTAGAGTAGAGGGAGTGTTAAAATTGGTAACTAAGGCCAAATTCCACCTTGGGACAACTCATATGATGGAGATGATTATTGCATTGGATTCCTCTTTTCGAGAGGTCCAGATTTGATATAAAGATCATCTCATTTGAACAAGCAGATGTGGAATTTTGAATTTATTCTCATTCATGCACAAATTGTTAAGGTCGGCCTCAACATAATGTAGGCTCAAGAAGCCCAATAGATGTGTCCTTTCACCCTCAACGAATTGTAAAAATAGGAGTGACCTCTCTCCTCATTTGGACATCACCCACTCATCATTTCTTCTCTCTCCTAATCTGATTGGTTTGTACAGCTTGATGATCTTCTCTCTCTCTTTCCCACACGTGTGGATGAAGGACGGATATCTGGGTCAGATTGCAAGCCGAATTTTAGAGTTTTAGGATAGCGTTGATCTTTTCTCTTTGCTTTTTATTTAATGCTTGGGATGCATGGCCGCGGGCCTTGCGGATCGGTGGAACTGGTCTCCAAACTAGAACAGAGTGGTTCGGTATTGAATCGGTCTGTTCTGGTTTGTAGGGTTGGTTCAGATCGAAATTTGCCCCAAAACGGTCAGACATGCTAGTTCAACCGGTTCTGATAACATTGGCTTTGAGAGCCATTTGCTTCTGCCATTGCAGATTGTACTTTGTTTATCCCCAGCACGACTCATCGATTGCTCGCGTTCCATCTTTCTTTTGAATGAGGATGATGCACCTGGTTCACCATGCCCAACCGGCTCCACACATGCACCATACACTTGGCAGATGTTCCAGGGTTCAGACAATGTCTCCCACTACAAAGGGAGGACTTATGTCAAGATCCTTGCCCTTACAGATGGCATACAAGCATTTTCAATTAATTGGAGACTCATGAGGATTTCCTTATGCCCCCACACCCACTTGGGAGCACCACAGGTTCTTGCTTGGAAAACAAGGGGCCAACTCCTTGTCCAGTATGTTTGAGGTCCATTCTCACATTATGGCACATTCTGGACTTCATTAGGTCTCCTCAAAGGGCCAAAAACTCACTTTATTGATCATTCGACCCTCTTGAGAGGCTTATCTTTATGTTATTGGCTATTTGGGGGGGTTGTCACCAAAGGTATTGTTATTATGCACATTATTTTATTTTAGGGGCATTATTAGGCCTAATTAGGCAAACCAAACTCATTAGTGATTGGATAAATAGAAGTGAAGTGATTCATTTTAATCATCATCACTTGGATTGGGATTTAGTAGCTCCTTAGAATTTCACATTCCTTTTTGGAGGACGAGTTTGGATGTTATGGATGAATTCTGATGTTTGGATCTATCTCTCTTGTCTTGGAACTTCATTATTGGCATAATATGATGATTGGATATACTCTTTTGTACATGTAAGTAATCTTTTCATGCTTATTCTTGTTATCTACTTTGTCACGTGAATGTTGTTGGGATTTTCACTATACAAGTTTGAAATTTTCTGCTTTCCTATGCGAAATTGTGGAAATTTTGATCTTTTATAGCGTTGCATCATTGCATGGGCCATATATGAATGGGTGAATGTTCCTAGAGGTTATCTTTGTTGAAAATACCTTGATAACTCATCAATTATTGCATATCTAAGTATAAAATCTTGTGGCAACTGCTCTCATGCCCTAATTACCATGCGAAGTTGTCTAGAGGTCTCCTTGTTTTGGAATAGTCTCTCCAAATCCCAAGTTTATCTTGACTTGATCTCTCCCAAAGGCAAGGCACTAATCCTTCCACTGGTGGTCACCTAAATGCCTATTTTTCTCGCTTCCTCTCTCTTTCTAGGCCTAACCGCCGTAGGTCACATAGGGCATCGAATAAATCTCATTGTAGTCATCAAAACACTTCGATTTTTGTTTCATTAACGCGCTAGGGATTCTTCTAGAGGCCCTCCAAATTTGAAGCAATTCTGTCGGTGTGATCCTTAGATATAACAAGCCCTAGCTCAAGGATCGTTTCTTGCCCTAGGTTTCCCTTGGCTACTGTGTTCATTTGGATCATTGCATTCATTTCTCCAAAGAAAATTTGTCCTTTGATCCTCTTCTCTTCCATAATTAGGTTTAGCCCCTTCTCGGTTGATTAACTCCACATCCTTGACCTAATGCTCGGTCCACTTGGTCCCGTGTGGTCCCACAACCTTACAACTCTAATTCTGCAAAGATCACATAAAGACCAAGTCTCCATAAAGATTTCTAGGACTAGGAATCATCTTTACAATATACATTCCGAAACCTTAGCCTCGAGAATCCTCTTATACCTTCCTAGATAGCCTATCACCTTGCTTTCAAAGCAAGAAAGCCATACAATTGAGTGTCTCTTGTGAATAGGCCTTAGGAATCACTCCTCATCCTCATATTGATCTATTCATCTAGTGATTCCACTTATATTAGGTCTCCTCCCATCGGTGAAAGTCCGTAAAGAGCGCCAGTTGAGGTGACAATGGGCTATCGCTCCATCGTTGCCATTGACCCAGTAGTTGCTATATAGAATCACCTCCTAGGACCTTTGCTAGTTTGAGCGGTAATAAGGCCCACAAGAGAGAAATTTGGCCAAAGAAGGGAATTCATGCTCTTGGAGAGAGAAAAGAGGGGGTGCAAATTAGGAGAGAGAAAGAGTGGGGGGCACCAAGGGAGAAAAGGAGGCCAACAATTATAAATAAGGAGAAGAAGCCTTCATTTGCATCTTTCGGCGATTTAACTTTTGAACACATGTTTTCTTGATCTGTTCAGCCAAGTCAACCGATTCTGTTTAGCATGAGGGATTCCCAATTGGGAATTCCACCTATACCTTGGTGAACTCCGAGTGTCACCCTAGGAGAGTAGAGTGAAGTCTATTTGAGGACTTCTAAAGGAGCTACATTGCAGATCATTTCTAGCTGGTGCGTATTTTCCTTGGGCGCAGAAGTTGTTAAAGGCACCCCAATTGAGATCAGCTATAGATTGCTAGAATTTTGGAGGATTTGCAGGAGTTTTTCCCACACATTGTAAGAGATTTTGTTGGGAGTTTGTTGGGCTGTGAGGCAGGGATTTTGAGGAGCCATCTCTCACTTTGAACATTGTGCAGGGGTTTCTGGCTTACCCTGCGCAAGGGAAGAAGGGAGAATAATTTGTTGGAGAAATAAGGGTTAGAGGTAGGAGGTATTTCTTAGTAGAGAATTAGCCAGAGCTCGAAGAAATTTTTCGTGGTAGATTTGGGGCATAATTTAATAATATCAAAATTGTGGGTCATTTTCTGGCTAGATTGGGCAATGTACACTTGCTGGGGGTCATCAGGGGTTGGTGGATTCAGCCTAAACCCTTTTTGGGTTTTCGTGGGTTTGGTGAGAGGAGGCTAAGATTAATTTTGCAGAATTTTCTGAGCACCATTGAGGGCATAATACCTAGTTTCATCCAACAGCCAGCAATAAAAATTGTTGGAGGAGGGCGCAGTTCACCCTGGGACTGTTTCCACCACTTGGGTATGTGTGATATTTCTGGGTTTTGTTGGAGCTAGTGTGGAGAGCCTACATTAATTTTTGCAGAATTTTTGGAGTAGATTTGAGGGCCAAAATCTCAGTTCACCTATAGCAGTGGCGTAGTAATTTTCTGGGTCAACGCAGAGGTTTTTGGTGGAGTCATTCCCGCACCTGAACATCATAACTCCAACTTGGGTTTACTCTAGCTTGTTGTAGCAAGCCCAAGTTCCTCTTTCCATAATCATTTGTACTCCATTTTGCTTAGAAATAAATAAAGTGGCTCAGAGTTTTGGTGCATTTCCTCTTATGTTTTGATTTTCTGTGTATTTGTTGAATTTCTTAGTTGTGGTTATGGTGCATGTTTATGTTAGTCACTTAATATTTCCGTTAGGAATATTACAACATTGTTGCCTTTGGAGGTTAATGTGAAAGTTTCATGTATTGCAACAACTAGAAATTATTCTTGTAACTGTAAATTTAATAATGCAGTTTATTTGCTACGACAAACAACAAATAAAACCACAACTGCAATTTTCACCAAAAAAAATTGTGGAAAATAAAATGCTCGAAACTGAGAAATGATAGCGCATACACAAAAATTTTGACACTGTTATTTTGGACAATCGTCCTTGGAAAAACCCAATGTGGGAAAACAGGTGCAACATATGAGGGTTTTATTATTATTACGCATCAGTAAATCTCAGTAGAATAATTTGGATGCCAAATCGACAATCCAATTTGACAGAATCAATGGCAAAATTCTTGTGAGGAATTTTCCTCACCTCATGACAGAAATCAGCTCCTAAAACTGGCTCTATAGGCCGCCCTTTCAGTCCCTGCGTCAACCTCTATGCAAGCCTTGCACATGCCCTTCTACTCCGCCTGCAGAAGCTGTTGATTGCTGCTGCTGGCTGCTGTCTCTGCCTCTCGAGATGATTCGGTAGAGCTTTTGGACTGATTCCTGACCTTCTGCAGCTGAATCAAACCCTCCTTTGACTAGATCCTGCTGCCTCTGTGTGTTTCCTGCACAGTCTCTTTCTGGGCAAATTCGCACTCCCTCAAATTGACTCTTCCGGCACTAGAAACCTCCACCGGAATACTGCCTCACTCCTCTGCCACCCGCTACTCGATCATTGACACGATCTCACTGCTGGATCACCTGCTACTAGAAAATCAAATTGCCTTGATCACTGAGTATTTGCACTGGTGTGTGCTCCATCTACCCATCAACCTCTTCTCATAATCTTCAGTTGAGGTTTCAACGACCACGATTAAAACTTAATCGATGGTTGAGATAATCTCCAAGTTGATCCGTGTGAGTTTCTAGAGAATTCTCACTTTTTTCAATTAATTACTATTAATTAATCCATTTCCTTAAGTTAGACTTAGGCATTTTTAATTATCGATCAATTAATTTAATTAAGCTGTCTCTAGGTGGAATTTCTAGAAATTATTTTTGGGTTTTGGAGAACTCACGTGTTTCAGCCTCTCCACAAAGTTTGAGACCATAACACCATGCGATGCTACAAAAACTAACAGTTAACTCGTCCCACATTCATTGCTACTACTGATGTAGGTTTCAGTGATTTGGTCCAATGGAGGAATGATGCAATTTATTTTAAGATAAGTCTGCTGCCATGATAACCATGTGGCCCACTGAAATATCAGATCTGAAATGGAATATCAGTTCCCTTATAATGAGCTGCTACAGACATATGAACAATGATTTTTCGATATGGAATAATGACCTCTTGGCTTGGTAATTCGATCCCTTCAGACTGGTTCGAATATCTACGCACAAAAGCTGTTCGGCCTCACCAAAATAGCTCCTGAAAACACAAGTTTGATGCAACAATAATACTGTTCCAAGATGCTTTAAATTTTCTAAGGCTTATTTATGAATCTTGCAGAGCCCGACCCTCCTATGATAGATTACAATTCAACCGTTGAATACACTGCTGGTGCACACAATAAATCAACCTTGTGACCACTGCCCATGCACAAATAATTCTGTCTTTTCCTTCAGTGTTTGGCTTGACCTCCTTAGTAGAATAGTTGCTCATTGCCTCTTGAGAATGGAAGGAGAGTCATGCAAAAAAATCTCAATGCCAATAATCTCTGCATAATAAAAATCTCGTCAAACTACAAGAGTTGATTCAATCAACCCAAACTAATAAGCTGTAATGGAATATCTCAAGTAACCTACCTTTGAAGCTATCTAGGGTGGCACTCAAAGTCCACCAAAATTAGTTATCGAGTTTCGCTTGAAACTCGCTTGAGCTTCTTCTTAATGTCAAATAGAAATCATAATAATAGAATGATTTGCAATTGAGTTCCCCCTCCTTTTATAATTTTTCATGGAGCCTCCCTCTAGCTTGTAGGTTCTCCTTTTTTTTCAGTTATTTTATTGGTGGGGCCCTATTTCCACTAGGAGACGTTTTTGCTGCCATTTTGAATAAAATAATAATTTTCCTCCTTTCTCAATAAAATAATATTTTGCTGCCATTCTCCAATAAAATAATAATTTTCGTCTATTCTTCAATAAAATACTATTTGCTGCCATTCTCCATTAAAATAATAATTTCCACTTTTCTCCCTCAAAATAATAATTTTCTCCTTTTTAAACATTACCAAAAATTGGCCAAACTCGATGAATTTTGCACTCACAAAAATTGGGAACATTACATCCGACTTGGGTCTTTTGGAGCCAAAAATTCCATCCTAAAACTCAAATTTTCTTCTTTTGAAATGAGCATGAAGAACATGCTTTGATAAATTGACACAAGAATGAAGAACACGCTTAAAAATAAAATAAATATATAAATGATAAAAATTTACATTATGAAGATCGACCATAGTTACAAATTCAACACTCCCTCTTAGCTAGGGAGGTATTCATAATGACTATCAAGATGTTCTTAAGTTGATAGATTCTATAAGGGGGGATCAAGATTAAGATATGCATCATCATCAATATCTTAATCACCAACATCAATATCATTACGGTTTACCATTAAGGAACTATAGACATAGTCTAGGAGAAATAATGGAGGCCTCATCATTGATAAGCATTTTGACTCTAGAAAGAGATCAAAGAACAATGTTCGGAGGCTACAGTGTCTAGGTCCATACTTCAACTAGTGTTCAACTAACACATGGAGTATCTCCTATCCAAACCATTCTCCCTAATCAGGTCAAAGTATTTGGCATAGGGATGACCTCTCTAATCAGGTCAAAATACTTGACACAAGGAGAATGCTAGTCCACTGGACCTTTCTTCCTAATTCAGGTCAATGTACTTGACATAGTGATAACTTCCCTAATTCAGTTCAAAGTATTTGGCATAGGGATGACCTCCCTAATCAGGTCAAAATACTTGACACAAGGAGAATGCTAGTCCACTGGACCTTTCTTCCTAATTCAGGTCAATGTACTTGAGATAGTGATAACTTCCCTAATTCAGGTCAAAGTACTTGACACAGGAAGAATGATAGTTCATGAAGCTATCTAATCTGTCAAACCAATCTCCAACCAAGGTCATAATGACATAGAGAGAATATCAGACCATTCTCTAACCAAGGTCGTGAAGACACATGGAGAACATCGATTCATAAGGATGTCTCATCAACTCTCCCTCTTAATGAGAGAGGTGTTCTCCACGAGCCCAAGCTTGTTCAAAAAGTACAAAAACATCCCTTTAGAAAGAGGCTTTGTAAGAATATCAATAAGTTGCTCATAAGTGCAGATGTACGGGAGCTTCACAGCTCCCGTCAACATCATGCCTCAAATGAAGTTATACTTGATCCCAATGTACTTTGTCCAGTCATCATGGTCATCACCATTACTTGATCAAGATAATGTTAGTTTTTGTAGCATCAGATGTGTTCTAGCATAAAAACTTTTTGGAGAGACTAGAATACATGAGATCTCCAAAACCTAGAAATCGTTTCTGGAAATTTTGCCTAGAAGTGTCTCAATTAGATTATTATATATATATTTTTAAATATTTCTTAAGTCTAAACTTAGCGAATATGGTTAATTAATCACTATTAATTGAGATAAGGTGAGAATCATCTATAAAGTCACATGGATTGATCCAGAGATGATCCTAGCCATCGATTAAGTTCTAATCTTGGCCGTTGGTGCTCCAACAGTGGATTATAAGAGGAGGTCGATGTGGTGGTGGAGAGCACACTTGAGAGGTTCGATTTCCGAGCAGATCGATTTCTAGAGTGGCAATAGTCAATTGTTGGAGAGAGAGACAGAGATTGAAGCAGTAAGAGAGGGGTAGAGATAGTGACGCCGAAGGAAGATTTCTAGATCGTGTGAGTGCATTTGCAGAGAGGTAGAAGAGCCACAGAGAGGCTGACGCTACGACAACACAGTAGCCTCTAGAGGCAGTTTCGATTTTGTTGGGGAAAGCCGAGTTTCAGTGCCAGAAGCTAGATAAAGGTTTCTGGGGGCTGGGAGAGACATTTTCCCAGACAATAGTAGACTAGACGGCTTGAGGAGAGGCGGATTCAGACTGAGCGCATAAAGGACTACGCTAGGGTGACGCAGTAGCTGCGTAGAGGCAGTTTGGACGCCTCACGTGGAGCTGCAGTTAGGGCCCGAATTTACCTATGGGGTGAGGAAAATTCCTCACTAGATTATTGCCAGTATTCTCTCTGCAGGATTGCCTGTATCCGACATCCAAATTGTACTTAGATTATTTCACTGCTGCTTAATAATAAAACCCTCAGCGGCTGCACTGGTTTTCCCAAGTTGGGCTTTTCTGGGGACTTCTGTCCAAAAATAACTATTATTTTTATGTATGTTTGCTAGCATTTCTTCCAGTGTTTATTCTTCCACATTCTTATGTGTAGATTGCAGTGTGATTTATTCAATATTTGCTGTAGAAAACAATAAATAAATTGTTAAATTAAATTAGCAATTGGGAGAATAATTTCTAGTTGCTGTAATAGGATTCTGGTTTTTAGAATTTTCACATGGTACCAATGCACAATTGATCAGCCGGAGAGCTCAAAAGCGAAGAGAGAAGGAATTTTGATGCTCATTATGGGTAGCAGGCCGAAATTCCCAAGGGCAGCGCAATGATTATGCTAGGAGGCCGAATTACTTGTGGAGGTTCGATTTTTCCGAGTCGGGGGCAGAAAAATTCAGTCCTACCAGGTCGAGTGATTCTAGAGGCAGAGGGAGCAACTCAGATTTTTTTCATTGAGCAGATCTCTAGTTGGACGCAGGGGTTTTGCAGTAGTACGCTATAGTAGAGCCAACGTTAGGTGGAAGAGTGGAGCATATACATAGGGAAAATTTTCCGTAGGGAACTTCTAGTCTCAAGAAGTTCGATTTTTCCTTGCAGATTGGCAATAGTTATGAGAAGATCTTCTCACTCCAAAAGCAAGTGAAAATTATAGAGCAACAACGAGGCAGAGGGAAAGAGGGAGATTTTTGAGGTTTATTTTCTCTAATTTTGAGTTTCCAGATTTTTCAACTTTGCAAGTATGACTGTACGAAATTGCTAGAGGAGGCCATGCTAGTTAGCCAGAATGCAGATCTAGGCAGCAAATCGACTTCTCGTTGCCGGAGGTAGGTGCTGGAGGAAGTGTGAGTTGTTTAGTGTGAGTTACAAAGAAAGGAAGGGTCTCAGCGACGGACTAGGCTCAAAAGGAGATAGTGAGGCACCATATCCAGGGGGAGGAGTATGAGACTTTGGTGTGCCAGATGGGTAGGATCCAACGCAGTTGCAACAAGGAGATCAATCATATCAGTTCCAGTTTGTTGCAGCAGAACCACCACCTTCGCTATAGGAGCCCACAATATCATAGTAGATTTAGTGTCAGCGGGCACTATCAATCATTTAGGTGGCAACTGCAAATATAGTTGCAGTCAGTGCCCAGGAAATAGTTGTAGAGCTAGTTGCAGTGACACAGGCAGTGCGAATAGGCCAGTTGCAGTTCTAGCCAGTAGATTCCCAGTGTAGAACTATGCAGTCCAGTTTTTAGTGTTGGAGGACAGTGTGAGTAGCCAGGAGGGAGCAGAGAGATTTCCCATAGGGAAATCAAGACTTAGAGGAAGTGTAGAGGGAGTAGCCTTATGGAAGCTATTACTTCAGGATATGAGGAGATTATACTCATTATTGCAGTAGTTGCAGCAGCAGTGCAAAAGCATCAACAAAGTAGTGGCAACAACAATATGAGTAGATCAAATTTCGCTATGTTCATCGATATACCTTTAGGGGTGAGGTGGGGTGACTTGGTGTTGTAGCCCCAAGGTGTTACAGATAGGCATGATCCTTGAGGAGTCCACCTCATGGATCAATACATTGCTATAGGGGCCCACAGTATTCAGTAGCAGGATGGAGCTGTCGTTAGATGCCGGGGAGCACAGTGCAGTGTTGGTAGCAGTGCAGAGTTAGCGACAATGCAAAGTCTTTAGTGGACAGTGCAGAGGCTAGTAGCAGTAAGAGACTCGAGTGCCAGATGCATTGTAGTGATCACAATTGACTTAGTATTTTGGATGTTTTTCAGTTGTAAATGTTGCAGTTGCAACAGCAACAAATGAGAGGGAGTTGCAGTGTTGGTAGCAGTATGGTAGTGTCAGTAACAACACAGATGCAACAAATATCAGAGTTGCACAGTGGTTGGTGTTGAAATTTCTAAGTATTACTCATTAGAAATTTTTCTGTATTCTCTAGTTTATTTCACCTACTTGTTTAATTACTAACAAGTTATTTAACCATATAAATATTGAAATAAACACAATACAGCCTCAACCATCTACAGATCAACAACTGAAATAAATAGACAAATACACAAGGGACACCGTTATTTTTAGACAATGGTCCCCGGAAAAACCCAAGTTGGGAAAACCAGTGCAACAGTTTTGAGGGTTTTATTATTAAGCAACTTTTCTTGAGTACACTGGGTGCAAAACTGGCTTACCCGATAGACAAAATAATTTGGCAGTAATACCTCTCTTCAGAAGTAGATATTCTGAAACTCTGTGCTACGAAACCTTCTCCAACACCTCTCTCAGGTATTGTGTCAGCCCTCTTGGCCTCTACGTCAGCCTGAAACCCTCTGCGTCAGTCCTCTGAGGTTTTGTGCAGCCTCTCTGACCCTCTACGTCACACACGCAGGTCCTCTTGCCGTCTGCGTAGTCACTACTGGCCTTTGCGTTTGCCTCTCTGCCTCTGCGCTGGTCTTCTGACACTATCTCTGCTTCTCTGCCTTGCACTCACTGCCCCTCGCTGCAATACTGATCACTAGTCCGATTTTGTCTTAGCAAACCTCGCTCTACAAAATCGAACTGACTGGTCACTCTGGTGTATCTCTAACTGACCCTCAAGCCTCCTCTTATACTTTTTCTGTTGAGTCTTGCATGATCGAGATTACATCTCTAATCAACGACTAAGATTAGATTTGGCTTGATCCATGTCATTTAGAACCTTCTAACCTAGTTTTATATTAATATCCATTAATATTTTTATTTTCCTAAGTTTAGACTTAGGAACCCATTAAAAATATTAATTATTTTAATATCTCCTTCACCGGGTAGAATTTCTCCAAACCATTTTGGGTCTTGGAGATCTCATGTGCTTTAGCTTCTCCGCCAATTTTCATGGCTAGAGCGCATCCGATGCTACCCCAAATCAACACTCCCTGTTAGCGAGGAATGTGCTCTAGTAATACTCCACCATTGAGCATTACCCTGATCATTCGACATCGATACCTGTGCTGATGTTTGGCCTTCCTAGCCAACATCCTCAACACTTCTGCATCTTGTATGACTGCCCATGGCTCTACATCTGTACGACAGCTCCCTCTGCATCTGTGTTGTTGCTGGTCCTTCCTCCCAACACTGCATCTGCACTGCAGCCCTCTCTCATCATGTTGCATCGTGCTGCCCATAGCACTACCACTGCTATTGCTGCACTGCAACTCAGTTACTGAGACGATGGTAACTGATCTACCCAACTACTGACATCCTTGTCAGGCTAGAAGCCCTCCTGATGCTGAAGCTCTCTCTGTCGCTATCCTGTGCTCCCTTTGCTGCCTCTGCGCTGCTGCAACACCTCTGTGCCTCTCGCACTGCTGCAAACACCTCTGTGCCTTCCTGCACTGCTGCAACCTCCTCTGTGCCTCTCGCACTGTTGCAACCCTCTCTGCGCTGCCTGGATCTATTGCAGTCTAGCACTCTCTGTCGCTTCATACTCATCCTCTTCCACCGACATTTGCCATCCTCCTATTATCTCTTCGGGCTCCTGTAGCCGGATATGATCCAAGAGTTTGGGTACCTCAAGGATCTTGCCCCTCATCTCTTGTAGTCCTCCTGACTATAGCTCAATGTCTCCCCACCTCTTCTCTAGAGGTACATGAGCACTCATGGCACAATCGTCATCATCCTCTACCTCCTTTTCTGCCTTCACTGGCGCTGCCTTGGAGTCAGACGCCTCTCCCTTATTCTTCTTTCTCGGGCACTGGGTTGCATAATGGCCCAGTTCCCCATAGTTGAAGCACTTTATCTTGGAGAGGTCCTTTTTCTTCTTCTTCCCCTGCTACCCCGCAAATGCTAGCGCTGGATCCTGTTCCTCCTCTTTCTTGACCTGGGCTCCTTTGCCACTACTTCTTGCCTGGTCACTCGTCTGATATCTTCTTGGCGAAGAGCTATCCACAATTCTTCCCAATCTGGAAGATTCGCTCTGTCCAAAATGCTTTGGACGAATGTTTCCCACTCCTCAGAGACTGTGTTTAGGGCGGTCCTCACCATTAATTCCTGATACGGTGTGGCCCTTATGGAATTCAGTTGGTCCTGGTTCTCCTGCAACCTGCGAAGGAAGTGATCTATATGCTCCCCCTTCTGCGTCTGGTACAACCACAACTAATTCTCCAGTAGCATCTTCCTCTGCACGGAAGTGCCCTGATACAATGCTGTCAAGGTGTCCAACATTTCCTTTGCCGTATTCTTCTCGGCGATATGCTGGACGACATGATCCTTGACCCCATCAAGGATTATGCACTGAGCCTTGACCATCATATCCTCATACCTTTAATTATCAGCTGGGTTGACTGGGATGGCCACGGTTCTCAAGGCGAAGGCCTTGATGGGATGTCTATCTAGAACAGACAGGATTCTGGCCTTCCAGATGAGAAAGTTGGATGCCCCGTCCAGCCTGTCCTGATCCCTCAGTCCGTTCATGGCCATCTCTGCTCTTATTTTCGACTTCTCTGAGTCTCTACTTCCCTCCTGGAAGTTCTCTCTTTGACTCCCTTTGAGTCTCTACTTCCTTCTTGGAAGTTCTCAGCTACACTCCCTCTGAGTCTCGATTTCTCTCCTGGAAATCCTCATGCCAACAGTTGAATCACACCTCTCCGATCTCCTTTGTGCCTGCAACATTGATCTGGGTTTCTTGGCTAGAAATCCGCCTAGGTAGCGACTGCCTTCTACCTTGGTTTTGTCCCGTTAGGTACTGTTCTGCCTCAACAGCAACAACACCCCACCAACTTCATACTCCACAATCTGCCCATAGCATCCTATGCGCAAGTAGCTGAAGAATTAAGGCTCTAGGCTCCGCGCAATCACGGTAGTGGCTGAATCACTCCACTAGCCAACTGCGTCACTCCTACTTGGCTAAGCAGGATGACGTGGCTCTTTGTGAGCCTCTTCTAGCTCTCACTACATCTGAGCTGGCCCCATTTCTGGCTTGAACTGATGACGCAGGTCCTCTGCGTCAACCCTTTTCTGCTGCTTTCTGCTTAGGAACAACTTTTGTCACTCGGGACAGCTGTTTCTGCTGCAAATTCTCTGATTCAACTGGTGCCTTTAGCTCTCCTGTGATCTGCAACCCTCTGATACCATGTTGAAATTTCTAAGTATTACTCATTAGAAATTTTTCTGTATTTTCTGGTTTATTTCGCCTACTTGTTTAATTATTAATAAGTTATTTAACCATATAAACGCTGAGATAAATACAATACAGTCTCAACCATCTACAGATCAACAACTAAAAGAAATAAACAAACACACAAGGGACATCGTTATTTTTGGACAATCGTCCCCGAAGAACCCAACTTGAGAAAACCGATGCAACAGTTCTGAGGGTTTTATTATTAAGCAACTTTTCTTGAGTACACTAGGTGCCAAACTGGCTCACTCGACAGAGAAAATAATCTTGCAGTAATACCTCTCTTTGGAAGCAGATATTTTGAAAGTCTGCTCCATGAAACCTTCTCTAGCACCTCTCTGAGGCACTCTATCAGCCCTCCTGGCATCTGCGTCAGCCTGAAACCCTTTGCGTCAACCCTTTGAGGCTCTGCGTAGCCTCTCTGGCCCTCTACGTCACTTCTGCAGCCTCAGCGTCACACACGCAACCCCTTTGGCCCTCTACGCAGTCACTGTTGGCTTCTGTGTGGCTTCCTCTGGCTCTCTGTCGCCTTTCTGCCTTCGCGTTGGTCTTCCGGCACTATCTCTGCCTCTGTGCCTTGCACTCATTGCCCCTCGTTGCAATACTGATCATTGGTTCGATTTCTCTTAGCAAACTCTGCTCTAGAAAGTCGAATTGACTGATCACTCTGGTGTATCTCCAATTGACCTTCAAGCCTCCTCTTATTCTTTTTCTTTTGAGTCTTCAACGACTGAGATTACATCTCTAATCAACGGCTAAGATTAGATTTGGCTTGATCCATGTCATTTAGAACCTTCTAACCCAGTTTTATATTAATACCCATAAATATTTTTATTTTCCTAAGTTTAGACTTAGGAACCCATTAAAAATATTAATTATTTTAATATCTCCTTCACCAGGTAGAATTTCTCCAAACTATTTCTGGGTTTTGGAGATCTCATGTGCTTTAGCCTCTCCACCAATTTTCATGGCTAGAGCACATCCGATGCTACCCCAAATCAACAGTTGGTGAGTAGTATGGCCAGACATCAACGGTGTGACAGGAGATGATGCAGAGATAGGGTGTTGCTATAGGATGTTCAAAAGCACTAGAACTCATTCCTCACTAGGAGGGAGTGTTACTTTTTGTAGCATCGGATGTGTTTTAGCCTTAAAATTTTGTGGAGAGGCTAGAATACATGAGATCTCCAAAACCCAGAAATCGTTTCTGGAAATTCTGCCTGGAAGTGTCTCAATTAGAATATTAATTGTTTTTTTTTTAAATTTTTCTTAAGTCTAAACTGAGGGAATATGGTTAATTAATCAGTGTTAATTGAGATAATGTGAGAATCATCTAGAAACTCACACAGATTGATCCAGAGATGATCTCAGCTATCGATTAAGTTCTAACCTTTGCTGTTGGTGCTCCAACAATGGATTATAAGAGGAGGTCGATGTGGTGGTGGAGGGCACACTTGAGAGGTTCGATTTCTGAGCAGATCGATTTCTATAGTAGCAACAATCAATTGTTGGAGAGAGAGATAGAGATCGAAGCAGTAAGAGAGGGGTAGTGACAGTGATGCTGAAGGAAGATTTCCAGATCCGGTGAGTGCATTTGGAGAGAGGTAGAAGAGCCACAAAGAGGCTGACGTTGTGGCAACACAGTAGCCTCTAGAGGCAATTTCGATTCTGTTGGGGAAAGCCGAGTTTTAGTGCCAGAAGCTGGATAGAGGTTTCAGGGGGCCAGGAGAGACATTTTTCTTGACAACAACAGACTAGACGGCTTGAGGAGAGGCGGATTCAGACTGAGCACATAAAGAACTGCGCTAGGGTGACGCAATAGCTATGTAGAGGCAGTTTGGACGGCTCACTTGGAGCTGCAGTTAGAGCCCGAATTTGCTTGTGGGGTGATGAAAATTCCTCACTAGATATTTTCCAGTATTCTCTCTGCAGGATTGCCAGTATCCGACATCCAGATTGTACTCAGATTATTTCATTGCTGCTTAATAATAAAACCCTCAGCTGCTGCACTAGTTTTCCTAAGTTGGGTTTTTCCGGGGACTTCTGTCCAAAAATAACTGTTATTTTATGTGTTTGTGCTAACATTTCTTCTAGCGTTTATTCTCTCGTATTTTTATTTGTGTAGATTGCAGTGTGATTTATTTAGTATTTGCTGTAGAAAATAGTGAATAAAATTTTAAATTAAATTAGCAATTAGGAGAATAATTTCCAATTGCTGCAATAGGATTCTGGTTTTTGGAATTTTCACAGATAATTCTGCAAGTAACCTTTGAAGTCATAGTGCTTCTCAACTTGTCATTTCAGCTGCAATATACTTGGCCTTTGCCATACTGAGTGCAATAGATGACTGCTTCGTGCTCATCTAGAAATTATAATGGAGCCCAAACTGAAGCAGCATTTTGATGAATCCTTTCTGTCTTCAGCTCTCTCAAACTAAATCTGGAAATTCTTGCAGCTTCACATGATCCATCATCAAAATGATTTTAGGTCACCCTAGCTGGGTGCTTCCTCTCACACTGGCATCAAACCTGAGGTCAACTCTCTCTGAGGTCAAAACAAGGCTTTCTAAATGCTCCCTCTGGAAGTAATACCTTCTCCACAGCTGCTCCCTCTGACACGAGTCCTTCTTTCGTCAAAGACTCAAAGACAAATCATATAAGATCAGCCTTGATCCATTCTACCAAGCCCAAGTAATCAATGTACTGTTGAATGGTGTTGTCATTGATGCAAACATCCGTTAATGAACACTCTTAATATTTGTCTAGATTGCATCAGTTGGAATCTCTAATCGAATGATGGACGGAAACCTGAGTAGCCCCGCACTTGTTTGACTTTTGTGAGGACGAAAATCAGTTTGTTTTGGCTCAAGAACATGATCATTTGAAGCTCCTCGTCAAGCTGATTCGTTGGTATGTGGCATGCCCCAAAATCCCTAACAGTTTGTGAGTTATGCCAGTTTGAAGATGAAGAACCCATGTTGTGGTCAAAACCCAAAAAGATGTTGATGTGGCACCCTATCATTGGTCAAATCTTGAAGATGGGATTTTTACCAAAAGGGTCTATGGTCAAACTCTCTCAACGATTATTCTTAAATTATCAAAACATGAAAGGCTCTTTGATTATTTAAAATCCAAACTCCAAAAGGTGGAATGACCTCATTTCTTGGGCCTTACGTTTTAAAAATTCAAATTTAATTGGTGAATATTCCTCCAAAAGGTGCATGTTGGCTCCCCTAATCCATCGTCTCCAACGGCTGTATAAAGTTATATTTTCTCACCTATTATAGTATGAAACTCAACGCATATTTTCTGTGACTATTTTCTGTAATTCCCTTTGGCCCTGTGGAGTATTGGACATCGGAAGAAAATCAGATTTTGTAGGAGGGTTTTGGTTATAGCTTTAAGATGAGGTTTTTATTATTCTAGTTTATACAAGACCAGTGAAGGAACCAAAAACTGAGGATGAAAAGTCGTTGTTCTCTATTGCAGAAGAAAGGTCTCGGTCCTCTAGGGCATCAGAGTTTTAAGCAAGAGAGTATCTCTGTAATAGTTCAGTGAGACATCTTGTTTATACAGGTTTGTCATCCAAGCCTTGGAAGGTTTGCGGCCTATTCTGAAATCTTTAGTTCTGCGAATACCCGGTCCGAACTTTTGTGGTTATGAAGGGCTCTTGCTCACAGTGAATTAGGAAGGGCAAAATTCTGGGTTACATTAGGCCCTCAAATTGGAGCTATTATAATCACTGAAGCATAGATGCAATAGGCTTGAAGTTTTAAAATGATTGTGGTCCCTTCTGAACTTTCTTCTACTGCTACATGTAAGATTTGCGTTAGGGCATCATACAAACTTAAGGAATTGCCATGTGTGCAGACACCAGTGCTTGGAATCAAACAGTGAATGATTGTGAAAACGAGTGGCCTAATCTCATGCATACAGTGACGTGTTTCTGAATATATATATATATATATATATATATATATATATATATATATATATACACTTGTTCCAATTCATTCGAAGAGGACAAAAGGGTGCCTGAAGTGGATATTCCAAAAAACACAAAACATTGGGCTATTTGTTTATCTGCTAGAGGCATTTCTATACATATACTCGTATGTCCTGCAAAACTAATCAAGCCAAGCTAGCCACTCAGTTGGCACCTACAGGCAGTGACATTAACATTTGGTAATATTAAACAAGCCTGGATTTAAAATGAAATAAGGATTTTGCAAGGACTCTTGTTGAACTTCTCTTTCATTTGTAAGCAAGGGTGGTTTTGCAGCTTAGAGAGAGTTTGAGGATCTACATAGTTGCAAAGTTATGCTCATTATATCACAAATTTAATGTAAACAAGCCTTAAGAACTGTTTAAAGAAACATACTCTGGTGAGTTGAATTCTAGTAGTAAGGAACACTGAAAAGGAAGGGTATTCACAGTTAGATATTTGCTTGACAATAAATTGCAGCTTGTCTTGTCTTTGGTTCATTAATACTTGCAGCAAGGACAAAGGCCTATCATTCTTGACATTCATTACAAGCAGTAAGAAGTTCTTTGTATTAGGCCTCACTGAGATATCAGTTGCAGCAGTATGTATCAAGGATTTCTATAGTTGATTCACCTTCAGCAGTTCATATATATTGGTTGTTCCATTGTGGTTGTTCATGTCATTATTAAATAAGAATTTCAGCTCACTGTGCATTGATCAATTGAAGAAGGCACACCGTTGAATACTATAGCAGTGTCACATGGGTTTTCGTTGCAAGTCTGGCTATAAGATCAATTGTTTAAAGGTTTCGTTATCTAAGGTACT
Organism: Pinus tabuliformis; assembly: GCA_031772625.1. Classification (NCBI taxonomy): domain Eukaryota; kingdom Viridiplantae; phylum Streptophyta; class Pinopsida; order Pinales; family Pinaceae; genus Pinus; species Pinus tabuliformis. The sequence goes on from CM062809.1 coordinate 576,526,422, forward strand.
ATTGTACATCTGAAGTAAACCGGCAGTAAGGGTTTCAAAGTTGTAAGTTGGGCAGACCTATTCATATCAAGCCTTGGTTGCAAAGATATCTTTGTGAGCATGAGTATTTTGTGCTGAAGTATGATAAGTCATCCACTACTATATTTTGGTAGATTTCATAATAAGTCTATGGCAGAAAGTGAGAATTTGATGACGTTGGTATGAGCAGGTAGTGTGTTGATTGCAGCATCCTATGATCCCAAGTATCATCAAGGATACAACTTATAGTTGGACATAGATTGGATTGGTGGCATCTAGGATTGTGCTTGTGGGCACAAATCAACCGTGTTAACAGTGGCTATATTACAGGATTGTGATCCCAGAGCATATACGATGTAGGTTATTGTGTTAATGATTGGACATACTTCTGCTAGAGTTATTAACAGATTTATCTATATGACGAGCAACGTTGGTTACAGTTGTGAAGCTACGGTTTGACGTGCAGTTTGGATAGAGATATAAGTGGTTGATGTTGACAGCTAGAGTTTGATGAGCAGAGGCAGGTTTGATTGACAAAGTTTGTGCTGCAATTCTCTTGTATTGCAGTTTCTTTGTGTTGATTTAGAGCACAGGTGGATCCGGTCCAAAAATTGTGAAATGTGGTCTGCTAGCTGATCAGGGTGGCAGGGTGGTGCGAGGCAGGAGAGTGGAGGCCCCTTCAAGTTGGAGCCTGAGAACAACTTAGGGTGGCAGGGTGGTGCGAGGCAGGAGAGTGGAGGCTCCTTCAGGTTGGAGCCTGAGAACAACTTAGGGTGGCAGAGTGGTACTAGGGCAAATTGTAGCCTACACATGGCGTTGGACTGTCCGTCTGGTAGCAACTGGCAAACATGGTGTTGGAACATCCGTCAGGTTGGAGCTTGAAATATGGAGCGTTGGAGCATCCTTCTCGTTGTAGCTGGTAAACACGACGTAGGAGTTCCCTACAGGATGGAGCTTCCTTTAGTTGGAGCTGAAAATGTGATGTATATCTTTTTGAAGGCAAATATTAAGAAGTGTTCGATGGTTTTTGTCCTAGAGGGGTTTCCACCTAAAATTTTCTATATCTACTATCTTTATTGTTATGCATTGTTGAGTGGTGTTGATGAATGTTTATGTTTATCTGATGTTAATAACAATTAATGCTCTATGAAATTAAAAATATACTAATTGATAAGAAATATTGATTCATCCCCCTCTCAATATTTCCAACATGTACAAGATGATCATTGGTTATCTATCATATCATCTCTTATTAGGTAAGAGATAAGTCCATCTAGGGTTCCTCTGAATCTATTACAAGTACTTGAATAACTGAATGGCTTCTCACAGATCATATCATATCATTAACAATTCTGAATTATACCAGGCCTTTTCCTTATCAAGGCCACTCTTAGGCTCTCTCTCAAACCCTAACTTCTATTTGCAAAAACAAAGGTTTGCTAGGGTTTCTGTCAATCCCTAGTATTCTTTTAGGTCTCCACTTCATCGCTTTCACTCTGCTTTGATCATGAACTTCATCATCAATGTCTTCACGGGGGTGATCTCAATGACTTTTCTTCAGCGCAACTCTGATTCCATGTTAATTTTTAGGGCTAGATTGTTCTCTGTTGTAGATAATTGCAATTTTAAACTTTTTCATCATTTTTACACAACATTCACCCCATAACATCATATAATCATTAGCAATTATGTAGAGAGAACAATAAACATCAATAATGCAACGAAACAGTAAGGAATAATAGAAGAAAAACATGCACAATAGGGACACCAGGGTTTAGGTTAGAGACCAGTGTAAAACCCCACAGGGGGGAAAACCCAACCAGGTTCTTCTTTGTTGATTTCTGGTAGCATTAGATGTGCTCTAAGTCTCAAAATTTGCAGGGAGGCTTAGACACATGCATTCTCTAATACCCATATATCGTTTTGGGAAATTCCACCCAGAGACAATTTTATTAAAATAATTAATTGTTTTTAATGGGACCATCAGTCTAAACTAAGGCAATTAAAATAATTAATGGGTATTAATCTGAATTGTTGAATTTTCGGAGTATAATCACCTAATGATGTTCCAGAGTGTACTAAAGTAATATTATATATCATTGGAAGTAATTATTAGTTGCAGGAAATTGTGTTTGTCTATTTAGCACTAGAAAATCAACAAGAAACACTTGACACATTGCATCCACTCTGCTGCTACATTATTGTCTTTGCCACCTATCATCCACGTCACACTGGATTGGGTGCTTTCCTTGCATTAATTCCTGTGCATTTGTGTGAGATTGATGTGGATCTGAACCGTTGGATCTAGACAATCTCAACTATTGGATCCTTCACATGCATGATTGTTCGTAACCTCCGCGCATGTTGTGAGCTCAATAATAATCTGGGTTGTGGGATTGAGACATCCACAGCCATTGGATCCATCACATGCATAGAAACTAGGGTTGCAGGGGAGCACCCCTCGACGAATCCGCTCCCAATTCGCGCTCCGCTCAGGGGCTACTCAGGTGCGCGTGTTGAAGTTTCTAATTTTCCCTAGTTAGAAACCCTTCATGCACTTTTTCTGATTTATTCCTACCTACTTGTTATTTTTCTTTAACAAGTTATTTACAAAGTAAATACTGAAAATAAACACCAGTGCATGCTCAACATATTACAGATCAACAACTAAAAGAAACACGAACAAACACACCACATGACACCATTATTTTTGGACCAATGTCCTTGGAAAAACCCAATGCGGGAAAACCGGTGCAACTATTTAAGGGTTTTCTTATTAAGCAATATCAGTGTACAATCTGGGTGTTGAAACTGGCCTAACCAACAGAGAATTTACTTAGCAGCTATACCTCACAGTTTGAGAGAAATCTCCTGGCTAAAACCCCGGAAAATCCTTCCGGTAGCTCTTCAGCACAAAATTGCTGCTGCAACCCCAGCCCCTCTCTGTCTCACGCTGGTCCTGCGTCAGCCCCTCTCTGTCTCACGCTGGTCCTGCGTCAACCTTTCTTGGCCTGCGTCAGCCCCAGGAGGCCCTGTGTCAGCTCTGGGAGCCTCTGCGTTAGCTGCGCTGACCCCTCTGGTGCTCTGCGCAACACTTGGCTGCCTCTGCGTGGCCCTGCGTGAGCCCTTGCTCGTTCTGCGTCACCCTCCTTGGCTGCTGCGCTGCTCTCCCGACATAATCTCTGCCTTCTCTGTTTCTCTGTACTCAATGCCCCTCAGCTGCTCTCCCGATCACTGATTCTATCTCTCTTAGCAAACGCTGCTCTAGAGAATAGAATGACTGATCATCTGGTGTGCTCTCTAAGTGATTCTCAAGCCTCTTCTTATACTTTTCCTGTTGACATTCCAAAGGCCGAGATTAAGTCCCTAATCAATGACTAAGATTAGATCTGGTTTGATCCATGTTTTTTGGACCACTCTAACACAGATTCATATTAATATTTTATTTTCCCTAAGTTTAGACTTAGGGAGTCCATTAAAAATATTAATTATTTTAATATCTCCTGAGCTGTTTAGAATCTGCCCAAACCCTTTTTGGGTATTGGAGATCTCATGTGCCCCAACCTCTCCACCAAATTTCATGGCTAGAGCACATCCGATGCTATCCCACATCAAAACTCCCTCTTAGCGAGGACTGCGCTCTAGGAATACTCCTCATTGAGTATTACTCTGACCATCCGACATTGGTACCTGTGTTGATGCTAGGCATTCCTGCCCAACATCCTCTGCACTGCTGCCTCCTGTGCTGTTGCACATGGTTCTGCCACTGCTACTGCTGCATCTGTACGACAGCTCCCTCTGCATCCGTGCTGCTGCTGGTCCTTACTCCCAGCACTGCATCTACATTGCAACTCCCTTTGCATCTATGTTACTGCTGGTCCTTTCTCCCAAGACTGCTTCTGCACTGCACCTCCTCTCATCATGTTGCATCGTGCTATCCACTGCTGCACTACAACTCAGTTACTGAGAAGTAAGTAACTGATCTCCCAACTGACCTCCCTGTTGGGCTAGAAACACCCACTAATGCTGAAGCTCCCTCTGCCGCTGACAAGTGCTCCCTCTCTCTGACCTTTGCACTGCTGCAACAACTCCCTACATCTCGCACCGTTGCACACCTCTCTGTGCCTTCCTGCACTGGTGCAACACTCCTGTGCCTCTCGCACTGCTGCAGCTTGCTAGCTTTGCGCTGTCTTGGGACTCCTGCACTGTAGCTCTCTCTGCTGCTCCATCCACATCCGTCTCTACCCACTCAGCTAGTGCTGCTACTCCTCGTCGTGGCTCCCATAGCAAGGTCTAATCCAAGAGGCTGGGTGCTTCAAGGATCCTGCCCCTCATCCCCTGTAGTCCGCCTGACTACAGCTCGATTTCTCCCCACTTTCGCTCAAGTGGTGTGTGTGCACTCATGGCACAGTCATCGTCTGTCAAAACTTCTTTCTCTGCCTGTGCTGGCGCTGCCTTAGTCTCGGAAGACACTCCCTTACTCTTCTTCCTTGGGCATTGGGTCACATAGTGACCCATCTCCCCACAGTGGAAGCACTTGACCTTGGAGAGATCTTTCTTCTCCCGCTTCTCCTGCTTTCCCTCAGATGCTAGGGCCACATCCTCTTCCTCCTGCTTGACCTTGATCCCTTTGCTGCTGCTACCTGTCTTTGATTGTCGTCTGATCTCTTCTTGGCAAAGAGCTGCCCACATCTTGCCCCAAGGTAGGAGAGTCCCTCTGCCCAGGATGCTCTGGACAAACGCTTCCCACTCTTCTGAGACAACATTCAGGGCTGTCCTCACCATAAGCTCCTGATCCGGTGTCGCTCCTATAGCAGTCAACTGATCTCAGATCTCATTTAGTCCTCCGAGGAAGGAGTCAATCGTTTGACCGTTCTTCATCTCATATGACCTCATCTGGTTCTCGAGCAACATTCTTCTCTGCACAAAAGTATGCTGGTACAGGTTCTTGAGAACCTCCCACATCTCAACTGCCATTTCCTTCTCAGCTATATGTCGTACCACATGATCCTTGATCCCGTCAAGGATAATGCACTTGGCCCTCGTCATTGCCTCCTCATACTTGTCATTATAATTAGGGTCGACTGGTATAGCTATAACCTTCAAGGCGAAGTTCTTGATATGATTCCTGTCAAGCACTGATAAGATTCTAGCCTTCCATACTGCGAAGTTCGAAGCTCCGTTCAGTCTATCCTAGTCTCTTACCTCGTGTAGTGCCATGATGCTCCTCTACTTCCCTCTTGGAAGTTCTTTGTTCGACTCCTTTGAGTCTGTACTTCCTATCTGGAAGTTCTCTTTTGGACTCCCTCTGAGTCCTGATTTCCCTCCTGGAAATCCTTCTGCTGCTTGTCGAGATGCCGCCTGCTCTGATTGTCTTGTGCAACTGCACTGCTGATCCAGGTTCTTTGGCTAGAAACCCTCGGTAACAACTCCTCTGGCCTTGCTCTGTCAGGTACTGTTCTGACTACAGTACCTCACCAGCTCCACTTTGTAATATTCCTGCAACCTTCTAGACCCCAGCAACTGCCTCTCTGTGAACTGCGTCAGCCCCTTTCTGCTTCACGCTGCCTCTACGTCACCCTGGATGGGTCTGTGTCAATCCTCTGGCCCTCTGCGCCAGCAACGCTGGCCTCTCTGAGGTTCTGCGCAATTCCCGGCTTCTTTTGCGTCACTCTGGATGGCTCTGCGTCACACTTCCTTGGCTTTTGTGCTGCTAGAAACAACTTCTGTCACCTCGGAACCACTGTTTTTTGCTGCTATTGCTCCGCTTGGCTGATGTCTTTTAGTCCTCCTGTGATCTGCAATCACGCTCTGATACCATGTTGAAGTTTCTAATTTTCCTTAGTTAGAAACCCTTCATGCACTTTTTCTGATTTATTCCTACCTACTTGTTATTTTTCTTTAACAAGTTATTTACAAAGTAAATACTGAAAATAAACACCAGTGCATGCTCAACATATTACAGATCAGCGACTAAAAGAAACAAGAACAAACACACCACATGACACCATTATCTTTGGACCAATGTCCCCAGAAAAACCCAATGCAGGAAAAATAGTGCAACTATTTGAGGGTTTTCTTATTAAGAATATCAGACTACAATCTGGATACCGAAACTAGCCTACCCTACAGAGAATTTACTTAGCAGCTATACCTCACAGTTTGAGAGAAATCTCCTGGTTGAAACCTTGAAAAATCCTTCTGGCAGCTCTTTAGCACAAAACTGCTTCTGCAACCCCAGCGTCTGCCCAATCTGGACTGCGTCAGCCCCTCTCTGTCTCATGCTGGCCTTGCGTTAGCCTTTCTTGGCCTGCATTAGCCCTAGGAGGCCCTGAGTTAGCTCTGGGAGCCTCTGCGTCAGCTGCGCTGGCCCTTCTGGTGCTATGCGTAGCACTTGGCTGCCTCTGAGTGAGCCATTGCTGGCTCTACGTCACCCTCCTTGGCTACTGCGCTGCTCTCCCGACGCAATCTCTGCTTTCTCTGTTTCTTTGTACTCAATGCCCCTCAGCTGCTCTCTTGATCACTGATTCTATCTCTCTTAGCAAACCCCGCTCTAGAGAATAGTATGACTGATCATCTGGTGTGCTCTCCAAGTGACTCTCAAGCCTCCTCTTATACTTTTCCTATTGACATCGCAATGGCTGAGATTAAGTCCCTAATCAATGGCTAAGATTAGATCTGGCTTGATCCATGTCTTTTGGACCACTCTAACACACATTCATATTAATACACATTAATATTTTATTTTCCCTAAGTTTAGACTTAGGGACTCCATTAAAAATATTAATTATTTTAATATCACCTGACCTATTTAGAATCTGTCCAAACCCTTTCTGGGTATTGGCGATCTCATGTGCCCCAACCTCTCCACCAAATTTCGTGGCTAGAGCACGTCCGATGCTACCCCAAATCAACAACACGCTCCTTTTAAACAAATTTCGCTCATTGGTTTTTAGGGAGCGATTAGGGGAGCGGCCGCTCCTTGACCGCTCCCCTTTCATGTTGAAGGAAATGTAACTAGGTTCAGTCTTCGTAAATGTCATTTTGATATTTGTATTTATTCAAGAAAAGAAATATTATTTTTAAATAATATGTCAATGAGTTTCTTGCTCATTGAAGTAGGTCTAGCACATGTCAAAGTGCTATAGGTGAGTCAAAGAGTCAAAAGAATTATGTTGAAGACCTTAAGGGTATGTTACATTATGTATATTCATGTATAAAAGTCAAAGAAGACACCTCCAAGCAAAGTCAAGTATCCTCCAAGCATAGACACCATCAAAAGAAGCAATGGCACCATTAAAAGCACCTATTGCAGCAAGAAAATCAAGTCGGCCTCAAAGCTACAAGTCGGCCTAAAAGGAGGGACAAACCTCTATATATAGAGGCTGTCCACTCCCTCAAAATGAGAACGCATTCCTCTGAAATCTGCGAAGGTACAAGGCAAGGAAAAGGGCACCAAAAAGACAAGAAGAAGGTCTCCAAGGCAGTGAAGAAAGGAAGGATAAAACCAAAGTGTTAAAGGGCTAGTTACAGCCACACGTGCGAGGAAAGGAGAGCAGTCCCTATGGTTATGACAATAGAAAATTACAGTTCACCATATCTCATTGTTTAGGGTGCAAACTAGGCCTACAAGGCCTCTCTCTCAAGCGTGGAAGAAGGGTATGCAAGCGAAGGGTGGAAGATAAGTCTAACATAGTTTTGTGAAGAGAATCCCCCACATGTGCGAAGAATTAGGGTTGCATTGCTGCTGCCCTAAGTCTGCAATAGTTGTCAAGAGAAAAGAAGGCTCGGTTGGGAGGCTATAAGGTCATCATCCTAAGGTAGAAAGACTCCATCTCAAGCGAAGGAAGAAAAGGTCAAGGTTCATCCTAGAACACACAATCTAAGGTCTCTATAGTTGCTGGAAGAAGTGCCGAAGGGAGGAAGACAAAGTGCTGGAAGGAAGAGGACGAAGTGTTGCAAGAGGAAGTGATCTTGAAAGGACTTGACTTGTGCTTGGAGGATCTTCTAGTCAAGGGTCTAGGGTTTGGCATTGATCAATAGAAGCTTCAATAAGAGAAATTCACTAAAGGGTTTTCCTCTCAAGAGAAGAGAGGTTTTGGCCCTGGCAGAGAGCCAACATCTTCTGTTCTTGTTCTTATGTTTTGGTAGCAGTTTGATGAAGCACACACACATGCATTAATAATAAGAAGAAGAAGATTAAGTTAACAATAAAAGGTAAAAAGGCTCCACAAATTGTTATCAAGTAACAAAGAATCACACTACACCTAATTTGCCCCAGATTCTTCAACACTTCGCTTCGGGAGTGATTTTTTAAGAGGGGGAGCGATCGCTCTTGACTGCTCCCCGTCTTAAAAAACGCTCCTGCCGGTGCAGGAAAAGGTCGCACGATCGAGAGAGGGGCGACGACTAACAACAGAGAGGGGGAGGAAAGGGAGGGAAGGGGGAGGGGGAAAAGGATAAAAAGGCCCTCTCCCCTCCCATTATTCAGCCATTGGAGAGAGCAAGAGAGGAGCTTGGAGGAGCTTGAGTAGCTTGTAAGGGAGATTGGAGCTTGGGATTGAAGGCCAAAGAGGTAGGTTCTACACTCTAATCTAGCATTTTTGTTTTTTTATGCTCATTGCCATATATATATATATTATTTTTCTATTTCCCATTGCCATTCCTCCATTTTTTTGCAGACTCGAAACTTCAAACATCATGGCTATATGGCTTGGCATTTTATTCTTGTCAGTTCCTTTTTTGGTTATTATGGTGTTGGAGAGTAGAGGAAGGAGGGTTGATCATGGTGAAGAAGAGGATCAAGAAGTGGATTATAGTGGATTTGATGAAAACCCTAGGGAGGATTACGTTGGTGAGGAGGAAGAGAGTGGACATGATGAGGCCCAAAAAACTAAACAAGACTGAACCCCATTGTGGAAATATGTTTCTAGGCTCGAAGGAGGGGAAGGGGGTGGAACCACTAAATTTACATGCTCCCATTGCAACAAAACTTACACAAGTTCATACACTCGTGCCAGAAGGCACCTTTGTGGGAAAAGGCCATGGGATGAAGATAAACCAATAGGAATCAAAACTTGTGTAAGTGTGTCAGCAACAGATAGAGCCAAATACACAAGGGAAGAGGAGGAGGCCCAAAGAAAATCTAAAAAATCAAAGGGTTTCTTTGAAGATAGCTCAGAATCACATCAACATGCATGAAGAACTTCCTCCCATGGCAGTGGATATGGAGGCATAGAAACAAACATCTCTTTAAGACATAGAACCATATGAAATTTCCTTGATGAAGGGTGTAGGAATGGTGTGGATTAATAAATTTACTGGTTTCTCTATGCATGTGTGATACCATTCAATGTTCTTCGCTCACCTTTTTGGCATGAAATGGTTTCTACAATAAATGATGCCCCTGAAGGATACGAGAGACCTGGGTATGACAAGGCTAGAACCGTTGGACTTGATCATGAAAAAGAAAAAATATCACATTCTTTGAGTAGAATGACAAATTCTTGGACTGAGCATGGGGTGTCCATTGTATTTGATGGATGGACAAATGTAAAAGGCAAGCCATTGATAAGTGTTCTTGCTATGTTTGTTAGTGTTGCCATCTTTCTTTCAACATATGATTACTCAGGGAAGTTCAAGACCGGTATCAACATTGCAGAACCATTACTTGAAAAAATTGAACGTATTGGGCCATACAATGTCATCTAAGTCATCACTGATAATGCTGCTAATTGTAAGGCAGCGGGAGAAATTATTGAGGATAAATACCCCAACATATTTTGGTTTGGGTGTTTGGTTCAGACATTGAACCTTTTGATGCATGATATTATTAAGAATAAAAACCAACAATACAAATGGATTGGTGATTTGTACAAGAGGGGCAAACAAATGATGAAATTTATTACAAATTATAGAAATACCCATGGGATTTTCCGTAGTCACTCAATATTGGAGCTGTTGAATATTGCGAAGACTAGATTTGCTAGCTTTTACCTCATCTTCAGGTGCCTTTTGAAGGTAAGAGAGTCATTGGCTAGCATGGTATCTAGTCCACACTGGTAGGTATTAAAGGACAGGGCTACAAATGCAACTGACAAGAAAGGTTTTGAACAGATGGAAGAGACCGCTCTTGATGGTCTGTTTTGGGCACGTGTGAGGCAAGTATTGCAATTCACCAAGCCCATTTATAGCATGATTTGTTTTGCAGATATAGATAAACCAATGATTGGGGAGGTGTATGAGTAGATGGATACCATGTTGGGGCAAATAAAAGATATTGTTCAGGAAGATGATCCATAATTGTATGTGTACACGGTGGAATAAACTTAATGTTCCACTACATGCCTTGGCGTATATCCTTATGCCAAAATACTACTTTCCATCTTGGTTGGGCCAACCTGCACCTGGGGGTGGGGTTAGGATCAAACCCTATACAGATCTAGAGGTATCTAAAGGATATATGGAAGCATTAGACTAGTTGGTACCTGACAAGGAGGAGTGTGCTAATCTGCTTCTTGAATTAGGCAGATACTTTAGTTGCACTGGTTTGTTTGGTTCTTTGCATGCAATGGAAGATAGAGACAAATTTGATGCTCTCACATGGTGGGAAGCATATGGCGGCATGGGACTTTCGCCAAAATTGGGAAAAAAAAGTTTTCTCATAGGCTGTTAATACTTTTTCTACAGAGAGGTGTTGGAGCACCTACAACTTCATACATAATGTGAGAAGAAATAGACTCAATGAAAACCGGGCAGAAAGCTTGGTTTATGTGCACGGCAACTTTAGGTTGTTGAGTCATTATTGTGATCAGGCTTATGAGGATCCAACATATAATATTTGGGACAACCACCTAGTGGACGATAATTTGGAGGATGACACTATACATCTTGAAGAATTAGAAGTAGAACTTATGAGAGATGAGGATGAAGCAACAACAACCATGCCACCCCCACCATCTAGTAGCAATGTTAGTGTTCGAGTTCCAACGTCTTTTCCTTTGCTGCCGACGCCTGCATCTACATCCTGACGTGGAGGGCATGTGCCTTCTGGTTCTGGTCGTGTGATTGTGCGGGAAGAGACTCCTAGAAGACCACCATGACCTGCGCAGAAATTAGACATTTCTCGTGGCAAGAGAAAGATGTAGATAATAGATTTACTTGTCTTTTCTAGTCTATTTGTTTTAGTAACTGTTGACTCTTTCATATTTATTATGATATTTTTTGTAAACAATATATGACAATTTAAGTTTGAAGTTGGCAATTATAACTCATTGGTAGTGAATTATGAATATGATGCCTAGTGAAAGTTGAATGTTGTTTCATTTCGTGTTAGATATTCTTTGTTGTAATGGTTACACTTAGCTTACAAGTACAACTTTGGTGATCAATTATGATAAATGTTATATGTTGAATTTTGAAAGCTTGAAACTTTAAGATTGATGAATCATGAGACTCAATATGTTGTATATTACTAACTTGTGGACATGGTTGATGAAGATTATAACTTCTAGATGATTGTTGTTATATGGTTCAATCTATGTTTTTTTTATGTTTTTTTATATCTAATTCATCATTTTATATGCTTTTGTTCACACACACACACACACACACACAGATATATATATATATATATATATATATATATTTTAAAAATTTGCTCCCTGAATCGCTCCCAAACCCGGGGCTTCTGAGAATGTCGCTTCCACTCCCACTCCCAAGTAACCTTGATAGAAACAGTTTAAACTTCTCTCATGTTGTGAGCTTGATATAATTCTGGACCATTAATCTTCATTCTTGATATAGATCTGGGCCGTTGATGTTGTGCTCGGTATACTTAATCAACACTAAACAGGTTTTGCGGAAAAGTGCTTAATTGTACTTATGGAATGTGGCAACTTCCTGGACTTCGTTCAATCGGCCTGCACGACCTTTTGCTGCTTGAACTGCATTTCGAGCTTTCTGCTCGGCTTCCTACTATGTGACCCTGCTCGATCTTTGGTGCGGCGTGTTCCTCGTTTGGCTCCACCTGAGCTTGTGAACTTATTCTGACACTTTGAACATTGCAGTCCTGCTTGACCTTCCGACCTGATCAATACTTCCATTGACATTAATGACAACACACACTCAAACAGCTTCTGCATATTCAATCATTTCTATTGTCAATGATTCATAAATATTTAAATAAATCATCAAATCTTCTTTGTGTTCCTTCCATTTCTCACAAGATTATTGAGAAATAATGCTTTCAACTTCCAGTATTTGGATGAAAGACAGGGAATTAGTCATTCAGCTAGTCTGTTAAAGTATAGAAAAATTTCACATAAAAGTTGTGGCCAAAAAATATATTTTCCCGTCAAAATTCCTTGTATATTTTATGGAAATCTATCCTGTACTTTGATTGTTTGTGTAGAATATGTTTTGTGACTTTCTGCAGTTACATCAAGTTGGGAGTCGGGACATCTTGAAAATGTCAATTAAAATTGTGCACTAAAACTATTTGTGGCATTTCCAGTTGTACGACATGGTAGTTGAAGCTACAGATATTTCTGATGAGACAAAGGCTCGAATAAGCCAGAGATTAGCCGAGGCTGATAAGGTTAATTTCAATAAAGACTTCAGCTTTCAATTTGAAAGAAATCAAGTTTTTTTTTTTTTTTTTGTTCTCTATTTTGCAGTACATTGTTTGTTGTTTAAGTATGTCAAGCAAGTTTTAAAAGGTGTGCTACTCAAGTTTTGAAAGTACATCAAACAGATTTTAAATCCATAGTGTTGAATTGCAGTGCCTTATTGACGGAGCTGATGAATACTTGCAGCTGCTTGATGTAGCCAGCAATGCAATGCGTTCTTTGTGTAATATGACCCAAGAATGTTGTTACTGATCTGAAATTCACTTGACTTAATAGCTGACTAATGAGTTTGTTCTCTGCTAACAATTCATGGTGACAAGTGGATAGAGTGATGAATACTTGCAGGTACTGGATGCAGCAAGCAGTATGATGCATGCCTTCATACCATGTTTCAAGAATATTTTCTTCAAACGTATTCAAACATTAACCAGATAACTGTATAGAGCTTGATGTTTCAGTTAAAGTTAGTGACTAGTGCCATAATGTTTTTAAATGCACATAACAGGAGGCTGTATTCTAATTTTCATAATTTCCAGTGTCCATTATTTTGCACTTTTCTCTGGATTGCCATCTTCAGGTTATTGTCTATTGGAAAGCCAATTTTATTTGCATTGAAGAAATATCGTAACTCATACAAACCTATCAAGATTAATAGATAGGTTGCCAATAATCATCAACTTTCTGTTGTGCACATAAGTACAGAGAAAAATAGGTATAAAGTATTTCAGGTTTCTGATCATCGTTCACGTTGAAAAGTGAAACCTCTGTACTTATACTGCAAAAATTTAGTCAGGTGACCTTTTAAATTATCTGCACCTGTTCTTATGGTTGTAAAGGCTCCTTTCTTTTCTCTTCTTATGCTGCCTTTCTAGAAGCGGTGTTGTTAAACCAAGTAAAATTAAGTAGATTTGTCAATCAAAAAGGTATATGTATCAATTGTTCTTGGTGTGGCTACTTGTAATAGTATCTTTAACAATTCAGCATATGGGGTCTCTATGGCCAACCGAAGGCAACATAATGTTTTTGTTTGATATCATTATATAGCTAGCAGAATATATCTTTGTGTAAGATCATATAAAGTTTCATTTATACAAAGTTCATAAAAGGAAGTCGACTACCTATCATCCACAAGCAAATACCAAGTGGTTGTTGATTTTGTTGAGAAATCAATGCGTGTAGGTATTAGGGTTTTATTCCTCTATTTCTTGATAATTACTTGTGATATGTCTTGGTTTCTTTGTTTCTTGATTATGCTATCTTTCATCAAGCAATTACCAAATCAATTATATATGAAGATCACAAGAACAAGGGACACAAGATGTAGGCACTCATCTAGGGAAAAACCCCTTTACAACGGGAAAACCCAATCAACTTTTCTTCAATAATAGAATCAATTCAAAGTAAGACAATCCAAGACCTTTGGATCTAAACAAGACTTCAATCACCAAGTTAATCCTGCTTTAAAGTAAACAAAACTTGCTCTAGTCAACATGGTCAACCCCTTCAAAACTGCATCAATTTGGAATTTTGCCCCTTTGCAACTTAGAATTTTGGACCCGTAGTTATTGTTGAAATTTCGGCCCCTGCAATTTGCTCGAAAACCCTAGAAAAACTTGCATGTGTGAGAGAGATGCCCGAAATATCGATTTAGACTTTTTTTGTTTTGTTCTTCCTTCTTGACTTCACTCTCCTTTTCTTGATCTTGAATCACAAATTAAACTTGTGGAATGAACGAATGCCAAATAGGTTGAGCTCCTCTTCTATTTATATTGCTTCCATAGGGTTGAATTGCCCCATTTTGGGCTGACTTCTTCATGGCAAGGCCAACATGGTGAGGAGATGACAAATGACTATTTTGACTCAAAAATAATATTCTTTACATGATATAAAAGCCCAAGAAGGGTCTAATAAATATGACAATTGTGACTAAAAAGAAACCCTAGAAGCCTACATGGAGGCTTTGACCTATTAAATAAATAAAAGGGGTTTGAAACCCTATGCTTCAAAATAAATTTGTTTTCCTTCTTTTTCAATTTTACAATAAATACATAATGACAAATTACAATAGCATTTATGAAGACCGACCATAGTTACATTTTTCAACACTTCCTTTGAACTAGGGAGGTATTCATAATTTAAATAGGTACAAGGATGTATTCAAATTGACATCTTCACACAAGAGTTACAACATATGCAATGCCACGAATACCCTTACTGCCAAGGTATCCTTCCAACAGGGACTAAGGTGTCATCGAGGCGTTTTCCACTATAGGTACCATCAAGCCACTACTCTGGTATCCATCCAATAGGATACCATCTAGCCCTTCATGCCCTGACACCAACCCTTACAGGGATTTGGGTATTAACAGAAACCAAAGCTCCACACAATACCCTCCCTCTGGGATCTAGACATTAACTGAGATCTCAATATTAACTAGGCCACAATGTCCTCCCAAGTACCATCATATAGGGAGTTTCTCGGTACTTCATTTTTCCCTCTACTAAATCAGAGATTTCCACCAGTCTGAGCATGTTACTAAAATAAACGAACTTTTTGTTCGGAAGAGATTTCGTCAATGCATCAACTACATGTTCACATGTTGCCACTTATTGTAGCTTCACGACCCCATCTTGTGCTAGACTTCTGATATAATGATACTTATTGTTAATAAGCTTAGTTTTGGAATGGAACATGGGGTCTTCAGATATCTTGTTGCTGCTTTGATTATCAGAATTTATAACCGTGGGATCCAAGGGTCCTCCATACAAATCTGAGAAAATTTTCCTTAACCAAACTGCTTTTCCAACTTCACAAGCAGTAACATATTCAACCTCGACACTACCTAAAGCAACCGAATCTTGTTTACGACTCATCCAAGAAATCATAGCGGATCCCAGACTAAAATAGCCACTAGTGCTTCTTCCATCCTTCTCACTGCCACACGAATTTGAATCTGTAAAACCTGTTAATTTGATTTCCTTTCCATCTTACTTTAGATAGTGATGAATAGTCCCACATAAGTACCTCAAGATATGTTTGTTAGCTATCTAATGATCATGATTTGGCTCCATTTGAAATTGATTTAACATATTTACAACATAACATATAGCGAGTCTAGTATTCACTAAATACATCAATGAGCCAATCGACTGACGATAACATGTGGGATCAACAAGACTAGAATTTGAACTTCTCAATTTCTTCAAATTGGTGATGATTGGAGTTGTCATGGGTTTGTAATCCATCATACCGAACTCTTGTAGAATCTTGATGATATACTTTCCTTGACAAAGATTTCTTTGGGTTTCTGCCAAACTTCCAAGCCCAAATAATAATGCATGAGTCCTAGATCTTTCATTTCAATTTTTTTGCCAACATTTTCTTACACTCGTGAATTCTATGCTCCACACTTGTAAGGAGTAAATCATCCACATATAATAGAATAATAACTTGTTCATTCTTTACTACTTTGATGTAGAGATTTGGGTCTGTAGAACTCTTTACGAATCTAATCCTTAAAAGATAGACATCCAATCTAGTGTGAAAATTTACTGCAATAATTGATTTATTTCTCTTACTTATTTATGATAAGTTATTAACCAATACTTCAGTGAATACCAAAATAAATTCAGTCGCAGATTTCACAAACTAGAACTGAAAATTAAATGGCAAGAGAAGCATCAACATATGAACAATTACATTAACACTAGTTTTTGGACAATCGTCTTTGGAAAAACCTAATGTTGGAAAACCGACGTAGCAGATCTGAGGATTCTTATTATTGGCAGTAAATATTTGAATACAATCTAGGATGTTCAACTAGCAATTCTTTACAGAGAAAATACTGGTGAAAATCTGAGTGAGTTTTACCTCGTTTGACCCAGCAGAATTCTGGTTGATTTGGCACAACACTGGCTAACCTTGGCTATTTCTGTGCTAGCTCCGCGTCAACCCTGCATCACCTTCTCTCCCCTATGCTCTCTCGGTTGTCCTGACAGTTCCTGACAATTTTGGTAGTTCCAATTGTTTCGATAGTTCTGGATTCTGTGTGACAGGCAACTTTTCTTCCCTGTGTTGGCCCTTTTGGCTCTGCGTTAGGACTGTGTGGGCCCAGACTGACCCAGTGTCAGCTCTCTCAACCACTGCATTGCCTCTCTGCAAGCTCTCTTCGCCTTTGTTCTGTATTTTCCGGAAAGTCCTCTCGGATTCTCTCTTCTCTTCAGCGACAAGATCTACCCAATCGATTTTCGTCCTGAGAACTTCTCACCTTCGAAAAACGATTTCCTCAATATCTCTGTGTCTTTTCAAATGAACCCCAAGTCTCTATTTTATACTTTCCTTGTTGAGTCTTCAACGATCGAGATTAAGTCTCTAATCAACATCTAAGATTAAAACATGACGTAATCTGCCTTCTAGATCATTTTCACCCATATTTTGATTAATACCCATTAATATTTTAATTTCCCTAAGTTTAGAATTAGGAACTCCATTAAAAATATTAATTATTTTAATAAAATACAATTTGCGTGGAATTTCACCAAACGGTTTCTGGGTTCTTTAGAACTCATGTGCCTTAGCCTCTCCATCAATGTTTAAGGCTAGAGCACTTCAAATGCTACCAAAAACTAACACTCCTTTTTAGCAAGGAAGGTGCTCTAGCAACAATGTCTAATTTCATGCTGCTCTGTTTCTGAATCATCTCCTTTCTGCGTTGTTGCTGCCACCAACACTATGCTATTGCTGTTATTGTACTATTGCCCATGACACTACTACTGCCACTGCCACTGTTGCATCTGCACTACAACTCCCTCTCAAACACTGCATCAATCTATTGAAAGGAACTTTCCAACATACCCATCTATTCCCGAAATTGAACAAACTTGGCTCTTCCTAGAGCCTTGGTGAGTATGTCTGCCATCTGATTTCCTGTGGGAGCATACTCCAGCTGTACCACTCCAAGCTGAACACAGTGTTTGATAAAGTGACATTGAATATTGATGTGTTTGGAGCGATCATGAAATACTGGATTTTTCAGAGAACTTGATACGACTCTGATTATCACATAAGATCCTTGTCGCTTCCATCCTTTTGCTGAATAGATTTACACGCAGTTTCCTGAGTCATAGCTTCACATGTTGCTTTGCTAGCCGCCATATACTCAGCTTCAACAGAGCCCAGAGCTACAGACTTCTACTTCTTACTGCACCAAGAGGTCATCTCAGATCCAATATCGAAGCAATACCTAATGGTACCTTTCATGTCTACTAAATTTCCTACCCAATCTGCATCAGTGAATCTGTTGACACCTAATCCGAAACGGATGAGGTGAAGCCGGACAGTCATCTAGAAGATGAACTGATCCGTTTTGTATTTGTATAAATAAAGTGCTAGCTAATGAATAAATATCAATCAGTGTTTTCTCTCGTTCAATGAGGAGTTACCCTGGCCTGACATGGTATCAGAGCTCAGGTCCCAGTCCCTAAAATTAGCTGTAACTCCTGCCTGTGCGCTCCCTGGCCTGAATACGCTGCCTCTGTCATGCGTTTCATTCAGGTAACTCCTGCCTCTACTCTCTGGTGCGCTCAGCCCTGAGTATCAATAATTCTCTGTGCGTGGAATGCGCTGCTGAATGTCAGGCTCTGCTGCCTCATGAAACCTCTGTCCTGAGCGCCCTGAGCTTCAGTTTCATTGCATGAGGACTCTGTATTGACGTTGGAGAATTTGCGTTGAGCGAGATTCGGATTGTGCGGAGGTCGACGAAGGCTGTGAGAAATGGAGCTCCATACGAATTTCTGAGATGAGGTAGGCGCTGCCTGTATCAGTCCACCCTCCGCTCCGCTGCCTGTATCAGTCCACCCTCGGCCCACATTCGCTATCCTGTTGGTTAGTATTGGCGGCAGCTTAAGCTACGTCCGGAGTTCGAATGGTCCGACCTGCCGGATCTGCTCTGATTTTTTAATTTATGTATGTCATGTTATTTGGATGCAATGCAACCCTGGCCTGAACATGCTCTGTCAAAATTTATTTCTCCACGCCATACTTTGAGGTCTCTCTATGCTTAAATTCTACCCCTCTCCGCTCGGTGTGTCTATATTTTTTGTTCTGTCGGGAGGGATTTAACATTCAGGTGAAGCGCTGCAGTGTGACTCTCTTGAATCGACTGCATGTGAAAGAGCTCAGCGATTTGAAGAAAAGGACTGTAAAAGTCGGTTCGGTTCAATCACCATTCCTCCACAGCGGCACCGGATAGAGGCGCAACAGTTCTTACCGCAACAATTTGAGGATTTTATCATTGGTTTACCGCTACAATCATGGCCATGTGAGAGCCCTTTTTTTTTCGGTGGTGAAGGAAAAGTCACACCGATCATCTTCTCTGCACTTGCAGCTCACCGTCGACTCGTCACCTCAATATGCTCACAAATCCTTAGTCTTGCTCAAACATTCACACTATTTTAGTACACTATGAATTAACCGAGTTTGTATCCTCTGTTGCCCAGATTTATCCTACATCAGCCTCTCTCTGATATATGTATATCGAGGTACAAGTTGCATTGGTTTTTGGTTCTTATCCAGGTTGGTCCCATTTTTCCGAATCCACTTCAGCCTGGGTGATTTACGGCATTTGTTGAATCGGGTTCTAAATTCTTGCTATTCTACTCGGTTCACCACAGGGTAGGAGTCAAATATTGTAGCAGAGATACCTTGAGCGCCCTTTTTTTTTTCTCTCAAAACATAATATTGTGGAAGTGATATAAAGAAATGTTGATGATATGCTGATGCAAATGTTAGAAGAAGAATAAAATGCATAAGGCTATGATATAAGGATTTTTTTACAGAAGTTTTTGGCAGAGATATTTTTTTTTCACAGAAGGATCTTTTTACAGAAGTTTTTGGCAGAGATATTTTTTTTACAGAATGCATTCAATCATTTCTATGGTCGGAATAGTTCTCACTGGCAAGGAGAACTATTCTGAATGGTCCCGGATGGTAAAACACACCCTTATCTACAATGAGCTGTGGAAAGGAGTGTGTGTCGGAGAAGAAGATAAAGACCCTGTGCAGCCCACATCAGACAAAGAACTCGCCATTTGGGAAAACAAGAACAACAAAGCCTTTGCATTGATCGCAGCATCTGTAAATGAGGAAGTAAGTCGTCATATTTCATCCTATTCCACTGCGTTTGAAGCTTTACAAAAGCTGAAAGAACTCTATGATACACATTCTGCACTTGAAGTTGTTCAGCTCATGATTAAACTCTTCACTCAATTCGATATCATTGACCTTGGTGTACCTTATTGTTTCACACACATACACGAGAATGTGCTTTGTTGCTGCCCAGTGCACCCTTTTTGGTTCCACCATGAACTGACTAAGCACTTGAAGTTGTTCAGCTCATGATTAAACTCTTCACTCAATTCGATATCATTGACCTTGGTGTACCTTATTGTTTCACACACATACACGAGAATGTGCTTTGTTGCTGCCCAGTGCACCCTTTTTGGTTCCACCATGAACTGACTAAGGGTGTTGACAACATAACACAAGTCTGGCTTTGTGTTGACCAGATACATAAGTGACCCAATAAGTTGTTTGTATAAGGTGGGGTCCACTTCCTTGTCTCCCGAAGCATCTATTTTCATCCAATTGGTAATCATAGGCGTAGCCATAGGTCGACAATCCTGCATTCTGAATCTTTTCAGAATTTCTGATGCAGATCTTCCTTGGCCAAGGAAGATCTCTCCATCCCGCTGCCAAACTTCCAATCCCAGAAAAATAGTGCATTAGCCCCAAATCTTTCATATCAAACTCAGTTTTCCGGTTCTTCTTACAGTTCTCTATGAGTCTGGATGATCTTGTCAAAATTAGATCATCCACATACAATACCAGAATCAACGACTCCCCTTCTACCAGCAAATAATAAAGATGGGGATCGACATTGCTCTTGATGAATCCCAATGGTTGTAAGTAGTTGTCAATTCAACCATACCAAGCTTTGGGTGCTTGTTTTAGCCCGTACAAGGCTTTCTTCAATCCGCACACATGAATTCTCTT
The DNA here is from genome assembly GCA_031772625.1 of Pinus tabuliformis. Taxonomy (NCBI): domain Eukaryota; kingdom Viridiplantae; phylum Streptophyta; class Pinopsida; order Pinales; family Pinaceae; genus Pinus; species Pinus tabuliformis. Next base: position 576,547,122 of record CM062809.1, read on the forward strand.
TTCATGTGTTACGAAACTTTCTGGCTATTTGATATATACCTCTTTTTTTATCACCCATTCAAGAATGTTGTCTTGACATCTATTTGGTGAATCTCCCATCCCATCTGTGCTGCAAGGGATATAATGGATTTGATAAAGGTATATCGAGCTACTGGGCCAAAGGTTTCCTCATAGTCTATTCCTTCCTTTTGTGCATATCCTTTTGCAACAAACCTAGCCTTGTACTTATCTACACTGCCATCTACAGCATACTTGATCTTGTAGATCCATCTCGAACTTACAACTGATTTGTTCTTTAGTCTTACTAGAATTTCTGAGACATTATTTGTTATGATAGAACTATACTCTTCTACCATGGCATCCACCCATACCTGGTGTTGTATGTCTTCTTGAAAACTAGAGGGTTCTTCGACCTGAGCTACCAATGCTTGGTACCTATCAGGTTGTTTACGCTGTCTTTTCTCGGCTCTAGGAGATCTAACGAATTCCTCTGCGTCCCTTGGAGTCTGTCATACTTCTCAACTAGTTCTTCCACTGATGGTGGGAGGTTCCATCCGTTCCTCTTCCTGTACCTACTGTGACACTCCTGGCTCCTCTTCTTTTGAGGAGATGCTAGTATTAGTTACCATGCTTGAACTAGATGCTTCTCTTCTTCCCAGATATGATCCCTGTTGCTGGACTAGAGGAGCATCCTCATCTTGTTCTTCAAATGACATCTCACGAGATTCCCTCAAGGCTCTATCTTCCATGAACTTCACATCCCGCCTTACTACAATCTTTTTGTTGCTCAAAATGTAGATCTGATACGCCTTTGTAGTCTCACTGTAACCTACTAGATACCCAACTTTGACAGTCTGCTCTAACTTGCTCCGCTTCTCTTTTGGAATATGGCAATAAGCTACACTTTCGAATACCCTGATGTGACTTACTTCTGGCTTCTTCCCTGTGAAAACTCCCTCTGGTGTCTTTTTTCCTAAAGCCCTATGAGGAGGCCTGTTTTGAATGTGGATAGCCATGCTACATGCTTTTGCCCATAAAAACTTGGGTAGATTCTGATCATATAACATCGTCTTTGCTGCTCCAACAATAGTTCTGTTCTTCCTTTCCGCGACTCCATTCTTTGTTGGATTAGTTGTCCATTCTCTTCAGATCCCTTCTCTTGCATAGAAATTAGTGAAGTTCTTATCAGTGTATTTTCTACCATTGCCTGAGTGCAATATCTTGATCTTCTTTCCTGTCAGGTTTTCCACTAGAGCCTTAAACTCTTTAAGCCGATCAAAGACCTCATCCTTGGTTCTCAAAAAATAGATCCAAGTTTTTTCTGGAATGGTTATCTATGAAGGTAACAAAATACTCAGCGCCATTGATGGCCCTTGTAGACATCAGACTGCAAATGTCTGAGTGTATTAACCCCAATACACTCTTAGCTCTATTGTTACTTCTGGAATATGCTGCTTTGGCGTACTTACCTAGCACACAACCTCTGCATGTATCATCATGCTTGGTAGTAAGCACTGGAACCCCCGTAACAATTTCCTTGAGCATCTATAACGCCCCATGATGTAAGTGTCACATCCTCCTATGCCACAACTAATTTAATTCTTTTTCTCCATCGACTTTACTGCTTATCAGTGCCATAGGAGACTTGAAGTGCAACTTGTATAATTTGTTGCTTCGAGTTACAATATGGGCCCTCTTTTTCCACCTTGGATGCTTGACATATACTTTATTACCAATGAAGTATACATCATATCCCTTATCTTGTAATTGAGAGACAAAAATCAATTCATTCCCATACGTGGCACATGCAGTGCATTCGTGGCCCAAAGACTATCACCTGCGGATGTCTGGAATATAATGGTTCCTTTTCCTATTGGGGTGCACTTCGTCGTGTTACCCATTGTGATTTGAAAGTTCATCTGTTCCCCTTGATAGCTCGAGAAATATTCTCATTCTCCAGTCATATGCGTTGAAGCTCTGCTATCAATGTACCATTCCTCGACTAATGCAGAACTTGATAGGCAAGCAAACTCCTCTTCCAACCTGGAAGCTAATTCGGAATTATTCTGATCCATACTATTCTCCATGCCCTTTTTCTTTGCTTCCATCTTGCCTGAACCTTGCTCTGATACCATGTGAAAATTTGCTGTAATAATTGATTTATTTCTCCTACTTATTTATGAGAAATTATTTACCAATACTTCATTAAATACCAAAATAAATTTGGTTGTAGACTTCACAAACTAGAACTGAAAATTAAATGACAAGAGAAACATCATAATATGACCAATTACATTGATACACTTGTTTTTAGACAATCGTCCCCGAAAAAACCCAATGTGAGAAAACTGGTGCAACAGATTTGAGGATTCTTATTATTGGTAGTAAAGATCTGAATACAATCTAGAATGCTCATCTAACAATTCTTTACAAAGAAAATATTGGTGGAAAATCTGAGTGAGTTTAACCTCACTTCACTTGGCAGAATTCCGACTGATCCGACACAAGACTGGCTAACCTCGGCTATTTTTGCACTGGCTCTACGTTAGCCCTTTGTCACCTTCTCTGCCCTCTGCGTCATTTCTCCCGGCTGTTCCGGTAGTTCCCGACAGTTCCCGACAGTTCCGACAGTTTTGACAGTTCCCGACAATTCCGGTAGTTTCGGTTGTTCTCACAGTTCTGAATTCTGCGTGATAGACAACTTTTCTGCTTTGTGATGAACCTTTTTGGCTCTGCGTTAGGACTGTGTGGGCCCAGACTGGCCCAACATCAACTATCCCGGCTACTGCGTTGCCTCTCTGGAAGCTCTCTCTGCCTCTCTGTTCTGTATTTTCCAGAAAGTCCTTCTCCTAGATTTTCTCTTTTCCTCAGCTGCAAGATCTCCCTAATCGATTTTCCTCCTGAGAACTTTTCACCTCAGAAAATCGATTTCCCCAATCTCTCTGTGTATTTCCAAATGAAACTCAAACCTCCATTTTATACTTTTCATGTTGAGTCTTCAACAATCGAGATTAAGTCTCTGATGAACAAATAAGATTAAAACATGACTTGATCTGCCTTCTAGATCATTCTCACCCATATTTTGATTAATACCCATTAATATTTTAATTTCCCTAAGTTTAGACTTAGGAACTCCGTTAAAAATATCAATTATTTTAATAAAATACAATTCGGATGGAATTTCACCAAATGGTTTATGGGTTCTTTAGAACTCATGTGCCTTAGTCTCTCCACCAATTTTCAAGGCTAGAGCACTTCCGATGCTATGAAAAACTAACATCTAGCATATCAAGCTCTAGGTGTTTGCTTTAAGCCATATAGAACTTTCTTCAACTTGCAAACATGAGATTCCTTACTTTGTATTTCAAAACCCTTTGATTGTTCAATGTATACTTCTCCATCTATAGTTCCATTCAAGGAGGTTGTTTTGACATCCATCTAATGTATGTTCCATCCTATAGAAGCTGTTAAAGAAACTAGAGATTTGATGATAATGTACCTGGCTGTAGGAGCAAATGTTTCTTCGTAGTCCACTCTTCCTTTTGAGAGAATTTCCTTGCTACAAATCTGACTTTGTATTTGTCTATACTTCCATCAACAACATGTTTGATTTTGTAGATCCACTTGGAGGTGACAATCGATTTGTCACTAGGTCTAGGAACAATTTCCCAAACTCCATTCTTCATGATAGATTGATAGTCTTCTTACATGGTTTTCTTCCATTCATCATGATGAGAAGCTTGTTCAAAAGTGGTAGGTTTTGCTTCAACTAATTTTTTTGTATATGTTGCATATCTAGAGTACCTCTTGGGTCTGTTTCTTTCTCTGAAAGCACCTTTTGCTGCTCCATGTCCTTTGGCATCTTCAAGTGTAGCTTTTAATCAATTTGGCCTCTTTTTTGCTTCATGAATGATTGTAGATTGAATATGTTCACTTGGTCCTCCTTGATTTGAAGGTGCGTTGCCATGTTGTTCTTCTTCTTCAAAGAGAGGGATATCTTCATCATCAGATTCAATAGGAATATCTTTGGACTTTTTGTATGCAAAGTTTTCATCAAATATTACATATCTACTGACTTCAATTCTATGATCTTCTTTTATGAAGATTCTATAGGCCTTTGATGAAAGGCTATATCCAATAAAGATACCCTTTAAGCTTGTAGAGTCTAACTTCTTTCTTTTATCCTTAGGAATGTGAATGTATGCAGGGCATCCAAAGATACAAAGATGATCTACAAATGGTTTATTCCTTGAGAAAGCTTCTTTTGGTGTCATGCTCTCAAGAAATCTATGAGGGCTTCTATTTTGTATGTAGATCGCTGCCGTTGCTACTTCTCCCCATAAGACTTTTGGAATGTCTTGATCAAATATCATGGCTCTAATGCATTCTTCGATGGTTCTATTCTTTCTTTTCGCTACTCCATTTTGTTGAGGATTATAGGGAACTCTGAGCTCCCTCTTAATTCCAACATCTTTGCGAAAAGCTATGAGTTCCTTAGAAGTGTATTCACCACCATTGCTTGATCTAAGAGTCTTTATTTTCCATTCTGTCAAGTTTTCCATTTTTGATTTGAAATACTTAAATTTCTGAAAGACTACATCCTTGGTTTTTAGGAGATAAATCAATGTTTTTCTAGAATGATCATCAATGAAGGTCACAATATATATGGCCTCCAAGAGATTTATTTGCCATTGGTCCATGTACATCAGAATAAATGAGGTCTAACATTTCTTTTGGCCTTGTTTCATTGCTTGGAAATGGTTTCTTTGTATTCTTTCCCAAAGCACAATCCTTGCATATTCATTCATGATCTTCCTTCAAACTAGGAATGCCTTTTACCATTTGATTAAGAGGGAAATATCTTGTAATAAAGGTGCCCATATCTTCTATGCTAGAGTTTAGAGGGATTAATATCCATATGAATAAGAGCTTAAGGAGAATGAGTTAAAAGTTTATATTGCCTTCCTTCATGAATCCCAATTACCTTTGCTTTTTCAATACTAGAGTTTTTCCCCAAACAAGAACTTTTCCATCTATAAAAGAAATTCTATCTCCTTTATCTTCTAAACAAGAAATAGAAAGTATTTGTTTTATCAAACTTGAAATGTAGAGGATGTCGTTGAGATGAAGCTTCCCACCATCTTCTAGTTTCAATGATGTAGTTCCAAGTCCTTTTACTACGTAGCTGTTGTTATCTCCAAGCTCGACAAAATGTGATGATGATCCTCTTGATAGAGTTTGTAGTTGTCCACTTTCTCTTGTCATGTGCCTCGAAGCTCCACTATCAATGATCCATGCATTGTCATCATTAAATGTACCTGTAAGCGATGCTATGAATCCTCAAAATTTAGTTCTTCTAGATATCTAGTAGATGATCTTGACACCAATGTTTCTTGCGACCTTCAAGAGATCTTTAATAGCCTTCAGACCCATCTTCAAATAACTTGCCATTGATGAGGGATATCTTTTCTTCCAATAGTGGTTTCTTTTCAAGATGATATCCAACAAAGTGATCTTCAAGTAGTCATTCCTTCACCTTAGCTTTCATACCATGTCGAGAAATCAATGCATGTAGGTATTAGGGTTTGATTCCTCTATTTCTTGATAATTACTTATGATATGTGTTGACTTCTTTACTTCTTTATTATGTTATCTTTCATCAAGAAATTACCAAATCAAATATATGTGAAGATCACAAGAACAAGAGATGCAAGATGTAGGTACTCAACCAGGGCAAAACCCCTTTAAAGGGGGAAAACCCAATCAACTCTTCAATAATAGAATCCAGTCGAAGTGAGACAATCCAAGACCTTTTGACCTAGACAAGACTTCCTCTAATCACCAAGTCAACCCTCATTTTAAGTAGACAAAATTTGCTCCAGTCAATAATGGTCAACGCCTTCAAAACTACATCAATATGGAATTTCAGCCCCGTGCAATTCAAAATTTTGGACTTGCAGTTACTGCAAAAATTTTGAGCCTTGTAGTTTGCCCAAAAACCCTAGAAAAACTCGCACGCGTGGGGGAGAGATGACCAAAACTTCGATTCAAACTTCTTTTTCTTTGTTCTTCCTTCTCCTTGACTTCACTCTCCTTTTCTTGCTCTTGAATTATAGATCGAACTAGTAGAATAAATGAATGCCAAATAGGTTGAGATCCTCTTGTATTTATACAACTTCTATAGGGTTGAATTGCCCCATTATGGGTCGACTTCTTCAAGGTAGGGCCAACTTGGCGAGGAGGTGACAAATGACTATTTTGACTAAAAAATAATTTTCTTTACATGATGTAAAAGCCCAATAAGGCTCTAATAAGTATGCCAATGACTCTTATAACTCAAGAGAAATCCTAGAAGCCTACAATGGAGGCTTTCCCTATTAAATAAATAAAAGGAACATGAAACTCATGGTTCAAAGTAATTTTTCTTTCCTTCTTTTTCAATTTTACAATAAATACATAAAGACAAATTACAATAGCAATTATGAAGACCAAGCATAGTTAATTTTTCGATAGAATTTTTGTAGCATTAGGAGGTATACCCATATGACAAAAGGGGTCTCCAAGTTAGCCTAGAAGAATTGAATACAAATTTGATTTTTGAGTGTCAAGTTGGCCCAAGAGGGTGAAGGGATGTGTCCCTTGAGTTATAACACCCATTTGACTAGTATATATAGATAATAAGATGCCTCATTTTCTCAAGCAAATTGAACAATTCTTTATCTCTTTATCATTTATGTTTTATTTCTTGAGGCTGCATGTGGGAGAAAGTACAAATTGAACTAGTAAGTTGATCTTTGTTCTCTGGATTGAGTTTGATCAACATTGATTGAGTTAGTTTATAATGTCCCCATTTTCTGTTTCCCTTATGATGCAGTCAGGATGGACTTCCAGGGTTGGTGGCAACTAATTTATAGGAGTGAGATTACATCATCAGAGGGCATGGAGGGTTTTGGAGGATTTTTTATGGTTATGATGGCGTTCACTTGCTGTATTTCACCATCGGGGACAATTTCACACAATTCGTTTTTGGTTTCACTGCATTTTGACGAATCCTGTAAAACAAGGTTATTATTAGCCTAATTTAATTAAAAACGCTGAAGCTGGTGTGTGAAGGGGATTATTTGGAGAAACATCTTAGTTTAATAGCTCGTTGGAATTGGAATGAAGAGATCTATAGGATGGGATGGCGAGAAGTGGTTTCCAGTGCCCTGAGAAAGTATGGTGGCCAATTAATAATTTCCCAGGATTAAAAGTGACTTTAATTAGTCAATTACATAAAAGGGGAAAAATGCCTAATTAGAGGAAAAGACAAGGGAAAAAATGACTTAAATAAAAATAAATTAAGTCACTTAAATAAAGTAAGGGTGAAAATCTTTTAGAATGCCAACAATAAAATAAATACTTCTAGAAGGTTGGAGAAGCATCCATCAAGTTTGTAAAAGGAAGTGAAACAAATCACTTGGGACATCTTGGATTTGTGTATGCTTTTGGTGAGTTTTGGAGAACTTAATTCTCAGCTTCAGTAGCCCTAGGACGAAAACCCTTAGGTGATCTGGTCAAAGTGTACGAAAACCCATCTCATCCCTTGGTGAATTCATTCAGAATTCACAAGAGCACTTATTGGTTGTCATTCCATTTTTTGAGGCTGGATCTAGTTTGCAACAATTGAGAGTTTATCTTAGCTATTCTCCAGTTATTTGTATGGCCATGTAAAAGCGATTTTTATATTAATATAGTAAAATTTGGGACACTGCATATGTTTCATTTTGTATTATTTTTTGTATATTTTATCGTTGTGGTTGACCTCTATTTTGATTGAATTGATTGAGCATTCACTGAAGTTGTACATGCAATTGATTGTATGCTTGATGTAACAAGTTAACACTAGGTCATATATTTGCTTTCTAGTGAGCACCTTGATCCAAGTTTATGGCCAAGTCGAGGCATGTATATTGGGTTGCAACGAAGCATGTGTTGAGGTACTTGCATGGTACAATTGGATGTGGCTTGGGATATGTCTCAGGTGAAGTGAGGCTACAGGGATATACTAATTTAGATTAGGTTGAGAGTATAGTGGGTAGAAAAGAACATCTTGTGGTGCTACTTCATCTTAGGAGCGACTATGATATCTTGGTTTAGGAGGAAGTAGAATTGTGTCACACTTAGTACAACAAAGGCAGAGTATATTGTAGCTAGTGTTGTAAGTCACAGAGCAATGTGGTTTAAGAAGCTACTTGCAAGGGTATTTGATCACGTGGAGATAAAATATCACTTCATTCAAGATATGGTGCAAAAGGGAGTAGTGAAGCTCTAGTACATATCCATCGACGAGCAGATTACGGGCATTCTCACCAGGCCTCTATCTAGAGAGAAGTTTGTATACTTCAGAGACAAGCTTGGTGTGATGCATAATGTCCTTCTCATTGAGAGGGAGTGTTGATGTCTTTGCAGGATTGGGAAAATATTCTCCAACAGGTGTCATGTTGATATGATCGCATTGGAATAATACATTCACTTGAGGAGCCATGCTAATTTGCCCGAGTCATGTTGATTTGACCAAGGGTGAGTGGCCCAAGGTAAATGCAACATAGGGAAGACCTTCTTTTGAGTAGCCATGTCGATTTGGTTGGGTTATGCTGATTTGACCATGGGAGATTGATGCATTTACCTAAGAAGCCATGTTGATTTGGCTAGGGGTGAAAGGTCTAGGGGAAAATCCTCTCTTGAGAAGCCATGAAGAACTAGCATGACCATGTTGTTGCTCAAATTGTACAATAGGTTGTGACAACGCTTAGGGTAGGGGCTGCCATTCTTACCCCCCCCCCTCCATTTAAGTTGTCTCCTAACTACAGACTTAGTGGGGTAGTCCCTCTATGGATAAAATGATGAACAACCTGTTTGGATCCAAGAGGTTAAGGAGACACAACTAAATTCCCTAGCAACTTGTATGGAATTAAGAAACAAGTATGATTATTAAGCACATTTTGATTATATTTCTTAAGATTTTAAGTTAGAGACGAGTGCCTAAGGAGTTTATTAATTGCTTAATTAAAATTACAGTGCAAGCTACTAGATGAAGAGTTGTTGCAGCATGCAAGTTCTATCCTATATGAAATGCAAAACTTAAAGCTATGTGAGATGCAAGTTCTTGGTTAATTTTAATTATATGCCTAAGCTAAGTTATTTCTTCTCCTCAATTCTTTTGAAGAGAGAAGTTCAAAGGAAGGATGCTAGGGCCTCATTAACAATACCTCCCGTGGAGTTATAAGCCCCCGAGTGCCTCCGTTGCTACAAGGGATTTTCCACGAGAGAACTGCAAGGTCACAATGTTAACTGTAGATGAGGGTCTAGACTTTGCAAATTGTTTGACGTAGGTGGTCCTATCTTCTGAAAACCAAGCTGATGCTTGAAGGTATATTTTATAGATGTGCAATTCTAACTTAGGATGAAATGCAAGATATGAGTGGTAGCTTCAATGAGATTATTAAATTTATCATTTGCTCAAATCAAGATTAAACCACTTGAGATAAGATGCTTACAATGATATTCAACACAAGATAACAAGAACAAGTAAATGAAGCACTTTAGAGAAATTTAGCAATTATCTCAATGAAGCAACACAAGATTAGAAATTCCAATTATTAACAAGATTAACTCAAGAACAACCTTTAGAGCACTTTATCACAATGAAGCAAGGCTAGTAATTTCAAATACTCAAGGTGCTTATTAGATGTTCTCAATGTATTACAATTTGATTAGCAATTAGGCACAAGAAACAACTTTATATCACAATGATGAGAACAACATCTATTTGCCACTTAGATCATAAATCAATTAAGCATAACATGACAAAATAGAGACAAGCACAATGAGAGATGAGATTGCTAACAGTGATATGAAGGTGACAAGTGCATCTAATTAACAATGGATGCTAAAGAGAAACAATGCAATGATGCAAGATGCAATAGACAAGTTAATGAAAGACTTATATGGTCAATTCACCAATGGATCTCCCACAATATCATCACTTTAAAAATGCACCAGACTTAAGTAAATCAGATCAACAAGCTATATTTGTGAAGCAGTCCCAAAAATGACAAGAAAACAATAGAGATTAAGCCCTTAAGAGATGAATGTTACTTCTTATAGTTATTAGGCTTATTTAGAGTTGTTTTTAGGGTTCTTTAGAATGATTATTACTTGATTATGGCACTGCAATAGATTAGCTTCAGATCTGATATGTCATGACATTCAAAAGAATAGAGGATGGGGTGGAGGATCAAACCCTTAAGGCCTTAGAGCCTTGCTACACTAGCAAGTTTGCCAAATTTAGCCAAGTTTGAGGCATCAAATGAAGAGTCTTGACAATGATTCAACATTTGAAGACCTGCAACCACAAGTTGTTAGCTTGTAATCAACGAAGAGGGTCACCAAAACCCCACAACCAAGACAAGATGAGCCTCTTAGGCTAGCGGCTAAGCCAAATGACTTGAAAAATGGTGATGTGAGACCTCCAAAAGGTGTGATACCCCCGCAAACACAAAAATTGGCCTCAAAAAATATTTCTAAGCGCCATGTTAGGCAAACGAATAGGGTTTAGAGGCCCTATAGGGCTACAACTAGGGCTAGAAGCCCTAGAAACCCTTGCGCCTAGGTAAAAAATTGGCCTTGAAGCTGATGACTAGGCCTCTAAGGGCTTGGAAGATGAAACAAATGGTTTTAAGCCCTTGAAACCCTTCTCCAATGGATAACTAGCTTGCAAAACCAAGATTAGTCCATTAGATGACAAAAATATGATGAGAAATCACTACAAACCCTTACCAAAAATCACTGCAGGCCTACAAAAAAAAATATTAACCTTGAAACTACGTGCAAAAATGGAATTTGAGGCCTTCTAGGGCTGCAACCTAGGCTTAGAGGCCTAATTAGACTTGCAACCCTCTTGGGTAGGCTGCATAGAGGCCATGGCTAGGGATTTTAGCCCCCCAATCCCTGCGGCTAGGAAAAAATGACCTCTAGCCCTTGCGGCTAGGCCAATCTAGCTTCAAAACGCTGAAAAATGCTAAAAAATGCCATCAAACTTGAGAAGCCACTTGCAAAAGAACTTTAAAGATAAATTTTCTCAAGGGAAATCCTAGTTGCAACAACAAAAAATCCCTCTAGTGCTAGCGAATTCCTCAAGAAGTTTGGACATTACAAAATTAGGACTTGGGTCTTGCAGATCTTAGTCTCCAAACCCTAGATCAACCCTCAGAAGGTGAACAATATTCTTCTTTGGGTTGGACAACTCCTCTTCAGGCTAAATACCCCTCCAAATCCCGACCATCTAAGCTAGGTGAGGGTAAGGACTTTCACACTTAAATTTATCTTTGAAAATTTTGTCCTTTGGCACCTACGAGATGAATAACTAGAGCCCAAGACAAGATCTTGAAAATTCTCAAGTAAAAGCCCAAAATTATTATTTACAAATGATAAAATAATTTACAAGGGTTAGAAATAATTTACAAAACATTTACGAATTATTTACAAATTATCTACAATAATTTACAAGAGAAAATAGCCTCTAGTTAGCAAATAATTCATTAGTAGCCCAATAATAGATTTTGTAAGATAATTTGATGGATTTTTTTTTTTTTTTTTTTAATTTCAATGCACAGACCTAAACTCTGCAAAATAGTTTTGTTAGATAAGCTCAAGGTCCAAACAAAATCTAATCACCATGAAGTCCATGAACTTGGTGTTTCACTAAGGGTTGAACCACCTTAAAATATCTCTATACACTGAAAAGATAGATCATTAGCCTCATAGGGGTTCAATTTGTTGAGAAATCAATGTTAGCAGGATTTAGGGTTTGATTATTCTTTCTTGATAATTACTTGTGAATTATGTTGGCTTCTTTTAATTCTTAATTAGTTTATCTTTCATCAAGCAATTACCAAATTTTATGTTCATGAAGATCACAAGAACAAAAGACACAAGATGTAGGCGCTCAACCAGGGAAAAACCCCTATAAGGGGAAAACCTAGTCACAAACTCTTCCTTTAGTAGTGTTGTAGCTCGTTTTCATTTTGTTTCAAAAAAAAAAGTCATATACGCAAAAAAATAAAAAAATGCACAGAAATACCAACCAAAAGTCAATGAGATTTTGTATGTAATTAAAAAAAAACTCTAATATTTTGGTTCCAGGTGGCGTAGGTGCACTATACGAATTTTTTTAAACTATTTTATATGGCGGTGGATGATATTCCTACGGCAGATAAGATGGCATTTAAAGGGTGTGCAATTCTCAAGCACGATGTTGTCAGTTACATTGGGACCCACATACGCAGGGAACCCGACATCACAAATTGACCGACCTTTAAGCTAGTGAGTGCCCCCGTAAGTAGTTTGGCGGGAAGCCATTTTCGGGAGATCAACGGTCGGGATCATCCCCGACATCACTGCAAGGTGATATTGTTTACCACCGCAGGTGCCCCTGTGAGCGGTAAATGGTTTTCACTTTGGTTTACGGAAAGCGAGCATGATTTCCAGGCGAGCGTGATAGTCAGCATGTCCACATCACATCTACGTCACCCCTCCATCCTGCCACCTCACCCATCCTTCCATGTCATCTTCCCACGTCATCCACGATGTCACACGTACTGTTTTGTCCACATTCAATTAATTTCCTTTTACCCGCATTTCATCAATAAAACCCAGTTTTTTCCCCAATTTACTCGTTTTCACTATGTTTTCTCAGCAACAACATTTCCCTCGAGCAATGCGAAACTTCCAACTCAACACTCCAATTACACTCGGTATTTAAACACATCTGCCACTCTGTGAATTTCCGAAGAGAAGTTTGAAATGTCAAAGAAAGCTATTCTTTTAGGCTCTTCCACTCATATTCCCCTCATGCATACCGAACATAACATTTTTTATTCAATTTGCCCTGTGAATTTAATGGAATTTCGTCAAAACATCTTAGTTACCCAAAATAAGTTAAAAGTTTATGATAGAATGGTCAAGTCTGGTATGTTCTTTGCAATTATCCCTCAAACTTATCAATTTCTAGAATTTGTCCCTTGGTTAACCTCATCTTTGTACCCTCAATGGTGTTTTTTCATGAATTCCCTAGGGGAGAATATTTTCCGAGTTTCTTCATTGCTAATTCATCATGCCCTAGCTTTTCCACAGTCTGGCCAATATTTTCCATTTTCCGATGAAACCCTTTTGCTGACTTCTCAAAACTTGTCGACAAAGGATTTTAGGAAATTGTATACCTCCATTTTGCTTCCAAACATTGTTTTACCTTCAGATTCTACCTAGTTCCTTGTACCTTTCTTTGCTGAAGGTGTTGGACCCATTTTGCAAGTAATCATGAGGATTCTTGGAAGAGATGATGCATCAATGATAGATGGTCAAGACATAGGGTTATTTCATTTGATGATGCAACTAAATGTGGTGCTAAATATTCATACATTTTGGGAGCAAACCATTAATTCTCAGCTCCTTAACTTCAACATAACTGGTTGTTTCAGATTTCCTTCTCTGTTAGTATATCTCTTTCTATATGTACATGTTGAGCAGTTCATGGACCTGGGATTGAATGTTTCAGATCTGAATAGGAATAAGGAAATAGTTGTGAATTGGACTGACATAGCCCAACCAAACAATGAATATTTCTCCTATTTTCTTTCTTCCTTCATGTCAATTGTTTACATAATTGTCAACAATTGCCTTTCCTATAGTTTTTCCAAAGGCCCAATCTTTGTTGCAAATGAGTAGAGATTTAAAGGTTGGAGATTGGTTTCCATTTGAGGATTACACAAAGATCATATTATATGGTGTAGAGTTTCCTCCATATAGGCTCCCAATGTTTATGCCTATGAGGGTTTTTTCACCAGAATTCATTAGGTAGAGCTTAATTGTTGGTCAAGTGCATTTTGTCCTGACCAAGAAAGGATATTTGTTCAAGTTTCTAAGGATTGTTGGGCCTTTCATTGTCAATAACATGAAAGCATCTAAGGAGGTAGAGACACTGTTATAGGAAGAATGCAGAGACAAGACTCAGAGATATCAAAGAATCAATGTTAGCCTTTAACTCAAACTTTGACAAGAGAGTCCGAGCAGGACTACCTTCATGTTGGGATCAACAAGGAAATATTCTTCCATGGGAAACATATGAAACTTTGTTAGTGGAGGCAAAAAACAAGATCAATGCTTCCCATGAAAAGACAACAATTCTCAAGGGGTCAACAATTGTGAATCACTTGCAAAGGGACTTTCAATTATTATGGTTAATTAAGACTATCTTCACTGAAAATCCAACCTACAACATAATAACAAATTTGAAGATCGCCTATGACAAAATGATGAAATTTCCAGCTCTTGACTTAACAGTGTGGAAAAAATGTCGAGATTTGATATCACCAACAAAAGGAGTAGAACCTGGAGCTTCCTCAAGCAAGCCTGCAGAGAAATACCAAGTAATCAAATGAAGACAAAGCATATATGATGTTAAAATCCCATTGTTAAAATTGTAATATATAAAAATTAATTATTTTTTAATTATCATGTTTTTGGAAAACATTAAAAAAAAATGATAAACCACTCCTAAATCAACAAATTATTTTACACATTTAAAACAATATTTTACAACATATAATTCGTTTATGTGGGTAATGCTTAAAGAAACTATAATCAAACATACATTTGAAATTGTATATTTAAATACATGGCCTAAGCAATTTGAATCTCTATATATATTTGAAATCATTTCATTTTTCATTTGAAATTTAATTGTATATTTAAATACATGGCATAAGCAATTTGAATCTCTATATATATTTGAAATCATTTCATTTTTCATTTGAAATTGTGTATTTAAATACATGGCATAAGCAATTTGGAACTCTATATATATTTGAAATCATTTCAACTTTCATTTATAATGTATGTGGGCGCTGCAAAAAAAAACTATAATCACTTATACATTTGAAATTGAGTATTGAAATGTATAGCTTTAACCAATAAATATATAAATAAATATATATATATATATATATAAACTATAATTATTTATACGTATTGAAATCCATAGCATAAACAACTTAAAACTCTATATAAAAAATTATTATCCGATGTCTATTTTCATATACTCGTATAAAATCATTGTTTCAGGTCTATCATCATATACTTAACTACTTGAATTGATTTTTAGAATGGGAACATATAATGTTTACATGAAATATACCATATTAAAACCTAGTTTTTAAAAATGTAATTCCTAAGATGAAAATAAAGACTGATTATTCTTCGACTATTATTCTTTAAAAAAAATTATTTTTAAATGTGGAAAAAAATAAAAAATAAAAATAAAAAGTACATGCCTGTATTCTTTTAAAAGTTTTAACTTGTATTAAAGAAAAAGGTTAAAATTTATTTATTTTACAAATTACATTACATTTAAAATATTAATTTGAATTTTTTGATACATTTGAATCAGTTATAGCTGGACGATGTATGTGGGTGCTGCAAAAGGAAACTATAATTACACATAGACTCGAAGAGTGTTAACATACATGGCATAAGTTAGTGACGTAGATAGATTGTGATTACATTGACCTGGCAAAAGCTGCAGCATTTCGTGGCTGATACAACAATATTCAGCTGAATCAACATTCTAGTATATTGTTATTGCATTTACTTAATTTACAACATATTGCAGTGACATCGATGTAATAATTAGATGGCATGATTAAATGGACAGATGTAGCATCGAACCATACGATGGCAATGTACATGATTGGGGATAGACGACCGCTTCCATGAAACAAAAACCCTGTCATCGTTCGAACACGACGTAGATGTAGACAGGATTTTCAGGCTTTGTATTAAAAGTTGCAGCATGTATCCTTGATATCAGGAAACGCGTTGACAGCATTGGCAACCTATTTAGAACCAAGTGATCTCTCTGCTGCAACCTATTTAGAAGGAGTTTTGGTTTTTTAAGAGCCTGGTTATTCAACGTTTGTGCTCAATCTTTCTTTAGTTGGATGAAGACCATCTCATCATTATGCGTACAAGTTCAGACTGTTTAATCAAATAGTGTAGGCTTTCTGAAAAATGTTCAACAAGCTATTGAAAATATAAAAGCTCAACTCACCATTATGCAGGACATGCTTGGTTTTTTAATAAAATGGTGCAGGCTTTCCAATAAATGTTCGTCAAGTTATTAGAAATATTCAAAACTCAGTTCAAAATAAATCAATTGAAATTAGATGCATGAAAAGATCAGAAAATTTGAGATTAAACAACAAACTGTTTTCATGTAAAAAAGAATCGAGTTATCTTTTATCAAAATTTGATATTTAATCTCAAATCCTCTAATCTTCCATATATTTGTCTCGCATAACTTAATGTTGAATTGAACCCTCTTAACATTTTCAATAACTTGTACTAACAATACGACAAAAAGCTGACCGGAAAAATATGGTATTTCGCATTGTATCCTTCTCGTTGACAGAACAGTGAGACTCGGTTTCATGGGTAGCCTCCCTTTGGCAGAGACAGACTACCCTTTGGTCGCATTCTTATGCTCTATATATTATAGCCGCTGGTTTAAGAGTCTTACTTTTCAAAAACAGAAAAACGCTTTTCATTGATTATAGTGAGACTCGCTTTCATGGGTAGCCTCCCTTTGGCAGGGACAGACTACTCTTTGGTCGCATTCTTATGCTCTATATATTACAGCCGGTGGTTTAAGAGTCTTACTTTTCGAAAACAGGAAATGTTCCAGAGAAAACATAAATCAGCACATACATAATAAGAGTTCATAGAGTCTAGATTCTAGTAGCCTGAGCAATAAAAATACTGGCAAGAAAAACACTGGCTCAATCTCTGTGTTTGCTCTCCACCTTAGCCTAAACAGTCTAGCGAGAACACAGAGGGTGCACATATGTGCAGTCCAAGATCCAAATTCAAAGCTTGTAGACCGACCATGTCAGTCATATCCATCATACCAACTAAGAACTCGGGAGCACAGATTTGTCAACGGAAGAGAGTGCGAGATGGAGCCTATTGAGAGAAATAGACTCATTTCAATGATAGCTCTCCATATCCAATACAGTGCTAACAGAGATAGTCCAATAAAAGTAATAGAGGAGGCAGAAACAAAAAGAAAACAGAGTTTCGTAGATGGCCTCTTCGGTCAACATTTAAATCATAAGATGTCCAATCCCCTGTAGTGAGCTAGAGTCAAAAAACTGGAAAAAAAATTCTTGCCGACTTTGAGTTGCGACTTTGAGTTGCAACCTTCCTTGGATAGACGATCTATCTCTCCATTTTGGATCCAGTAGATATGTGAAATAGTGATAGAGTGAAATTCTTTGATCAAAGCTATATGCATTTCCAAGCATCAAGGTTTGGAGAGTTGAGGGAGTCTTTGTCATTTTCCTAGTCGATGACAGATTTGGAGTTTCCAAAAACTGAAAGCTCCATGAGGCCGAGCCAAAAAACACAGTACAAAACTCCCCAGGGTGCAAGTAATTCAACTTTGGTGTTGGATCCTTTCCACAATGCCAAGTGGAATCTGTAAAAAGTCTCAGGCCCAAGATGGATGGCCATTCCACAACCACATATCCGAAAGAAGAGGCCCCATCAAAAAATCCTACTGAAAAGCTATACCAGATGTTAAGAGGAGGTGGCGGACATTTGGGGGGAGATTGTTGAGCTCCCCGTGAATGGCGGTGTAAAAAGATCTAGAATCCTGGAGATCTAGAAACTGATGGCGGTGTAGAAGAATCTAGAATCCTGCATGTGATTCATGAATTTGGCTTCACACATAACATTCTCCCACTTGAAGCCAAATAAGAGTCATCAAGTCACACCGATTCCTACCATGCCTCTACATAAATCATGTTTATTTCATGGTAGAATCTTAGTGAGCATATCAGCAGGGTTCCTATCTGTATGGATCTTTTCCAAGGATAATTGTTCTTCCTCCAACACATGCCAGATCCAATGGTACCTTAAGTCAATGTGCTTGGTTTTTGAATGAAACGCTGGATTTTTCGCCAAGTGAATGGCATTCTGACTATCACAATATAACACATACTTGTCCTACTTTATTCCTATCTCTCCTAGGAATCGCTGCATCCACAACATCTCTTTACAAGCTTCTGTTGCAGCTATGTACTTTGCTTCTGTTGTAGAGAGGGCTACTATTCTTTATAGCCTTGACACCCAAGATACTGCTGCACCTGCAAATATATACAAATAACCTGTAGTAGACTTTCTAGTATCCATATCTCCAGCCATATCTACATCTATAAATCCTTCAAGCACAATCTCATCATGACCAAAACATAAACAATAATGACTAGTACCCTTGAGATACCTCAAAATCCATTTTACTTCTTGCCAATGTTGTTTGCCTGGATTGGCAAGGAACCTACTCACTACTCCCATTGAATATGCAATGTCTGGTCGTGTGCATAGCATGGCATACATCAAACTGCCAGTTGCTGAAGCATAAGGAATCTTGCTCATCCCTTCTTTCTCCTTGTCATCACTAGGACATAATTCAGTACTCAGCTTGAAGTGGGCTGCAAGGGGTGTACCAACTAGCTTGACATCCTTCATATTAAACCTATCAAGCACCTTCTTGATATATTTTTCTTGTGACAGCCACAAAATTTTGTTTTTCCTGTCATGCATACTTCGCATGCCCAATATCTGTTGTGCTGGTCCCAAATCCTTCATTGCAAATTTGCTACCCAAATCTTTCTTCAACCTATTGATCTTATTCTTATCATGCTCAACAATCAACATGTCATTCACATATAACAATAATATGATATACTTTCCTTGATTGTACCTCTTGATATATACACAATGGTCAGCTTCCAACCTCTGAAAACCATGTTCCAACATGAATGAATCAAATTTCTTGTACCATTGTTGAGGTGCCTGTTTCAACCTATAGAGACTCTTTTTCAACCTACAAACAAGGCCTTCTTTGCCTTTTTCTATGAAGCCTTTTGGCTGCTCCATATAAATTTCTTCCTCCAATTCACCATGAAGGAATGCAGGTTTTACATCTAACTATTCACATTCTAGGTCTAAAGCAACAACTAGACCAAGAATGACTCTAATGGATGACATTTTAACAACAGGTGAGAAAATTTTAGTGAAGTCAATACCTTCTTTTTGGGCAAAAACTTTCACCACCAGCCTTGCTTTATACCTCTCCTTCTTTTCGTCACCTTCATGCTTAATCCTGTAAACCCATTTGTTTTGTAGAGCCTTTCTACCTTTTGGGAGGTTTACCAACTCCCAAGTTTTATTTTCCTGCAAAGAGTCCATTTCTTCTTCCATTGCCTTCTTCCATTCTTTACTGTGCTAGACTTTACAAGCTTCTTGAAAACAATTAGGTTCACCTTCATCAGTGAACAAAATATAGTTTGAAGGAGGATACCTTTGTGAAGGCTTATGAGGCCTAGAAGATCTGTGAACCAACTCTGGTGGTGCATTATCAGGTTGAATCTCCTGTAAAGGTTCCAGCAAGATTCCTTTTTCTTGTTGTTCATCATTTTCCACTTCTTGTTTTTCATGCTCCTGAATTTGCTGTTCATTTTCTTGTATTGGGTGTATGTTTTCTTGCTGCTCTTCAAACCTGTTAATAACCTTCTTGACCTCCAACTCACCTACAATCCTCTTGAACATTTCTGACTCATTAAATATAACATCCACGCTTCTAATAATTTTATGTTTGACTGGATCCCATAGACGATAACCAAAATCTTCATTCGCATATCCCAAAAAAATGCATTTCACAGATTTATCATCTAGCTTAGTTCTATTTTCTTTTGGAATATGTACGAATGCTTCACATCCAAAGATTTTCAAGTGAGAATAATTCAAATTCTTACCAGTCCAAACTTCTTCAGGGATACCTCCATCCAAGGCTGTAGTTGGATATCTATTTATGAGGTAGCAAGCGGTCCTGACTGTTTCAGCCCAAAAATTCTTCTCCAAATCAGAGTTGGACAACATACTTCACACCTTTTCCATAATGGTGCGATTCATCCTTTCTGCGACACCATTTTGTTGAGAAGTACCAGGCACAGTCTTCTCATGCTTTATGCCAAACCTGTTACAATATTCCTTAAATGCATTTGAGCAATATTCTCCACCATTATCTTTTCTTAAACACTTCAACAATTTGTTAGTCTCTCTTTCAACAACGACATGGAATTTTTGAAATATTCCAAACACTTCACTTTTAGTTTTCATAGGATATGCTCGAACCTTCTTGGATGCATCATCTATAAATGTTACAAAATATGATGCTCCTCCTAATGATTTGATGTTAACAGGTCCAAACACATCTGAGTGTACCGATTCTAACACATTTTTCTTTCTGTCATGGCTACCTCTAAGGAATGAAACCCTTCTTTATCTACCATATATACAATGCTCACAAAGATCAAGATTTTAGGATTTCAAACCCGGCAATAAATTTTTACCAACAAGTATTTTTAAGCCCTTCTCACTCATGTGACCCAAACGCTTATGCCACAGATCTGCTGAATTTTCTTCTTTTGTGACAACAGCCAAATCTGATTTTCCTATCAGTGTCTTCAATGTGTATAATGTTTTTGTCTTGGGTCCTTTGGCCACGACCAATGCACCTTTGCTAATTTTCCAGCATCTTTTTCCAAAGCTTGTCGAATAGCCTTCATCATCTAGTCGTCCCATAGAGATTAAACTCATGCACATTTCGGGTACATGCCTGACCTGTTTCAACAATATATCTTGTCCATCTTTCATCTTGATCTGGGCATCTCCCACTCCAACAATACTGCAAAAATGATTATTCCCCAAATGCACTCTACCATAATCACCAGGATTATATAAAACAAAACTATCTTTGCATGGGGTTACATGGTGAGATGCCCCAGAGTCAAGGATCTGATCAAAGCTACTGCTAGATGTATATACAAATGCATCCTCTACTGAAACAGTAAACAACACATCACCATCTGTGGCTACAGTAGTAGTCTCACCTTCATTTGTGTTGGATGACTTGTGATTTGTACTAGACGGTCTCTGATCCTTTTGTCCTTTCTTCCAGAATCGACATTCTTTCTTCATGTGCCCGGGTTTGCCACAATGAAAGCAGATGATCCTGCCTCTCCTTGATTTTGATCGACCTCTCGATCTTGATCACCCTTGTCGGCCTCGATCCATTCTCCTACCACGATCAGCTAGAGCTAGAGCCTCTCCTCCCTGGTTTTCCGCAATTGACTTGCGTCACAACTCCTCATTCATTAAACTGCTGCTGACATCATCAAACTTCAGGGTCCCTGTAGTTGTTGAAGTGCTCATAGCTACAATTAAATTTTCCTAGCTGTCTGGCATAGAACACATTAGCAAAATAGCTCTAATTTCATCATCTAAAATGATTTTAACAGAGGCAAGT
Organism: Pinus tabuliformis; assembly: GCA_031772625.1. Lineage (NCBI taxonomy): Eukaryota > Viridiplantae > Streptophyta > Pinopsida > Pinales > Pinaceae > Pinus > Pinus tabuliformis. The sequence goes on from CM062809.1 coordinate 576,568,588, forward strand.
TGATTAGTAAAAATATTAAATGCATTCGTTCTCAGCAACTGAAGCACCCTCGTTCGTTTTGAGATTATAAAGCTTCTTCATCAAGAACACTTTGTTTGATGCCGTGTTCTTCTCATATAGATCATGGAGCTTCTTCCATAATCCTTCAACCATCTTTTCTTCGGACACATTGAAATAAACATTCTTTGCTAAATATTGGCGGATTGTTGCATTCGCCTTTCTATTTAGCTTATTCCACTCTTCATTTGTCATTGATGAGGGTTTCTTTGTTGTGCCCTCAATCGCAAACACTGATCCTTTAAAATCAGTATATCCTCCATCTGTGATTTCCACAGGGCAAAATTAGCCCTGCTCAACTTCTCCATATTTGTAACTGTTGTCTCCATTTTCAATCAAATTCACGTCCCAAAACACAAAAAAACTCCACTTAAAAATAAAACTTTAATTATTACTCTTCAAATTTAGTAATAATGACCTTCCTCCTTTTAAAATACCTTTTCAAAATTCCTGCTCCTTTTTAAAATATACTTTTCAAAATTCCAACATATAATTATATAAATATAAAAAACATCTATAATGTTTTAACCTTTTCACATTTCACACATACATATGTTGGTTTGAAAAAAAACTTGACGTATACATGCAAGCTTCATGTAAAAAAAAACTTACGACCACCACGTTTCAACTCCAAACTCCACGGATCTCCATGTTTCAAACTCCAGCAACACGTTTCAACATAGATCCACTACCTTGTTTTTCTTGTAGCAACTGCCTTTTAGTTCCAACGTTCCTCAGCTATTTCTTGGACAGATCCTTCAACAACTCCAGGGGTAACAACCAACGTTTTAGTGAACGCTGCCAGAGTAAGGCGATAGCACTAAGCTGCCAGAGTAAGGCAATGGCACTAAGCAGCTTGCACAATGGATATTCGACCCTAGCTCTGATACCATTTGTTGGAGTCGCGATTGCCATTACACCAAAACCCGTAGGTGTTAGTAAACAGACACATCGCTAGATTTAAGCACATGCCACGAAACACATGGGGAGTGTTGACCTTCTACACTACCATTAATGGGGAGCCAACAGAGGTGACAGACATTTAGGAAAAGGGGATGGGTTGGTAGAATGTTCTAGATAGAAGGAGATAATTCTGCAGTTGGAGAGGTTGGGCAACACATGGTCAAAAGTGAGAATATTTCTCATGGTAAAAAATGAAGGTATTTCTCGTTGTTCAAATGCCTTAGATGATGAAAAGAGCCAGTGTGAAATATTAAGACAAGAGATAATATTAGAACAATCCCAACCAGTAAGTGAGTTAATCGAAAGTAGCACACAAGTCTAAACAAAAAAGACAAACAGACAAGAAAGACAGAAAAGACAAAAAAAAACAGTAAAGGAAGAGGTGGTTGGCGTCCTCCCCAGCAGATGAGAAAAGACAAAGAGATAGTGAAAGAAGAGGTGGTTGGCGTCCTCTCCCGCCGATGAGAAAATACCTAGTTTAAGAGTCCTACTTATATAACCTTGTGAAAACCTTGTGGTTCCATATGATTGAACCCATGCCATGTAATGTAGGAAGGATATATGCATAGGTATATTGCCATGGTACGGTTCAATGCCATTTGTAACAATCTGACCATAACATCCAAATCTGACTGCAAATCTGCTTTGTATGTATTAATATGTGTAATGATTATATTTAATGTGTAAAATTTGTTGGGATTTGCAGAGTTTTCTTAAAATCTGAAATTCTAAATTGATTTTGAATGCATCTCATATCAATACTTGTCAGGACTAAGTCTATAGGGCTATGGCTAGGGTGCTATATTCTTTCAAGTTCTGGTTGTTGAGAATTAATGGAACATTATGGGAGTAACCTTTAATCATATGAATATTGATGACATAATTTAATCGCTTATTTACTAGCTTTGGAATTTACTGTCTTGCAAAACAACTTTAGAATTTACCACTTTCGCCTTTGGCATCTAACCATATGTGGTTCGATGAATTATGTGTTTGGGAAAAGCAATAACATCTTTGCAATCTTTTAATTTACCCTATTACACTGTCCAATTTGTCAGCGTCTTAGACTAGTAGTGGTATCAACCTTTCAGGTATGTACTCTTTATTCACTTATGCTCTAAGTTATTGTAAAACTTGAAAATACTTACAAGTTACGAATTATGACCTTGATATGTTAACTTTGATATGGTATACAGCCCTGCAGAAAGTTTGAAGTAAATTAAAGCGTGATTTCTTCCAATGAGCTTGGGGAGCAGCTCAAAAAAATTGTGCGCTTTATTCTTTGTATTCCGATATATTATGTGTTTTATGGTTTTATGCTACTTGTAGTTCTCTTGAATCCGAAGTTGAGGATTTTGAATATTCAAAATTGGAGTGGATAAGAGGTTTAATGCTCTTTGTATTCCGATATATTATGTGTTTTATGGTTTTATGCTACTTGTAGTTTTCTTGAATCCGAAGTTGAGGATTTTGAATATTCAAAATTGGAGTGGATAAGAGGTTTAATGCTATTTCTTAGTTTTCTGGAATGTCGAAGATTTTGAATTTTCGAAATTGGAGTATTAATTTTTTTTTTAAGGTATTATATTTATTTATGAATCAAAATTTCAAAATCAACATTTTCTTCAATTTCTCCCCAATTTTTTGCATGATGTTTTGACAATTGTTTTACTAAGGTTTTAAGGTTGACAACTTTGTTAAATAAAGAACTTTCTCCCCAACTTTTTGCATGATGTTCTGACAATTGTTTTACTAAGGTTTTAAGGTTGACAACTTTGTTAAATAAGGAACTTTACGAAGGTTTTAAAGTGGAACTTCATAACTAAGGAGACTGCTTAGTAATATATCCAATACTCATCTAAATAAATTTTAAGTAATTAATATCTAAAGTTTAAGTAATTAACTAAATGTATCAACTTTGTTAAATAAGGAACTTTACGAAGGTTTTAAGGTTGACAACCTTGTTAAATAAGGAACTTCATAACTAAGGAGACTGTCTACGACTTAGTAATATATCCAATACTCATCTAAATAAATTTTAAGTAATTAATATCTAAAGTTTAAGTAATTAACTAATTGTAGCCTAGGGTAGAATCTAAAGTCTGTTTTTGTTGTATAACAATTTTGGTATCTAAAGTCTGCTTTTGTTGTATAACAATTTTTAACGTTATTTGGTAGTTTTCTAGAATCAGAAAGGGAGGATTTTTAATTTTCAAAATTGGAGTGGATAAGAGGTTTAATGCTATTGGGTAGTTTTGTGGAATCAGAAGTTGAGGATTTTGAATTTTGGGAATTTTCAAAATTGGAGTGGATAAGAGGTTTAATGATATTGGGTAGTTTTCGGAAATTGAGGATTTTGAATTTTCAAAATTGGAGCAAATAAGAGGTTTTTAAGGTATTAGATTCATTATGGATCAAAATTTGAAAATCATCATTTTCATTGATTTCTCTTAATTCTTTGCATGATGTTCTGACAATTGTTTTACCAAGTTTTTAAGGTTGCCAACCTTGTTAAATAAGGAACTTCACAACTAAGGAATTTTTGCATGATCTTTTGACAATTGTTTTATGAAGTTTTTAAGGTTAGCAACTTTGTTAAATAAGGAACTTCATAACTATTGTTTTATTAAGTTTTTAAGGTTAGCAACCTTGTTAAATAAAGAAATTCATAACTAAGGAGCCTGTCCACAACTTAGTAATATATCCAACACTCATCCAAATAAAGTTTAGGTAATTGACTGAATGTAGCCTAGAATTTTCACTATCTAAAGTCTATATAAGAATCTTTAATGCTATTTGGTAGTTTTCTGGAATTAGAAGTTGAGGATTTTTGAATTTTCAAAATTGGAGTAGATAAAAGGTTTTTCAGATATTAGATTTATTTATCAATTAAAAGAAATATATTGTAAATAATTAAAAATTATGATTTCATCTAATTTCGAACATGACAAAGTTGTGTTTGTGCTGTATTATTAGTTTTAGAGATATTAAATCTATTTATGTATTTACAATTATATTTTAAATAAATAAAAAACTATCACTAAAATATAACCAATTTAATTCTATTTCGAAAAATCTATTTATGTATTTAAAAATATATTTAAAAAATAACTGAGAACCATCATGTTTGGCAATTGACAAGTAGCAAATTTCATGGTGCAAATTTTTTTTTGGTTGCTGATTTTTATTTTTTTTAAGAAATCATGGTTTAGCTTTTGGATTTCTTTTTTTTGAAATGCATACAAGGATTCCTAAAAAAAACCAAGAAATAATACAGATTTATTAACTCAAACTTCAGTAATATTTTAAAATTTTTATTTCTTTAAAAAATTATGATTATGATTTTGGAATTTTTGTTGAAATACATTCAAAAATTTCTATAAAAAAATTCCAATAAATAACACAAATTTCTTAACTCGAACTTCAAATTATGAATATTTTTATTTTAAAATTAAAAACATAAAAATCATAAATGAAAAAAAAAATTGAATTTTAAATTATTCATACATCTTAACCTTATCATACCCTAAATTTAACAACGGTGTAACTTCAAAATATGGAACCATTCATCATCTTATAACGCGATCTAAAATTTCTATATAATCTTATAAAAATTAAAACCATTCATCATATTCTAGCGTGATCTGAAATTTCTATATGAAATCTTATAACGTGAACATCCTGCACGAATATTATTTTTATTTATTTCTATGAGAAATTATATCGCTTATATGATTTTAAGATTCTAAAACATTCTGCACGAATATTATTCTTATTTCTTTAACTCATAAAATTATATTAATAAAATTTAGAATTGTTAATTCCATTTCATGTCCAATATTCATTTCATAGTTGTTAAATTTCATAGTTGTTAAATGTAACAATTTAATCTCATTTTGAGGTGTTTGAGTTGAATTATCTAAATTATTAGATAGGATGGTATAACTTTATTTGATTATGGGTTTGCATGTGAAAGTTGTTCAGGTTGTTGAATTGAATATGTGAAAGTTGTTCAGGTTGTTGAATTGAATTGTTATATATAATAGTTAAATTTTATTTAACAATTTCTTTTGTTCTAAACTGCATTTAACATTTTTTTAACAAATATATTTTTGGGTAATGGATTTAAAAATGTTTATGCTTTTTAAGGTAATAAATAAATATATATTATTAGAAAGTATTAACTCAGCCAATTTGTAGATTTAATGAAGTTTACTTTTCACATATATTTTTATACAAGTGATTACAAATCTATAAATGTGTCAAAAGCGAAAAATACAAGCTACAATTGGGGAAATGTATGGATAGAAAAAATGGCAAACTTCCAAGACTCAGAACAATTTAGAAAGACGTGAAGAAACCCATAATGGTCATGTGGAACAACAATTACATGAAAATTTTGGAAGTTCTTCTTATCATGATCTAGAAGAAGAAACAAATGAAGTTGAAGAAGAGGTTGCTAATAAATAAAAAATGAAAGTGAAAACAAAGACACTTTCATATGGAATGGTTAAATAAGTTTCTTTGGTTGAATTATGTGAGGTTTGATGATAAAATAGCTATGAAGTGTAGTTATTGTGAGATGTATAAGATGAATGGACCATGGGGTTTAGGGAATGGTTGCACAACATTACAACATGATGCTCTTGTTACTCATGAAAAATCGTTGGTGTATAAAGATGCGAAGGCAAGATGGATAAATCCTCTAGAGGGAAATATGAAACCGATTCTAGATCATATTAGACAAGTTGAAAATGTCAATAAGGAAAGAGTGATTTCTACAATGAAAGTAGCATATTTCATCTGCCAAGAAGATTTATCTCTTTCAACGTATGAGAAACTTTGCAAAGTTCTAATGGATGCAAAAACTCCATATATGCCAAAGTCTCAAGAGTACTCTTCATACAAAATCATAAGTCTGCAAATGATTTTATATATTGCATATCGAAACATCTTGAACAAATTCATATAAAAAGTATGCTGGAAATCCCTTTCTTCTCATTAATGGTTGATAAAAGCACTGATCGAGCCTTAGAGCAACACCTTGTTGTTTATGAAACATATTCAGATTCAAAGGGCCTTGGCCACCTATCTCACAGTTTATGAAGCTCAATGATGTAGTGGATGGAAAAGGGAAAACAATATATAATAGTGTCAATCAATTAATAAATGTTAGAGGCCTTCAATATAAAGATTTGATAGTTGTTTCTACAGATGGGGCTTCAACAATGATTGGACATGAAAATGGTCTTGTTTCATTTTTGAAAAAGAACAATCCAAACCTTATTACAGTTCATTGCGTGGCTCATCGTGAGTCTTTAGAAGCAACAAATGCTTCTAAGAAAATACTTGATTTATTATATGTTGAAAAAATTGCAAACAAAGTGTATTCATAGGTTCAAAACTCCCCAAAGAGAAATAATGAACTTAATGATTTGCTTAGAGTCATGCAAATTGATATTCTTGATACTCTACAAATACATTTAGTGAGATGGTTATTGGGGGGAGGGAGGGGCGAGAAGTTATTATAAGGCTTGCGAAGCTTATGATAAGACATAGATATATTCTATCCAATATTTTTTACATATGCTTGCTGATGTGCTAGGGGAATTAAACTAGTTGAATATGACTTTTCAAGAAGAAAATGTAGACATTACAACTATTGGGTTGACTCTTGAACTAACTATAAGCACATTATCTAGATAGTTTTTGAGAAGACATTTGCAAAAGGCACAATTTATCTTTCAAAATTTTAAGTGATTCTAAAAATGGATACGTTGATATTAAAGATGAAGGGATAGTGGTAGATAGTCATGAATTATGATACATCTCTATCTCAGCCATGGATATTGAATCCAGTGAAGCAAGGAAACAATTTAGGAAACCTTGTATTGAAGGTACACAAGAGAGTTGTCCGCAACTCACAAAAGGTTATATAGGGACTCTCATAGACTCTTTAAATGAAATATTTCCAGACCTTCATCTTTTTAATGTACCAAAATTGTTTACCCCTTGTTATTATCCAGAAGAGCATTGTAAGAGTGAGAAAAATTCAGAGCGTTGGCTTTTAAATTTTTTTCAACATTTGCAACATACCATATCAAGTGATGTTGGATTTGTTGTTTTATTTGATGTTAAAGCTTGTAAAAGAGAGTTGCACCCTTTTGTTAATTCATTAAATTCGGCATGCGAGGATTTTTCTATGAAAGAAGCATAGAAACTCTTTCGTAACACAAAACAATGGCACAAAACTTATCATAATATGATGAGATTATGGCAAGCCATGCTCACTATTCTTGCAATTACAGTAGATTGGGAAATGAGATTTTCTAAGAAAAACATCATCAAGGACATCAGAAAATCAAGGCTAGGGTTGGATACTCTGGATGCTTTAATGAGAATACCTTTGAATGGACTAAATCATCTAATGTTGACTGGCATGCAGTATATGAGGTGTAGATTGAGAAAGGGGATTTTCTAAGAAAAACATCATTAAGGACATAAAAAAATCAAGGCTAGGGTTGGATACTCTGGATGCTTTAATGAGAATACCTTTGAATGGACCTGAATCATCTAATGTTGATTGGTATGCAGTATATGAGGTATGGACAGATACAAAGTCAAGAAGGATTCTTGAGCTTTGAAAGTTCTTCTAGGTTATGTTTAACAAAGAATCTTTGTATTAAGATATTCCTATTGAATTTTTTTTGTAGTTTCTCTAGAAAGTTTGACTTTAAATGAAGTATAATTATGATCTATTATTGATTTTTTTTTGTATTTTCTCTAAGAAGTTTGACTTTCAATGAAATACACTATAGTTTGGAAAAATCCCACTAGATGGTTTATTTATACTACATTTGCATGGTTTTCATTGTTTAAATAGTCCCACTATAAATTTGGACTATAAATATGATAGACTACAATTCCACTATTTTTATCCACGTACAATGATGCATGGTATCGTTAAATTTCTTTATTTTGTTTGTTGACTTCTAGAATGTTAGATTTGTTTGAGTATGGTAGTGAGGTGCACAAAAATAAATGACTTCTTCTGCTAAAATCCAGATGATTGAAAACTAACTGGTGTGTGTTGTATTTTTATTTTTATTTAATTAGGTTAAAAAATGAAAAACAAATATTTGTTTACTATTTTTAATCAAGTAGATCTTATTTTTTTGGATCTGGAAATTATAATAAAACTAGATTGAAAACCAACTTGTGTTCGTTGTATTTTTATTTTTATTTAATTAAGTTAAAAAAATGAAAAACAAATATTTCTTTTTAATTTTAGTCAAATGGATCCTATTTTTTTGGATCTGGAAATTGTAATAAAACTAGAATTCCAGCCTGTTAGTGAGGGAAGATTGAGAAATTTCATATATAATATACATATAGATCGGAATATGTTAAAAATAGTGTTTCTAGGTTGACAAATGTTTGAACTTTTTGTCCTCTGTACATTGTTGCATATGTGTTGCCACTGGTAAAACTACATAAAATATTACAGAAGAATGAAAAAGGTCCGTGATTAGAATTTTCTGAGCCTCTTTAGAAGAATGAAAAAGGTCAGTGATTAGATTTTTTGAGCCTCTTTAGAAGAATGAAAAAGGTTCATGATTATAATTTTTCCTTCCTTTTTTTGGAGTTTATGAGGAAAATCACTTCAATCTGGGTTTGTACAGGCATTAGAAGGATCTGTGTATGCTGGAGGTCGTTTATGAATTAACTCTGGTCTTGATATATTTAAAAAAACAAACCCTAAATTAATGTTCTAGCAATGTTTGGGATCATCGAATTGTCAACCCAAAGATAAATTTACCATAACGATTTGTAATTGTTCGATCCTCCTGCTTGAATGGTGAAGATTTATAGTTGAATGGTCAACTAAAAGTTCAATGTTGTCCATATTTGTTTTCAAGTGTTCTACTGCTTGAAGATTGTCTAGATTGGGGATCACCTATTGATATTTCAGCCATTTGTTTTTGTCAGAGATGGATATATATGTGTGAAGTGTGGAAGTTTGCAATTATAAGCACAATTTTGGTAATTTGGTTTAAGGAATGTTGTGTTAAGCAAGAATAAATATTGGTAGTTGTTACTTTTAGTAAATTGCCATAATTCCACTAAATATTCAATAGAATACAACTGACTAGTATTACACTCACATTGTGAGGCTTGGATGACCATGCTTTGTTTAGGCTGTGGATGTTGAACACTGCTCACTAGCATCACTACAAATGTATTGACAACTATATATGCAAACTATATGATTCTACCATGAAGCTTTATGAACAAACATAGAATTATGGCTTGATTAGTACATAGAAGAATTAAATGCTGCAAGATCCAATTCTACTCGTTTAATTTATTAGCATGAAAGGTGGTTTATTGGCGTAAAACGTAAAGTGAAAGGCATGTAAAATGCAAAAACGTCATGAAATTCTCATTTGAAGGGCAGAGGGGATTTGAAGACTATATATGCAAATTATATGATTCTATCATGAAGATTTATGAACAAACATAGAATTATGGCTTGATTAGTACATAGAAGAATTAAACGTCATCAGATCCAATGCTACTCGTTTAATTTATTAACATGAAAGGTGGTTTATTGGCATAAAATGTAAAGTAAAAAACATGTAAAATACAAAAACGTCATCAAATTCTCATTTGAAAGACAGAAGGGATTTGAAATTCCAGTCATGACTCCAATACATCGATATGGCAAGCCACAACATATCACTGCCGATACACCATCATTTCGATGGATGGCAGATTCAAATACATTGTTATTGCAATTTTATTAATTTCCAGCTACATCTATTACAATGACAGAGCGTGCCAAAATCGATTGTATGTCACATCGAACCATATGACGACAATATGTCAGTCCATTGATACTTCTGTACATTCGATGGATGCAGACCAGGCTGTCACTGTGCTGTCAAAACGCCTCTTAAATAGGAAAACAATTTGCATCGTGCAACAGACTCATTAATTTCTCATTGGTCGGCATGGTCATGAAAGCGTTGGAAAAATCTAAGAGCAATCAGCCCCCCTGTGTCGACCATGCCACATCCTCTGTCACGTGGAATGGTTGCTCTCCCTACAAAACGTACAATGCAAACTGCGCATCAACCTTGACTAAGGTTGGAATTTGGATTCCTACTTATGCGTCAACATTTTGTTTTTTGGTTCGCTTTTAAATTGATGCTTTCATAATAAATTAATAATGATTTTTGAGTCAAACTAGCTGTTAAATTCTAATGGCTAGTTAGCATTTCTCTACATCTATTTATTTTGATACCTAGATTTGGTCCCTCATCTTGTCCTGAAGATGAACTACACTAATTGATTTGAAACCACACTAGTTGGTTCGAAACGGGTCGACTTGAAATTGCCCCTTTTCCTAGGTCCTTCTTTTTAGTCAACATTCTAACTAAGTAAGTAGGTTAACCCTTACTAAACATTTTTAATCTTTCTTAGTATTTCAATTAATATTAATTTGATTAATTTGTATTTATATAGCTTTAACATTGATTATAAATCTATTATTTTATACTCTTTAATTATGTATAATTAAATTAAGACTTAGTTATTTATTAGTATAGTGTAATAATTAATTAGTTTCACCTTAATGAAGAAAATTAAAAATGAAGATCCCATTATAACTTTAGGATAAATGAATAAAGAATTCATTTAACTAATAACTTTAAAATAGTTTTAATCTAACTAACTAGGTAGGTTAGCCTTTAATAAACTATTTTAGTAATATTAGTTTGTATTTTTATATATATGGCTTTAATAATAATAATAAATCTATTATTAGTTTATTCTCATTAAATATAAATAATTAAATTTAATCAATTATAGTAATAAATTTAATGAAACTAACTTTTGAATTAATTTCCCTATCCCTATCCCTCGGTCCAATGCAATTTCCTAGTCAAATATAGCTGTTTCTTGGTCAAATATAGCCGTTGGATGATCTGCTCTTTCTATTTAAACTGCTGCCATGGTCTGGTTCTTCAACTTGTCCTGACGATGAACCACACTTGTTGGTTCGAAACACGTCGACAATTGAATTATGATGTGATTTACACTGAAATATCTTCTCAATTATTTTTAATTATTTTTTTCTTTTTCTAGGTTTCCTAGTTCCTATTCTGCTTTTAATATGATGTGATGTGAATTGAAAATTATTTACATTCATTGCAAATGTCGATCTAAAACAAAATTATCTAAGGCATCTGCTAATGTGTTCACATTTCTAGAAATATGTTCATATTGTATGAAATTGAAATGTCTTTCCAAAAGACGCACTCTTAAAACCATGCGAAGGATGGTGGGATTTCTCATTGAATAGATATTAGCGAGTTATAGTACTACGAGATGTGAGTCAAGTTTGATGACTGTACGACAGATACCATGGGAAATAACAACAGATAGTAGCTCAACCACTACAATATACTCAACGATGTTGTTAGTAGAGCGACGAATGAAAATCCCTTGCATACTCACTAGCTTGCCAATTGGAGAAAAGATAACCCATGTCGCAGAGGATAGGTTTTAAGTACTACGACTATCACCATCAGCATAAACATTATACGGTTCGAGAGAGTTTGAAATCTGCAATCCAAAAGTAAACAGAATCAACAGAAACCATGGAAAACTCTTAAAAACACACTACAAACACACTCAACACACTTATAGACAGTATGTACACAATGTACTATGCATGGGATCAATAATAGTAGTTTTGAGGTACAACCCTTTTTTAGGTTGTGCCAGTGGAACTCCATCGAGGTCTACTAACTCATAATCCCATTTTGCAAGGACACGCTTGACAATGTATGCGCCCATCCACATAGGCTGGAACTTTCCTCGACAAAACTTGTCAGCCTCTTAGTCATATAAGAGAACCAGATTTCCTTCTGAGAAGACTCTAGGCTTGACAATTTTGTCATGTTGCACTTTGATGCATACTTTATGGGCTTCATTGGCTAACTTGGCATCGCGTCGGGTTTCATCCAAATGAGTTAGATGTAAAAGGCACTCCTCCTTTGTGGAAGTAGCAGGAAGAAATTCGATAACTAGTTTTAGTGATGGAATTTCGCATTCGATGGGGAGGATCGCTTCCAAACGATACACCAACTGGAAGGGTGTGAATCTGGTAGCAATACTAAATGAGGTTCGGTATGCCCGCAAGGAAATAAAGAGAAGCAAGTGCCAATCTGATTTTAGGTCCCCTATCATACGTTGAAGCATAGTCTTAATACCTTTGTTGATTGCCTCAACTTGTCCATTAGCCTGAGGATAATAGGGAGTGGAATTTTCATGCGAAAGTCCCAATTTGATAGCTAATTTGGTCATCATATGATTCTGAAAGTGCTTCCCATGATCCGTTACTATTTCTTGTGGAACACCAAACCTAACAATCACATGGTTGAAGAAAAAGTAAGCAGTCATTTCGTTGGTGTTATTGAATGTAGGCATCGCTTCGGCCCACTTGGTAAAGTAGTCAACAACAACAATAATATAGTCATGCCCCTCGTTTAAATGAGGGTTACATGTCATAAAGTTGATACCCCATTTTGCAAAGGTACCAACGATCACAAAGGGATGCAATGGAGTAGGTAGAGCGCAGAATTTTCGATCATAGATCTGGCATGCATGACATTTCAGGACTGCGATGATACAATCGTGGGAAATGGTCGGCCAAAAGTAATCGGTGCGTACAATATTTTGTGCAGTAGTGTAACCAAATAAATCTTTGTTGCATGCCCCCAAGTGGCATTCATTCAAGACTTTATCGGCCTCCTCGAGAGTGAGGCACCTACGTAAAATCGTATCGATACCACGATGATAAAGGGTGTCGCTGATAATCACGTAATTTCAGGCTTGGTACCAGATACGTCACTGCTCTGAGCGAGAGGTATTAGGTCAGAAAGTTTGGGTTTAGAGATAGATCAAAAAATATCCATACCATGGGTTAGATGACGAGATCAGAAACAATGACTCGTCTGGGATGGAATCTTCAGATGTAGATTCAACATCAAGGGAAGGGAGATCACACATTAGCTCAAAAAAAACTAAGGATTTCTTCGACTTGGATTTGATGAATTCCAGGTTGAACTCTTGGAGAATAATGATCCACTTGGAGTATTCCCCCCAAAAAATTGACGTGAAAATATGTATGTCATAGGGTTGCAATCTGAAATGACTGTAGTTTTGCGAAGCAAGATATAATGGCGAAATCTCTGGACAACTTGAATGGACACCAAAGCTAACTTTTCCACATGAGTATACCGAATCTTGGTATATTTGAGGTTCTGAGTTAGATAATAAATGGGATGTCTAGTCCCCATATTGTCTTCTTGGAACAACATCATAGCTATAGAAGAGATTGTGGAAGCAAGGTACAGGAAATAGTCACATTGATAGTCATGGGGATATAAGAGAGATGCCCAAATCAACAGATCTTTCAAGGCATCAAACTATTTCTGTGCAACGTCATCCCAATGGAAGGGAATCCTATTTTTTAGTAAGCGAGTAAATCCTTTGGTTAGTTTTGTATAGTCAGGGATGAACCTCCTTAGGAAGTTATCTTTCCCTTGGAGTCTTTGTAGCTGAACGAAGGAGGAAGGCACAAGAAAGTCAATGATTGCCTAGAATTTCGTAAAGGATTTGAAAAAATTAGGTAGGTATACACCACTAATATTATCTTAAATGGTATCTAGGAAGGAGGAATGATGATGATGTTCATTCCATGACACATCATTTGACATCATGATCTCCACGATGCTTTCATCTGTAGAGAATGTACGCAAGAAAGGATTAGAGGGTGTGCCATAATCCAGTGATCGATCTACTCAATTGATAAAAAAAAGTATGGGTCACACAAGCTGACTAGATGGTTTCGTAATCTTTCTCAATGGGGCTAAGCGGCATTCAGTCGCCAAAATATTTGATGTCGGTTTCATTAGGTACAATCCATCGATCAGCCAGTAAACTTTGAAACGGGAACTGATACTGTTACCCGTTTCGTAGAGATAGCAAAAAAGTGACCTGATTTTGAAAAGGGGTGATGTAGAACGAACATGTTTTTTTTAGAGCATAGTTTTTGGCACTTTAATTTTTTTATGTACATTATGTTTTAGAATCGTTTTAAAATGGTAGTGATTTTCATGCTGATTTAAAAAAGTGAGTATTCTGCATCACCCCCTTTTTTTAAAAGACCTGTTTTTTGGCTTTAAATTTTCTAATGTATAAAATGTAAATAATTATTTTGTAAATTTGATCATTTTTGAAGTGGTCGTTTTCTTCACATTTTCTTGTTTTTTATTTTAATTTTAACTTTTTTTTTAGTGAGGTTTTTATTGTTTTGCATTTTTAAATTAGGAGGTCAATATTTAGAATTTTCGATATTCTACATATTTATACATCCTTAATTAATTTTTCAATCCACATGAAATAATTGTTTCTAAAAAACAATATTTTTTAACAATGGACATAAAAATAACCATTTTTAACATAAATATAACTAAAAAACTACACATTTTGTTAATTTTTTGCTAGAATTGACATGTCAAAATGTCAAAATAATAATAATAATCACTTTCGTTTTCAAAAAATAATGATTAACTTAAAAATCAATGCGAAAATCACATATTACAAATATTGAACGTATAACAACCCTAATTGAGTGTTTATTCTTCTCATAAAATGTCAAAGTCAAAACATTGCAAAGCTTGATTTACAAGCATAACTTAAATTTAATCAACAATGTCACGTAATCCAAACTCTTCGTCCTCTAGAGTTTCATCATTGTCTTCTTCCACAATATTTTTTGTTTCATTTTGCTCATATTCCTCTTCTAATGGGTCTTTGATGTTTGCGAATCTCCCAATGTATGTCTTTCCAAACATTCCATGTAATGGTGGTTGGGGTTCCTTTGCCTTTTTTGCCACACGTGATTCACTAAAGTCCCCTTTCTTCAACCCAATTTCTTGCATTGCATTTGGAAGAAATTGAAGAGCATTAATTCTTTGCTGAATGAAATTGCACAGTACTAGATCTTTTTCAATTGCAATGCAATTTCTTCCTTTTTGAAGGCAACATGCTAGTGTTGTACCTAATTATCAAGCACAAAAGAAATAATGAACTAAATTAGTACAATGGCATATTAATTAAAAAATAACATATTGAAATTCAATTCCATATAATAAAACTTACCTGAGCTAGAAAATAAATCCAGAACCCAATCTCCTTCATCCGAACAAATGTCTATAAGATAGTTAATCAATAATTGTGGTTTTTGATAAATGTTAACTATCTCTCCTTTTGCTTCTTTGTCTTCATACGTTAGTTTTCTCACAACAACATCATAAGTTAGTATTTGGATATGACTCTTTTTGTCTACCCGATTAAAAATCATAGACATATGGCTATCATCTTTTGCCCAACTATCAATATGAATGAACTCACAATCATTTATAAATTGTTGATCTTCATTGTTAAGAAGATTTGGTTTTTTCCTGTAACATGAAATAGTAAAAGTTGAATTAACTTGTACATAAATAAATTTTTCAACATTAATCAAATATACATTTTAAACGTCTTACCATGTAAGCTGGATCCTTGAATTTGTTTTCCCCTTGAAGCTTGACAATATCAATGCCAATTGTGTGTCTGAATGAAATGTCACAAATCTCCATAATGGTGATGACGTGACTTCTACAAATCCCGCAACCACTTTACTAAAAGCTTGATAAGTATAAGGGTCACTATCATAGTCAATGTTTGGAATATTGAAACCATAGGGAATATCTACAATGACTAGGGCATAATCCCTTTTAGGTATTAATTTAGCAATGTCTTCACAATCGCCTTGTATTACTTGATATTGAATAGTGTCTAGCCCATTCCAAATGAAATGATTAAGACTTGGATCAAGTTGAACATTCTTAATACGTTGCTTTTTGATTCTTTCGATCTTTATTTTTTCAATAAAGGTTTTGAAACTATCTGGCGCTCCATTATCATCCTTCCTCATCTTTTATAAAATAAACAAATATATGTGTAAGTTATAAATTAAAAATAGTACACAGGTGAATAAAAATTAATGTATAAATCAAGATACCTTTTTAAATGCAAGATAAAAAGCTTTTAATGTTGATGTAGAACTTGAATCTAGATAGTTGCGTACAACATCATCCCAACTATCTTCATTCAACAATCTAACCATTTGTTCTTGAATTTTCATATAAACTTTGTGACTGCATAGATAAAGTAACAAAAAGTTAATATAATGATATGTATAACAAGTACTACCAAGAACAACATGTTTTATTTAAAATATAATTATAATCTAGAAATAAATAAAAATAATTCAACAAACTTACTTTTGAAATTCTTCAGACATTTCCTCCAATGATAATTCCCCTGATCTCACACGAGATAATATTGTTTTGACAATTTTATCATCTTTCACTCCTTGCATCGCCTTCCAAGGTGTGATAGTCATATCGTCTGGAAGCTGCTTCATTTCAGGAGCTAATTTACTATTGCCACATATCAATGGCTTAGAATTGTTTACCTTCTGGTTTTTAATGGCAATGTCTTCCCACATGGTAAAAATCTCATCAATCAACTTCCAAACATCTCCAGTTCTAAATGCCAATTGGAAAATGTTATCAACACCTTTGAATAAATCACTATGTTTGTTTCCTTTTCCACCTTTTGAATTTGTTTTCTCTTCAATTTGATATCCTATTTCCATACAACATTCCTTTCGGAAATCTGCAGTAACATTTATCCTATCCCCACCACATTTTTCTTCAAATTCACTATGAATAAATCTAACCCTTTGGATGAAAGTCATAGACATCCTATATTCATTATCTGAATTATGATCCCATGCCACTAACTTTGCTTCTGTATCTGATAAACCAGCGTAAATGATACATTTCATTGTTTCAAAACGTGGGTTATTAGGATATTCATCCATCAATTGTCTTTGAGCTTCTACAGAATGGTTCCCCCCAAGCACATAATAATTGTATTCAAAACATTTTGACTTATCAAATGCTTCTTTGTATGGAACTTGAAGTGGATCAACAAGAAGCACATAACTAACCACATGAGCATATGGATTGTACCTCATCAATGTGTTCAAGTTGTGAACATGCAGATGATGTGGCTTTCTAACTTGATATTGACATTGTCCTTCACTTGCTTTATAGGTTTGCCTGACATTAAGCTGAAATGTGCGACCACCATCAATTAAGTTTCTCTTTGTCAAATTCTCTCGAATGACATTTTTTTTTGTTTTGATAATGCCATCCTCTAAATCAGCTCCTGGTGTAATGATTTCTCTGCTTTCTTTTGAAGTTTCACTAGGTTCTTGACTGCTGGTAATGACTGCTTCAAAATTTTTAGTGTTACTTTTCTTGGTCATAACATTCCTAACAGATTTATTCTTGGGCATTGTTACTTTTGGTTTTTTATGGCTCTTCTCAGTTCCAATGTCATCTTCAGTAATGACAACATATGCTTCACTGTCAATTTCAACTTCATCGTTCTCAAAAGTAACTTGTTTACCCTTGCTAGATTTATCCACCAGAGGCCTTTTTTTCTGATTCTTTGGATGTAGTTTTGTAGCATCATCAATTACTACATTTTGCCTATTTTCCATATCTTCTTCTGACATTGAGTAAAAACCGCTGACAACTTTCATGATATCCTGCTCTATGAAATGAATGCCTCCCAACCTAATTGAACAACTTTCAACAAAATTCTGCCAAACAAAATATCATATGTCAATATAAAAAAAAGCTAAAAAATATAGCGAGACACTTTCAAGGACGCAAAATACAAATATAAATAACAATACTTACGATGTTTTGTGTCATCTCATTTACGATTTGTTTACACAACTTTGTAGATACCTCTCTTGTGTCATACAATGAATATGATAGTCAGTTTTAATCATTTCATGTGACTTGGGAGCCTTTGTAAGTATGTAAACAACTTCAGTGTCCGGTACCGAACACATATCTATGACTCTTTCCATCACCTCAAAATTTCCATTATCATTCTGTATATCAATATATAGATATATATTCACATTTTTCCTTTCTTTTTCTTTCACATACCATATTATTGATGGAAATTTCACTTCTTTCGAATTCTTCTAGTCTGAAATCATCTTCTTATCACTTGAAAGATTTGTCGTCATGAGCTCAAGTGGAGTTCGTTCACCAATGTTTCTTGAAGATGCACCTTTAAGAGTCTTTGGTCCAAAAAGATTCATTGAAAGTCTCTTTGATGCCATTTTCCTGAAAAATAGAAACATATAAATCAGTAAATAATAAAAACATATTAACTTAAATTAACAATGAAAATATATCATAAATTTTTTATTTGTATGATCAACAATCGCCCCACCGACTGCCCCTCACATTCCAAAAGGGCATGCATTAACATTCTAGTGTAAAAAAGGTAAATCACGAATAAAACATTTCAAAATTAACTATATATATTATATGAAATGTCAATTTTTTTAATAAGTACAAAAAAAATATGTAATGGCGCCTCACCCCAACCCCTCAGCGCCCCAGGGGCGCCCACCCAGGCCCTCCTGCGGCCCAACCCGCCCACCACACCCTCGGGCCCCCTCACCCACCCCCCCGCCTGGGCGCCCTCACAACCCCATGCACCCAAACCCTCCCAAACCCTCCCCCACCTAGCCCAAGCGCCCTCACCCGCCACCCCACCTGGGCGCCCTCACCCGACACCCTGCTCGGACGCCCTCGCAACCCCCCAGCCGGCGCGGGCGGCCTTACCCACCCCCTCACCCCAACCCTCCCAACCCCCACGGTGGCCCAGGCACCCCCTACCCAATCCCCCCTGCCCCGCGCGGGTGCCCACACCCACCCCCCCCCCCCCCCCCCCAACCCCAAACCCCCCAACCCCCCCACAACCCCCCCAACCCCCCCCGGCCCGGGCGCCCTCACCCACAACGCCCCCCCAACTCGCCCAATCCTCCCCCCCAACCCTCGGCCTGGGCGCCCTCACCAACTCGCCCGCCCGACGCCTTCACCCGCCTCACCCGCCCGGGCGCCCTCACCCGCTCCCCCGCCCGGGTGCCCTCACCCGCTCCCCCATCGGGGCACCCTCACCCGCCTGCACCGCCCGGCACCCTCGCCCGCCCCGCCCGGCGCCCTTGCCCGCCCCGCCCGGCGCCCTCGCCCCCCTCGTCCGCTCGGTGCCCTCGCCCGCCTCGCCCACCGGCCCCCCCCCCCCGGGCGCCCTCGCCCGCCCGCCCCGCCTGGCGCCCTCGCCCGCTCACCTGCCTGCCTGCCCGGCCGCCCGGTGGCCTCGCCTGCTCACCCACCTCACCCGCTCGGCGCCCTCACCCGCCCGCCCGCCCGGCGCCCTTGCCCGCCTTGGTGCCCTCACTCGCACCCCTCCCGGCGCCCTCACCCCCCCGCCCGGCGCCCTCACCCCCCCCGCCCGATGCCCTCGCCCGCTCACCCGCCTCACCCGCCCGCCCAGCGCCCTCGCCGCTCGGGCCCTCCCCGCTCGCCCGGCCCTCGCCCGCCCGCCCCCGCCCGCCCCGACCGGCGCCCTAGCCCACCCTGCCCGCCCGCTCGTCTGCCCGGCGCCTGCTCACCTGCCTCACCCGCCCGCCTGCCCGACACCCTCGCTTGCTGGGGTGCCCTCACCCGCCGCCCTGCCCGATGCCCTCACCCGCCCCCCCGCCGGCGCACTCGGCCGCTCACCTGCCTCACTCGCCCGCCCGCCTGACGCCCTCGCTGCCTACGTGCCCTCACCCGCCCCCCCGCCCGGCGCCCTCACCCCCCTCACCCGCCCGACGCCCTGACCGGCTTGCCCCCCCGCCCGGGAGCCCTCAACTGCCCGCCCTCACCCACCCTCCCTCTACCGCACCCCCGCCCGGCAGGCGGCAGGGTGATTCTGGGAATCGCCCTGCCACCTGCCGGGCGGGGGCGAGGGTCGCCCGGGTGGCGCAACTGAGGCCTGCACGACCCGGCGGCCCTCGCCTCCGCCCGGCAGGTGGCAGGGCGATTCCCGGAATCGCCTTGCCGCCTGCCGGGTGGGGGCGAGGGTCGCCCGGGTCGTGCAGGCCTCAGCCGCGCCACCCGGGCGGCCCTCTCCCCTGCCCAGTAGGCGGCAGGGCGATTCCGGGAATCACCCTGCCCCTGTTGGGCGGGGGTGAGGGCCGCCCGGGTCGCGCAAGCCTCGGCTGCACCACCCGGGCGGCCCTCGGCCCCGTCCGGCAGGCGGCAGGGCGATTCCCGGAATAGCCTTGCCACTTGCCGGGCGGGCTCGAGGGCGGCTCGTGTGGCGCTGCCGAAGGAGGGTGGGTCAGGCCGCCAGGGAGGGCAGGCGGGTGAGGGCGCTCGGGTGGGGAGGCAGGTGGGTCAGGGAGCCGGGCGGGTGGGGCGGGTGAGGGCGGCGGGCGGGCGGGCGGGTGAGGGCGCCGGGCGGGTGAGGTGGGCCAGGACGCCGGGCGGGCGGGCGGGTGAGGGCACCCGGGCGGGTGAGGCGGGCGAGGGCGCTGGGGGGCGGGCGGGTGAGGCGGGTGAGGGCGCCCGGGCCGGGTGGGGGCGCGGTTGACGGTGGGTGAGGGCGCCCAGGCCGGGTGGGGTGGCGGGTGAGGATGGGTGAGGGCGCCCGTGCCGGGGGGCGGGTGAGGGTGCCTGGGCCGGGGGGGTGGGGTGGTTGAGAGGGTTGGGCGCAGGGGGTTGTGTGGGCGCCCGGGCAGGGGGGGGGGTGGGGTTAGCAGGGCGCCCGAGCCAGTAGGGGGGGTAGGGAGGGTTGGGGCGCGGGGGGTTGTGAGGGCGCCCGGGCTGGGCAAGGGGAAGGGTGAGGGCGCTCGGGCGGGCAGTGGGTTGGGTTGGTAGGGATTAAAGGGGCAAGGGTGCGGGGTGTGGGTGAAGGTAGTGAGGGTGTCAGGAAGGGGTTTGGAGGTAGGGGACGAGTCGGGCTGTGGCGCCCACCCTAGAAGCTCACCCGCCCGCCGCAGGGATTGGGCAATTCTGAGAATCGCCCAACCCCACGACAGGCGTACGAGCTGTTGTGCCACCCCCACACCCCTATCCCCCCCCACGCCCTCACACCCCGCTCGCTCGCCTGACCTCCCCGCCCCCGTGACACCACAACGGTCCACCCACGAGTATTGGGCGATTGAGTTTGATCGGGCCCGCCATGCTTACGATGGATGTAATTGTTATTTTGGTTTAGAAAATTTATTAATTTAAAAAAAAAATCTTTGAGGAAAGAAATTTAACTTACCTTTCAATTGCGAGAATTCTTCGTTGAATATGTTGTTGATAGCGATGTAGCTGCTCCAAAAATTCACGAGTCTTTCAACGTTTTTCAGAAAGCTTGGATGTGATGTGAGTAATAGTGATAATGAAATTTTAATATATAATTGTTTTAAAATATTATAAAGCGAATATTGTAAAATTGTTTTACAACAGGTTGAATGTGGGATAATTTGTTTTAGAATATATTATAAAAATCTAAAAAATAAAAATTCAATTGTTTAGTAAATATTATATACTTTAACTCTTAAAATAATTAATGTAGAAGTTATAGTATACAATTTTAATTTTAATGGTTTATTTCATAAAAAAATTTAATTTACATTTTTCAATAAATTGTAGAACAAAATAATGAAGGTAAATAAATCTAACAAACTTTTTGGAGGGAAATATTTTCGTGAAAATTTTTGGAGGGAAATATTTTCACGAAACTTTTTGGAGAGAAAATTTTTGGAGGGAAAATTTCATTCTTTAAGCTATATAATATCTTTAGGGGACTCTCCATTTGTATCATTCAACATCTTCTATTTGAAAGGGATGGATTGTTCTGATAGTGAAGTTTCGATTTATACACCGTCAACATCTTCATCGTGTAACAACTCTATTCATATCGATGAATATAGCGGGAATTCTTCCACTATGAATAGAAAGTCAATTCTTCCACTTAGTCCTGATTCTAAGGATTATGAGAGCAACACTGATGAAAGAGGGAATGAAGAATTTCAAATAAATAAAGAGTCATAGATTCCACTTAGTCCTAATTCTGAGGACTATGAAAGCCGCAGTGATGAAGAGCATGATGGTGAAGTTCAAAAGAACGGAGTGTCACGATGTCCACTTAGTCCTAATTCTGAGGACTATGAGAGCAGCAATTTTGAAGAGCATGATGGTGAAGTTCAAAAGAACGGAGTGTCATGATGTCCACTTAGTCCTAATTCTGAGGACTATGAGAGCAGCAGTTTTGAAGAGCATGATGGTGAAATTCAAAAGAACAGAGTGTCACGGTGTCCACTTAGTCCTAATTCTGAGGACTATGAGAGCAGCAGTTTTGAAGAGCATGATGGTGAAGTTCAAAAGAACGGAGTGTCACGGTGTCCACTTAGTCCTAATTCCGAGGACTATGAGAGCAACAGTTTTGAAGAGCATGATGGAAAATTTCAAAAGAATGGAGTGTCATAGTGTCCACTTAGTCCTAATTCTAAGGACTATGAGAGCAGTAGTGATGAAGAGCGTGATAACGATTTTTAAAAGAATGGAGTGTCAAAGTGTCCACTTAGTCCTAATTCTAAGGACTATGAGAGCAGTAGTGATGAAAAACATGATGTTGAATTTCAAAAGTATAGAGTGTCACGATGTCCAGTTAGTCCTAATTCTAAGGACTATGAGAGCAGTAGTGATGAAGAGTCGGATGATGAATTTCAAAATATTGGAGTGTCACAGTGTCCACTTAGTCCTAATTCTCTGGACTATGAGAGAAATAGTTATGAAGAGCGTGATGATGAATTTCAAAAGAATGGAGTGTCACTGTGTCCTCTTAGTCCTAATTCTAAGGACTATGAGAGCAGCAGTGATGAAGGACATGATGATGCACTTAGTCCTAATTGTAATGAGTATAAAGGTAGCAGTGACAAAGGACAGGATGTAGCATCTTCAATAAGTAAACAGTCACATTTTCGACGTAGTCCTAATTCTATGGACTATGAGAGTAGCACTGACAATGCACATGAGGAAGAATATCCATTAAACATCAAGTCAGATTTTCCATTCAGTCCGAATTCTAAGGACTACGACAGTAGCACTGAAGAAGCAGAAGATGAAGAATATCCTCCAAGTCAATATTTGAAAAGCAAAGCTGATCATAGTGTGGATAACATTCCTCTTAATGATGATGAAAAGCCTTATACAAATGATGATCCAATGATGGAGATGTTGCCAAGAAATATTGTATCGAGGAGTAGGAGCAGATCTTTTTGTATCAATGCAAGTTGTTCTAGTTATACAAGGGGTAGAGCAGAATATCTGATGAGAAGAAGTTCTATCAGTGCTCTCATTTCAAGTAAATGTTGCCAAAAAGATTGCTTGAAACATATGGATTTCAAATTTGCATTAGAAGGAAGGAAGAGATATTTGTCAATGAATAAAAGCATGAAAAATTCATATTTAGTTGGGTGCATGCAATCTACATTGTCAGGTTATGATTATCATATTGGGACTTTATTTATTTATAGAAAAGGTTTCAAAATGTTTCATTCCATTGGGAATTTTTGTCGAGAATTCAAGAAAATTTGGAAAAGGATCCCACATTTTATTCAGAAGTACGTCATAAAAGACAGTTTGGGCCATTATCAAATATTGCAATGTCATGGATGAAAGATTTCTTTTCAAAGCATGGAGAGTGTATGCAAAATAGAGAGACAATACATATTCCAGATAATTTTTCAAGACGATAAATCTACAACTTATACAAAGAATATGCAGAAGGTGCCGAGGGACATGGCTAGTTTATTACATATCAATATTTTGTGAAGGTATGGAAGAAAGAATTCAACAATGTCCGTATTCCTAAGAAGACAAGGATGGGGATTTGTAGTACATGTGCTTCTCTTAAATAAAAATGGGACAAATGTGAAGGCGTAGAAAGAGGCAAGCGTTCATAACTTTAACTTTTAAAATTGTATAGTCATCAACTATGAAAACATATTTCTTAATGAATTTCTTTTATGTTGTGTAGATTTAATTGTCAAAGAACTTCAGGAGCATCGCGAACAACAAACAAACGAAAGGAAGAAGTTGTACAAGCATCGAAAGAAGTGTTATGATAATCCGAATAAATATTTGGGTTTGATAGTTGATGGTATGGACCAGAAGAAAACACTTTTACCACATTTTGTTCGCACACCCAAAAATTTACAGGAGGAAAATTTTATTCAGTTTCACTTGGTTGGTTGTATGGTCTTCAATGGGAAAATGTTGCTAAGGGTGTACTTCACAGCTCCAAATATTCATAATGATGCAAATCTGACCATAACCATAATTCATGATGTGATTTCTTATTGGTCTGGTAATCTTCCTGAAGTTTTGTATCTACAATTGGACAACACTTGCCGTGAAAACAAAAATCAAGTTGTTTTTGGATATCTAAACATGCTCGTTGAATTGAGAATTTTTCAAAAGGTAAAGGTTGGTTTCCTTCTTGTTGGGCACACTCATGACCATATTGATCAGAAGTTCAATGGTTTTTCAGTCACACTGAGGAGGAAGGAAGTTTGGAGCTTGCCATCACTAATTGAATGTATTAAGAAATCATACATGCTAGAGCCTACTTTTGATGTGTTGGAAGAAACTATTGACATGCGAAGGTTTATTCTGGGATCATATGGTGAGGGGAAATGCATTGAACAACTTAATGAAATTAGCTACCAACATCAATTTCGTATCAAAAAAATTGATGGGAAAACACTAATATGGGGCAAGAAGTATTCAACTATTGCAGAATGGGCACCATCATCAGGTTTGCAATTTTTGAAGTTCATTCCAGATCATCCAATATTTGCATAAAAAATATTGTTATTACAATCAGTTGGTGAAGTTCAGAATGCATGCAGATAGAACAGATATATAAATTATTCTGATTGCCTGGAAGAAATTAAAAAATGTATTAGATATACATATGAGTACTTTAACATTGCTTATTCAGTTTGGTGGGAGTCATTTTTCAATAATCAAAGTGATCTCATTTCAATAACAACAAATGAAGATATACCTTTGAAAAATCCATTTATTTGGCCACAAAATGTGTCGAATGAACATGAGGAAGTAAACATTGTTGAACAACAACAATCTCAAGGTATTATTAATTCTTCACAGGCAGCGGAAAGAGAGATGTCTATTGGTTTCAGAAGATCTCGTGCACAACGTGAAGCCATGGAAGACCTTTATAGGGGTTCAATACAAGATATTAAGGAGGGTTGCATGATTTCAGTGCTAGCAGATGGAGATCCCAATGGCTATCCATTTTGGGTTGCTAAAGTTATAAAGGTATTTACAGAAAATGAGGATGTTACAAGTGTTGAAGTACATTGGTATGCCACAAATACACACCCATTCAATGGTGTGTATAAGCCAGAGATGGTAGTTGACAAAAAAAATGGTGGAAAAAGAAAAAGAAAGGGTACAAATATAAATCGCCACCGCATAGACATATTAAAATTGGAGGATGTTGACATACTTGTTTATGACTTCAATTTAACAAAGAGAGGAAATCTTCGCTTCAAGATGATAGAGATTCTAAAAAGGTTGTTACTAGAAGGAACAATGTTGACATGGGAGTCTGCTGAAACCAGTCGTAGATCTAGAAGAATTTTGAAACCTGAAATGTTGGGCATGCATGTGGACTTAGATGGGGCACTAGTTGATGAAAGAGAAGAATATGGAACATCTTCGTCAGCATCCACTCACTCATCTGAAGATGTGAATTCTGATGGTGTGAAAGAAAATATGAGTGATTTTGAATAATTGTTTAAGAAAGTTTATATCACTGATGTATGCATCGTATCTTTTTCCATATGGTGTTAAATGAGAAGTTTTGAGGCATTTTTATGTTGTTGGATTTTATGTCTTAATTATGATAAATTTTATTTTTTAAAATATCTACAATGCAATGTTAAATTAGAGATATAATGTATGTTTTATTCAGTATACAAATAATGACTTTTGAATTCATTTAGTGATGTAATTTGTTCATAATGTCATGGTTTTTTAATTTTATAGTTGAAAAAATTTCAATTTCTTTTGTATCTAGCATGTTATGGTTGAAAACATGTTAAATTTATACTTAGGAAAAAAAAATGATATTCTACCAAAAACATTAATGTGTTTTTTCCTCATAAATAACTTTGTTTGACACATAAAAATTTGGTTTTATTAGCATTTTTTTAAAATTTTGAAAATTGACCCTAAAAAAAAATCATTATTCCAGTATCATCACTTTCATTTTGAAGCTATATTTTGCACGAAAATTTCATAGTAAATTTCGTAGTCACTGCCATTTTTAAAACATGTTCAAAATTAACGCCTAAAATATAAAAACATCATTCCAGTATACACACTTTTCGTTTTTAGCATTGTTTTTGATGTTTTTTTGGGGTTTTTTGGCCAGAGTTCCCGTTTTGAGTTTATAGTTCCCGTTTCAAAGTTTACATTGTAGAATTGTAGAGGATGATATCACATTGATATAAGGAACGAAAGGGGAGGAGCTGGGAAGGAGAGGGGGAGGGAGAGAAAAGGTTCCCATAAGAGTTGAATCCTTCAATAAACCAACTCCAACATGCTGATAGGAATGTAGGGCTTCCCCTACAAGAGGGACACTTCTAGTAACATTGGAATCAGGGGCGAAAAAGGTGATTTGATCTATGGCCATGATCTCCCATTTATGAGGAAAGGTGATCATTTAGAAGTAAGTTGAAATGATGGAAGCCATAGCATAAACCCATGTATGTCCCAGTAGAAGATTATAATCCAGAGGTCCATCGATAACTTCTACTTCAATGGAGATGGCTTTGCCCCCTAGTTCCACTTGGAGGGAATTGAAAACCCCACAAGGTTTGTATGTCCTTCCATTAAAGGATTTTATTGTGGTGGTCAATTGACTTAGTTGAGGTGAACCAATAGCCTTCCAATAAGACAAGGAAATGATGCAGGCTAAGGCTCCCTTGTTCATAATAGAACGATGAATATTCTTACCATGGACAACGACCTAAATCATAAAATCTAACTGAGTCGGAAGTCAAGGGGTATAGTTTTCATGAAAGTAAACCACTAGGTTGGAATCCAAAGGATCCACACATTCAATAGATGATAACAAGGCCTTCTTTTGGGTGGGGTAGTTTTGCAACACCTCAAGAGTCGACATAGCTGATGGATATTAAGCCAAGTCTTCAACTACATTGTAATTTTGAGTGGCTCTCAAATGAGGGTTGAAAGTAGACTTATGGATAACACCCTTTGGAGGCTTGATAGTCAATTCCATGGGAACCGAAGGTGGAACAAGATCAGATGAAGGTGGTGTCAAATTGGTAATTTGATTAGTAGCCTGACAATTTGGTGGATTCACATTACCATAGTCCTTATTCCAAGTGGCCACCATGACATCAAATTTCAACTTTGAGGAGGAAAGCATCAAAACCGTGTTAGAGGAAGAGGCATCCCAGGAAACCATATGAGTCTCCTAATTGGGAAATGGGTCAGTCAACACAGTGGGAGAAGTGGAAGATTTAAGAAAATGATTCACTTCAGCGTGGTGCAAAAAATAACGTGTAAAGTGATCCTCATTACAAATCAAGCATGGGTATCAAGGCTTTCATTCCTCATCAGAAGATGAATTTGTTTTTTTATCTTGCAGTGAGGAATATTTTTTTTCTTACCTTTACCTTTCTTCTTGCTTCTTGGTTTTTGTTGATACTTGCCTTTATTAGATGAGACGATATTTATCTTGGAAGTAGAAGCTGAAGGAGGATGAGATGGAGGGTTTTGTGCAAGAGCGATAAGAGAAATATCATATGGTTTACTCGCAGACTGTGAATTGACATAAACTATAATTCCATCGGCAACATGAGTTATTTACCAAGTGGAGGAGGAACAATGTTTGAAGGTCTCAAAGTGTTTGGTACCTTGTCATAGAGCATGCCCGATTGGGAATAGACTAGATCTAAATATTGAGCACAAGCAATAACTTTCTCTTTGGTCACGACTCCACCTTTGGCCACATATTTTGTTATGGGAGCTAACATAGATTTGACAAACCATTCCACTAACAACTGATCGGGAACATAAGTTTTGACCAACTGGCGATGATGCCTCCACTCATGAATGTGATCTGAAATGTGAATAGAGTGATTGTTTGAAATTATTCAATAGTTATATTCTAGTTTTGTATCTGATGGGCAACTGGGAAACTATGAGGAAGGTAGTGGCTAAAGTGTTGAAGTCATGAAAAACCCTCTAGGTCACTCAATATACCATTTAGTTGTGGTACCCGTAAGCATTCGTTGGAAAAGACTGATTCGAATGGAATCATCATTAAGTGAATTGGATGAACACCATAGATGATATGTCATAACATGCATCGACGGGTCTTCTCCAGGATTCCCATTGAACTTTGGGATATCAAAAGGAAACTTAGTGGGAATAATCGACCACCATGGTGAATGAGCAATGGGGTCATTAGTAAGTCGAGTTAAATATGGCAATTCAAGAGTAGCCACAAAAGGTAGTTTCCGATTAAAGTATGGAGGCGATGACCTGGATATGAAGGGATAGCCAAGGCAACATGCACTTGCATTCCTAGATGAGGAGGGTTATGATAATAAGGAACCTGGTTACTAGAATATGGAGGGTTCTGATAACCAACAATCAAGTGAGTTTGTTGGCCAGCCCTAGGATGACAATAAAGCTGTTGGAATGGTTAGGTTTGGATTTGCTAGCCTTGAAAAGGAACTTGATGTGATCCATATTGTTTCCCGATAGGGGTTTACATTTCCCCCTGGTATGGGTTCGACTGAGACTGTGCCAACGTTTGAAGAATTTGACCTATCGAAACCTGAGGAGTACCTTGTGCAAGTGATTGAGAAGGCGAGAGGCCTTGTACAGTTTGAGTAATTGGGATCTGCGGGGAGCCAGACACCACTGGAATAGGTTGTAAAGGATGGCTGACATGTATCTGAGCCTGTTGAGGTATTGAGGATAGGTAGGAATTTGTGATGAAGACGATACAATTTGAGAATTCAATAATTGATCCCAATATGAACAAAGTTGAACTGGTAAAGTAGGTTGTCAAACACTATAAGCCATTCCAGGATAAGGAGGACTATAACTATGCGGATTACCATATTGAGGTATAGCAACAACAAGTTTCCCCCTTTCCATGGGAGGAGGGGATGATGGAGGCAACTGCGATCTAGATGGAGGGTACCCAACATAAAGAGGGTTGGGCTATTGAGGGTATCTTTTCCCACTGATATAAGAGTCAGACTGTTGCTCTATTGTAGGTGTAGATGGAAGAAGAGGAGGAGATTTTGAGGAATTCATAAGAGAAGTACCAAACATTATTCTCGAATTGGATGACATGGGAGAGGTCCAAGGAATAGAAGCCACACCAGAAAAGGTATTATATAATGACTGATATCTAGGCGAGACAGACGGGCCACCGTATAAATGAGCTTCTGGTGATGTTACAAGCATAGATGAGGATGCGATTCTTGATGTATCAACCATATTGGTGGACATAGGCTGGGAGTTTTAATCAGTTCCAATCATGGTTAATAATCCCAATGAAGATTGTTGCAAGAGATCCATGGGTAGGCCCAAAGAATCAGGTAAAGGAGATTGTGTCTGAGGTTGAGGAGATGAAAGAGGATTGGTTTGATAAAAATAAATTCCTTCCCAATGAACGAGAGTAGAAGGATGAGGCTCTTCTTGAGGGATATCTTCAATACTTATAAGTCTGTGTGGAAGAGGTTCATGTGAAGCCCAAGATATATTGGTTTTGTCTGAGACAAAGGAAGAGAGGAGGAAGGTCCCAAAGACTCAGGTAAAGATGGTTGAGGCTCCTCGGGTTCAATAACCTTAGGAAAAAAAGTTTCTAACTCAGGGAGATCAGATTCAATGACCTCAAGTAACAAATTTTCAGGGACTTCTGTTTCAATTGTGTCAGTGTCACCAACAGGAATAGATGTAATCTTGGGTTTGGAACTCAAAGGGACAGATGATTCTGGTTGATCAATATTAGGAGGAGGGCCAAAAGTAGTCTCGATGTTCCCAATTTGGTAGTTTGTGTTTTCCTATGCCTTGGATGATGGTTAGGAGTAGCCTTTGGAGGAAGTGGAGGCTTATTTTGCATTCTATGCGAACGACAGGGAGGGGGGTTTTGTTCTTCCACATTTGGAAATAAATTTTATTAACACAAAAATAAATAAATCACAAAGAGGGTAATATAGGCATAAAGAATTACCAAGAAACTATGAAATGAAATATACACCTTGGAGAACCAAGGACTTAATGTACGACAACCAATCTCCCAAAATGTTGTGTTTGATGTATCACGATATACAAGGCGGTAGGCTCGGTTACCTATGGATGGATAACAACCCATTAGGGACTCCCAAAATATACCCAATGGTATGTGGGAGTGAAATCCATAGTAGTGTTATCTAATGCCTAACCATTCGATGAGAGCATTCACATATAGTACTTTATGTGCGTGGAGAGCCACCAATATACCCGAAGGTACGTGGGGTATGATCCTATACACTCACATACATGGAATGATATTTCACCCACGAGATGCAGTGCTGGAAAAAAATACAACTCCTACATTTAATGACCCCTGAACACGTATCTGGCCTAGACCTCTAAATGTTTGAGTTAATGTTACAAATTCTCCTTAGGTTGATTCAATAAATTTTATTGTTTATCTTTTATTATGTTTCAGTTTTGGGGATCACCATGAATGTGTAACAACCCTGGTGAAAATTCCATCTAATAAAAGTTAAAAACAATAACCATGGTTAATGGGACACTTATTCCAAGCTGAATGTTGGGCAAGACATCCTAGGGGGTGGTCATTTGGTTATTTATGGCTAAGAAAATTGGCAAAGGCAATGGCTAAGGAAAATTTACATTTTTGGCACATTTATTTATGAAAATAATGGAAATTAGGAGAAAAGGGAGGTGAAAGGTCACAAGTTGCATGTAAGGAGGAAAATGAAGGAAAATAATGGAAAATGAAGAAAATAGAGGCCTCATACATAAAAAGGTTTCTGAGGATCAGTTGTTAACCTTTTGTCAATTTAGTGTTGCAGCTCTCTCTCATTATTATCTCTCTCATACTCTTAGACACTTAGAGTTTTCTTGGAGCACTCTTGGAGGGTGTTGAATACTTGGATTTTTGGAGCAAGAAAGAAAGGGAAAAGTAGGAAAGTGCAAGGAGGCATTGGGATCAACATCTACATCATATTTTCTTTCAAATACCGAGTTTCATGTATGTTTCCTTCACTAGTTTTGGCATGCATGGCACATGAATGTGGTTTCTTGGTTGTGATTTGTCATTGGCATGGAGGATTTCATGGATTGACAGTGGATTTCCTAGCCTTTCCATTTCCTAGATAGCCACGGTGATTATGGGTTTACTTTCATTACTTATTTTTGGTTGGTTCTCATGTTTCCTTAGCTTGGGTTGAGTTATTAGTTCCTGAAAGCCCTGGTTGGACAAATGCTCTGGAAGCCCTGTAACAACTTGGGTTGAGTTAGTAGTCCTGGAAGTCTTGGTTGGAAAAACGCTATGGAAGCCCTTGGTGGGTTGAGTTACTAGTCCTGGAAGCCTTGATTGGACAAATGATCTAGAAGCCTAGCGACAGTTGTGGGTTGAGTTACTAGTCCTGGAAGCCTTCGTTGGAACAAACGATCTAGAAGCCCTGGAAGGCTTGGATGGAGACCAATCTGATGATGGTTTTATGATGTCTAGCCATGAGGTGGAATCATTGTTTGATGGGTTTAGGTGGATGGCCTCTGGAAGACCTATATGAGTTTTGATTGATGTGTTATGTGAGATCCCACATTCATGCTTGGAATATGGCATAAGGGTGAATGGTTGAAGAGAGATGTGGCTTAGCCATTTTATAGTCGGGTGAAACGTGGAAGCCCCATCCTGGGATTGGATTTTGCATAATTAATGAAAGATTATTTATCCTTGTATTTCTATGAGCATTTTTATGGATTATATGTGGTCTATATGAATGTACTTTCATGAGTATTTTCTGCTGCTATTATGTTGATTATGTATGTGCTTTATGTCAGCAGCCATGTGTGGCTCTCATCATGTTTTTACTTATAATTGAATTATCAATGTATCTATGACCTAATGGATGGAATGGTAGTTGATGCATTTAGGCATCAAAAGTTCTTAGCGATTCTCAGCTACATATGAGACCCCTCTGCTTAGAACTATGAATTACACCTATAGATTAAACATTTGCAATACGTTTGACAAAATGCCTATCATGGCTACTAGGGGTCCAATAAAGGTCTTGAACAAGTATTTTCTTTAGTAATGTCATTTCCATGTTATCTTACTGATTTGAAGAGATGGATTAATTTTGGGAAGTGACCTGGGCTTTGAGCCTAGAAAAGTGGCTTAAATCTCGGGGTTGTTGGCACAACACTGGAAATTATAGTCCACAATTGCTGGAAGGTAGGCCTGTGAGAGCGACTTTAGGTTTTTGGTTGCTCCCTTGCCCATAACATGAGAGCGACTATGGCCCAAGAGACCTAAAACAAAAATGGGACCCAAGGACAGGTTGTCTTAGTGGCTGATTTGTCCTCTTAGGGTTCGGTTGATGATGTTGGATCTTTGTATGGTGTGTTTCCATCTGTTCCACTTCCTTAATGTGACTTAGGAGGTTGAATCATATCATAGTGGCCTCTCGTTGCATGTTTACCCCAGCTGGCCGGTTACTTGGGTAGATGTGGGAGGAGAGTGTTACAAAATGTCACCTGAATATCCTAAAATGCAAATCTAGCATGAGAAAATAGAAATCCTTTCTCTTTCAATGAAAATCTAGCTAAGGAAGGGAAGGAACAATCAAGATGCAACACACAATATGCAACAAACAAGATGCAAGATGCAATTTCTTTTTCGATGCAACTGTTCCTATGCTAATGCACATGCAAAACCCTAAATGTCGATGCAAAATTTTTCTTTTCACCACACTTAATTTTTGAAATGAAGAAAACTAAGATGCAAATGTTCAATTACTGATTCAATTACACTTTTCAGAATGAGGACTAGAACAAAAATTCATCTAAGAAATCAACAATCAAATGAAAACAATTTGCAAGTGACTAAGTGATAAGAACAAAGAAAAATCAAAACCAATTCTTACCAAAGGAAAAAAACACAAATGCAAACCAAACAGAGGCTTTAGAGAGACCACAAGACACTAAAGACTCAAGGAAGTTCAGTTGGAAGTAGGTTGACCAAAGATAGGCTCAAGAACCAAGGAAAAATTCATGCAAAAACAGGGGCCAACATTGGTGCAAAGTGGGCCAGTGTGAGGTGCAATGCTTTGTCAAAAGGAGAGGGGGTATGTTGGGCTTGGGAAAGAGGATTCCAGCATAAAAATTGGAAAAAAGGATCAATGAAGTCACTTCCTAGGTTTGTTCTTGGTTGGATGATACAACAAAGTTTTGTTAAGGAGGTAATCAAACATAATGGACAAGGAAACCGCCAATGGAATACTTTGTTCCCCAGTTGAGTCACCAATTTGTTATACGAGATTTACGATTGTAGACAAAAGTATCTCCCCGGGGTCAGTGGCTAATCTAGAAATACAGAGAGAAAAGGAACCCAATGGTTTTCCTTAAAGTAAATAGATGATGGAGGGAGGCCTACCTGGAATCCTTCACACACTTCACTCCTTCTTTATCTTGGAAGTTCCAATTCCAAAATTAGAACCTGCACGGTCAGATAATACAAGCCAAGAAACTACGAGATATATGAAGTATCATCTAAGTACTTCATTCAATAGATCAACATGGTATTGAAACAAGTGAAATAACAACATCACATATAGGAAAACAATGAATTCTTTGCATTAATATAAATGGAAGGAAATGACAACCATAAGTAGCAGTTGATCTTGTAGAAGAGCTCCTCCAAGTTGTGGACTTGTCCTTTCCTTGTCACAATATGCACCTCCAATCACCCTAAATGCATGAGATGATGGCCACTCACAACAACAACATAAGGGCAGAATCACTCTCCAAAAGACAACCCCCAACCATATAGAATGCTGGGAATGTATAGATAAGTACGGTAAATTGGGAGTTCTTATCCAATTACCAATATATAGGGTAAGTGATCCACCTTTGATGGAGGGATAAGATCAAAGGATAAGTGGTGAAAACTCCAAAGTAGGGAAGGATATGATCCTAATGTTTCATCCAAGGTAAGTAGTTGTAACAACTTATGGAAACTCCTAGAAGGGGAAGCTTCCGAAATCCTGATCATTCTCCCAGATTTCTAGAACCAACGCAGGTGCAAAGGGGAGCAACTTGCTCGTGACCAACGGAGGCCATACTAGAGTAACCTGCTGGTGAACTCACCCTAGTAGGCTTACATGGAACATTGGTCCTCAAACTAGCTCAGATGATGCAGTTTAGCGCTGAAATTTTGGGAAATGAAAGGTACATGCTTAGGGCTTTGCGCAAGATGGTGACAAGGGGGAATATGATGTTGATTGATCCCATTAGGAGGCTTGATGATAAGATGTGAAAAAATGGCCTATAACATTACATAAATCACACACATATGTATATATTATAATACAATGATGAAAATATCCCTTTCCAATCATATCGATCATGCAGGCCCATATATGCCACCTTGCTCTAGGAATAAATTCCTAGGAGTTCCTGTTGTAGTCCTCTTTCAAAATATCCGAGACAAAAACATCAGGGTGACATGGGTCCTTCATGGACCCCTCCTTCATGTTTCCCAACACCCTTTGTTACATTTGCACACTCGACTCCACCCTTTCCACATCATCCTGGTCTTTTACCTTCCTTCCGATGCATTCATAACTATCGGGGTGACTTGACCATGTAAACCTTTAGCCATATTGGTACAATATGTGACTGCAAGTCTGTAATGTATGTATTTATGCGTGTAATGATTATATTGAATGTGTAAAATGACACAAGCTACTTGTTTTGTTTTCTGGAAAATATGTCATACCAATTTTTCTATTTTTGACTCAGGTGACAACTCGTTGAACTTTGACTCCCATCTCGTTCATTGACCAACGCACACCTCATCCATTACCCTGATTTGTTGAGCCATCATCCCATGATCTATGCATTATTCATTAATACATACATCATCCATTAAAATTTGAATTTTGAATTTTGTTGATTGTCATGTTTTACATGAAATTCATTTTGACTTTGAATTTTGACAGTGGGTAGAGGGTCCTCCTCGTCTCATCGCTTTGCTTCCCTACACAACCAGAGCAAGGGGCTTCTACAGAATAACATAAATGACCCATGTTCAAGCATGGTAATGGAGTTCAAGTATGTAGGAATTTACAGGGTAAGTTCCTTAGATAGAAAACCAAAGGACACTGCTCACAAATAGATCACAGATCAATACACCAGTATTGTTGACGTGGTTAAAACCCTCAAAGAGGGAAACAATCTATGGCTTGAGCCAACGTGGCCACTTAAAGAAATTTATTAGTAAAAGAATGGAAATTTACATAGCTTCTCTCATGAACGGTTACCCTATAAATGACCCTCCATGCTCTTTAAATAGAGATCATGGACCAATCAGGTGTTAAGCCACGAATAAAGTGTCGGTAATACCGAGGAGAAAATGAACTGTCAGATCACTACATATGGTGACCATCAGATTGTAAGTTACAAAAGTACATAGTAAAGAAACACAATTTACCTAACTCTACACTAGACCAAGTTATACTTAACTATTTCCTATGTGTCGGAATATCCTAACATCCCCCCTTAAGAACAACTTGGGATAGGATTGAAGGATGTACAAATATGACACAATAGGAGAAGGAAGGAGGCATTCGAGCCTATCCCCCCTTAGTGACAACTTTCTGAACTCCAACCATAAATTTAAGTTTAGTAAACTTCGCCTCTGTGAGAGCCTTTGTAAAGATGTCTACAACTTGATCATCTATTGAACAATATTGCACATCAAGAACATGGTCGTGAATGAGCTTGATTAAGTGCATGTGCACTTCAATGTGTTTGTTGTGTTGATGTTCGACTAGATCTTTGCATAGTTGAATGGCACTTTGATTATCACACCAAAGTGTAGTCGGATGCTACTGCTGAAAGCCAAACTATGATAGGTTCTGACAAAGCCACAGGGCTTCCTTACTAGCTTCTACAACACCATGATACTTTGCTTCTGTTGAAGAAAGAGAAATGACACTTTGTTTCTTGCAAGCCCATGTAATAGGTCCTGAACCAAGAGTGAACACATAACCTGCAGTAGAATTCCAATCATCAGGGTCACCAACCCAATTAGAATCAGTGAAACCAACCAATAGAGGAGATGCTTCTGCGCTGTAATGAATCCCAAACTGAACTGTACCTCAAACATAACTAAGTATTCTTTTAGCTGCTTTCCAATGACTTTCATGTGGGTTTTGCATAAACCGAGAAATAAGGCCAACAACAAAGGAAAGGTTGGGACGAGTATGGGTCAAATACAAAACTTTTCCTACAAGTTGACGGTATAAGGTAGCATCAACTTCAGGGGGTGTACAAGTGACTGAAAGTTTGGCTCCAGACTGAAAGGGAGAAGGGGCTGGCTTACAGTCTTCCATGTGAAAATGGCGTAGAAGATCGCATGCATACTTGGACTGGGAAAGGGAAATACCTTCCTTGGATTGCAATACTTGAAGACCAAGAAAATAATGCAAGTGTCTTAATTCTGTCATTTCAAACTTATTTTTAAGGCTGGACTTCACATGGTTTATAAGGTTGGGATCACTACTTGTAAGGATAAGATCATCAACATAAAGAATAAGAATGATAAGATACTTGCCCACTTTCTTGGTGTAGACAGTATTGTCAGAATGACACCTAGAAAATCTAGTTGCTAAAAGAAAGCTATCCATTTTGGCATACCAAGCCCGAGGGGCTTGCTTGACACCATAAAGGGATTTCTTAAGTCGACATACAAGGCTGGAGTCTGTTTGTATAAAGCTAGCAGGTTGTTCCATATAGATTTCTTCATGCAAGTCCCCATGCAAGAAGGCAGATTTAACATCCATCTGATGGACTTCCCATTTGAAAGAGGCAGCAAGGGAAATAATAAGATGGATAGAGTTCATTTTGGCAACAGGGGAGAATGTTTCAATATACTCAATGCCTTCAACTTGTGAAAAACCCTTAGCAACAAGACGAGCTTTATGTTTATCAACTTTTCCATCTGGTCCATACTTGGTTCTGTAAACCCATTTGCATCTAACAAGTTTTCGTCCCTTTGGAAGGGGAACAATATCCCATATATCATTTTCCAATAATGAATGATATTCTTCATTCATAGCTGCATCCCAATCTGGATGGCCTAAAGCTTCTGCAAAGGTGTCAGGATCATAATTAGCTGAAGCTTGAGCTAGTAAAGAAGAGGCTCTATCGAACTAAGAATGTGTACGCCACTGATCTATAGGATCATCGACAAGAGCACCTGCTGCATCCCGAGTAGCACGGATCCATTTTGGAAGCTGAGGAGCTGAAGGAGGATCCTGAGAAGGTGGGGGAGGATTTTCATCCTCGTTGTCATCATCTGAAGAAGAAATATTTTCAGAATTAGAAGGGATAGAGAGAGGTGGCACATCCACCGAACTAGGCTTGTAGGCTGATATATTTTCAACAAACTTTACATATCTTCTAATGATAACATTTTTGAACTTAAGTGGAATAAGTCTGTATCATTTGAAATCTTCAAAATATCCAAAAAAAATACATTTTTCGCTCTTAGGTTCTAAAGCTTTATGTTTCTCATCTGGAATATGTGCCCATGCCTCACTTCCAAAAACACGAAAGTGACTTACATCTGGTTTAATTGAGATCCATGCTTCTTCTGGAATTATATTCTTTAAAACCTTAGTAGGAGTGCAATTTATTATGTAATTTGCACAATTAATTGCTTCTACCCAAAAATTAAGACTAAGTCCTTTAGATTGAAGCATACACTTAGCCATTTCCTTTAAGGTGTGATTCTTCCTTCCAGCTACACCATTTTGTTGTGGAGTATATGGAACAATATGTTGCATTTGAATTCCATTTTCAGTGCAAAAGTTGATGAATTTTTGGCCAACATATTCTCCGCCATTATCAAATCTTAGATTAAGAATTTGATGTCTAGATTGTTTTTCAACAAAGGCCTTAAAGGCCAAGAACATGATAAATACTTCACTCTTGAGTTTTAAGAAGTATACCCAAGTGTGTTTGGAGAAATCATCAATGAAAGTTAAGAAATACTTGTAGCCAGAGAATGAAACAACTGGAAGTGGAACACATAAATAACTATGGACAAGTTGTAAAGGGGTTGAGGCATGCCAAGAGGCACGTTTTTCAAAACTATCTCGATGATGTTTTCCCAATACACGTCCGGAACAAACACCATCTCTGCAAGATACCATTGGAAGACCTGTCACCATATTTTCTTTACATAGATTTTGAAGGCAGCGATAGTTTAAGTGACCAAATCGTTCATGCCAAAGTTTGCTCACTTCATCATTATGAGCAATAAATACCGAGGGAATATTTGATGACCCAAAGTTGTTAAACTTATACAACCTTGTAGAATCATCAACAATGCCAGTAGCTAAACTCTGTCTAGGATCTCTTAGGTCCTTAATTACAACATCGTGAGGTGAAAATTTGACGATTTTACCTTCACCTGAATGAGTTACCTGATATATAGATAGAAGCTTGCAGGATAAGGTTGGAAAACAAAATACATCATTGAATTGACCATTGTCTATATGAACAGTTCCAGTCCCTACAACACTAAGAGATCTATCATCACCGACATATATATTTTTGGTGTTACAATCATTTAAAGAAGAAAACATGGCTTTGTTTTTGGCCATGTGATAAGAAGCTCTAGAATCGATGAGCCACTCATGAGAATGAGAAGAAGAAGATACATTTAGTGCATATCCAGACCAAGATGCTTGACAACCACACGTAGAAAGTGCTATTCCTGAAGATGAAGTTGAAGTTGTTGAGTGCTCCAAATGGATGTTATAATTCTTCATTGTTGCTTCCAAGGCTTCCATATTCTTAAAGCATTTGGATTCTAAGTGGCCATCTCGATTACAAAAGTGGCAATGTCTATCAGTATTCTTCCCTTTGTTTTTATTTGCCTTATCATTTTGTTGAAATGATTTTTCATTTTGGGACTGAAATGGCTTAGGACACTTGTTTGGTTTGGGACCATTCTTTTTAGGATACAACTTCTTAGGATTCTTTGAATTTGGTTGTTGCTAGGAGGTTAAGGCTTTCTTAGAAGAGTTTCCAAGATTAAGAAGACCAAGATGTAAGAGTTTTTCTTGTTCTCTTATTAAATAATCACAAAAGGCATCAAAGGAAGGGGACTTGTAGTGTTGTCCTTGAGAAATGAAGGCTTCTCTTGTAGAATGGAAGGTAGAAACAAACACAGAGTATGCTGGTCCAAACTTAGAAAGAATGGAATAGACAAGGTTACCATCTTCTTTCTAAACCTTAACACCTTCCAAGAGAAGTCTAAGGGTCTTGAACTTAGACAAAAAATCTTCAATGGAAGAAAAATTATTGGGGTCCAATGTAAGCAACTCATTTTCAAGTTGATGGGCTCTAAGTTCATTTTTAATTCCAAAAGCTTTAGTGATATGTTTCATTGCTTCATTATGAGTATCAAGTTCTGTGATATGGAATCTAAGGGTTGGAGAAATAGACATCCCTATCAACCCACGTGCTTGATCTTTCCTATTTTCCCATTTGGCTACCTTATCTTCATCTTTCGGTTTGGTTTCTTGGACTGAGGCTATTCTGTAAAGACCTTTACTTCTAAGTAAATCCACAATGTAGGACCACCATTGGAAGTAGTTGGTGCTGTCAATAATAACTTGGCATGTACTTTCCATTTTAATAGAAACTGAAGCTATAGATGCTAAAACTAAGTGTTCCAATGGAAAGATCTCAAAGAATTAGGCTGATTAAAAAAAACGGGTCTGAAAACGACTTCCAGATGAAGAAGTTATGGCTTTTTGAATAAAAGTTGTTGAAGAGGATGACGAAGTGTGGGAATGTGTAGAAATGAATGATAATGTTATATTTAAAAAAAAATCTGCCCCCTTTCCAAAGTTAATCTAATTAACTCAACAAAAAAAAGACTTGAACTCAAGACCTCTATTCTCATAAAGTAGCTTTGGACCAAGTGAGCTAGATTAAAAGGTTAGTAATTTTTGGAAAAGGGGAAGGGGGGTTTTGTTTTGTTTTTTTTTTGTAGTCACTGAAGCTTTGGGGTGCGTGCTTACTTGAGAAAGCTCTTTTTTTGCCTACAAAACAAAAAACACAAAACCCAACATGGACATACAAAAAAAACAAACTTTATGGCTTGAAGTTAGTTTTAACTGGAAACTAAATATTTTCCTCAATGTTTCTAATTTTCCGAGATCACACTAAGGCACTGTGGAAAAGAGCATACGCATGAGAAAAATCCTTCTTTTCTGTTTCTGATTTGCCCAGATCACACAGAGTCACGGGGAAAAGAGCATATGCAGAAATAAAAGGTATAGATCTAGTAATAAAAAAAACAAAGAGCTAAATAAACGGAAATAAACAGAGAGAAAATAACTAAAAACTGCAAATAAATACTGTATACCTCAAGATCTTAAAAATGACGTAGCTAGGGCTACCAGAAACCTTTTTGCATCAAACGAAAGGGGTTCCTCACTAGAACAAATGCTCCTAACACAATAGAGCAGTCCTCTCGGCCCGAAACTAGTTAGTAACAGTATATCTAGGAAATGACAATTGGATGCAATTCTATCGGCTTCAGATTTGGATCACCAATGGATACGACCCTGAAATAGCTCTGATACCATGTAGGAATTTACAGGGTAAATTTCTCAGATAGAGCACCAAAGGACACCACTCACAAACATATCACATATCAATACACCAGTATTGTTGACGTGGTTAAAACCCTCAAAGAGGGAAACAGTCCACGGCCTGAGCCAACGCGACCACTTCAGGAAATTTATTAATAAAAGAATGAAAATTTACATAAGCTTCTCTCATGATTGGTTACCCTACAAATGACCCTCCATGCTCTTTAAATAGAGATCATGGACCAATTGGGTGTTAAGCCATGGATCAAGTGTCGGTAATGCCAAGGAGAGAATGAACCATTGGATCACTACATATCGTGACAGTCGGATTGTAAGTTACAAAAGTACATAGTAAATAAACACACTTTACCTAACTCTACACTAGACCAAGTTATACATAACTATTTCCTATGTGTCGGAATATCCTGACAAAGTATAGATGTGAAACAAAATAAAATGATGGCAATTTGATTATATTTGACATTATAAAAACCAGAGTAGCAAGGATAAGAAGAGATCAGATATTCAATGAGCCATTTCGTCATTTTTTTGATTGAGTGTGGCTAAAAAGGAGTCAATGCACTGATATTTTTAATTTCTTATTTTTTTGGTCATTTGTTTCCAATTTTAGTGGTGTATATATCTTTAAATAGAACTGAGGTACCTGTAATTCATTTCTTACATACATATCTGGAACACTAAGTACTCCGTTAATATGATCTCTTCTCGTCCTTGACATTATGTATTCTAATCAAAGTTAAACAGTTAGCATATTTTACTAGCACAACCACATTAATAAATGTGGTAGATATACGCCGATAAGCGTATATGAATCACATGCACAACCACATTTTAAAATGTGGTTGACATATGCCGATAGTCGTCATTGGATATGGATTTAATATAAATATTAACAAATACATAGATATATTAATAATACAATAATAATAATTCCATTATAAATAATATTACCATTGTAAACCCAAGGGAATAACAAACCCAATGAATTAATACTAAAAAACCCAAGGGATTATAACCCCAAGGGAATAATATTAAACCCTATGAATATGAACCCTTCAATTAATAAATCTAATGGATTGATATTATAAATCTAAGGAAATAATAAATGCAAGGGAATAATATTAAACCCCTTGAACATGAACCCTTAGATTAATAAACCCAACATATTGATATTATAAAACCAAGGGAATAATACTAAAACCCCAAGGGACTATGAACGCAAAGGAATAATATTAAACCCAAGGGATCAACATTATAAACAAAAGGTATATAAACCCCAAGATAAATATTATAAACCCAAAAATAAACATGGTTGCTATTATAAGCCCAAGGGAATAATAAACTCAAGGGATTTATACTATAAAATGAAGAGATTATAAACCCAAACATAAGGGAATAATATTAAACCCTAGGAATATCAACCCTCACGTGTTTAAAACCAAAGACAAATATTATAAATCATTAAATAAACATGCTTGACCATTATAACCATAGTCGATTTTCATATTGAGACAATCTTTTTCATAATGCGATGTTCAACCATGCCCGACTATGATTGAATGCTGCATTGTGACACATATTTTTTCAATATCAAAGTCAACTGTGGTCGACCCTCGTTCAACGTTGCATTATGAAAAAGATTTTGTTGATACTGAAATTAATTAGGGTCAAGCAGAGTCAACCATGGTCTAATGTTGCATTGTGACAATGATTGTCTCATTATGGAAATCAACCATGGTCAAGGGTCGTTAAGCATGTTTATTTTAGGGTTAAAAATGTTTTTCTTTGGTTTTCTATATGCTGGGTTTATAATATTAACCCCTTGGGTTTAATATTGTTCCTTTTGGTTCATGATCTCTTGGGGTTTTAGTATTAATCCCTTGGGTTTATAATATCAATTCCTTAGGTTTATTAATGTAAGGGTCCGTATTCCTAGGGTTTAATATTGTTTCGTTGGGTTTATAATATTAATTCCTTGGTTTTACTATTTCCCTAGGATGTATCCTATCCATACATGATCAATCATGATCAACGATGGTCTATCATGGATAACCATGGTTAACCATATTATGTGAAGAAAATCATGGTCAACCATGGTCAATCTCAATTGAACCCTTTGATTAATAAACCCAAGGGATTTATATTACAAAGGAAAGGGAATAATAAACCGAAGGGATTAATACTAAAATCCAAAGGGAATATGAACCCAAGGCAATAATATTAAACCTAACAAATGAATATTATAAACCCAATTTTTAAATACCCAAAGATGAATATTATAAACCCAATTTATAAATACCCAAAGATGAATATTATAAACCTTAAAATAAACATGGTTGACCATGGTTTCCGAAGGTTGACTTTCATATTGAGACAATCCTTGCCACAATTCGATGTACAACGATGGTTGACGATGTTTGACCATGATTGATCACTATATATCAACATAATCTTTGTCACAATGCGACGTTGGACCATCGTTGACCAAGGCGAATTGTCATATTGGCAGAATTTTTGTCACCATGCAAGGTCAGACCATGGTTGGCCATTATTGATTTCACATAGCACGGGTGGCCATGGTTGACCATGGCTGACAAATATTGACCTTTGTTGACCATGATTGGCCACGATTTAGCATGATTGATATTTTAAAGCAAAGCGAATAATAAACCATGGTCCAATACTAATAAAAACCCAACAGATTATAAACCATAGGGAACAACATTAATGAAAATGCAACAATATAAACCCAAGGTAAATAAACCTTAAGATAAATTTATTATAAACCCTTGAATAACCAT
Source organism: Pinus tabuliformis (assembly GCA_031772625.1). Taxonomy (NCBI): domain Eukaryota; kingdom Viridiplantae; phylum Streptophyta; class Pinopsida; order Pinales; family Pinaceae; genus Pinus; species Pinus tabuliformis. Next base: position 576,612,469 of record CM062809.1, read on the forward strand.
GGTTGGCCATCGCTGACCATCGTCGATTTTCATACAGAGACAATATTTGTCACAATGTGACATTGCACCATGCTTGACCATGGTTCAACCCTTAGATTAATAAACCTATGGGATTGATTTTATAAACCCAAGGAAACAATAAACCCATGGGATATATACTAAAACCCGAAGGGATTATGAACCCTAGGCAATAACATTGAACCCAAGGCATTAATATTATAAACCCAAGGTATATAAACCCTAAAATAAATATTATAAACTCTCAAACAAACATGGTTGACCAATTTTGATTTTGATTTTTATGTAATCCTTGTCACAATGCAAATTTGTACCATGTTTGATCACACTTGACCATGAATGATTTTCATATCGAGACATTTTTTGTCACAAAGCAATGTTGGACCAAGGTTAATTTTCATATTGAGACAATCTTTGTCACAATGCGATGTTTGACCATGGTTGAGCATGCTTGATTTTACAAAATATGGTTGAGCATGGTTGACGATGATTGTCCATGGTTGAGTATGGTTGACCATGTTTGATATTACGAACCCAAGGGATCAATAGTAAAAACACAAGGGAATAATATTAAACCTAAAGGGAACAATATTAAACCCTAGGAATAAACCTAAGAGAATAATAAATCCAAACGAATAATACTAAAACCCCAAGGGATTATGAACCCAAGCAAATAATATTAAACCAAAGGGATTAATATTATAAACCCAAGGTACATATTTATAAGATAAATATTATAAACCCTAAAATAAACATGGTTGACCATGGTTTCTTTTCATATTGAGAGAGCCCTTGTCACAATGAAACCTTCAAACATGGTAACTCATGCATGACCATGATTGATTTTCATATCAATACAATCTTCATCATAATGCGATGTTGGACTAGGGTTGACCATGGTTGGTTTTCATATTGAGACAATCTATGTCACAATGCGATGTTGGACCATGGTAGACCATTATTCACCATGGTTGACCATTATTGATTTTATACAACATGGTTGACCATGGATGACCATGCATGACCATGATTGGCCATGGCTAACCATGATCCATATTATAAACCCAAGTGAATAATAAACCCAAGGGAGAAATAACAAAAAACGAAGGCATTATAAACTGAAGGGAATAATATTAAACCCAAGTGAATAATATTATAAACCAAGGTATATAAACCCTTAAAATACATGGTTGACTATCGCTGACCGTGATTATCGTTGACCATGGTCCATTATCATATTTGAAAAAATCCTTATCACAAAGCGACGTACGACCATGGTTGACCATGCTTGAGCATGATTTATTTTCATATTGACACAATCTTTGCAACAATGCGACGTTGCACCATGGCTGACCATGGTTGATTTTCATATTAGAACAATCTTTGTCAAGATGCGACGTAGCACCATGCTTGACCATCATTGACCATGGTTGACTAAAGTTGATCTTTAACCTTGCTTAACCATTATTGACCATGGTTGATGATGATGGACATTGCAAACCTAAGTGAATAATAAACCAAATAAATTAATACAGGAAACTAGTTGGCTTATAAATGCACGGGAAAAATATTTAATCCAAGGGAAAATACTAAACCCTATTGAAAAACATAAACCCAACACATATAAACCCCAAGAAAAATGTTAAATACTGTATAATAAATATGTTAGTCGATGTATGGCCATGGTTTCAATTTGATACAATCTTTTGCATGATGGGATGATGCATCATCATCAACTATTAAGCCCTAACATTAATATTATAAACGTGAAGAATATAAATACATTACAAACCATTAAAATATTAGTATAATACATTAATATTAATTAATTATAAACCATTAATACATTTTAAATCGTTAATAAATTTTAAACCATTAACACATTAATATTAATACATCAATACATTAAGAGTATAAACCTCAAGAATATCAATATAAACGACAAGAACATTAAGACCTAACATTAATACTATAAACCTCAAGAATATTTTTATAAACCAAAGGCATCAATAAACCCAAGGGGTTGATACTAAAAACCCAACCAATTACAAACCCAAGAGAATAACATTAAACTGAAACATTGTTATCAAAGCATAGGAAGGGAAATGGATAAATTGAACAACTTGTATTAGTACAAAAGACAATGTCGCAACACAAAAGAAAAGAAACATATTTAAATTGAAAACATTGGAATCTAAAAATAACAACTCAACACAAAATGTGAAGAACTTTCATACACAATTTTTTACATAACAACACAAATGACAAAAAAATTGATTTTAATGACATTGAAACCGAAAAATGATAATTTCAATTAAGAAATATTTTATGTTGTCTTTACATCAATGAAATCTACTGCGAAATTGAACTTTAAATGCTCGATCAGAAGGCATTTATTAAATATCCTGTTCCAAAACACAACCATATTAATGACAAAAGAAACACCAATTCAAATCAACATCATAATGAACACGACCCTTCACGCTTTCCAATTAGTCTCTTCTTGTTTTCATTCCCGATTCTCTCTAGTGCACATGCAACAAGTATTTCACATATGATTTCATTTCATCTAAGACATGAATATGTTCATAAAAAAACCCAAGATGGAAGCCAAGTTTTCTAACAAGCATTTTCTGCATGTACGCAAGAAAATTTATTTCTCCAACAATAGCATTTACTGCTGAGGCGTAATAAATGACATCATTATTCTCTATATATTCATTTCAATGAGAAAAATATAATATTAAAATTAGTGCACACACACACAAATATATATATATATATATATATATATATATATATATATATATATATATATATATATATATATATATATATATATATATATATATCTATCTATATCTATCTATATATATCTATATATATCTATATATATATATATATATATATATATATATATATATATATATATATATATATATATATTATGCTATGGTTCACAGACACCCTGGTCAACGGGTGGCACTACGTCCAGGGAAAAATTTGGGCTAATTGACCCCGAAGGGAATTTAGCCCCGCGGCCCACTAGCAAGGCCTGATGCCAAGGGCTTCGGGGAGAATGGACCCTGTGACCTCCCGATGGCGAGGCACTAATTTTGACCAACTGAGCTAACCCTATCAAACAAGAATAAAATAAAGATAATAATGAGACATAAACCTAATATGATTGAAAATAAGGACAACAAAAAGAAAACATAGTTACAATCTAACTGATTAAACAACAACAACAACAACAACAACAAAATTTCATGTGTAATTTTTTCTAATTATTTAATCTATTTGGATTAACTATAAACAAATATATTCAAATCATCAAGAAGTATAACAAGCAATTTATTGATGTGCATACAATTTATTGAAAGTGAAAAAAACAAATAAAAAAAACATTCATATTAGTTTCATAACTATGCTAAAGAACTAAACTCTATTAAAGATAAACACCTCAAAATGATATTAACTTCAATCGTTCCTCCTCTTTCTTCCTAAGTGTAACATATGTGCTACTTTGAATTTTTGCAAAATGTTGAAAAGAAAAAGGTAGGGAAATCCATAAACCATCAAAGGATTTCACTCTTGATATAGTTATGAATGTCAATCCCTGCCTTGTTGAAAAGCAAAAGGTGGTGAAATCCATAAAACATCAATGGATTTCACTCTTGATATAGCTATAAATGTCAAACTCTGCCTCTCTCTATCTTCAATATCTACTGTGGCGCGTTGCAAAGTCATCCCCTGTGACTTGTGTATAGTCAACGCCCATGCCATTTTCAAAGGCATCTGTTTAAGATTCCCTCTAACAATGGGAACTATAGGCACAAATTTTGGGCAATCCCTATCAAATGGAACACTAATGTACTTTTAAAAAGTAAATGTAGTGAATTGTGGCGGCTTTGAACCAGGTGCAAAGAAGATATCTTCAATATATTCAAGCACACCATTAACCAAACTAGATTTAACCCACATATTTCATGTAAGCATGGCACACTCTCCATGACATAATAACACTTCACCAAGACATCATCATCACTCTCAACTATTTCTATTCTTCTAGCACATATCGCAACATATCTTGCAATTGGAAAATTCAATGATTTCAACATTTTCCAATTGTACAAATTGATGAGACTATTCATATAAAACAAGTGAAATAAAGAATAGAATAAAATATTTTCCTATGGATGCAAGAAACTATCAACATGCATCATAAGAATATCCTAATCGACCAAAAAAGGCTCTGCATTTCTAATATTGGTTAAAATATTGTGAAAAGATGTTTGTCTCGAATCATCTTCTTTCTGCCTATAAAATTTATCCAAAGTCACAACAATGTTGAAGCTTTGCCACAAAACTTTCTTTGATGTTTTACCTGCATACAAGGGTTTATCCTTAATAGGAGGTAGTTTCCCAAGGTCACCCACAAGAATCATGGACCTACCACCAAAAGGAGAATCCTTGTTTTCAGGAAAGGCTTCTCGCAAACAAGAATCTATCTGTATGAATAGCCTTGGACCTATAAAGCTCATTTCATCAATAAAAATATATCAAATGTGCCTCATTTATTCTTGAAACACTACCAAATCCTGACCAATCAATGATTTCATATCTTTTTATAGGACTTTTTAAATCAGAGTGAATCGTTTTACAATGTATATTAAAAGCAGTTATACTAGTTGGAGTGAGAAATAATAATGGACTTTTATAATCCATTGTCAAAGAAGAAAGATCATGAGAAATACAATGAATAAGAGAAGGATTCTCAGTTTTGGTGTTTCCTTGAATAATAATTTTCGAAAGATCATCATTTCCACGATTAACAAAGTGCTGAAAAACAATTTCAAAATCATCTCGTTGTTTCTTCAATAGAGAGGAAGGCGAAAGCATTGTCCCGAACTAAGTTTCCATTGACAACACCCACAGTCTGCGCATCTTTTATAAAATGGATAGCCTTTTTTGAAATATTGTTTAACATCATTGTTTCTTGCCAATTAAAATGGATATCAAAGACCATTCTACCAACATTTTCAAGGTTAGAAATGTTTACATTTCTTGGAGGAATTATTTGAGAACAAGGGAATCAACATCTTCGTCATTGCTTTCATCTAAAAAAGGAGCTCGATCAAAATGCCACATGCGATATCTTAAATTCCTCCAATTCTCATTAATAGTTTCAATTGAAAGCCCTATATTTGAAGCAGTGTCATGAAATGGCTTGTACAAAAGAAACTCAATCCAACAAAATGTTTCAAACTCTTATGACTCATAAGGAACAACATAAAACCATGTCCTTACATGAATAATGGCATGGACATCTCATGGTCTCCATGGTTGTTTCTTACTCCTGATGTCAAAACTCCATGATATTTATATTTATATCAAGCACAAATGATCCAAAAATTGTGGTCGGGTTTGATAAAGCTCAACAAAATTGTTTCTTCATGAAATTTCATCACAATACAACAATATTTTTTGGTATACTTTCTTCCCAACATTCAACGAGATACATTTGTGACTACAAACAACAAGAGGTAGCTTTAACGACATATGGGAGGTTTCTTGTGCTCCAGTGTCACTCTCAACAAGAATTTCAGCAAGGAATCTTCTATACGCATATAACGTAGGAGCCTCACATCTACTTGCACTAACAACTCTTGTCAACATTTCATGATAAATTTCTGATCTTCTTTCTGCCTTCGAATCATATTTTGTAATATATTTCAGAATTTTGTGTCGAGACACAACTTGTTGACAATCAACATTTTCTCACCACATTGTTAGAAGATATACATTGCGAACATTTAAACGGTCATCGTTTCATGCCAATTCATATTTTGTTTTTCCTTTTTCATCTATGAACAATGCTGGCTCTACACAAACCTGTCATGGAGCATCATAGTGGCATGAAAGGATAGATCACTTTTTTCATAAACATGAATCAACACTACATTTCATATGCCTTTGGAATCAGTTCACCAAATTCTCATAATCTTCTCCAGGATTGCAAGAAAAAAATTGTTGAGTTTTCAAAAGGAAAAGATCACCATTTCGACTTTGAGGGATCGTAACATTTCAAAAATGTATGTCACATGGATTCCAAAATGTTACATATTTGTTGAAGTAGCACTTTGCTGCTTGGACATAGAAAGGGTTGGACCAATCCAATGTTTCCTAATTCACAACTCTATATAACCACATGAAAACGTGGATGTGCTCCAAACCCCTATGCTGCCAGTCATACCTAACAAAAATAAATATGCAATTAACATATATAAAACAACCATTACAACAAACCTTATGTTCCAAATCCTTCAATGACAAGAGAAAGGGAACAAGAACGAACCTATACCAAAATTCTTTAGCACCAAGGTGTTTTTGCATAACTAACTCACAAAATATATTAAATCTTTGCTGCACATAACAACTATATGTGGATACTAAATTCAATTTTCATTTTTTCTTGCATGCTCATTTTCTTGCTAAGAATGTATGTTTGAGGGCATATGCCTATGCAAGTCAGGCCAATTTGTGTCGGTTGCAATCAACATGAAAAACAAAGTAGGGCAACCCAACTGCGTAATCATGTAAGTAAGTTCAGAACAACACTTCTTCCAATACGCCCTTGTACCCCTTGGAAAAGAACCAAAATGCATCAATTTATCAACTAGTTTATTGTTAGGAAGATCACAAAGTTGTTGACGCAACTCTTGAACAGGTAGGTGCATTTTCATTAATATTCTTCTTCAAAAAGAAATAATTTGTTCCTTGGCTATGATGGCACATAATCATATTCAATAGGAAATATCAAAAGCGAGGATGGATTCCAAATCTTTGACCATAATATCTAAGTAGATGTCAACCATATTCGTGAATTTCAATATTGAAAATACATGGATGCCACTGATCTGCATCACCTGTGGGGAGTAAAGTGGGGAATTCCATGTATAGAACCCCTTCAGTATTATATTCATTAATGGGAGAGGTACCAATATTTGGCCAATCGAATGGTTCATTGGGTGTTGAATCTGCATTTTTAATAAATATTTCCATTCATTCCACTTCTCTGCATTGATTTGGTAAACGAGAAAGAAAGGATGATGGATGGGAGTGAAAAGAATTAGCCCCCTCCCTTTCAATCTCCTCATCAGCTCTTCCTATTTCATCAAGATCACTATCAAGATATTTCATCCTACTAGATAGATTGATAGGTCTTTCTAGGAGAGAATCAATTGAATCCATACCAAGTTCAACATCCCTGTAGTATTTATCCATCTAAATTTTATAAACCAATTCATTCATCACATGCTAACTCTTCACATAGCATTCATAATATTTTGATTGAACACCACATCTTCTCACAATCACAAAATCAGGTTGTTCAACATGCCATGGAAGCTTCTTCGAAATCAAAGATATATCTTGTGGAAAACTTATCATGTGGCTACTATATTTATATTGACCACCATGAGCATGTGTCACTTACATTATCAAATTTACCTACGCTATTAGCTTCTCTTCAACTTGTGTCAAAACTCTTAGAGCCTTAGGTTGTTAACTTTCATGCATGTTGTTAAAGCAAGGAAAATGATGAGAGAATCTCTCTCTCTTACATATTTTACAAATGGGCCCTTCATGCCATCTTACAACTTGTATACCAAGATAACATTCATTGCACACTTGGCACATTTTCACAACAGAAAAATTATCAATCCTAGACTGAAACTTTCTATGAACTTCAGTCATGTCCCCACTAAAATGACAACGAGAAGTTTCATTTTCTTTACCAAATAACAATTTAGGCTGACAATGATGTGAAACAAATTATCCAATCGAAGCAATGATTGTATCATTTATTTCCATAAAATGATGGGAATCCATTCTTCTAAATTGGTTCTAGTTGAATATGTTCAGTGTCAAAAATTTATAAACCATAATGTCAAAATCAAAGATTTAAAAAACAAGAAGTTAAATTTTTAAAGTGAACAACAAATTGAAGAGAGAAAACATATACATTTTCTTGGTTGTTGCATCCTCCACGTGGAAGTCGAGGAATTTATACTAGTTGTGTTGGTTGCAAATCTATTTGTCCACCACTATTCACTTGAATAGTGTTCTACCAAAATAAAATAAAATCCATAAATCAATAAAAAAATTGAAGTTCGAATGTACAAATCGTATGAAAATAAATTCACATAAACCACTTGTGGTGTGCCAATAGAACAAGTATGTAGATTGCCCGGGACCAACAATATTGTCTACAAAGTTTCGTCGAGAAATTCTAGTTCCAACATTTCCAACAGACTGTCGCAAATTGTCAACCATCCTAGAAAGAATATCACTATCGACAAGAACATTAGACGCTATAAGTTTATGAATGGAATCATTGTGCCTATCCTCTATTATTGCATCTCTTCCATCACTTCTAGGACACATGCAGATTTTAATTCTATGAAGCCTTCCTATGTAAACACAATGAACATTTGCAAAGAAGATATATGTTAGGAAATGTTTCCAACAATGGAACATATTTGGACATGTTCAAAATCCAAGGAAAGAAACGTTTCAATGAAATTCTCTTCCTATGATATAGCTAAGGTTTCATACTTACAGTTTAGGAGGTCATCAATTTGGCCATTTCCAAAAGTTTCACAATTCAATTCCCAAGGCCAAACTTTGGGAATAGATAAATGTTGTATTGGAGTTAAATCTATTCCAATTCCAATGTTCATTTCCACATAGTTCTAAAAAAACAAAATAAATAAATGATACAACAATAACAAATTCCTACCAAGATAATATCTATCTATATATATATATATATATATATATATATATATATATATATATATATATATATATATATATATATATATATATATATATATATATATATATATATATATATAGATATAATCGAAAGAAAAACATTTGAAGTACCTATCCTGTTGCAAGAAACAAAATATGCACAGACTATGGAGGACTAATGATATTTATCATATAATTGGTACAAGTAATGCCTCACCCCACATTGCCAATAGAATGTTCCAAATTGTCAACCATGTGAGGAACCATATCACTATCAACAAATAAACCACATGCCACAAATTGTTCATTGGCATCATTATGCCCATCTTCCAATATTGCATTTCTTCCATTGTTTGCAGATGTCCCATAGATCTCGTTTGTATTAACGCTCTCTTTGCAAACACAATGTTCCCAAAGAACACTATTGTTAGAAAAGTTTCGGAAGACATAAATTTTTGGACAACCTCAACATGCAGGAAACCAAACATTGAGGAAAATGTTATTCCCATTATAGTATTCTTGTTTTCATACTTACAATTCACAATTTCATCATCATGATGAATTGTTGAAGCCCTTTTATTTTTTTGGTATGCAACTCTTCTCCTCTCTTTTATAATATCCTTGTTATGATGATACCATAGTTTTTGATATTCATTTTCTCTCTCACGTGAACTAGGAGAACGAGGTTATTTCATACCACGTTTGCCTCTTCATTCATTCAACATTTCTATAGACAAATTAAACTCCATTTAAATTTCATGCTTCAATTCCTAAAGAGCTTATACTTAAACTTTGACACCAAATAATTGTCATAAACCGAGCTATTTGATAACTAAAACAAAACATATGGGATAGATATATTACAACATGGATAAGTTACAAAGTAAATAATGCAAGTTACTTTTGGTACATTTGAAATAAATAAGTAAATGCACCAAGAATATCAAACCTTCTGTCAACAACCTACATATATATACTCAAGAAAATAAGCATTGAAACAACGCTCACTGGGAGCGAATATTTATATATATAAATTGAACGAAAGTAGAAAATGTACAGAAAAGGTACTAGAACATGCCCTACAAAGTACGCTTGGTACAATTTTAGACCAAGGCATAATCATATTAGTAACTTCCATTGGCTAAAATATACATCTATAGGATACAAAGAAGTAGTGAGGTAACTATAATTGGTGAACAAACCAACATAGATATAACATGATTATACGAACAAGAAGAAGGACCCCACTGAATATGTAACTGACACTAATTCTTAATATGTCAATTTAAAATTGTTTGGAAAGAACAGGTGCCCAACTAACAAGGCTAGCCTCTTAAGAGAAATGAAGTGACATCTTTTTCAATTTGTTTTTCTATTTTCACAAATCACATAGCTTAATTAGTAAAGGAGTAAGTGGTCACAATCCACACATATTTTTTACTAACCAAAGCATTTTTACTTCATTAGAATTGGGACTAGGAATCGAGTGTTATTAAAGAAAGGGAGCAACCCCTGCTTCCCTTGCGTATTTAAGAAGATCCTAGGATTGCATTTGAAAGCTTTCTCAAAGCACTTGGTTTTCCATCTCCCTTTTTAGGCTCACATAGTGTAATAGGAAGGTAGTAAGTGGCCCATGAACCACACATTATTTTCTTTGCAGGTAAGGAACAAACATAAATTAGTGTAAGTAGTGGATTTTGTAAAGGATCATCGTAAATCCACATCACTTTACACTTTTTATGTTCACTTAGTCACTTACACAGACATTTCACTACACAAACTAAGCTACTCTATACTTTCAACAAAGGGCATCAAGTTTCAAGAGATTTTGTAGATAGTTTATTTGAGCTTACGTTTTCACACCATAAGTGAAGGAAGACACCTAAAAGAAATCATAACTTGAAAAAAATAAATTTCCCCACAGGGGCCATAAAATATTTTATAGTTTAGGTTAGGACTGTTGGGGGTAGGCATCAAATAAGCCGCCATGTTCATGTTACATTTTGAAACATAGAAATTGTCTTTTAGGGTGCTTCAAATCCATCAAACATCCCACAGAAAAGACTACTCGGGCAGCACAGAGACCCGATTTAGAGGGGGTTCGGCTTAGGCTCAGTGCGTGCAGTACTATATGGGGCTACCTAACTTGTATAGTGCTCAGTAATGATCACCGATTACCAAGAAGCTTAAGACTCGACTGCCCCGTGAGACGAAGGTATCTTATTGGCCAAATTTTAGGGCATCTTTCCCTATAGGTGGAAGGTACGGGAAGCACTAAAGACTCATTCATTACCTTGGTTGATTCTTTTGGCTACTGGAACCGTCACCAGTTCTTTTGAGACGTAGCCCCAACACCTGTCATAAAAGATATCTCTGTAAGGCCCAACTACTTTGAGAGTGGAAAGGATGAATAGGTCTTCATAGGATCTTTTATCATACACAAAACAAACTAAAACCATTTTCCTTGTTTGATTGATCACATAACTTAACTTAAAGGGAAAGTAACAATTTATTTTTCACTTTGTTTTATGTATGTAATTTTTTTGTATACATATCCCTCGCCTCACCACAAAAGTGACACACAATCCATTTAAGAATACATAAATACCTTACTTTTTCATATTAAGAATAATAAGACAATGATACACAAAACATTCCAATTCCCGTTTCACCTAAATATACATTAAAATAAATTCTGCAAATAAAAATTGAAACAAAATATTTAAGTTTACAAACAAAATCTTTTTAATAATAAAAATAATTAATCAAATTATAATTAATTAAGAAAATTGAGACCATTAACTATATTTCATTCACTATAATTATACATTCTAATTACTTATAAATAATGTTTCCTTTTTTTCCATTAACTATTGTGTAAATGTAATTACGATTGTAAAATATACTATTATTAATGCCAAAATTTAATAATTTAATCAAATTCAAATTATCCATTTAAAAAATGAAAAGAAGTGTAAACTTCATAATATATTTTGTACAAATTAAAATATGTTACCAAAATACTGTTGTTAATATCTAAATGTAAATTTTGTTATACTAAAATGGAAATAATAAACTTACTTGTCATTGAGATTTTGAAATTTGTTACCAAATGATATAAACCGGTTATGGTTTATTAAGTTTTATGTCTTAGGAGCCAAATCAATGTTCTTAACATTTATTTATAAGTGGAGAGATAAATATAACTAACAAATTTTAATAAAAGCACATGCATATTGAATAAATAAATAGCCTACCAAGTTCATCAAATGAAATGACAAAAGTAGGATTCTAATTTTTAGAACTAGCTGCAAAGTTTATGTTTAGTTAGAAAAATTAAAAATAATAAAACTATTGCAGCCATAAAAATGAGATGGCTAATAAATATTGGTCGATATCAATTTTCAAGGAGACATGCCTTTCTCAATATATATCAATGAAACTAGTGAAACCATATAAATTAGATGACTAGTAAATAATAAATATCAATTTATAATAAATAACAATACACACTATTTTAGTATATCTCAGATTATTAAGATTTAAAAAAACATAAAACATAAAACTTAACTAAATTATAATTTTATTTTAAATTGTATTATTATTATTAATTACAAAAACAAGTAATACATAAATTAAACATATATACATTTAGAAAAACATGTAACTAGATTTTTAGTCATGAGGATTTGCACTCACTTTACCATAGAGATTTTCTAATGTAAATAACCTTTGATATAGCATCAAGGCTTATCAATACCACATGACCAAAAACCATAACTTGTTTTATATGACACTTGGTTGCATGGCAGTTTTTTTAATTATTCAATTTAACTAAAAAGACCAAAAAACATAAATATTCTAGAACATTCCACGAAAATTAAATTCCTACCCCTAATTCTAAAAACTCTACTAATTTTTTTAACTTAGCATGTTATAGAGTGGGGTGGTGGGTGATAGAGGGGTTATTACAGATCCTATAGGATTAATTGAAAGTGAATTTGTTTGGGTTATTGATATTTCAATAAATAATCATGCCAAATATTATATACTATGGAAAGGTTTGAAGGTGGTGATGGATTTTTAGAATGTAACGAGGCATATGGTTCACATTACTCCATTGAACCCTCTTTTGGCTTTAATACTAAAGTGGGTGAAGAAGGTATCTAAGACATCTATAGGGTTAACTTCTTGCATGCTTTAACAAAGCATAATTCTTTGATTGAGATATATGCAAATCAATCTTCATGTTTCTTACGTGAGCAACTATTTGGTTCCACACAATTTTCATCTGGCGAGAGGTTCCACCCTTTATTCTTCAGGGATTATGGTTATGGGCTTTGGATTTTTAGCTAGAGGAACTAGATTGCAAAATAAGGTTTGATTTGGTGAGTCTTGACTTTCAGAGCTACTTGATTTTCATGATCCTTATCTTTATTCTATAAAATTTGTAAGTCACCACCATTGTGTCTTGTTTTCTCAAAGAAGATTTAATAGAGGGGATTTCCTCGTCTTAATTCACAACATATTTTAGTGGTTTTACTCTTGATATTGGGGGGTTTGTTGGGGAGAGGTGTTATGTCTCTCCCTTTGATCCCTCTTCGAAGGGCCCCAATTAGCACACTGATTCTCAATATTGTACAAATGGTGGGGGTGTATCATCGCCCACACCCACTACCTTTTTCCTATTTCACTTCCACCATGCCTTTATCCATCAAGCTTAAACCATGCCTATATCCATCACCAAGTGGTACGACATCTACCTAGGAAGGGAAATCTTCTCTATTGCCCTAGATATTCACAATGAGAATGAGTAGTTAATCAAAATCTCTTCATGAATTAATAAAATTGATTATATGCATTATATTTTTTACAACTAATTGATTAATGTAAATTTTTTTTCAGAAATATAAATTTAGAAATTCGCTTGGGAGTACCATACATAAATAATCATTCTTTGTTTTAAACGAAAAATATTAGAAACTTTCTTTAAAAAAAAAACATAAAACACAAGTATATGATAAACAAAGCACAATATATCATCCCATGATAAATGCAACTTATTGTATAAATAAAAATAATTTCATGTGCATTGTAAAGAAATCCTTGTAGGAAACAATCGTAGACTCTAGCTAATAGGTTATAGGAAAGAAAACTTGGGTCCCCACTAGGACCTTCCAATTTAGCATTTTAAAAAGTGGTATACGATAAATAATAAATATTAAAAATTAACGCACACTGTCTTTACAGAAACTAACTAATTAGTATCTACTTACTATGGTTTTTTTAATATGAACAAAATTTATTAATGGATCTATGACATTCATCAAGGTATAAACCTTCTTCAACAATGTTTTGTTTTGTTCAATCATGTCTATAACAAGAATAACACATAAATATATTAAATATATTTTTAAATTTCTATAGAGTGAAGGACCTTCCAAGACTACATAGTGAAATGCAAAGTAGTAGTTCTTCATATGTTGATTAACGGTAAAAGAAACAAACATCGTTGCTTTCTGAAGCTTCATGGCACTTCCAAGATTTTACTGAATGTTTGTGTTGTTGGCCATTATTTCAACAACCCAACCACTAGCTAATTAGTTGATTAATGAATTTTCATATTTATACTTTTAACAAAATTAATAAAATACACCATTAGGAGAACAAGGGCCAAGTGAGTAGGATGTTGATTAATCTTGTATAAAAATTTATTATTCTTTTATCATGAATAAATCAGTTCTTCTCCCATCATGTCTTCTACCCTTTCTTCTTCTTCTCCTGGTGAAAGTCCTGATGCTGGTAACTAGGAGGCTAAGAAGAATAAGAGAAGGAAGAAGAAGAAGAAGAAACATAAGAAAGGGTTTAACAAACCAACCATGGCCGTGAGTGTTGGTAATGTTGAGGAACCCTCCAACATGCAACGCAAGCCCAAATACCTTTGCAAGCTTTGTAAGGGTTCTCACCTTCTTAAGGATTGTTCTGGTATACCTAGCGTCTTAGAAGTGTGGTATAAATTTTTCCATCAACTTATGGTTTATCCATTAACTAGTGGTTCTTAAGTTCTTGGGGAAAAGGGTAAAGTTAGGTTTCCGTGTAGGTTATTTGAAGGGGGCATCAAAATCACATTTTCCCTCATATGGATGTATCCTCTAAATTGTATAAATCAACTTTGTTCCGAATGCCCACTTTTGCTATGAACAATGCATCTAGTCTTACTCCCTTTAGTAAACTTAGTTCTTTCTTGATCAAACTCAAAGTGGTGTAACATTCCTACATTAGTTTTGACCCAAACCATCAATCTAGGAGATTAGAAAAACCTTCCTCCTTTGAGAGAGGTGTTATGTCTCTCCCTTCGGTCCCTCTTTGAAGGGCCTCTATTAGCACACCATCTCATACCTTGGTGTTGGGTACATCCTTGCTTTTATGAGATTTTCATGTTAGGTATTTCCCTTCGATCCCTTCCACCTCAACCACTCATCACAAGTTGTAGCGTGAGACCAACATGGTGACACCACCTCCACCAAGAAATCATATGCCATACATGGTTAGTCTAAATTTGTCAGAAATCTCTAAGTTGATTAATGACCCAAATATTACCTTTACCAAAGAGGTTTACCTGAAAAGTATAAAATATTTATCTAAAAATGTGATTTCTATTCTTAGTGATATGAATTAATCAATACCATAATATTTACTCAAACAAAATTATTTTCAATGCAAATTTTATAGGTGTTTAAAGAATGAATAAGTGGGAGAGGATTAATGGGTTGGAAGTTGAAGACCTAGAGGATATGATTGAATTTTTAGTAGAAGACTTAACATGGACAAAGATTGATGGGGATCAAGTTGCAATTATTCCATATTGTCGACATCATGATTTTATAAGAGGAGAGGAATCGAGTGAACGTGCACCCACTCAATTTCTTCTTACTTCTCAATGAAGTAAAAAAGTAGAGGATATCAAACAAACATATTTTTCAACATATCTGGAGTACATTATGTGAGCCTTTATATCTTTTTTCAATATACGTATAATCTTTTTCAATATGCATAAATGTTATATCTAATTTGTCATAAATGTTTTATATACAGTTATTGGTGTGCATATGGTCCGAAGTGCAAAAACATAATTATGAGTGCATCCTCATATCAAAACGAAAAACACAATCGACATGAAAGTATTAAAGTTGGTTTCAAATGTCACTTCATTATGCGATGACTTCAACTTAGGCCAGATGATGTTGTAATACTATATACTGCATGTAGGAATATTGATAAATCCAATGTTGTTTTTCATCAAAAAGATGCAATCAATAGGCCTATGAGATTCAGTTATGCACCACATTTAATAAGGGATATGCGATCTATTGTCCAAAATTTAATCCAAAGAGGTTTTAATGTTACAATGATATGGGACAAGTTCATCTCTAATGTGAAGGATGGACTCGATGAGTTATACACATGGACATCTCGAGATACATACATGACAAGACGAGATATATTAAACATTTACACCACAAGGTTAGAGTATGTTAAGGATCAAAGTGATACAATCAATGTAGAATGTTGGTATAAGGAACACTCTGAGAGCTTTTCTTCTACCAAAAACAAGATCTTGCTAGAAACATCCCTTTTATCATAGGTATACAGACAAAGTGGATGCATTCAATGACGCTAAAATATTCTCACAACAATATAATCTCAATGAATTCAACATTTAGTACAAATAAGTATGGGGTGAGTACAAAATTATCCTAAATCTAATTCATTTATTCAAACCCATTTTAATGCTTGTATCCTATATAAATATAGTTATGTACTTTTTTTGTAATGTAGTATCAACTTTACACTTTAATGGTTTTCGACAAACATCACAATGGGATTCCAGTAGCTTGGGTGATATCAACATGCAATACTATAGATGATATTTCTAAATGGATGTCAACTCTCTTTGCCACTGGGAAGAAAGAGCAACTAGATTGGCATGTTCAAGACTTCATTACAAATGATGCTATTGCTGAAATTGAAGCGTTAAGATGATGTGTTTATTCTTCTTATAAGAGACATAAAAATATTGTTAATGTATATTCTCTTTAAAACTTATGTTATTCCAGGTCACCAATCAACTGTATAATATTATTATGTGTGTGGCATGTTCATCGTGCATAGTTGAAGAATGTTGGAAATAAAGTCCAAGGAAGGGAAAACCAAATCCACATTTTTCATGCTTTAGGAGAAATCATGCATACGTGTGAAGATGATGAATCTGTAAAAAAAGGAAGTTGAAAATTTATTTGAAGGATTCAGTAACCATACAATTTTTTTGGAATATTTTAAAAAAACTTGGTTAGCCAACAAAAAAAATGTAAGTTTCTTATAAGTGGCTTTAATGACTCTATTTTGCATGTCATATGTATAGTTATTAATTCATAACTAATAAATTTCTTTCTACAGATATGTGGGAAAAAGCGTACATACATTTTCCACATTCCAATCAAGATACAGATAATGCAATTGAGTCTTACCATCGGTATACCAAGAAAAGGTACCTAAGTGAGAAGAACAATGCATGCCATAAGTGGGTTGATTGGTTGATTTATGTGTTATTGACAAAGGTTGTATTATATTACAATCATATGCAAAGTTTAAAAGAAGATGGTTTTGTATGACCCAGAAAAATTGAGGAACAGTTGAATTCATCCAAGTGTAGAGCTAACCAAATCCAAAATGAAGAGTGTGTGCCTGATGAAAAGAGTAACAAAAATTATTGGGTTCGTAGCCAAAATAAGAATACTCATGATATTTGGTACAATTTCATATATGAAGATTCCAATCTTCACTTATGTAATTGCAAGTGGGCCCTGAATGGAAATGTCTGTAAACATGTATTGAAAGTTGAGATGCTGGTGAGTAACATTAGTTTGGGTGAAAATGTACTGCCTAATGTCACTAGTCCTACTACTGAAATTCCTAGAATTTTGTTTAATTTGAATGAATCACCTATATGGGCCCAAAAATCCAAACAGAGCTTCTGCCATGCTTTGATTCTCCTCCCAATCTAGATTATCATAATGAAAAAAACATTTATGATTTAGATAATTTCTCATATAATGTTGAATCAACTAATGTATGACCAGATAGTGCATTATTTGAAGATGATGAGATGAAACATGTTAACTCATCAACTCATGAGAAATTGAGATCCATAATACCTACAGATTTGGAACATGCATATGCATTAAACAAATTGGTAGACAAAGCATGTCAAGAATACAACATAATTTTTTTCAATAATATAACTCCATCCAAGATCACTACCAAGAGAAAACATAGTTTCTTGAGCCTAGTCAATAAGAAAAGGCGATGTGGTTGCAAGTCAAAAGTAGGGAAAGATAAACTACAATTTGAAAGGGTTGGACGAGTTCGTGCAAAAAAAAGAGAGCATGAATGAACAACTGGAATTATCTTCTCAACAACAAAGAAATGTGGACCACATTCCTGAGTTAGTGCAACATTCTATTATACACAAAAATGGTATGGAAATCTGATGTTATGCATTTTTTCATGTGAAATATGATATACTATCATTTTCAATGCATAGGCATAACTATATGAATTTTTTGTTGTTATAGTTGAGGGGCCAACTTGTCGACTTCAATTATTTGATGAGCATGTCGGTGAAAGAAAATATAGCATTAGGAACACTTCTCTAGTCAGTACCATCCCAATTTCCTCCCTGAGGGTGCTTCCACCTATTGTACAACCAATGGGGATGTATTTTCGGCCACACCCACCACCTTTTTCCTTCATAAATTCTCCCATGCCTATAACCTGCTCCCTAAACCATTCCCAATTCCCACCCCTACCCTTTAATGATCCACCCTTCTCATTGTTCCAATCATCCACCCTTAACATTCCAATTCCCCCTCCAGGGTGATCCCTCACCCTAGGGTTATTCCCACTATTGTACAACCGATGGGGATGTATCATCACCCAAACCCACTACCTTTTTCCTATTTTTCTCCCATCATGGCTTTATCCATCACCCTTGAACCATGCTTATATCCATCACCAAGTTCTCCACCATCTACCTAGGAAGGGCAGTCTTCTCCATTGCCTTAGATCTTCATGGTGAGAATGAGTAGTTGATAAAAAACTTATCATTAATTAACGAAATTGATTATATGCATTTTGGATTTTACAACTAATTGGTTATTGAATTTTTGCAGCAATATCAATTTGGAAATGCACTTGGGAGTGCCAAGAGTGGCGATGGTGACTTATACACCCAATTTCTAGATCAGTCATGAGGCTGGTTTTCCATAATGTCATTCATGGGCATGGACTTCCATTATCTATGTTGGGAATGAAGTTCTATTTTGTAGAAAAGAAAAATGTATAGCCAAACAAATTTGGAATACAAATACATGAATTTGAACTTGTGTGTATGACAATGTATTCATTGACTTTTAAATTCATGATGTGGATTTGATGTTATATTTTATCAATGTTACATTAGTTTTGATTAATGTAGTTAGAATGGATTTATTTGTTTCATTTACAAATAATCAAGTCTACAATCTAAGTTACTTTTATATTTATATCTTACTCAATGTTTCATGCATGAACAAACATATTATTACCAAGGAACTTTTCTTAGTTGTAATAATAGATGTATCATGTACATGAAGAGAGCATATATATGGATTTAGATTTATTTTAATTTTTAATTTATGAAAAAGAAAGCTAAAGTTGAATTTATGAAAAATAAAAGTACACTATACATGCCTTATAAGGAAATATGCAAAAATAGATAAAGGTTTGAGCCTTTACCACTTCAATACTAACATTTAAAGATGAAAACTTTATTGATAAGTGGTGTAGTATTATTTAAGTTTTTTGTTTTTTGTTTTTGTTTTTTAATTCTATATATATTTTAACAATTCCTTTATTTATCTATAAATAGGGCACACAAAATATGTATGGTAAGAATACAAAGAAGTGTGTAATATTTTTTTGAGATGTGGATCCCCCTTAGAGTGGCTGGATTTTTTCCCACATAGTTTCGAACATGTGACATAATGTTCATCCACCCTATGGTGGGTTATCCGAGCATGCATGTGCTCATTGACAATTTCAACTTCATCAAATCCATCAGCTATGGCTGGATGCAACAATTCACATCTCACTTTGCAGTCATCATCCACATGTGTTTTTTCACTGTGGGATTCACCATCATCTGCACCATCCACATTACAGTGGAGTCCTTGAGAATTTATATGCTCTTGCTCTGCTTCACACACAAAGGCTTCAACTTATCTCTTTGCAATCTTTGTTACATCTTCTTCATCCATATGCATGCTTACATAATGGGTTTCAATTTTATGGTCTTGATAACCATCATCCACTTTTGAGTGGGATTCTCCAAGTTTTGTTGTTGTGTCGCCAGGTAAGAAATGGGTGATATTTCTTGGGGCCAGTTGAACCCTACAACTTTCCCTAAGTGTCCTGCCACTTTATCTATAGGCCCTACAACCTCGTATTTCAAGCAGGTCAAAAATCCATAAATGTCGCCGTGCAAGGAATTCCCTACCCAAGGGAAGGGAAGGCCTATGGGCTAGAAAATCCTCAATGTAGATATCACCCAAGCTCAGGAGTGGTAACATCGTGAGAAGCTTTATATTAACCTTGTTAGAGTGGTGGAAACCTGAAGAGGATTTGGAGGTCTACCAGGCCTTATAGACAGGGTTGCGGTCGAGGAGACTAGTTCGAGAAATCCTGTGTGGTGGTAGAACTTGTCCTCGAGGATATTGTAGAGATCCCTATCTAAGGAATTGCAGGGGGAGTAACCAAAATTCCTTAACCAAGCCATGGAAGAATAAGTAAGTAAGAACGATAGACAATATCTATAATTGTTTCAAGAGCCCGAAGGACACCTCGACCAGAGTCTTGGTTGAAGAAGCTAGATTCTAATGACCAGTGACAAGAAGGGATGTATCGAGAAGATTCAAGTTTCCTTGGAAGAAGGAATAATCAACTAGATAATCCAAAGATTTGTATTGGTCGGTATGGTGAGTCAGAGATCCACATAACTCACAAAACATATTATTTGGAACATTGGAATATTTTTGCAACAAATGAAAAATTCAAGGGTCATGGCCATAAGTGTGACCAGTTTTACAATATTCATTAGTAGACATACCTTGCTGATTAGGAAAATCGTGAGATTAGGTATCCCCTTGGTAAGGAACATCGATTGAAACGTGTGAAACCACTCCATAAGCCCCTGATAACGGAGTTGGTGGTCTCATTGATACAACAAAAGGTCCTTCACCTCATGACCTTGGGCATTCCATAGCATGGTGGCCTTTAATATGACATATGGTACACCAAACTTGCGGACGATATGGGTCTATAGTGATCATTTCCTTTAATCTCTTAGTTATATGATCAATATGATGTTGTAAACTAATGATAACGGGGTCACTAGAGGAAGATCATATCTTGTAATCACGAGGGTATCCCACCATTGACTTAATCTTCATAACCTTATCCAATGCATCTTGTAGAGTGTCAATCTTCTATTATGTTAGGGGAATCTTGGTCAACAATAATAAATCTTTGATGAACCAATGTTTTTTATGATGTGAATGAATAGGATAATTCAATATGTCAACGTCTTTCTCCTTAGATGGAATGTATTGTAGCAACATAATTCTCCTTTGCACATATTCCCAAAAATGATGATACCAGATATCAATGTGCTTGGACCTATAAAGAAATATTGGATTATCAAAGAGCTTAAAGCAACTCTGATTATCATAAAGATCACTTTCAGATCCATCTCATAACTGAAAAGACCCACAAGTATTTTCCTCATCCATATGGCCTCACTTGCTGCTTGACTCATAGACATGTATTCAGCCTCTGC
Organism: Pinus tabuliformis; assembly: GCA_031772625.1. Classification (NCBI taxonomy): domain Eukaryota; kingdom Viridiplantae; phylum Streptophyta; class Pinopsida; order Pinales; family Pinaceae; genus Pinus; species Pinus tabuliformis. The sequence continues at coordinate 576,634,241 of CM062809.1, forward strand.
TGAGTTAAGAGACACAAACCTCTCCTTTTTGCTATACCAGGAAATATTTGTGGACCCAACACTGAAGTTACCGCCTGAAGTAATTTTCCTGTATGATGGACTCCCTGCCAAATATGAATTTGTCAAGCCTTTGAGCTTCACTCCCTCTGTCCTCCTATACCATAATCCATACTCGGTAGTTCCTCTGAGGTACTGTAACACATGCCTTTCTTCCTTCCAATACATCTTGGTATGCCTCACCATAGCTTGACTAAGTTGGTTTACTGCATAGCACATGTTGGGTATTGTGTTCACAAGATACATCAAAGACCCCATAAGATACCTATAAATGGTAGCATCAACCTCTTCACCTGAAGTGGCATTCTCCTTCCTCTAGTTTGTAGCTATAGGCGTGTCCATAGGCTTGCAATTTTCCATGTGAAATATCTGAAGTATTTTAGAGGCATACTTCTCCCGAGACACAAACAATTCACCATCACCTTCCCATACATTCAGCCGAGGAAGTAATGCATTAAGCGCATGTCTTTCATCTAAAATTACCTTGCAAGATCCTCTTTATAAGATAATCATGATATGTGACCTAACCACCCGTACAAAATATTAGCATAGAATTAGATGTCAGTTACTGAACCGCATTCATACGATTTTAAATGGACAATACGTCATGTAAGACATCAAAATCTAGGCTTGTTTGAAATTTGTATTATGCTATTTATAATGGTAATGTGGGGTGGCAGTGATTGTTTTTTTTCGTTTGTTTTTTTCACGTATATGTGTATTATCTTACGTATATGCGCATATATTTTCTATATGCGCAACATCCATATATTTATATCTTCCATATATGCATATATCTTCCGTATATGCTAGCTTTTGTATATGTGTATCTTCCATATATGTGCATATCTTTCATATATACGTAAGTTGCACACATACAGACAATACGCATATATGAAAGCTGCGCATATACAAATATGTGCATATACGGAAGCTACACATATACAAAATATATGCACATATACAGAAGATACACATATACGTAAGTTGTGCATATATTGAAGATATGCGCATATACAAAAGCTGAACATATACGGAAGTTGCGCATATATGGAAGATATGCGCATATAGGAAAGATACACATATATAGAAGATTTGTTTATATACATAATATATGCAATATACGGAAGTTGTGCATATATGTGTATGTTCGTAACTTCCATATCTTGTGGGAGGTTGCTAATGGAAAAGAACGATTGAGCTACCAATGAATCTACCAATCTTTTGCCTCCTCTCCTAACTACTGACACAAGACCATTGATACTAGGTTGTCATTCAACAGTCCCACATTGTTTTATCGACTAAAAGAACACGTGCACACATTTATTGATTAAAATGTAATTAAAACTTACACAGGAGGGCTTTAACAATGATATCTACTACCCAATGTATCCTGGTAACCATTTTCAGTAGGTCTAGAATGCATTTATGATATTGTGAATGTTTTAGGACCTTGGAAACTTCCCTAAAACGTAACTGGAATGTAAGATAAGATAAGTTTATTAATGTCTAACAAATGTCAAAAAGGCTTTGACAGTTTTCATAAACCTTTGGAAATTGCTTGAGTGGTTTCCCAACTATTTTCAAAATCTTGCAGTGGTTTCTGATGTTTTTTTTGTGTTTGTCTAAAACTAAAAAAACGAGAAAAAGGAAAAAAAAGGACTAGACAACCCTACATGTAAAAATGTAAGCCTTGAAACTTGAAAATGAGGAAAAACCTCATGAAATAGAGGACAAATTTTAGATTTTACAAAAGAGAGTAGCAAAACAGGAAAGAAAAACACTCAGTCCTAGTTATTAGAGCCGATGAGATTTGAATGGAATCAGAAGTTTGATTTGATGTAGGTCTAAAAATAGGTTGAGTCAAACTAGACCCATATAGACCAGGTCAAACCCTTCCAGTTTTGCACACTCACCTAGACCCAAGGTTGTATCTGTCTGGGTCTGTGAAGTTGACTCGCTCATACTCAGAGAGTCAACTTGGTCATGGATTTAATTTGGGACAAAAATGTACTTAGAACTTCATTTGAGCTTGTTTTTTCAACAGTTTATGGAGATTTTTCTAGAGCATCCTTTGCAACATTTTTCTAGCACTCACACAACATCTGACACAACCCTGTTAAGCCAACAACGATCTCTCTATATATTTTCACCATATTAATGTTTAAATTCTTCATAAAATTTTCAAACTTCACAATGGGAGTAAGGGCATGGTTCTCAATTGATTTATAAGCTGAAATTCACCAAGGGGTTTATCTTCAGCAGAAAAATTTGGGTAGTGTCCTTGTAGAGATAAGGGAGCATTTTCTAGATCTTCTTAGCTGAATCAACTAATGTAGAAAATTTCCAGATTTTTCTCAGCTGATTTGTAGACTACTGAGGGAAAGGGATTGCTTGGAACTACCACACACCAATCAAAGAGGGTGCAAAGAAGGTGCACAAAAATTAAATTTTGGCAGTATAATCAGATTAAATGCATTAATTTCAAATTATATAAATTGTAAACTTTCATCTCAAAGAAATATAGATAACCATGGTCTAAATCCACTACAAATTTTCCCTCTTCTGGCTTCTCAAAATAACAAGAATGTAAACTAGTATTTTTGGCTTAAAATTCAACAAGAATCATTTTGGATTGATGGAACTGCAAATATCAGATGTTAACTGTTGGAAATAATACTAAGAGGGGGGGTGAATTAGTATTATGAGATGAATAATTTAATTTTCCAAACAGATTTTTATATGCTACTTCAGCTAAGTGAACTAGCGTGTATACGCGATTGTACTTAAAGAAACCAACATATGTGCAGAGAACATTTGATTTACCCAATTTATCATGCATTGAAATTTAACCAGTATACCAGAGATTTATTATACAGTGCAGTAAAAGCAGAATAAAGCATCACACATAAGCAACACACATGAACACCAAGATATAAGGTGGAAACCCAATGTGGGTGAAAACCACCTGCTGCTGTCATCTCTGTCTTCTTTTAACAATAAGAAAATCTATTTACAATTTGATATTGGTGCAGATTTATACCAGTACACAGGCTTCTACCTGCAGAAGGTTACAACCTTCTCTCATTCTCTAGCTTCTATTGGAAGGGAGCTAGAACCCCCTTAACTCTTGTACTAGCTGATATGATTACTAGTATGTAGGCTGCGGCCTACAGAAGACTACGACCTTCTTTCTTCCGCCAAGGACCACGTTTCATAAATTTTCAGAATGGATCCATCAACAACATCACAACTGTAATTCAATCATAAAATATATTTTCATCAACCAATCACTTTCTGAACCAACCACAATCAAATCAATAAATCACTTTGACAACGCATCAATCTAATCATTTAGAATACTGTCACCAGAATACAGTAACCAGAACCCAGAACTCTGTAACAACAAACAGAAACAACTAAAACATACTTTATAAGGTATACAATACTTCCATGTGTCGAACCTGCGTGTATATGCGCTTTTCTCAAAGTCAACCAGCGTATACATCTGCAAATATTAATTCATAATTATGTAGCTATTCCAGAATTCAGTTATACCCATATCATAATATTTACAGAACAACACATGCGTCAACATTCAGATATAAAATAAACATGATCAAATCATATAAAGATAATTCATTTCAAGCCTTAAGATATCGATCCATCATATATCTTATCCTTAATCAACCGCTAAGGTTCATCCCTCGTTCAGATCAAGCACAACACCATAAGCCAATAACCTGCATACTAGATCTCACACTTCATCAGATATTCAATACTTGCACACTTGGCCTAATGATCTTCTCCTCCTTTTATGGTTTTAGGCCTTTCAAAATACCATGGACCAAAACCACTTAGGACCAATACCTTGGACCAAATACCTAGGGTCAATACCTCAGACCAGATACCTTGGACCAATACCATGGATCAAAATACCATGGACCAAATACATTGGGCCAAATACCTTAGACCAAAAACTTAGTTTTCCAAGATATACACGCTTTTCCTTCTATGAAAGTGCGTGTGTATGTATACGCTACTTGTGTTCAGTGAACTTGCATGTATATGCACCTTGGTCAAGGTGAACTATGTATACCTCTCTTTCTTCATTCTTTGTAGTCTGATCTATAATTCTTTGCTGTTAACTTGCTGTACTGTGATATTTCATCTGAGTGAGTTTCCATCAAGGACAACACCTGTATTAGAATGCCAAAAATCTCCCCCTTTGGACTTGATGGCAACAACAACACCAAGTCACTCTCCCTATTTGACATCAAGGGCAAAGAGTCATGCTACCCCTGAGTACATGCCGAATTCTCTGATATGCTGAAATGTACTGATTGAGCTCCCATGATTGAGTCCATGCTCCCCCTGAGCATTAGCAAAGTCTGCAAGAAGATTTTCTAAAGAAGTAACATGACTCTGTCAATCAACTAATGACTCATACATCCAACTCCCAACAAGTGGGGATACACCAAATTTGATTCATCCACCCAACCAAGTGGGGATGTACCAATTGTTTATACATGAAAGAAAACAAGAAATATTATATCATCCATCCCATGCATATTGGGGTTACAAATTAGGTCTTTTCATGACCTTTACATTAAATGATATACATGACTTTTATAATAAGGAAAATCAATCTAAACAAGACCATGATAGTCATTAGCAACTATCATACACCATATATGATCTGCACCATCAACAACATTAGGATCAACAACCTGTATATTTCCATCATCAAAAGAGTCACCTGAATCAAAACAATTATGCGGATCTGTACGAAGATCTTCTAAGATAATGCCAACAACTATGCATTATTAGAAGCATATGCTCCCCTTGAACCTGTGCTAGATGTTCATTGTCAGATCTGATTATTGCATATATCATTAAGAAATATCAAGGCATCATCATCAACCAAATATACATCAAGTTATCAACAACTTATGTGGACCAACATATTTCCACATGTTATCAGCAGATTGTAACCATCATCAAACATAGTAGATAATTGACAGAACCATATCAGACCCCCTTTTTTTAGTCTGGCCCACTGCTTTTCTTCAAACCAACATTACGTGACTGTGCCCACAGAAACTCGTTTATTTACGTCACTACGCTTCATGAAACTCATGTATAACAACATTTCTCTAAAAAATAGGATTTAACAGCAGGATGATGCAGCAACTACTCCCAGCTTTTGTCTAAGATATTCAAATGTCTCTCTGGGCAGTGGTTTAGTGAATATATCAACAACCTATTCTTTGGAGGGAACATACTCCAATTTGACCTTTTGTTCAACCACTTGTTCACGTAAAAAGTGATATTTGATGGGTATGTGCTTGGTCTTAGAGTGCATGACTGGATTCTTTGAGATACTGATGACACTTGAATTATCACATGGAATGGAGATGGGTGGAGTACATGTGATTTGAATGTCTTGCAAGGTTTGCATCATCCAAAGTAGTTGTGTGCAGCAAGATGTAGCACCACATATTCTGCTTCAGCTGTAGATAATGCAATTGAACTTTATTTCTTGTTGAACCAAGACACTAACTTGGAACCCATATAGAATGCACCACCACTAGTGCTTTTTCTGTCATCATCATTTCCTGCCCAATCTGCATCTGTATATACATGGAGAGTAATATCTGTATCTCTAGGATACCATAAACCAAAGTTCTGTGTTCCTTGAAGATATTTGAAAATCCTTTTGACTGCCTGAAGGTGTGATTCCTTTGGATTTGCTTGGAATCTTCCAACTATTCCTACTGCATGCATGATGTCAGGTCGGGTACTTGTTAGATAAAGTAGACTGCCAATCATGGATCTGTAAGTTGGTTGATGTACTGCTGCTGATTCATCATTTGAGCTGAGACTGCATCCTATTACCATTGGGGTACATACTGGTTTAGAATCTTCCATGCTGTACTTTTTCAAGATCTGTTTGAGATATTTGGTTTGTGAAAGAAAAATACCATCTTTATTTTGTTGAACTTGTAGACAAGAAAATAGGTAAGCTCACCAAGCAAGGACATTTCAAATTCTTGCTACATTACTGAAGCAAAATTATGACTCATGGATTCTTCATTGCTACCAAAAATGATATCATCAACATAAACAACAATTATTAGCAATTTATCAGTGTCAATCTTTGTATATAGATTGCTATCTGCTGACCCCTTTGAAAAACCCTATTGGTGGAGATATTTGTCAAGACGGTAATACCAGGCCCTTGGAGCCTGTTTTAGACCATAGAGAGCCTTTCTGAGTCTGCATACAAGTTTTGCATCATTTCCAAGAATGAATCCTTCTAGTTGTTCAATATAGACTTCTTCTTCTAAGTCTCCATTAAGGAAGGCAGATTTTACATCCATTTGGTATACTTTGAATTTCTGAAAACTAGAAAGAGCAAGAAACATCCTTATGGCTTCAAGTCTAGCAACAGGTGCAAAAGTTTGTTCAAAATCTATACCTTCTTGTTAAGCATATCCCTTACAAACAAGTCTGGCCTTGTTTCTAATAACTTCTCCATTTTCATTCAGCTTGTTTTCGAATATCCATTTAGTTCCTATGATATTCTTATCATGAGGTCTAGGAACTAATTCCCGAGTATTATTCTTTTCAATATGTTCAAGTTCTTCATTCATGGTCTTGACCCAACATTCATCTTTGCATGCTTCATTTACATTTTGAGGTTCGATGGAGGATAGTAATGCTAGATAGCTTGAGGTTTCTGTAATAGTTCTTCTTGTCTGTACACCTGCCTCTTTTTCCCCTAAAATTTGAGTTTCTGGATGATTTTTTTGAACATACCTGGACGAAGTCTTTTCTTCTACCGTTATCTCTTCTTCTGGTGCTTCATTGGTTTCTTCTTCAGAATCATTGTGATTTGATGTGGGAAAATAATCCCCATATTCTTCATTGTCATAATCTTCAGTTTTTATCTGTTTTGGATTTTTGCATGCTTCATCAACTACAACATCAATACTTTCAACAATTTTCCCAAGTCTTTTATTATAACATTTATATCCTTTACTTCGGGAAGAGTAACCAAGAAGAATACCTTCATCTGCTCTGGGCTCAAACTTACCAAGTTTTTCATCAGTCCTTTTGATATAGCATTTGCTTCCAAAAACTTTAAAGTATTTTACCATAGGAGTCTTACCATATGAAAGTTCATGTGGAGTTTGAGTGCTGTTTACCCGAACATTTGCTTGGTTGAGAATAGTTACGGTGGCGAATGCAGCTTCACCCCAGACGGTTGCAGGAATTCCAGATTCATCTAGCATAGCTCGAGCCATTTGTTGAACAGTTTTGTTCATTCTTTCTACCACTCCATTTTGCTAAGGAATGCTTGTGGTGGAGAACTTCCTTTTTATTCCATGTTGTTCACAATAGTCAAAGAATTCATCCATGGTAAATTCCCCTCCTCAATCAGATCTGAGGCATTTGATTTTGCAATATGATTCATTTTCAACCAAAGTTTTGAAGGCTTTGAACTTTTCAAATGCTTCATCTTTATGCTTTAGAATACCTATCCAACACATTCTGGAAAAATCATCAATGAACAATATAAAGTATTCTTCTCCATGAGGTGACTTTTTCCTTGATGGTCCACATAAATCAGTATGAACAAGTTCAAGAGGCTTACTAGATGACCCTTCTTTTTCAATGAAGTGAGATCTGGTTTGCTTACCGAATTGACATGGTTTTCATATTGTATTTTCAGGAATGCTGATATCTGGAAGATCACGAACAACCTGGAATCTACATGCTTTTCTTATTTGAGAAAAGCTTAGATGTCCCAATATTCTATGCCATAGCCAGTTTTCATCATTTTTGCTTAGATAGCACTGTTGTTGTCCTCCCTTGAGTATGTATAAGTTGTTTGGAGTTCTTATACCTTTGATCATGGTTTCTCCTGTATCAAGCTCACGAACAACACATCTGTTTGATCGAAACACCACTTCATTTCCTTGATCACACATTTGACTGACACTCAACAGGTTATGCTTTAGACCATCTACATACATAACATTCCCAGCTTTAACCTTTTCTTTCAAGAAAACAGAGCCTTTACCTTTTATGACAGCATGAGTGTTGTTTCCAAATGAGACATCCTTTTCTTTTTCTAAGGCATTATATGAGTGAAGTTTTTCTTTGTCACTTGTCATGTGTTTGGAGCATCCATTGTCGATGTACCACTGATTTTCTTGTCCTTCTGCATACAAGGCTATACCACATCTTTCTGTTTGAGGTTCTTTCCTTCTCCATACTTTTGGATTTAATGGAGTTTTCTCCTTTTGAGATATTTGCCAAAATTTACTCTTGCATTCATATTCTTCATGGCCAAAGTTGTTGCAGATTGAGCATTCTATTTCATTTTCAAGAAGAGAAAAGTTATTATAGAAAATTTTCTTGATCCCTGTCACATTCCTTTGATTTCTTGCTTCTCTAGTCATGATGGTTTTGTAATAAACACATTGAGAATCTTTATGTCCAAAATTATGACATGAGAAACATTGACCATTAAAGAAGTTCCTACGATTATTGAATCTATTGACCTGGTGATTGTAGTTTCTATTGATATTCATCTTTGAAGAAAATTGAGTATGATTTACTTGAGGTTGGTTGTGGCTTCTGTTCATCCTTGAAGAAAATTGAGCCTAATTTACCTGGTGATCTGCTTTATGCCTTTGCTGATGATTTTCATACTATTCATTGTTCTTTGCTGCATCAAGATGGCTTTTAGTGGAGGTTGATGGCTTCTGTGATTGAGATGATTCTTTAGTATATCCAAGACGTGTCTTTACCAGAGGAGAACGCTGCACTTTGATAATTTCATTTAAGTTTTCTGATCCTTTATCAAATCTAAGGTTGAGAGATTTTGTTTTCTCAAGATCCTTTCTTAGACCCACAATTTCACATTCTATTTTTTCATTGTGTTTTTCTCTTTCAGCAAGTTGGTATGTCAAGGTATCTATAATCATATTATTTTCTTATAAACAGATTTTGAGTTTAGAGATTTATTCATGAAGGTCATCTTCTTCTAAAGCATCCCAAAAATTATCATCTTCATAAGCCATTAGAAGTCTATAGTCATTACTATTTTCATCTTCATCACTAGTTGATAAACCATCGCTATCTTCATGAGTGTAGTAACTATTTTTACTTACACTTTGTTTTCTATTCCATTTTGCAGATTCCTTCCCTTTATCATATTTATCTTTATGAGGACATTTGGCAGCATAATGACCGACTCTACCATAGGCAAAACATTTGAAAGGTAGTTTACCTCTAAATCTTCCGGAACCCCGTTGAAGTTTCTTGACAAAGTTTACTTCATCTTCTTCTTTTGAAATATGTCCTGATTCATTGAGTTCTTCCTTTCCTTTTGTTGAAGCTTTAAATGCGGCTTCTCTCATATCAGATGGGCCTCCTTTTCTCATCTCAAAGGTAGTTAAGATTCCGTGAATATGTGTCATAGCGATAGTCTGTAGATCCTATTTTTCTTCTATGGCAGATAATTTTGATTCAAATTTAGCAGACAAGGATCTTAAAACTTTCTCAACTAAGGTAACTTCCTTTATCTCTTCACCCAGATTCTTCATGCAATTAACAAACTCATCTATACGTAAGAAGTAACTAGCTATACTTTCATCATTGTGCATCTTAAGAGTTTCATATTGAATTCTGAGAGTTTGCAGTTTAGCATGTTTTACCTAAGAGTCTCCTTCATAGCTTAGAACAATTTTGTCCCATATTTCTGTGGCTGATTTGAGCTGCATAACTTTGAAAAGCTCTGATTGTGACATCCTTACCAATAATGTATTGACAGCCCCGACATTGGTATCGTATTTCTTTTTACCTGCCGTATCTGTAGGAATTGCTAATGGAAATGTATATCCTCCTTCCATGATTTCCTAGACAACTATTCCAAGAGATTGTAGATAGGTTGTGGTTCTTATCTTCTAATAAACAAAGTTTCTCCCATTAAAAATTGGCTGTCTGATGGATCCCACACTTTCTTGATTACTCATGATGATGGATCTCCCTTCAAGCAATCAAGATTCTTCTAAAGGACCTGCTCTAATACCAATTGTTGGAAATAATACTGAGAGGGGGGCGTGAATCAATATTATTAGATAATTAATTTAATTTTCCAAATAGATTTGTATATGCTACTTCAGCTAAGTGAATTAGCATGTATACACGACTGTACTTAAAGCAACCAACGTATATGCAGAGAACTTTTGATTTACCCAATTTATCATGCATTGAACTTTAACTAGTATATCAGAGATTTATTAGACAGTGCAGTAAAAGCAGAATAAAGCATCACACATAAGCAAAACACATGAACACCAAGATATAAGGTGGAAACCCAATGTGGGTGAAAACCACCTGCTACTATCGTCTCTATCTTCTTTTAATAATAAGAAAATCTATTTACAATTTTGTACTAGTGCAGACTTATACCAGTATGTAGGCTTCTACCTACAGAAGGTTACAACCTTCTCTCGTTCTCCAGCTTCTACTGGAAGGGAGCTACAACCACCTTAACTCTTGTACTAGCCGATATGATTACTAGTACGTAGGCTGTGACCTACAGAAGGCTACGACCTTCTTTCTTCCTCCAAGGACCATGTTTCATAAACTTTCAGACTGGATCTATCAACAACATCAACCATGTTATGAAACCAGCTCACAAAAATATAGAAAAGATAGATCAACGCCTTAGAATTTAGCCTCTTCGAGGGGGAAACCTCCTTTACATTATACAAATGAACAATTCTTGTATGATACAAATGAAAAGACCTCCTTTCTATATATAGGAGTCTAAGGGGTCATAATATAATCAGAGTCGACATAAAAATGATAATGTAAGGGCACGATAATAACAATAGTGGGCTTCTATGGGGCACAATAGTAACAATATAGGGACTACATGGGCACAACAATATAATAAGGGGGTTGTACTAATAACAATAAGGGGTTACACTAGTAGTATAGGGGCCTAACATGCCCCTCTCCTTCAAAGAGTGTTGTCCTCAACACTTGAGTAGTTCTTGATGCTTCTGTATAAAATTCTTGTCCTTCAATGTGAAATCTTCAACAGGTAAGTTCTTCCAGTTGATGATATGCTTTGAAATTGATTGATTTCATAGCTGTCGACTTCTCGGTTCTGTAAATGCTTCAAGTTCCAATATGCTTTTTCCTTCCTTGTCAAGTTTTGGCAATATTGTTGGAACTGGGATATTCAGAAACTTTTGAATGAGTTTCCACCCTGCTTCGCCATTCTTCCATTCATACCTTCCTTTTTTAATCAAATTTGGTTGGATAATTGTACCAACCTCTACCATTCTTGTAACCATATGTTCAATTTCACTCCTTTGGGCATATGGATATCTATAAGGCTTGAAGTTTGGAGGAACACATCTTGGAATAAAATGAATAGAATGATCATGATCACGAATACGTGGGAGACCTTTGGGAGTCTCAAATACCTTGGAATGATTGTCCAAGACTTTTTGGATATATGGAAAAATACATGATTTCGATGTGCGAACAGTTAGCGAACATAAGGCCCCTATACTACTAGTGCAACCCCTTATTGTTATTAGTACAACCCCCTTATTATATTGTTGTACCCATGTAGTCCCCATATTGTTACTATTGTGCCCCATAGAAGCCCACTATTGTTATTATTGTGCCTTACATTATTATTGTTATGTTGGCTCTGATTATATTATGACCCCTTAGACTCCTATATATAGAAAGGAGGTCTTTTCATTTGTATCATCCAAGAATTGTTCATTTGTATAATGTAAAGGAGGTTGCCCCCTTGAAGAGGCTGAATTCTAAGGCATTGATCTATCTTTTCTATCTTTTTGTAAGCTAGTTTCATAACATTTGGTATCAGAGCTTTGGATTCTAGGGTTTCGCTGCTCCAAATAGGTCATCGTGGAATTTTTGATATAACTTTTTTTTGCGATGTTTCAGAAGTGAAAAAAAAAACCAATTTGAGACTAAATCGTACTGATTCATCCTCGGGTCTGAATTTTAGAGATTTTCGTGCTATATTTACGGAGATATGATCTGAGGAATTTGGTCTTTCTGTAGACTCCTGAAATACATTCCAAACAGGTGACCTGGGGAAAATTGTCATAACTTTCTCTCTGAGCATCGAATCAAAATTTTGTAAGAAGGTACAAAAAGAGCACAAACTGTAGTTTCTTGTATATATTTTTTAGAGTCAAAGATTGAAACAATGACTCATGGCACGTCGTACAAATTCACTCTACTGAACTAGTCTATAATCAGGTCATTGTGGGAGATTTGGCATAACTCTTCCCTAGAGAATCCAATTTGGATCAGACTGGTGGCATTAGAAAGAGGACGAAGAGGGCTACTGCAAATCGCAATTTTAGAACTAAAGATATGAAAGTACAAAGTTACAGTCATTTCAATATCGAGCTCCTAAAATCAAGAAAAGGCGATATAAGGAAGTTTGATGGCAATGATCCGGTAAATTGGATACTACAGATGGAGGAATATTTTGATCTACATGGGTACAACAATATAATAAGGGGGTTGTACTAATAACAATAAGGGGTTACAATAGTAGTATAAGGGCCTAACAAACCAATCACTTTCTGAACCAACCACAATCGAATCAATCAATCACTTTGAAAACCCATCGATCTGATCATTCAGAATACTGTCTCCAGAATACAGTAACCAGAACCCAAACCAGAACCCAGAACTTTGTAACAAAAAATAGAAACAACTAAAACATACTTTATAAGGTATACGTTACTTCCATGTGTCAAGCCTGCATGTATATGTGCTTTTATCAAAGCCAACCAGTGTATACATATGCAAATATTAATTCATAATTGTGCAGCTATTCTAGACTTCAGTTATACCCAGATCATAATATTTACAGAACAACACATGCATCAATATTCAGATCTAGAATAAACATGATCAAATCATATAAACATAATTCATTTCAAGCCTTAAGATCCTGATCCATCATAGATCTTATCCTTCATCAACTGCTAAGGTTCATCCTTGGTTCAGATCAAGCACAACACCATAAGCCAATAACCTGCATGCTAGATCTCACACTTCATGAGATATTCGATACTTGCACACCTGGCCTAATGATCCTCTCCTCCTTTTATAGTTTTAGGCCTTTCTTAATACCATGGACTAAAACCACTTAGGACCAATACCTTGGATCAAATACCTAGGGTCAATACCTTGGACCAGATACCTTGGACCAATACCATGGATCAAAATACCTTGGACCAAAAACTTAGTTTTCCAAGATATACATGCTTTTCCTTTTGTGAAAGTGCATGTGTACGTATACACTACTTTTGTTCAATGAACCTGCCTGTATATGCACCTTGGTCAAGGTGAACCTGCGTATACCTCTCTTTCTTCATTCTTTGTAGTCTGATATGTAATTCTTTGCTGTTAACCTGTTGTACTGTGATCTTTCATCTGAGTGATTTGACATCAAGGACAACACCTGTATTAGAATGCCAACATTAACATTGCACAATCTAGTTCCAGTTTGGAATTTGAGGGAACTTAATCGACTTGTGTTAAAAATAACAATTTCATCAATCCAAAATTGCAAATTTTGGCAAAGAATGCTTGGCCAGATTCCAATGATGACAAACCATAAAAAGTTGAAAACATAGAATGTTTAGACTTGAATATAAATTCCAAGGAAAACCTCATAGGAAACCCAAGGGATACTTCCCCACATTTGTGGATGGCATCCCTTGTAAACACATTGGAATAGACTTGGGCAACTCGCCAAAGACGATTCAACTAGGCACTTGTTGACATGGAACTAGCCAAATGAACAATGACATTGGCAATGACTAACTAAGCTAAACCCTTGGGTTTAAGATATATATATATATATATATATATATATATATATATATAGAGAGAGAGAGAGAGAGAGAGAGAGAGAGAGAGCTAAATTAGAATATTATTCTATTTTTCAAGTCATTGTATATGTTAAAATTTAGTGAACTAAATTCTTCTATTTTCCGAGTCATTGTTGAGTCAACCCTCAATTCTTGCCGAGTCTCAAGTTGACTCTCGACCCTTAGGCCAAAACAATTCAAGTACCAAGTCGGGTTTGTTAACTTTTTTTTTTTTTTCTCTTAATACTAAATAGATTTTAATATGGAAAATTTTGTTTCCTATTCCAGGAACTGTTTCATGGCATTTTTCTTGTGATTTCCTAAGAAATCTACCTCCATGTTCCTGATAATTTTTAACTCTTGCAATGCATGTGTCAAGAAACCCATTTCCTATTATTTTCCATTTTTGGAAAAATTCCAATATGTGGGGCTCCTACCATGTCTTCAAATCCAACTCAATTACAACTTTCTTTCACAAAATAATTCCTTATATCCAGGTTTGATTCTTCCTAGAAATATGGATTCTTTGTGGAAGTAATGCAACTAATTGTTGCATCATAACACCACATAATCCCTTGATTTTCTTCTGCAATCTCCAAACAACCCTTTCAACCATAGTTTTAAAAACTAGAACCAAGATGTCATGTGGCATTGTTGACCCTCAAATGAATAATAAAAACATGTTTTCAAAGGATCTCAAGAAATAGAAAGATTAAAAGTGGCAATATGGACCCATTTTATTCATTCACAAGGCTTATGAGTTTGACACTGACCACGTATGAGTTTCTGTCATCATAGTCTACAAGCTTATGATTGTGATTGTAGTGGTTATGATATCTAGTGCATTCTAAATCACCCCCCATCAAAAGGATCTAAAAGGGGAGGGGAGTGGATGGTAAATCCCATTACCTTGCCTCTGCATGTGTTGAAGGGAAAGCCCTACTTGGTTGGGCACTGGCTGATTAGTTGATTTTGATGACTTGTTTTCATGGAATCCATTGAGCTAGAAACTCACTTGGGAAAGGTCCACCAAGGCAAACTAAGGTGATCCCATATCACTCAACTTTAGGCTTATATTTTTGTTGTTTTTTAAAAGGTAAAATTCTATGGAGGCTTTATTTTGTAGCAATAAATTACAACAACTATAAGCATCATACTCATAGTTATGAATTAGAGATCCTTTTCTTGGAATGAGATGCTTGTATGTATTTTTATTTTCAATTTTCCTTGCATTATGTTCTTCTTGTCATTTCAATGTAATATATCATTTTCTTATATGGACAATGATCAGAATTGTCCTTTTTGAATTTGTAAACACTTGTATGTTTTACAATAACAAAATAGTATGCATCCATGCGGGGCTAAGGAATCACACACCTTGTGTCTGAATCTTTTTGAAGGGTTTTTAGAGTCGTAACATTAAATTCTAGACACAGTTAAGACATGACAATGCACACCAAGGATCAAAAGAATGAAAGAAAATTTGATTCTTTATTCTTAGAAATTTATACTAAATAATTGGTATTTAATTTAAACATTTGGTAATGTTATTTATATGTCTATTCTAAATGATGTTGTGCATCATAATGCATATAATGCACATGTGCACCAATGATTAAAGTTAGAACAAGATTCTAAAAAGTTATATTTATTCTAGGGAAAAATGATATGTAGGAAGTTTTAAATAGTTATATTTTTAAATTTTTGATTGGACATTGTAGTTTTATTCTCAAAACAATACTATATTTTTATTTGTTGGAGTGTGTAACATCTACTTATCTTATGTGTGTGTGATCATATTTGTTGCTTGGTTTATTGGTCATTGTTGGTAGAGTTCCAATCTCTACCAAAAGGAGTTTGTTCCTAGAATTAAGGAGGTCGTTTAGGGCTAGTTGGTCTAAAGATTCTCTCCAACTAATTAGCTTTCTAGATTGGTGTTTGGTTGAAATATTGTTTCAAATAGTTGGTTGACTAAGATATTAAAACTATTCTAAACCTAAGTTTCTTATATTTATATTTTGTACTTTTAGAATGTTAATATAAAGCTTTCAATATATTTGTGTGTAATAATCTATACTCTTCCATTTTAATAAATTGTTTTTAAAAAACTTATTACAATTATTTAAATGATTGGACAAATTACCTTATAATAAAGAATAACAAACCATTATATCTATTATTATTCATAGGATAAAATAATAAATAACCCCATTAAATTTTCGCAATATAATTCTTATATAAACTTTAATATTTGTTAAACATAATTTGAAAACACAAATTTTCGTTTGAAATTTACACAAAATAATATAATAAAAGACCTAACATAAAAGATAAGTATGAATTTTTTAACCCAAATATTAAAATATCATTTACTTTTTAAATTAAAATATAACACTTAATTTTAATTTTAATTTTCAAGTATGAATAAAAAATCACATATTCACCTTGCCCCACATATCAGCTAAGGAAAAAAAATAGAGACAACAAACGAACACATCTCAGTTTTGTAAAGTTTGCCAAAAATATAGCTTAGGTCATTAAAAAAAAACATGAATTGGGCGGATTGACAAAAAGAGTTCAAATGAGCATGACAACTGTCAACCATTGGTTTTGATTGAACATTATATTAATGCAGGCTGTATTGTATTGGTAGCAATCAAATTTTATATTGTATAATTTCATATGGCGCGTTCAATAGCAGGGGCAGTGGTGGGATCGGGGTTGGCAGCATATGCATGTGAGGTCAATGTGACAGTGGCGGCGGTATGGATGACCATATGGCCAACTACCCTTCCTATATGCTCATGTATGTATGAATATATCTATAAATCCTCCACTAGAGTTACGGTCACGATCACTGTCATGGTACTTTAATGCATTGAATATCGTATAGCATAGGAAATATGGCTCGCCATACATAAGGGCCGTTTAAAGGGAGTTCCTGTCATGGTACTCTTAACACATTGAATATCATATAGCATAGGATCTATTGCTCACCATGGCCAACTACCATTCCTGTATGCTCATGTATGTATGAATATATCCATGAATCCTCCGCTAGAGTTATGGTCACAGTCATTGTCATGGTACTCTTAACGCATTGAATATCATATAACATAGGATATATTGCTCACCATGACCAACTACCCTTCCTGTATGCTCATGTATGTATGCATATATCCATGAACCCTCAACTAGAGTTACGGTCACAATCATTGTCATGGTACTCTTAATGCATTGAATATCATATAGCATAGGAAATATTGCTTGCCCAACTTGATAAGGTTTAAAGTGGTGCTTAAGCGTGGCCATTTTCATGAATGAGGTACTGTATGTAAGGATTTGGTGGATAAAATTATTACTGGATCCTGTGTAATATGAGATGATAGTATGGATATGGAGCATCAACATAAGGATCTTGGTCGCAAACACCACCCTAATCTTGCTAATGATGGGATTTCCTAATTTATTAAACAGGTGGGGACGAATAGTGGAGGTGTTGTATCTCATTGCTATTTCTAGAATGAGAGATTGAACCTAATTCTCCGAACTGAAGAAGCCAAGATTGAGCCCCCTTTTTCAATTATTTGGATTTATAATAGTTCTCCAATAAGAGCTTTCTTGTTTGCCTACCATTTCTTATCTAGATTGGAGTTAAGACATTAATCCATTAGTAAGAGGAGCAAGATGTTGCACATTTAGCCAAGGTAGAAAGGAGGAGTTACAAACAAAAATCAATCTCAAAAGGAGGTATAGTTCAAGCGTTATGATTCCATAACCTACCTTCTGACAACGTGAATTTCAATGATATTGGCCCTTGGCTAGCCAGAATTGAAAGGAGACCCTGTATATAATGGAGTTGAAACTAGTGGAGCTATTAGATGAGTAACTAGATGTAGTATCTACATTTATAGTGCACATTAGTCAACATGCATCTCCACCTAGATGCACAAAATTTTCATTAATGAGGGAGCGAATTGTAAAATGGGAATTGCATAGTCAAATGAAAACACATTAATTGATATAGACTAGGTATTATGTGGAGGCATCACTTTTGGTATCGTGACAGAGGTTGTTGGTCTTAACAGGAATTGGTAAAACACAATTACATCTCATGCCTTTTGTTTTAGTAGAAATTACAGAAAGTTACAGGGATATTGATGGATTTGTCGTATATATTGACACAAAACACAAATTTAACTCAAAAAGGATGAAATTGTGTATGGACTATCTCATTAACCTTGCAGGTCACAAAGTTGCAAGACTGAATCTTAGAGATGTAGCTCTAAAGTGAGACCAACGTTGGGATGTGACCATGCGACTTCTCTCTGAGTCACAAGACTACATTTTGGAACCTTAAAGAGGTATTCGGAAGCAGCGACCACCTTTGAATTGTGACTATGCAACTTTGATCTGAGAAACCTTATTATCCACAAGTCACATTTTTGTGTGGCAAATGTGCAACTAAATCATCCACATGTCGCAAATTCGCAATCAAAAAATTCAACATACAGTTAGGATGTGTGACCCACAAAAAAGGGCAACTATGTGATCTAATATAGGCGATGGATGCAAGTCGCATTCTCAACCCGCGACTTCCCCAAACAACGTTTCCAACATTGAGCCCAAACTAATTTTCTTTTCTTTTTATTATATCACCAGAAATCACACTTCTAATGGGAATAACATTTCCCTCCTAAATCGTTTATGAGTCAAATTATGCAGGCTAGAAAATTCTTCACTGAGGATAAGAACCATTTCTCATACTTTCTAATCACATGCCCTTCACCTTCCAATATATGTATGTGACTAACAAGTTGGATTGGGCTTCCTCCTTGGTAAACCACAAAAAACATTCGTAAGACAAAACTAGAAAATTGCGGTATGTGATGTAATTTTTGAATGCAACTACCCATAAGTCACAAGTCACATAAAAAATGGGTTTCAAAGATTCAAATTACACTCACAACCAGTCTTGTGACTTGTGGAAGGGATTTTGGAGACATAAACCGCACTTGCAGGTTCCAATAAACATGAAGTTAGAAAATGCAACCTATGAGGTGACTTGAAGGTGCGACTATGTTGTTTCAGAGGAAATTGATCCCATAATCACTAAATTAGTTTTCCAATATCATGATATTCAGAAAGAATTGTTAATAAACTCGCCACGATTACTAAATTGAAGGGGATTACAACATAAAAGGAGATTCATTGCTGCACAGGAAATGGTCTTGTCAATTTGGATGCTTTTGAGAAGTGTTGTGACATATTTATCTATGCAATTTGCATGAAAAATAATCCATAAACACTATTCTTCACCTCATTTTCAATAGTGAAAATTTGAATGACGAATATCTAGAACTTCATCCAATAATTCAAAGTACCTGGAAATCCAAATTTCTTCTAGATGTGATTGAAGTAATTAATGACGAATATGTGGCAACATTTGTCGATATAGCCACACAATTTGATGAGATGACTCACCAAATCATTGTGAAGCATTACCCTTGAACAATAAATGATGATGATGGGAAAAAGGAAAGTCCTCAACTTGATGAGCAATGTGGTATCCAAAATAAGGTCAGAAAAGTGGGAATCCTATGGTCTAAATACATGTGTCTTAACACAACAAGACAAGGAAGTTGCATTCAATATTTGTTCATGAATAATAATAGGTCCCTGCAAAATCCACTTGCTCTGATCACATTGTCGTATAAAATGGGATTATACAGGGGTCCAAATTAATCTTTTACTTTTATTTAGTCTATCATGTTTCTAGTATTATTCTTTGTCTACATATTTATATGAACAATGTTATTTGTTTTCAAGTGGTGGATGCTGATTTGCATGGAGAAAGCTAGAGTTTATTGCAAGAAGCCATGCAATTAGGGTTTCAACTAATAGACTAGCTAGATCCATGAAGCTCCTTGAAGAATTATACCAATCATGATGACAAGGATAGTAACATGGAAATCAACATTCAACACAACAAATAGATCACAACCCTATTCAGTAGCCCTTGGATCCTTCGTTTTAGTTTCATATCTTTAAATGGCTCCATCCTAAATCTCTACCCCATGTAATTTTTCTAAAAGAATTAATATTTTGTACTTGCAGAAATAATCTATCACTTGTCACGGTGGAAGTATGATGGCAAGGGTTGGACAACTATTTTTGGACACATGTACAAAGTTATTATTTTCTGTCACTCTAATGGAATACAATGTAGAGATGTTATTGGTAGGTTTTTCACCCTCACACTCGAAGATCGTGTTAAGCAGTGGTGCCACACATTACCTGCAACTTCCATCCATTCATTTGAGCAACTCATCAGTAAGCTTCGACAAGCCTTTGACATGTATGATTTTCAAGATGTTTTTAAAAGGATAAATCAACTTAGGATGAAGCCTGAAGAGTCATTAGAGGATTTTTCTGCTAGGTTTGTTCATATTTTTTGTGAATTTCCTGAAAGAGATGTCAATTGGGTGTATTTGAATGAAACATTTTAGCGGTTGGTTCTCATTTCTCTACAACACCTTCAATCTAAAACAAATCCTGATTCTTATTGGCATCATGATAATCTACAAGTTAAAAATTAGCCTGATATTATCCTTAATATTGTCTTGTTTATTCCTATGTGTTGGGAAAAGCCTTAATCCTCCAAACAGGGAATTACTGCATGTGAAATATCTTATCCTCCTTCACATTCATTACCTAATGAAATTCCAGTCATAAATAATTCAGATGTTAAAGAGTGTTTGCATGGAAATGAAACAAGTGGTTCGAATCCCAAATATCTCATACACCTTTTTGAATTAGGACAACTCGAAGATCAAGTTGAAATGGTATCTCTCCTAGTGACAAGATTCAACATGAGCCTATTAATTATCTTCCTAAATCTGTCACTGAGTATCCTCATATTATGCTTCCTCCTTCATTTGTTGACCATGATTTTGAAGCAGCAATCCTTCCCATGGAGCATGATACAAGGATCAGTCCTTTGTTGGTAAATCAAAATATTGGATTAGATTTGGTTCAGAGTGATGCTTTACACTCCCCTTCATTCACAACCCCAACACAAAGATTTGTACTAGATCATAATAGGTACTCAATAAATTCCATGGAGCATAACATGCATGCATATTTCTTGATTTCTCACACTAACAACAATGTTCAGGGTCTGAGCTTTGAATTAAATTTGGTTGAGACTGACACCCCTTCATCTAAACCTTCTCATTTGTTGTACGTTGATTTATTTCATGATTTTTCTACCCCAGCAATTGCTTCAAATCATTCTGATATTTATCCTACTGGTTTTAATTACAATCATGTACATGAGGGTGATTTTCCACCACCAAAGTAAGAGGATATTGAATCACTGGCTCATGATATGATAAATCAACATTCTATAATAGGTGAAGAAGAATACCTTACATCTTGGAAAATTCAATATGGTTCTCTGATTGGTTCATCTTCACTTATAATCCAATAAGAGCTTTATGTGTCAGATATCCAATCTCGTCAAATTGATGGCTTTAACGATTTTGATTCCATCGAAAACATATTCTCTCACACCTTTGATGATTGTCATTCATATCCATCTATTGATCCTACAAGGCCACTGAAATTCGATGATTCACCTTTTGAAAGCTTTGGGATTGATTAGGAAGTTGAGACACTTCATCTTCCACTGATGGTTATGTTATGTTCTAATGATCCTAATGAGACCCCTAAACCAAGTCAAATTAGGGTTTCCTCTCACGATTCCTCTCTTAGCACTATCTTGTCAGATGAAATCTCATTTTTGAATGATTCAAAGATGCATCAGTCCTTGTACCCTGATTTGTTTGTTGAAGAAAATACACTAGACATTGCTTCAAATCCTTTTGATTCTCACCTAGCTGATGTAGATTGTGATCAGGTACAAGCTGATGTTGTTTTTTATTCTACCATGTGCGAGGAGGGTCACATAACTCATCTCTTTACCGAGACTCTTGTGATTAATTCAGCTTCATCTTGGAAATCAAAAGAATCTGATCTTTTGAACTACCAGCCTGTTAATACAAGAACATATTGTAAAACCAAAAAATATATTCATTGATGATTTTGATGACACCTCTGATGGGGACCATGTACATTCATCTCTCAACCTTGTGAAACCACCCATGTTCGATGATCTATCATTTGAAGGTTTAGAAGTTTTTTAGGATGGTGAGGCACTTCAACTCTTGCCGATGGTTATGTTAGGTCCTCACGTCCTTGACAAAATCCATGAAGAACGTCAAACTAGGGTTTCTAAAATTAAGGTTTCTACGCTTGTATTCTCTGGTCTCTCTATTGCACCTGGAAAAGTTATGTCTCTCCAAAGTTATAAAGTTGATCATACTCAATACTGTGATAGAATTGTTGAATCACTTGAAGGATTTTACCTAGCAATTACCTCTACAAGTAGGCGACATATTTCATCATTTGCATTGAATTTAGGGTTGAGCATGAACTAATGCATCTCATGGCTAGATGATCATGGTTTTCAACTAGATAATTCTGTTTACCAGGATAAGATTGTTGCTTGGCTTGAACAGTCTTTTTTGGCACATTTTCTTGTAAGTATACATGAACTTGCTCCCGTGCATGTTTTACAGGTAAGCATTGTTTTTTTTGCACAATTCTTCATACTGGTTCTAATCACTGACATCTTTGTTTTTGCAGGTTGAGAACTGCTGCGGTGGCTGCATTGGAAGTTTGATTTCACATGACCTGATCTCCTCTCTGGTTAAATTAGGGTTTTAGGTTTAGCTTAGTTTAAAACGTCCTATTTAGGGTGTACTTGGAAAAATTTGTTAATTAGGGCTTGCTTTTATGGTTAAAAGTTTAGATAAGCTTTGCTGTGATTTCTTTATTTCAGGTAGTTGGTTTGTGACATAAAATTATGCATTTAGATTGCCTTTATGTTCCTTCATTTCTCATCACTACACCATTGTCACAAACTCTCTGCATATGAATTTCATCACTTTTTTATTGCATGGCTCTTTCATTTTATCAACTGATTTCTTCCTTGCATTTCATCATAGTCCTGCATGTTGAATTACGTCGTGCATTCATCTTCTTGGATATCATGCGATAGATATTGACATAGCCTTGTGTTTTTTATTTTCTGTGTGCAACCACATGACCCTTCATAAGCCTGAAGCTTTTTAAGCCTTTGGTGTTGTGACTAGATTTCTTACGCATGTGTGCACATGCTCAAACCCTAAAGGAGCTTCTTTAGCCTATTTGCACGTGTTGAAACCATAACAAAGCTTCTATGGCCACCTTTCCCTAATGATGGAACCCTAACCCTAATGATTTCTTATGGCTATGGTGTCTACTCCAAGTGGAAGCCTCTCATAGAACAAATAAATGAAACTGCGTCCAAAAGATGTCTCCTAGAAGCGTATTTCATTAAAAAGGAAAATACGTTTAAGTGCTTATGGGGAATCCTAACCAGTTCAAATGACCTATATCTGTAACTTGAACCTTATTTCTGGTATGGTCCTGGATATTCATTGGCATGTGTTCATTTCTCACTTCTCAGTTGTAGATATGCCGTGTAAGCAGGGCATGAGATCAAACCTAAATCAGAAGATCCTTTAGTTTCTGTAAAACAAGAAACAACCTGTATTGCCTGTAAAATAAGTTGGGATCCCTCATCCACCCTAGTGAAATAAGAGCCCAATAAATAATTCCAATGTGCACATGAAAGAAAATAAAATTAAGTAAAGATTAAAGGATTGAGAAAGTCTTCCTACTTAGAGAGGTGATGCAGTGACTCTACCAAGGTACTGACCAGGCTCGCTAGTAGCAGAGCAATGTTTGTGGTTTCTTGGAGTGACTCCACTAGGTAACTGTTAGTGGAGAAACACCATAAACCTATTTTAAAATTCTGAATACAAAAATCCCTTTGCCTTATTTTCTACCTCATCATTAACTAATGGCATGTCTAAAATTCTAATGTGGTGTTTAATGGCTAATAGGACCTAGCTGAGGCACAAGGGAAGGGCATATCTATAAAATGTCAAATAACCCTGGGATTACCCATAGTACCTAGTTCAATACTTCATTGCGTCATTAAAAAAGAATCGATCTATTGTAAGGACGTAACCAAGGATCCTGGATTCTACTCGTGGTTCACCAATTGTTGTAACTGCTACAACAACACCAAAATTTTTGGGCATATTCAAATTTTGGTTCCCCCTCGTGGTTCACCAATTGTTTTAGCTGCTACATTAGACCACCAGGAACATGATCGAATTTTAAATTGGCCAACCTCCCCATGAATCATTCGTATCAAACCTTATCGATGCACCCACCCATGCGATATATATTGAACCCATTTTTCTTGTTATCCCATGATTGCATTAGGGTTTTGGTAATTGTTGTCTCTTTCAAAACCCTATAGATGCCCACTACGTGTGTCTGCCTTTGCTCATCCTAGCACTTGGAGTGTAATAGGATTTGCGCTCTCATCATTCTAGTAATTCATTCTCTAGCCTCGCATTCTTTATGATGAAAATGGCAGGCATATTCTTCATCACTAACTATGCTTCATCTCTCTACTCATTCCTTGGTTTGCATTCTCAAGTTTGAATCCTCATGTCGTTACATGGAATTTTAGAAATGACAAGATTCACATGTTCATGGTAAATGGTTCACATGACATTCTGATCATTGGGATGGTTTATATTCTTTACAGAAAATGATTGTTTTTTACTTTGTTGGCATTATGAAAAATGTGTTGTCCTTGATGGAAACCTACTTAATAAGGATGTCAACATGATGGTAGTAGGATGAGTATTCAGGCCAGTACATATATGACCGAAATATTGGACAAAGGAATATCAGTTCACAAACAGAGGAATGATGGCAAACTAGTTAATAAAGATGCCAACATGATGGCAGCATGATCCGTATTTAGGCCAATACAGATGTGACAGAAAAGGAATATCAGTTCAGAGATAGAGGAATGATAAAGATGAAGTTTTAATAAGTATACATAGGTTCTGTGAAGCAAAGTCGCATACATATGCAGGTTTTGTGAAGCAAAGTCGCGTATACTTAGGTTTTGTAACACAAAGTTGCGTATACGTATGTTTTGTGAATCAAAGTCGTGTACAGTTCCCACACAATGGTATTCTAAATACTAGGGGTATTTACCATGGTATAGACCCATATTAATGAGTGAAACAATGAATATTTGATCTCATCTAAGCATACCATCTACATTACTAAGGATTTGACCTGTGGTATTGGATAAGTCCTAAGCTATATAATGAGATTAAGATCAAAGTGTTTGGTCTGCAAAGTGATGAATATTTCATGAATAGTTAGATCTGAAGCAAGTGTTCATGTAATGGGATATTAATGAATTGTTTGATATGAAACCAAGTATGCACCCGAGAATTTGATGATGGATCAAATCCAATAGATCTAAAATGACTATATTGATAATGGATTGAATTGATTTGTAATATTTATGTTTGATGCATGTTTTATTTTGTATACCGAGAGATGGGTTTGTTTTGAAGGTTTGATGTGCAGAAAATCTATAATTTAATAGTTGTAGTTTTGTACGCAGGTTTGATAACCTCAAAGGAACATATATACACGGGTTTAATGCTGGTAAGTTGCGTGTCGATTCTGCACTTTCGACAGATCTATACGCAGGTTTGATTCCTAAAGAGCGCGTATACACGCGAAAGTGATTTGTGGAAAGTGCATATATAAGCTAGGGTTTTTATGAATAAGTTCTCTGATAAGTCTAATTAGTCTTGTCGTGTTTCTGTTTTTTGTCAATGAAGTCTTACTTAATGATATGGGTTTAATAGTGGTGATTGAAGTTGAATTGATTGATTGAAGAGTGATGCTATTGCTAGCTGTATGTAATTGAAGATATGTGATGGTTCTGTGATTATTTCAGAGTAATTTAATGGCTCAGGGTGTAACATAGTGTTTGTTTCAAAATGGAAATGATTTAGTTTTAGGGTTCAATGTTTTCAGATCTATACACAGGTATGCTTCAAGGAAGTCACATATACAAGCGAATTTTCTAAAGTAAAGTAGCATATACGTTCTGACATTTTATTGATCAGGGTTTTCAGTTAGTTCAATGAGTTGATGCAGTGTTTGGGATCAATATTGGTATTTTGATTACAGTGATCTAACTGCTTTGGTTGTTTGAAAATAAGTTGATTAAATTGGGTCTAAGTTGGTTCAATGATTGGTTGATTCAGTTGGTTCAATGATTGGTTGATTTAGTTGGTTCAATGATTGAGTGATTTGTTGTAGTGATCAATTTCAGTTTTGATATTTAGTATTAGGCTTAAATGATGGTAGTGGGTCCAACATAAAATTTGTTGAAAAGTGGCCTAAAAGTTGTGATGTTTTTTATTAGGTGGATCCAGTGTGAAAATTTATGAAACATGGTCCATAGAGGTGTTGAGGGTTGGAGGCTTCAGTGAGGAAGTCGAAGCTTCCTTCCAGTGGTAGCTAGTAAATCTAATTAGGGGGTTGGAGCTCCCTTCTGGTGGGTGCCGGTAAATGAGATCAAGGGGTTGGAGCTCCCTTCCAATGGGTGTTGGAGAACGAGAGAAGGTAGTAGACTTTTGCAGGTGGGTGTTGGCGTGCTGGTATGAGTTTGCACCAGTACAAGATTGTAAGATGTTTTTCTTTATAATAAAATATAAAGAGAGATACGACAACATCGGTGGTTTTTCCCACATTGGGTTTCCACCGAAAAATCACGGTGTTCATGTGTGTTGATGTGTTTCTTATGTGTGATGGTTTATTATTTTATTACTACACATGGTTACTATTTAATTAATTCCTAATGGAGTACTGATACACTAGTTCAAGTTAAACAAATAATGAATTAATTGAAAATTTAGTTAACTGGATATACACTATTTGTCTGCATAACAATCACATATATACACTAGTTTACTTCATTATAGTGATGGACAAAAATGTGAATAAGAAATTGAAAGGTTTTAGTGAGTTTTAAAATAACGATTCATCTCCCCCCCCCTCCCCTTAGTATTTGTCCCATCAAACTTGAGTCTTTAAGATCTATGCATGTACCAAGCTCCATCTCAAACAAAAGAACCCTAGTATTTATAAAATTACTTAGAGGCCTCTTTAGAATTTATGAAATTAATTTTTTTCAAAAATCTCTTGGTTATTTTGTAACCTCCACCATCTATCTTGTATTTTGAATCTTATTTTTAAAATCGTAAAATTGAAAAACGATTCCACTTGCAAATGATGAGTCATTCAGTACACTCACACAATACATGTTGCATCTTAGATTTTGATCCCACTAAAGTAATGAGACCTAGGGGTTTTGTTTCACTAATAGAAACATTGTCTCACAAAGGCTCATCATGGAATCAAGAGAAGCATCGGCTCATTGGGTTAGAGAAGGCTTCACTAATGCTATCAAAGGTAGCTAAAAGCAACACAATTGTAATTATTATTAAAGAATTTCAATCATTATGCATTTCTAGCCTTCCTGATGGTCTTTAGAGTGACTGCATAGCTTGCCCAAAAAAGTTGATTTTTCTCACAACAAAATACAATTTGAGAACTGAGCTTGGTGGCCAACCTAATAAGGGTTAAATTGGTGCGTAAGCGTGGTCATTTTCACACATGAGGTAATACATGCAGGGATCTAGTGGATAAATTTATTTATGGATGACATGTAATATGATATGATAGTATGGATCTAGAACATAAACATAAGGATCTCGGTCACAAACACCACCATAATGTTGGTAACGATGGAGTTTCCTAACTTATTTAACAGGTGGGGATGAATAGAGGAGGTGTTGTATCTCACTGCTATTTTTGGAATGAGATATTGAACCTATACTGAACCAAAGATGCTAAGATTTATCCCCCTTCTTTGACGATTTGGATTTATAATTTTTCTCCAATAAGATATTTCTTATTCGCCTACCATTTATTATTTCTATTGGAGTTGAGATGTTAATCCATTAGTAAGAGGAGCAAGATGTTGTAGATTTAGCCAAGGTAAAAAGGAGTTACTAATAACAATCAATCTCAAAAGGAGGTATATTTCAAGGGTTATGGTTCCATAACCTACCTTCTGGCAATGTGACTTTGGATGAGACTAGCTCTCAGCTGGCCAAAATCGAAAGGATACCCCATGTAGAATGGAGTTGGAATTAGTTGGACTATTTGATGAGTAACTGGATACAGTATCTACATCTATAGTTCACATTAGTCAACATGCATCTCCACCTGATCGCACAATGTTTTCATTCATGAGGGAGTGAATTGTAAAAGGGAAATTTCATAGTCAAATGCAAACAAGTTAATTGGTCTAGACCAGCCATTATGTGGAGGCATCCCTTTTGGTGTCATGACAATGGTTGTTGGTCAAATAATAATTGGTAGAAAACATTTACGCTTCATGCCTTTTGTTTAAGTAACAATGCCATAATGTTATGGGGAGCTTCATGGAAATGTCGTGTATATTGAAACAAAAAACAAATTTAACTCAAAAAGGATGAAATTACGTATGGACCATCTCATTAACCCTGCAGGTCGCAAAGTCGCATGACCTAAGATTAGAGATGTAGCTCTAAAGTGTGACCAACATTGGGATGTGACCATGCGACCTCTCTCTGAGTCACAAGACCTCATTTTGGAACCTTAAATAATTAGTCAAAAGGTTCTACCACCACTAAATTACGACTATGTAACTTGGACTTTTGAAGCCTTATCCTCCACAAGTTGAATTTTTGTGTGCTAGATGTGCAATTAAATCATCCACATGTTGTAAAATCGCTATCTAAATATTCAACATACAGCTAGGATGTGCGACCCACACAAAAGGGTGACTATGTGATCTAATATAGCCGATGGATGCAAGTCACATTCTCTACTTGTGACTTACCCCAAACAATGTTTCCAACTGTCAGCCCAAACTAGTTTTCTTTTCTCTTTATTGTATCACTAGAAATCACAATTCTAATGAGAATACCATTTCTCTGTTGATTTGTTTATGACTCAAATGATGTACGTCACAAAATTCCTCACTAAGGATAAGAACTATTTATCATACCCGCTAATCACACAGCCTTCACCTTCCAATATATGTATGCAACTAGAAAGTTGGATTGGGATTCCTCCTTGGTGAACCAAAAATCACATTTGTAAGGAAAAACTGGAAAATTGTGGTCTGTGATGTAATTTTGGAATGCAACTACCTTCAAGCCGCAAGTTTCATAACAAATGGGTTTCAAAGATGCAAATTACACTCACAGTAGTATTGTGACTTGAGGAAGGGCTTGTGGAGCCATAAATCACAGTTGTAGGTTCTAGTAAACAAAAAGTTAGAAAATGCTACATGTGAGGCAACTTGATGGTGCGACTATTTTGTTGCAAAGGAAATTGTTCCCATAATCTTTAAATTGGTTTTCCAAGATCATGAGGTTTGGCCACAATTGTTAATAAACTCCTCACATTTACTAAATTGAATGGTATTACAACATAAAAAGATATTCATGGCTTCACATGTGTTAAGTTATGGTGTGTTCTATGCTTAGAGAAGTTTACTTCTTTTTATTATTGTTATCCACAGATTAGCAATCACATGTACATTAAGTAAAGTGCAGATAGAACATTAAACAATCGACAGAAAACAAGCCAAGACAAGAGACACAAGATGTGGCGGCTAGCCAGGGACAAACCCAATATGGGGAAACCCTTTGATCAAATCTTCTTTTATCTTCAATAATTTAGCAGAGAGAAATAGTACAAAGATCTGATTTATATTAGCAGTAGCAAACCCCAGATCAACCCTAAACTAGGGCAGTAGATCGTAGATCGAACTTGTCAAGTTTCCACCAATGATTTGTTCATCGTGCACCAGTCCAAGAATTCACCGTGCACCAGTCCAAGATTCATCATGCACTAGTCCAAGATTTCACCATGCACCAGTCCAAGATTTTTCCGCGCACCAGTGCAAGATTTCGCCGTGCACCAGTGCAAGATTTCACCGCGCACCAGTGCAAGATTTCCCCGCGCACTAGTGCAAGATTTCACCGCGCACCAGAGAGAGAGATGTGATGATCACTGTGTGTCCAAATGAGAGAATACCTCCTGTATTTATATACAAATGTTGATGATTGAATAGATGTGACTATTGGGCTTCTAAGCCTACGTGAGTTGCTGGTCGGCTTGATAATTATTCTATAATCAAAATAAATTCATATCTCCATAAATACTTATCAGAATTAGATGATCTTTAGATCAATCCTACACCTCTCGATGAGAGGAATCTAATAAAAATATTATTATCCATGAATAAGATGAACCACATGGAGTTTTTCCCTAGTTTCCAATTTTAACACTCCCTCTCAACTAGGGAGAACTCCATCTGCAATTCGTCTGTCGGTCGCTACTATTCGTCCATCAAATGCACTACCCTATACAACTTGTCCCCTGCTCTGCTCTGCTCTATCCTTCCTGCTCTGCTCTATTCTGTTCTGCCCTGATCTGCTCTGCTCTGTTCTATTCTGCCCTTATCTACTCTGTTCTACCCTGATCTTCTTTGTTCTTGTTCTGCCCTGTTTTGATCTGCTCTACTCTGCTCTGTTCTCCTCTGTTCTGCTTTGTTTGAATTATGAAGAAGAAGAAATGATCGAAGATGTATCATACTAAATCAAATTCAGTCTCAGAGTGTGTACCAATTGTCCCAAACCAGTCCTCAACCGACCCAAAGTCAGTGTCATAGTGGGTACAATTCCTACCATTAGTCCCAAACCAGTATCATCCTCCACTGAATCAAAGTTAGTCTTAGAGTGTGTACCACTGGTCCCAGACCAGTCTCAATCGACCCGAAGTCAGCATCATATTAGGTACCACTCCTACTACTGTTCCAAAACTAGTCCTCCACTGACCCGAAGTTAGTCTCAGAGTATGTACCACTAGTCCCAGACCAGTCTCAATCGACCCGAAGTTAGCGTCATAGTGGGTACAACTGCTACCACTGGTCCTAGACTAGTATCATCGATCCCAGATCAATGAAGGTCATCCTAGCATAGGGAGTACGGTAGATACAACGATGCATCCATCGGTACCACTATGGCCCCTATCCTCATTTCCCTGCTCATTGATTAGATGAGAGGTATTTCCCATAAGTCCCAGACTGCATGGGTAGGATGCCTCAACAGGAGAACTAATTGATCGTGTCCTCACAGGAGAACTAACCATCCTGCTACACAATCGTCATGGAGAACACATCATCCAAACCTCATAGGAGAACTAATCATCCTGCTACATAATCGTCATGGAGAACACATCATCCAAAACTCACAGGAGAACTAATCATCCTGCTACATAATCATCATGGAGAACACATCATCCAAAACTCACAAGAGAACTAATCATCCTGCTACATAATTGCCATGGGGTGTTACAGGGAAAGTTTTGATTCTCTTACCCTGTGATTATATGTCGCTCCAAGAAGTACCCCGCACCCCCCTTGGAGCTACAAGAGCTCCATACATCATAAAGGACCCTCATCAGAGGGTATTTGAACGACAGCAAATCGTTCTTGGAAAGTCAAGAATTTGACCTTCCCTAGGGGCTTTGTCAGAATGTCGGCAACTTGTTCATCTATACCGATATGTTGGAGCCTTATTACTCCTCGTTGCACCATATCTCAAATATAGTGGTACCTGATATCGATATGCTTGGAGTGATCATGAAATACAGGATTATATAACAAAGGAATCCCACTCTGGTTGTCACATAGGATCACGGTGGTATCCAATGTAAATCCAAATAGCTCACTAAAGAGCTTACGCAACTAGACTGCCTCACAGGAGGTCATGCTAGCAACAATATACTCTGCCTTAGCGGTGCTCAAAGCCACCGACTTTTGCTTCCTGCTCATCCAGGATATCGAAGCATATCCCAAGGATAAACAACACCCAGAAGTGCTCTTTCGGGCCACCACACTGCCTGCCCAATCAACATCAGTATATCCAAGTAGTCTCACATCTCTGGTAGTGTATCTTAAGCTATAAGTAATTGTGCCACGAAGATATCTCAACAGATTCTTGGCACCAATCCAATGTAAGTGGTGAGGTCTAACCATATGTTGACTCAATGTGTTGAATGTGAAGCATATATCTGGAAGGGAGTTCACTAAGAACATTAATGCTCCGATGAGTTGACGATACTTGGTGGCATTTTGTAAAATAGGTCCAGCAGCACTACCGCTTAACTTCTTGAAGTCAAGCTCCATCGGGGTAGTTACAGGCTTGTAGTCTACCATACCGAATATTTCCAATATCTTGACCACATATTTTCCTTGAGATAGGAAAATTTCCCTTGGCTTCTACCAGACTTCAAGTCCTAGGAAATAGTTCATCAGTCCTAGGTCCTTCATTTCAAATTCAGAAGCCAACTCCCTCTTACATTTGTGAATGAGATGATTTGCACCTGTTAGAAAGAGGTCGTAAACATACAACACCCATATGAGAGGTTTTTCATCTTCAACCTTAAAGTAAAGGTTGGGATCAACTTCACTCCTAGTTAATCCTGGCTTCATCAAGTAGCTATTGATCCTCTCATACCATGCTCGGGGTGCTTGCTTCAGCGCATAGAGGGCCTTCTTCAACCTGCACACATGAGATTTTCAATCATAAATATCAAATCCTTTGGGTTGCTCCACGTAGACCTCTTCTTTGATTGAACCATACAAGAACACAGTCTTAACATCCATCTGATGTAGTTTCCATCCTTGTGAAGCCACAAAGGTTATGATCGAGCGGATGGTGGTATATCTCGAAATAGGTGCAAATATCTCGTCATACTCCTTTTCTTTTGGTTCCTTGGTGTCAGCTTCTTGAGAGCTCCTCACTGTAGGAATATTGTTCACCTTACTGAGAGCCATATCTTCGTCAAAGGTGACATCATGACTAATCATGACTTCCCTTTGATCGTCTACATAGATTCTATAGCCCTTAGTATTTTCACCACAGCCCACGAAGATTCCTTTATTTCCAGATGCACCCAATTTATTCCTTTTCTCTTTCGGCACATGAAAATATACAGGGCTTCCAAAAATTCTAAAATGAGATATGTTAGGTTTCTTACCGGTGAAAATTTCTTCAGGAGTCTTAGAACCCAATGCTTGATGAGGGCATCGGTTTAGTACATATACGGTGGTGCTTGCAGTTTCGGCCCAAAGAAACTTCGGAAGTATTTGATCATGGAGCTTGGCACGGACAACTTCAACAATCGTATGGTTCTTCCTTTCCACCACACCATTCTGTTCAGGAGTATATGGTGTAGTAGTCTCCCTCTTAATGCCAGCCTCTTTACAGAAGTCATTAAACTTGTTAGATTCATATTCAGTCCCATTATCAGTCCTTAAGATCTTGATCTTCTTTTCAGTTTTATTCTCGATCAAGGCTTGAGATGTGTCACAAGACATGACACCTAGAGGATTTCCTCCAACCTGATATAATGAATCAACTAGAGACCTAAGAGTGAAAGCATCTTTAATATTGTTTTTCCATGCACGTACCTTGCCATTGATGAAAGCCACCTTGTAGCCTTTGTCTTCCATTGTCGAAATGGACACCAGGTTCTTTTTGAGGTTAGGTACATATTAATACATCCTGTAAGTTGATCGTATTACCTTGATTCAATTTAAGAGAGACATTGCCTACACCTTTCATGGGATATTTCATATTATCTCCAAGGACAATTTCCAGGTTAGTTTCTTTCTCTATTAGATCATGGAGAACTTCTTTGTAACTAGTGAAGTGCCTTGAGGCACCACTATCAATAAGCCAAATTCCCAATGAGTCTGAAATAGCAGAGGTAGATAGAGCAATTGGTAGATAATATTCATCCTTCTTATTGTCAACAATGTTAGATTCATACCTGGAATTTCTAGCCTTCTTGAATGATTGTCCTCTTCCTTGACTTCCAGCACTCCTTTTACCTCTGCTATTAGATTTGTCATTCCTTTGATATCCATGAGAGGGATTTTGATTATCGTCCCGATGTTGAGTCCCTTCTATCAAAGCACACCCTTGCATAGTGACCTGCTTTATCGCCAATGTAACATCGTCCTTTTCTTCCAACCTTGTCCATTTGTTCCTAGCAACAACAGATGCATTTGATGGAGGCTCAAAAATTCTGCCTTTCACATGGTCCAACACTTCTTGTTCTTCTAATGTTAGATCTAGAGACATCTTCCATCCGTGGTAGTCAGATTTCTCACAGAGCTTGTCTTCAGCAGGGAAGTGTGTTGAGGACCCCATGAATTCTTTTTGGAAAGCCTGCCAATCTTCTCTTCAGTGATTGCTATTGCTCTTGCTCAGGCCTTGTCTTAGCCTTAGCTCTGATACCATGTTAAGTTATGGTATGTTCTATGCTTAGAGCAATTTACTTCTTTTTCTTATTATTATCGACAGATTAGTAATCACATGTACATTAAGTAAAGTGTAGATAGAACATTAAACGATTGACATAAAACAAGCCAAGACAAGAGACACAAGATGTGGTGGCTAGCCAGGGACAAACCCCAATATGGGGAAACCCTTTGATAAAATATTCTTTTATCTTCAATAATTCAGCAGAGAGAAATAGTAGAAAGATCTGATTTATATCAGCAACAACAAACCCCAGATCAGCCCTAAACTAGGGCAGCAGGCCCTAGATCTAGCTTGTAAAGTTTCCACCACTGAGTCGTTCATCGTGCACCAATCCAAGACTTCACCGTGCACCAGTCCAATATTCGTCGTGCATCAGTCCAAGATTTCACTGCACACCAGTCCAAGATTTCTCCATGAACCAATGCAAGATTTCGTCGTGCACTAGTGCAAGATTTCACCACGCACTAGTGTAAGATTTCACCGCGCGCTAGTGCAAGATTTCGCCACGCACCAGAGAGAGAGAGATGTGATGATCAATGTGTGTCCAAATGAGAAAATACCTCCTGTATTTATATAAAAATGTTGATGATTGAATAGATGCGGCTGTTGGGCTTCTGAGCCTACATGAGTCGCTGGTCGGCTTGATAATTATTCCATAATCAAAATAAATTCATATCTCCATAAATACTTATCAGAATCGGATGATATTTAGATCAATCCTACACCTCTCGATGAGATGAATCTAATAAGAATATTATTATCCATGAATAATATGACCCAAATGGAGTTTGGCCCTAGTTGCCAATTTTAATGACATGAAATGGTAGTGTCAATTTAGATGCTTTTGAGAAGTGTTGTGACATATTTATCTATGCACCATGCATGATAAAAAATCCCTAAATGACATTATTTGCCTCATTTTCAATAGTGACAATTTGAATGAGGAATATCTAGAACTTCATCCAATATTTCAAATTACTTGGAAATGAAAATTTCTTGCAGATGTGCTTGAAGTAATTAATGAAGAATATGTGGCAAAATTTGTCGATATAGCCACAAAATTTGATGAGATGACTCACTGAATCATTGGAAAGCATTACTTTTGAACAATAAATGATGATGGGAAAAAGGAAAGTCCTCAACCTGATGAGCAATGTGGTATCCAAAATAGGGTCAGAAAAGCAGACACCCTACAGTTTAAATACATGCCTCTTAACACAACAGGACAAGGAAGTTGCATTCAACCATTGTTCATGAATGATAGTAGGTCCCTACAAAATCCACCGACTCTGACCATATCAGTGTAAAAAATGAGACTATACATTGGTCCAAATTAATGTTTTACTTTATGTTAGTTTGTCACATTTCTAGTATTATTCTTTGTCTGAATATTTATATGAACAATGTTAATTTTTTGTACGTGGCAGATGCTGATTTGCATGGAGAAAGGAAGAGTTTATTGCAAAAAGACATGCAATCAGGGTTTTGGCTAATAGAATAGCTAGATCCATGAATCTCCTCAAAGAACTATACCAATCATGATGACAAGGATAGTAACAGGAAAATCAACATTCAACACAACAGATAAATTGCAACCCTATTCAATAGCTCATCATGATTGTGAAACCACATGAGGGTTTCAACAACCCTACTCATTCTCCTCACAAGTACTCCTCCATCGATATGTACATAACAATAGTTGTGCATAGTTCAATTGGGAATGTAATAGCCAATGGGCACGAGAGAAGAGTAAAGACGGTCAAGACTCATGAGGGTAGGTGAAAGGTCATAGGAGTAGGTGAAAGGTCACCCTCCTCACTTCTATAAAGAGACCCTCATGCCTCATTGGAATGGACTTTAACACTTGAGCTTAGACGAGGAGTAAATAACTGATCTATGCTTAAAGAGCTAGAGGCACTTAACTCTTGGCATATAGGAGGGTGAGTTGTGGTGAGGCTAAGGTTCTGCATTGGATGTTGGTATGAGAAACCCATGTTCCATTGTTAGGTTTTGATGAACTGCAAGACATGTACTTCTATTTGTAGTGGAGTTAATAAGATGGTCTACATTTATGTCATTGATTTCCATGCTTACTCATAGTGGCTATATTGGTTGTCTGATATTTTCACTGTATTTGTAATTGTGCTTTGATATAGGAAATATGTTATGGACTAGGTTGTAGTTGTTGCATGTATGTTTGCTTTCGAATATGTGATTACTTCTTCCATGCCATGTCGGTGATATATTGTTAACTAATTTGCAATTAACCTCTGGCATGTTCTTGTTCATGTATGTCTTAGGCAATTTTGGTTCATTTATCCTCTTGATGACATACTTCTCTTTATTGTTGCTCTAATGTACTTGTATCTCTTTCTGTTGTTTGTCAATCTTAGGTTAACCTTGTTTAATTGACAAGGAATTTCATTCTTGTCCTCACTCTGACACCTTTTAATTTGACATCCAAGAGTGGAAACATTCATGGTGGTAGCCGGGCCCACTATTGGATGGGGCTTCTATCCAAAACGATGTGAGGTCTAATTAGTACTTCACACCAAGGATACCCCCAAGTTGTTGGAAACATCCAACACCACCAATAGTACCTTATTACATTCTTCAAGGTACATGTGAATGTGTTGAAGTCGAGTAATTTTACAAGATTCAACTATCAGAAGAGATTAATATATTCCCATTGATCATCGGTGAGAGAACATTACATTAATGTATGCAAGCCTTAAGGTACAAAAAATAGACTCTAACCTTTTATCCCATATGGTGTTCTAAAGCCAATTGGAAAAACGTCATTAGAAGGGGGCCCTTAAGGAACACCTTATCAACTAACCTGAGTATAAACAAAAAATTGAAGATTCATGATTAGAGAAAGAAAGAAACAATAACTTGTTGACCTAACCATGCCATAACTTGATGATTTTCATAATTAGGTCTTGTTCCTTTTTATTTTTATTTTTTTCGTGTTTTTTTACATACATACATACATACATACATACATACATACATACATACATACATACATACATACATATATATATATATATTCAAAAAAAAGAAGCATTCATGAAGAGGAAATATGGGTAGGAAGAGAATCTCCTTGCTTTACTACCTCCATCCCATTGTCTTTACAAATTCATGCTATGAATTCATCCTTAGACATCATTCGCTAGTAGAACTTTGATGATTTTCATAATTAGGTCTTGTTCCTTTTTATTTTTATTTTTTTCGTGTTTTTTTTACATACATACATACATACATACATACATACATACATACATACATACATACATACATACATACATACATACATACATACATACATACATACATACATACATACATACATACATACATACATACATACATACATACATACATACATACATACATACATATATATATATATATATATATATATATATATATATATATATATATATATATATATATATATATATATTCAAAAGAAAGAAGAATTCAAGAAGAGGAAATATGGGCAGGAAGAGAATCTCCTTGCTTTACTACCTCCATCCCATTGTCTTTACAAATTTATGCTATGAATTCATCCTTAGACATCATTCGCTAGTAGAACTTTGACTTTAACAAAAAAAAACCTTTGAATTTCATCAATAGACTTAATTTGAATTGATCCATTCTCAAAATATATCTCCACTTCATATGGTCCCAACCAACTAGTTGTTAATTTCCCTTTAAAATATTTAAAACTTGAGTAAAAAAGGAGAACCTAGTCGAACTGCTTCTATTGAAATTAGTCATGCCAGATCTTTTTATGTTCTTGTACTAATAAAATATATTGGATTGTGTCCTACCTAAATTTGTTGAGTTGATTCACTGACATAAACCTCTACTCATGTGCTTCATTCAGATCCATTCCTAGCTGAGTAATAGTCCGAAAAGTATGAATCTAGAACTCAATTGGAAGAAACACCTATTTCCTACACACTAACTCATATGGTGTGTAACCTATAGTATTGATCCATGTCATCATATAAACCCAAAGAGCCTCATTCAAATGGTTCACCCGGTCTTTATGATGAATCTGAAATGTCTTAGTAAGGATGGCCTTGAGTACCTTATTGACAAACTCAACTTGCTCGTTTTCTTGTGGATGGCATGGGGCAGATGTCCTATGTCTAATTTGATACTAATCCATGATATACTTAATAAGTTTAGACATGAATTACATTCCCTGGTCTATGATGATCTCTTGAGGCACACCGACTCTGGTAAATATCTATTCGTAAAGGAAATCAACAACGACATGCTTGTTAGCTCGAACTAATGCCTTGGACTCAACCCAGTTCATGACATAATCAATGTACACCAGTTTATATTTCTTCTTCCTTGACATTGGTGTGACTGGAACTATGAAATCCAAGGCCCATTTCTCAAATGGTTCGATCAACACCTATGGGGGTAATAGAATTTGATTTGTTTAAACCGACCTACCCATCCTTTAAAAATTGTCATATTGGCACACATACTTATTAACATCTTTGAACAAGTTGAGCCCTGAGATTACAATACCATATAGGTAGCTCCCTTATTAGGAAATGGACTCCACAAGGCATGTCATGGAAAGCCTTTAGGATGTCTAATATCTCATCCTCCTGAACGCACCTTCTAATGATAAGGTCCACACTTGTATAAAACAAATCACCATTGATCAAGGAATAGTAGGCACTTTTGTTGTTAATCTTACACTTCTCATGAGGATGTAACTTTTGAGGTAGTTTTCCTATAGCTAAATAATTTGCAATGTTTTCAAACCAAGGTAGGTGAGTAGAAACTGAAAATAACTATTCATTAGGAAAGTCTATATACAAAAATAACATTATTTCCATGTTGTAATGTATAAAATAAATCAAAAAATAGATTATCTTTACTAGGTTGATTTCAATCGTAAAATTTAATTCTTGCAATAACAAAATCCATCTCATGATCCAACCATTAGTTCCTTATTCATCCATAAGGTACCAAAAAACTGCATGGTTAGTGTGGACGAAAACCTTGTAACCGATAATATAATGCCTCAACTTGTTTATGGAATGCAACACCCCTAATAATCCTTTTTATGTCACAATATAATTAAACTCAATGAGGGTTATATTTTTGATAGTGTAATAAATGGCATAAAACCACGAGTCATCCTTTTTCCCAAGGACAAACCCAAAACCCATGTTGGAGTCATCCAAGGAAATATGGAAGGGTAGAGCCCAATTAGGTCCCCTCAAAATGGGTGCAACATAGAGTTTTTCTTTTAAGCTCTCAAATGCATACTATTGGTCATTCCATAAGAACACAACATATTTAGACAATAATTTTAATAATGGCATGGAAAGTTTTGTAAAACCTTCGATAAAGCATTCATAGTATCCTGAAAAACCAAGGAAACTTCTTACCCCCTTCTATGTTGTAGGAATTAATAGCTAAGATAGGACCTTGATCTTAATAGGATCAACCTCAATACTTGTAGTAGAAACTACGTGACGAAGCACTACTCCTTTAGTTAGCATCATTCGCTATTTTATGTTGCTCAGGGAAAGGTGTATGTATTAACATCTAATCAATAATTTCTTAATGTTTTCTAAATATTTTTCGAAGGAATTATTGTAAAAATTAAAATCATCCATATAGACTTCCACAAAATCATGGATTAGGTATGAGAAAATTCCTAACATCGCCCTTTCAAAGGTGGAAGGGGCATTATAAAACCCAAAAGGAAACACTTGGTAGGAAAAAGTTCCCCGAGTAAAAGTAAATGTTGTTTTCTCTTAGTCCTCTAAAGCTATTTTGATCTCCTGGTCCAAGAATGAGAAATATTTCTTGCCTGCAAAGGTTTCTAAGACCTAGTCTATAAAAAGAAGAGGAAAATAATCCTTCATGATATATTTGTTTAATTAATAGAAATCCACACACACCTGGGACTTTCCTAAAGATTTCGACCCTACAACTAAGGGTGAAATCCACTTACTATCATATATTGGGAAAATTAGATTTGCAATAAGGAGATATTGTAATTCCTCCTTTACCACTTCCTTGAGTGTTGGATTCATGCGTCTTTTATGTTTCCATACATTATGAGCATTGATTTGCATATAAATATGTTGTGAACAAACTATAGGATAAATTCCCTTCATACCTTGATAGTCCCATGTGAAGGCTCTTATATGTTCCTGTAAAATGTGGATCATTTTCTTCTGCTACTAGTCAATAAGCTCATTAGTAATATTAAAAAACTTACCAGAAATGACTTCAATAGGAATGTAGTATGGTCCCATTTCTTGTGGAAAAACTTAATAGTGTTATAAAATGAAGACAAAATTGTTAAATCACCATTTTTTGTACATCATTCTTTAAAATCCATTCTAGTGGATGATCATTAGAATCACACATAAAATAATCAAGTTGATTCTCCTAAGAGCATTCCTCGAAATTCTTGACCTGATCTACCATGCACATTGGTTGAACCATTTATTCATTGCTCACCGAATCATCGAACCACGATTCTTCCTCTGATTCTATTAGGGATTTTTTAGGAGGATATAATGTGATTTGTTTTAAAACTCCTCCATGAGAAACAAACATATTACCAGATCTGCATCCTATAAATGCATATGTAGTAACAAGCCATGATCTCCCTAAAATTGAAGGATTTCCTCCAACTGTTGATTTGGTCTACAAGACTGTGAATCCATTGGATACTCCCATGAATTAAGGATACAATCGTAACATCCAAAACTCCTTTTGATTTGATCCTAGATCTATCTGTTAATTAGTTGGGGTAGGATAAAGATTTATCAACTCAAGTTGTTTCATGGTTTTTGCAGTCATAATGTTAATGGCCACTCCAAGATCAATTAAAGTATTTATAATACACACTATGTTGATTTTAATAGAAACAATAATATTTCTAGGATCAATATATTTTTTTGCTAAAATATTTCTAGTGATTAAGTCAACATATTCCCCAACAAGATGAATAGTAGGTAGATCCTTGCACTTTCTCCTCGGTTTTTTTAGAAAAAATTCCTTCACTATTTTAGGATAAATAGGTATGTCTCTAATGACATAAAATAATGGGATCCTAACACAAATATTCCTCAATTCATTAACCACATCATACTCAGGGGGTATTACTAGTTTACTTACTTTCAACCTCTCTGGAAAAGATGGATTTACTAGTATCAGAGGTTGTTCTGAAGGTATATCATCTTGTTGAGGTTTCTAATGGGGTTGGAATATTAGGGCACCTTCCTAGAACGTAAATGGATATCCTACACTTCTTTAGGAGTAATGGTGTAAGTTGGGAAGGATTATAAATCAACTTGAAAGATAGGTTGGGATACCTTATTATTTTGGATAGTGACAGGTTGAATGTGAAACTGATTCGACCTAGGAGGTTGTGTAGAAGGAAAATATAGTTATGTATTCAAGGGTTGTTGTTGGGTAGATACCGATGAATGCTAATTCTGTGAAAATTGTTGCGATTGTGGGGGATACTAGCGCTATAGTAAGGATACAAAGGTGCAATTTCGTATCCCAATCCATGCCAACCTTGCTGTCAAGGCTAGTTCCGAAGTGGTTGCTGAGGCCACATATACCATGGTGTTGTAACATTCCAAGGTTTATATCGTAGATTAGATAAATGCTAGAAATTTGAAGTAGTAGGATCAAAAGGCATACCTTGAGGTCAGGGTTTCCATGACTTCTTAGTCATGAATGAGTAAATTTGCTTCATTGTTTGTTCATTTCCCTAGTATATTGCTTTAAGACCTAGAAAATAAGGCCAAATTCCAATGGAATGTTCTTCTGCACAGATAGCACAAATGGCGGTACTGTCGAGAGGACAATATTTCCTAGGGTTCTGCTTCTAACATCTCAAGCCAAAATTGGAAAGGGCGACACCCTCTATATTATGTTTCTTTTTAAAACTCAATGTATCGAGTTCTAAACAAAGAGTTCTCAATATGTCAGTTTTAAAGTCTTCTAGTCAATTCCCCAATTCTGTTATGGTCACCTTGTTAGAGGATGTTTTAGTATTTTTAGAGAAATCCCAAGAACCATTTCCAATTCATCCATGCCCATGAGAATACCTCCTACAAACATTAGTGATTTCATCAAAGGCAAATGAAAATATATGACCTTCTTCCATCAGATTATGCATGCTCATTAATTCTTTTGAAACACCCTTCAAGAAAAAAAATCATGTTAGGATCTAATTCATGCTGCTTAGAAAATTGAATATTGTGTAATAATATTTCCAAGTAATCCTCAAAGATTTTGTCTTTCCTCTACACCATCCTAAAGATTTCCTCTTTCAATTCTTGATCCTTGTAGTAATCTTGATATTTTTTAAGAAATGCCTTCCTCATGCCCTCCTAGATTGTAATGCTATTTTTTGGTAATCCCATAAACTATCACAAGTCAAATTCTTTAAGAGTAGCCAGACATGATACCAAGTTTTCAATGTTAGTCAAATAATCCATGTTATGGCATAAAAAATTTAATTAAAAAAAAAAGTATCAGGATCTTTGCTCACTAGTCCTTGGAATTGTAGAAGTATCGACGGAGAAATAATTTTCACATGAAAATTGGAGGTTGGATCAGCGATTGAGAAACCAAAGGTCATATCATCCTCATTCCTTGTTTGGTTTCCTCCCATGTGAGTTTCATCTTCACTCTCAGCCATTTTATTTCCCCTGAAAAAGTTAAATTCAGTCTCCAACAATGGATTCAAGTTTAGTAGCTGAGTTATTTAGAAAATGATAATTCTGCTCTACCCCCAAACAAATTTTCAACCTTGAAACCTACAGAATAGGAGGCAATGTTAACTACCACCTTGGATACATATGTCTCCTTCAAGTTCACTTGATTCTCCAACACCTCGTTTTTGTTTCTTATTTTTGAATTGTTACCTGTCAACAAGTTAGTATTAGGGGATCTCTTTGATTTTACTTTAATATTTAGAGTATTAGATTTCATTTACTGGACCCTTTTTTCCTTTTCCTATACTCATACAATACCAACATCATCTAGATCCAGTGAGGCAAAAAAATCCATAAAATTCGATTCATAGGTTCTTACCTCTTGTCTTACTGTTTTTGCCACTCTGTGTTTTAGAATGCTCATATAATTTAGGCAAGGGGACCTTTTAACACATAAAACCAATAAAGACCTAATTACTTGGCATCAACTTGGAAATGGAGTGAAAAATGTTAGGCAATTTAATTTCTTAAATTGTTGTACATTAAACTATCAATTAAGGGATCGTAAGCTG
The DNA here is from genome assembly GCA_031772625.1 of Pinus tabuliformis. Classification (NCBI taxonomy): domain Eukaryota; kingdom Viridiplantae; phylum Streptophyta; class Pinopsida; order Pinales; family Pinaceae; genus Pinus; species Pinus tabuliformis. The sequence continues at coordinate 576,678,034 of CM062809.1, forward strand.
ATGAAGTGCTGGAAAGTTATATGCAGAAGTAGACTCCACTGGTTAATAATCGATTACAGGTTATAAAGTTATATTTCTAACCCATCCTTATTGAATGTGGATTCATCACTCGCATGTCATATAAAAAAAATAAATATTAAGTTTAAACAATTATTCCATTCATTAACATCACGCAAACGTCCAACATATTTAGTAATTTATGTATCTAGCCCACAAATACATAAAATCGAACTATGATGGAAATGGAAACAAAACAAACACTTCAGGAATATTAGCCCAGGTCTTGGGGTTTCTCACAACTCTAGATGGATCCCTGGGCCATTATTCCTCCACAAAGGGCCCTCACTCCACACAAAGAAAGTAATCCAATTTGTAGAAATTTAAATGGCTCAAGAAATATCGCAAGTCTTTAGGATGATGTTGAAATGAATTCAATTCATAATTTGAACTTATAGAAGTATAAATAGACTCGTGCTATACATTCATCATGTAGGTTTTAACCCCATACATAAATTACCTGCATACGAATTCTAAAATAGAAAATAAACAATGCGGGAGCATAACACATAAAACACATATACACAAATGTTTTCCCTTGGATCCCAATACGGGGACTACCAGATTGATTTTTCATTATGTTGCTTTCAATGTTACAATACATATATATACATGCCTAAGTATCCAATACCATGGACCGAAAACCATCGTGCCCAAAACCATGTGCGAAAACCATGCACAAAACCATAGGTAGGTCCGCCCGCCTAATATAGAGTCCAAAAAATATTTTCCCCAGGGTGCTGCCCTGGACCCCATAGAGGGGGGCTAACTTCCCCCCCTCAAACCCCTTGTGACCCCCCCATTGCGCAATTGGCACAACAAAGGTGGGACTCCGCCCCCAGTTTACTAGGACAACTAGTCGTGGAAAGAATATAACACAACCCAACACATCACTTGTTTACAAAGCTACAAGTGCATCCTAGATTAGGGGGCCTTTCCTGACCAGGAGCACTGTAGGTGAAAATAAACTTTACATAGTAATGGAAAGTAGTTTTAATATTAAGTCATCCAAAATATTACAAAGTCAAAAACAATGAAATCAACCACAATAAAAAAGTTAGACTAACATTAAGGCTAACCTATTCAACCATTTACAAAGGTATATCAAGTTTAATACAACTTAGCTCAAGCTAAGAAACACAAATTGGTCGTTATAATTATGCAACCATTCATTGCAAAAATACAACAAAGGATGAAACCATCTAAACATTGTATATATATGAAAAAATCTTCTTAAATAAGAAGATTTTTCGGCACACAAAATATATCCTAAATGGTGAAAATATCCTTTGTTAGACTAATCACTGGTGTGGATATCCATGTTGGACTCTAGCTGTTAGATCATTTTGGCTTCTGGTAGCTACTTTGAGGGCTTCTTCCAGTAATTCTAACTTTATGCACCCAGACTGATACGTTCTAGTAATCAACAACTAGTCTTCTTGTAATTTATGTAGAAGAGCTTCAATGCCCAAAGTGATTAGGTAGATAAAATACACTAAAATACATACCAAATCAATGAATAAATGTTTAAAATAATGCATAATCACCTTAGTACTCACGAATTGCTAAAAAAATGATTTTGATAGGAGTAACAAGAAAGTATGGGGAAATGAAAGGTAAAGTAGAGGAAAATGGGTCATAAAAGGTGTTTTAGAGGTACTCTGGATAGGTCAAAGTTGAGACTCAACAACAAGACACCATGTGAGATATGGAAAGGCAAGCCAACTTCAGTTAAGTATTTCAAAATTTTTGGAAGCAAATATTACATGAAGATAAATGATGATAAATTGAGAAAATTTGATTCTAGAGTAGATGAGGGAATCTTCCTTGGATATTCAATAAGAAGTAAATCTTACAAATGCTACAATAAAAGGCTATGCAAATTTGTGGAATGTATTGATGTAATATTAGATGAATCTTGGCTAGAGAAAGAAGAAGAAAAAACAAATGGGGATAAAGAAGATACCATCTATGGAGACCAAGAAGAGATTACTAAAAATGAAGAAAAAGAAAAGGAAGAACAAACTCCATGCAATATATCTTTTAAATTTGTGCAAAAGCATCACCCATAGAACCAAATTATTAGATATTTTGATGTTAAAATAAAAAATTGAAGAAGAATGACCAATTCATCAGGAAAACACAATATTTCCTTGCTATCCAAAATAGAGTCAAATGAATTTTGCATAAGCCAATAAGGATCCATTAGGGGAATTTTGAGGTCTAAAACGGGCCTCCTAAGGAAATTATAAAATAATAGTGGAAATAATAAAATAAGATTAGATTACATCATCAACTTTTAGAGGGAAAAAAAGAAAAACTATTTTTTCAACTCATATTTTCAACTTATCTCCTTATGGATTTACTCAAATTTTGAGCAACAACACTCATTGGATGCAAAATTTGATTCATGATCCAAGGAGTACCCATGTTGCATACTCTCGATGAACCATGCTACATGAAAAATGAGAAATACATGAAAAATATGATTGAAATCAGATTTTTCATGTATTTCTCATTTTTGGTGTAGCAGGATCCATCGAGAGTATGCAACATGGGTGCTCCTTAGATGAGGAATCAATTTTCTCATTCAATGAGTACTCCCATTCAAAATTTGAGTAAAACCTTAGGAAGATAAGTTGAAAATACGAGTTGAAAAAATAGTTTTATTATTTTATTATTTTTTAAACTTTTTACTTTTTTACTCCAAAAATGGTGAATCATCCCCCATGGTTGACATCATCATCTTGAATTTGATTGGTTCTTATAAAGTTTATTTTGGTTGTACATTTTTCATAGGAGGCCCATTTTAGACCTCAAAATTCCCCTAATGAACATTGCACGAATGCTATGGAAGAATAATTGAATGAAACTAAGAAAAATGGAACTCAAAATTTGAGCCATGATCGAAAGACAAAAATGTGATTGGGACTAAGTGGGAATTATAAAAATGAACGAAGATGGACAAATTATCATAAATAAGGCAAACATTTTATTCAAGGGCTATGCACATTTAAAAAAAAACTTTGTTCCAATCACAAGATTAGAAGAAATAAGATTTTTTTTTTTGGAATTTTTGTGTTTAAAAGGCTTCAAAGTTTATCATATGGATGTTAACTCAATATTTCTAAATGGATATTTAAAGGAAGAAGTATACATTACAGACCTAGAAGGTTCTGACTTGTTTAAAAGGAACTACTACGTGTGCAAATTGAAGGAAGCTCTTTATGGGTTAAAACATGCTCCAAGAGCTTGGTATGCCAGGTTGTGCCACTAGCTTCAATAACAAGGTTTGAAAAAGGGGTTGATGAGAATGATTTATACATTAAGATGGAAAATGGAACCATATTGATTACACTTGTATATGTAAATGATCTCATTTTCAAAAGCAACAAAGATGATATGAGTCATGGATTTTCTTAGGAAATGTCAATGGTATTTTAAATGTCAGTGATTGGAGAATTGTCCGTCTTCCTTAGACTACATGTTTCTCAAACCAAAGAAGGAATATTCATTTCCCAAACCAAATACCTCAAGGATATTCTCAAGTCATTTGGAATGGAGGAATGTTCACTAGTTAATACCCCTATGGTTATGGAGTGAAAGTTAAGTAAAGATGATGAATCTCCTAAAGCCAATTCAACTATTTACAGGTCTATGATTAGGATTCTAAAATATATGATAGCTTCATGACCAAATATTGTGTAGGAAGTAGGAATGGTTGAAAGATTTCAGTCAACAACAAAGGAATAACATATGCAAACAACAAAGAGGATATTTCAATATTTAAAGGGAAAAACCAATTTTGGGATTTGTTATCCTTAGAGTGTAGGTTTCACATTAACAACATATACAAAATTTGATTGGGTAGGTACCATTGATGAAAAAAAACCCAAATGGGAGTGCATTTTTCCTAGGAGATTTTCTTATGTCTTGTCAAGCAAAAAGAGACCACTCGTTTCTCTTTCTACAACTAAAGTTGAATACATAACAACACCATATTGTTGTTCCCAAGTTATCTAATTGAATAAAACCTTGTAGGATGTCAAAATGCAATATGATCAACCAATTGTTATTTTCTGTGACAACACTAGTGTAATCAATATCTCAAGAAGTCCTATCATGCACTAAAAAACAAATCACATTCCAATATAATATCATTTCCTTAGAGAACAACTCTCCAAGAAGAATGTCAAGATGGAATATATTAGCACCAAAGAATAGATTTATGATATGTTTACCAAACCACTTCCCATAGAAACCTTCGAATACCTCAGGTAGAAGTTGGGAGTGGTTTCTCATTTATCTCAATAAACAAAGCACTAACTCAAGGGAGCAACCCAAGGAAGACAATGACCAACTTGCATAGGTATGTGCATTGACACAAAGATGCAAGAAAAAATAGTTAGGATCATATGAGGATGCATGATTTATTGTACCAACAAGCACAATAACATGAAATAGGGTATATATCATCCCTTACTTGTACCCACTCATCCTTGGGAAAGCATTTCCATGGAATTTGTGGGGGGTTTACCAACAACTAGGAAGGGATATGACTATATTTTCATGGTAGTTGATAGGTTTAGTAATATGTGTGTTCTAATTCCCTATAAAAAGATCATCAGTGGGTAAGAAGCAACAAAAATGTTATTTGGATAACCTTGGATGCACTTTGGGATACCAAGGAGCATTATTTCAAATGAAGAAATGAGATTTCTTAGTGCATTTTGGACTACATTGTGGGATAATATTGACACGAAGTTGAAGAGGTCTACAACATTCCATCCACAAACAGATGGGAAAACATAAGTAGTCAACATGACTTTGGTGCAACCTTTGAGGGTTTATAATCAGAAGCATTCAAATACCTAGGATGAAAATATAGTATATATAAAACACTTTCATAATAGATAAATCAACACTTTTATTGGTAAGTCCCCATTTGAAACTTCTTTTAGATATTGTCCACCTTCACCTTTGGATATTGCATATGGGAAACATGGAGGAGTAAGGGAGGATCTTACATGAGATGCTTTAAGGGATGAAAAATTTGTTGATAAGATCAAGCAAATCCATATTCAAGTACAATAGACATTGTAGAAGTGGTAAGAAAAATATAAGGCTAGGCATCATCAACAAAAAACAAAGAAGTCGATCAAGGTGGGAGATAGAGTATGGCTACAGTTGAACAAGGAGAGGCTACAAGGTCTTGATAAGAAAATTAAGGCTATGTAGTATGGTCCCTTCGAGAGATTGGAATATATGGGCAATAATTCCTATAAACTTAGTAGACTACCATACTTGTGCATCTATTTAGTTGTGAAGGTAGAGAATCTAAGACCTTATGATCTTCCATGCTAGATCAGGAAGAGGAGTATGCCCTATTTCTATGGAGGAGTTGAAACCAGATGCTCAGGCAGAGTTGAAAAAAGATACAATTTTGTAGAATACATCCAGAGCTATATGAAAGGGGAAGCATGGCCTTTGACAGATTGAGTTGAAAGGACATCTTCCAAGAAAATCTAAATGGTGCACTTGAGAAAAGGTGGAGGAAAAATTTCCTCTCCTCATTCAGTAGAACCTTTTAGGGACCAAAAGCCTCCAAAAATGGGAAGGTGTAATCTATATTAAATCATTATATTGTTTTCCATAAATCTCAATTATTTCAGAGAGGAAAAAATGGAGGAATCAACTCATAGGACCATTTTTACTAGCAGGGCCCAATTTGGTAAATTGGGGTCTAAAAGATTCTAGGAGCATTTTTTAGGAATCAAACAACTTTTTTTGGGGCTAAAAAAATGATGCTTTAGTGGGGCACCTTATTTTCATATTCGACACAAAGATATATTTCCAACTACCCAAGAATCGTGTCAATTAGAGTATGTATGCACAAGTTATGTCACTCAGAAGTTGACCTTCCTGCTTTCTATTGGGAATATTGAGAGGGGGTGAACCAATATTTCCCTTTTTTTTCACAATTGGTTATTTTATTCTTTTAAATTCATAGCATTAAATAAAACATATGAAACATCATCACTTCAATGATAATACAGAAAAAAAATCATCTAAACAAATGCTTCATTATGTATGGTTACATACAACTTTACCAGATTAACTAGAAGGAAGTAAAATACTCCCCAAGGGTTTTGCCAACAAGGTTGGAAGGAAGAAAATTCTCCCTAAGGCCTGAATAATTTTTAGATCCAATCAAAATGGATTTTCAGTCCCCTCAACTCTGCCACTACAACTATTGCTGCACTAACATTTTCCATTGCCACTGTTGTTGCTGCCACTACTACTACTGCTACTACTGTCCACTGTTGTTGTTGTTTCTGCTGCTGCTACTATCCATTGTTGTAGAAAATTCTTGAAACCTTGAAACTGATAATGACAGAAAAAATGATCACAAAAGACACAATATTTCTACCAAAATTCCGTCGAAAGAAAATAATGAATAGAAACACAATCACACATAGAACACAAAATATATCAGGGGAACCCAACTAGGAAAAAACCTCTTTCTTGTATATTAAGTCAATTGAGAAATTTGATCTATTGCAAAGAACCTGCTTCAAGCCTGGAGCTCCCTGCAATACTCATCAACTCTCCACAAGACTTTCCCAACACTTAGGAAAATAAGGCCTACTAGGAGCTCCTATTTCCTAGTTGAATTCTACACCTAAAAAATAGGAATTTGTCCTACTTCCTTGCACAATTCCCAAGAGAAATTGATCCGCTTGATCCTCAATCCTCTACAAAAAAAATTGTGTACAATGAATAAATATATATGTGTCTTCATTCAATCTCAATAGGAAATTCAAGTTGCATTACCCACTAGGGACAAATTTAGTAGTTGCAACTAGTTAACTGAGAGTAAGTTGAGTTAACAGAAAGTCAAATACTCAACTAAACTCAAGAACTCTATCTCCATTCTAGAACTAGATATCAGTTAACTAAAAGACACTAGATTTTAAATCCACTAGATAGTTAAATTTTAGCTATCAATTAGTCACACCTCACTAAAATCCATCTAACTCGAATTAACTGACAATATCTAGTGATAGGCCACATAACACATGTTAACTGACAACCAACTCAAGTATCTATGCGACTTAATTCAAATTACCATATTTCACTAAGGAACAAGTCAAAGAAGCCATTCCTTGCTACAATTTCAAAACTCCCTCTTAGTGAGGAAGTGATTCTTTGAAGAGACATCTCCACCTTTATTTATCTTCAACTCTACCAAGTTCTCTATTACTACAGCTTCTCCCTCTGAACTAGAAGACTTTTGGGGAACTTCCTTTGAATACCCATTATTTCCCACCATGCTCTTTGAGTTCCTCATTTTAATGTGCCTGGGTGTCTACTTCTTGATGTTGGGAGACTCAACTCTCTTCTAGGCTCCCTTAACCAAATCCTCTGCCCACTTGGCTTGAAAATTACCTATATTGGAAGTCTCTAACTGAGTGGATGCCTCCACTCGCCCTGGAGCATGGTCCTCATCATCCTCTTGCTCGCCAATCCAATTACCAACTAGCTTAGATTGAATTGACATAATGATTGAGGATCCATCTTAATATCTCTATTCTTCTCTCGCTCAACCACCACATCTCTACTCTGAGAACTCTCTACCTTTCTTCTCAAGGGTACACATGCATCTTCTTGCTCATCAGCCCAACTAACAACTAGCTTATATTGAACTGACATAATTACTAAGGATCTGTCTTGAGAGCTCTATCTTTCTCTTGCTCAACCACCACGTCTCTACTATGAGAACTCTTTACCTTGCTGCTCAAGGGTACACATGCATCAATGCCAAATTTTTAGAGGTTCTCGATCCTAACATCAATATGCTTGACTTGTCCTAAAGCAAAATGTTTGAGGTGGGCCTTCCCTTTGCTGAATAAAACATCATACCCTTTGTCTTCAAGGAATGCTACTAAGGTAAGGTTTTTCTTCAATCCTAGAACATACATCACATTTTTGAGATGGAGATGGGAACTAGATTCCCTCTGAAAGCTTAATGTACCAACTCCTTTGTCATATATCTACCATCATCTCCAAGCTTGATATGGAATTTCATATATTTCTCCTCCAAACTGTTGAAGAAATATATATTCTCCATCATGTGGAATGAAGCCCTTGAGTCAATATACCACTCACTACCTCAAACTGAGCTTTCCATGCAAGCTATCAATGAAAAATTGAATTTGAACTGAGAAGAGAGAGCTTCTCCTGCTGCTGCTACTGCAACATGCTTGATGGATTTCTTGTTTGGACATTTTGTAGCATAATGTCCAAACTCATGATAATGAAAACATTTGATCTTTCTAATATCCTTATTTTCCTTGCCACCATTCTGACTAGATTTGGTTTGGCCTTAGGCCTTCTTGCCCTTTGATTTCTTCCCTTTTCTAGCTAAAGTAAAGTTCTCCTCCTCTTCTATCCCATATGTTGGGCATGGAATCCCGCCCCACAACATGGTTTGAGTCTCAAAGCCCAAGTTTTGAATAATATTGTTGTAAAAACTCTGCGAATTGCGAGCGCGGAGCGCGAATTGTATGTTAGAGTCATAGGGTTGTCTGCCCTAAGTTTTGAATGTAGTGTCAACCTACCCATGGTCCGCGGACCATGGGATTTTATAAATAGAGTGAGGCTCTAAGTTGTAAAGTAGTTAGAAGGAAGAAGTAAGTTGACAAATGGACGGAGTCAAGAAGATAGCATAGAGAAAAGGTCTAAGTGCTTTGGGTCATAGTAGTAGGAAGAGGCTCTGCAGCTTAGTGCGTAGAGGCCTAGTAGAGTCCGCAGCTAAATGCGCAAACCCGAGTTGGGTCTGTAACTAGCGAAAGAGATAATAAAGAGAAGTTTGATTCCAAATCTTGTGTATCTATTTTGAGTTAGTATATAGTTCATATCTTGTGCAATTTTAATGTTTTACTTATAGCGCGCACTTGGATGAATGATGAACACTATTAAGTATAACTAAACATACATATAAGCTAAGTGATCAACTAATATTGGGTTAATAGTAAGGGATTGGGTAATAACATGGATAGAGCCCTGAATAGGGCTGCGTGAAGGCAGCATCGCAGGCTGTGAGGTACTGATAGGTGCGTATAGCGACGTGCACATAGGATCAAACCAAGGACCACCGAAAATCATCAGAAATCTCTAGGGTGCAGACACCTAGTTCTAGCACCCTCCCATACTAATTTGGGTGAGACCTCAGTTTGTGCTCAGTGGGTTGTTGCCGAAAGGGCCATTAGTACTGGGATTTGTTTGGCTAAATCACCTCTGAACCTGGGTTAGGCCCCTACAAGCCAAAAAATGGTTCCATTTTTGAGACCGGGATCTGCATAAGGGATGTCTGATGTTGTGTCACTGGAATCCAACCAAGAAAGAAATTGAAGGGTGGTTGGACAAGAAGATTCACGAGTTCGCAGCACAGGAAAATAGGAATCTGTGAGTATCTAAGGAACAGTGGTTGGAGTGCTACTTATATACGGAAATCCACGAAATTTTCTTTGCATCCTTTCCTTCTAAGCTGTATGAGTGGATCGTGAAGCTAGCAGACAGTCAGGGAAGGTGTAGGCTTGACAAACCAATCATGTGGACTTCGGAATTAGTGCGTAGACTAGAAGCATCAGAAGATAAGATCGCACGAGCTGAAAAATATTGGCTCGATCAAATTATAGGAGGATTTATCACTAAGTTCGTGGTATATATGACCGTCAACTACAGTGAGGTGGAATGACGCTTCCTGAAAGGACCGCGAGGTAAGTATATTAAATCTTTGAACACTTGGATTAAGATGCTACTATGTGAAAAGTGGGTTATGCGAATAAATTAATGTTTGGGACTATGCGAAGTAGGAAGATCTACAAAAACAGAAGTAGTGAAGAATTAGAAACTAGTCCCTTAATTTCACCCTCACGGGAAAGCGAGGAATATGTCGCGAAAGTTTCTCCGAGAAGCACGGTCAGTCTGATAAGGCAGCGAATTTCGTGCTTACCACCTCCAACTACACCGCCACCAGTCTCACCATATTCACCTCCATCTCCACCCACCCCACCTCCACTGCCACCACAGTTTAGTATGGCGAGTGCGATCAAACTACCGCTATTAAGAGTAGTAGGGAATGAAGATCCAGACTAATTTTGGTTCATGGTAAGGGAAGTATGGGAAGCATAAGGTTCATGGATGACAATATAAAGAAGGCTATGTTGGTAAGTGCACTGCAGGATCGTGCATTAACATGGTACATTAAGCATTCTAATGACCATCCGAACGCGGGGATCACAGATATATAGGCTATGCTGAACAGAGAGTTTAGCAAGCCAAAGTTGGAGACACAATTGATTATCGGGTTTAAGGAGATCATAATGCTTCCAGGTGAGACTCCATGGGATCTTGATCAGAGACTAAAGGGTATGATTCGTGAAGCCAACATGACCTTGATAGATGGACAACACCTCGCATAGTTCGTAGCATCACTAACACCGCATCCAAGAATGACATTGTCGCAGCATAAGTTATCCACCCAGGTCGAAGCTTTGGAGATTGTAATTAGACTGCATGAGACCCCAATACAAGATCCTGGCCTAGGAGTCCAAAAAATCCACTCACAACTGCAAAATTTATGTCTGGAAATGCAAAGTTTGAAATAGGACAGGACAACTCGCCCAAAAGCGTGTGAGGAGGTATGGTGCATAAAATGCAAGGGCCAAGGGCATGACAAGGACCATTGTCTAGTCTTCGCGAATTACTTGGCGGGAGGAGGGTCGATGTCATTAAGAACTGAGGCACAAGTAGGACCAATCACGGCGCTTGCACTCTGGTGCATGATTTGTTAGATAGGAGGAAAACACACTACGGATAACTGTCATCTATTGCAGAATTATATGCAGACGTCTAAACAATTTTTTTGTAATTTTTGCAGGTCGGTAGGCCATGATGAACACACTTGCAGAAGCTACAAACTAATGATGGATCAAAGTCCTACCTACAGGGTACAGGTTGAAATGCAAGCCCTCGACCCAAATGTAGGAATGGCACGTGGTGGATTTCATGGGTGCAGACGAGGACGAGGTAGAATGGGGCCAAGAAGGGGTTGCGGACAACTAATCTGTTACAATTGTGGAGGTCCAGGAAACTATGCCCTCGATTTTATGAATCCGATGAGAACATCATGTTTGTACTGTAATCAGTTTGATAATAAGGCAGAAGATTTCCCTACATTGATAGCGAGGCTGCGCGAACAAGGGGTACTCCAGCCTCCCCCGACTCAGAATTTGCAAATGATGAGGTCTGAGCCGCACGAAGAAGACTCGAATATAAACATAGTGCTTAGAAGCAGTATCACCACTGGTGATGATAAAGGTAAGTAGTCAGAAGAAAGTGCGTGGGTTTGCAAGGCTCCTAAAAAGGAACCTGAATTTGATTTAGAGCGCGTGAAGGAGACATTCATGGAGGCTAAGAAGAGTTTCACGGAGGCCTCCACTTCAGGTATTAATGATCAACTAGAACCAGGGATGGATCCTTCAATGCTCACTACCTTTCTGGAGACATGCATGAAACTGATACACGACAGTAACGCTGTAAAAGGACTACAGGAACTTATCACTAGGTGCGCGGGGTTAGGAGAACTGCGCGTGGTTTGGAAACTTGGAAAGCATGCATTGCACACAGGAAGGGAAATGAGATTGAATGCGCAAATTGGAGAGTATGAAATGGATTAGGTAATTCTGGATCTCGGATCAGACATGAATGTATTGCCAAAAAAAATATGGGAACGCATGGGCAAACCCACACTACAATGGTCTCCTATCTAATTACGAATGGCGAACCAGTAGAAGATCTTACCCATGGGAAGATTGCAAGGAGTAACGGTGGATATTGAAGGTGCGAGCGCGCTAGCGGATTTCGAAGTAATAGAGATTGTCAATGATAGAAATCCTTATCCTACACTATTGGGCATAGAATGGGCCACTGATATGAATGGAGTCATAAATCTGAAGAAGCGCAAAATGATTTTTGAGAAAAAATCACTACGTGTAGTAGTACCGCTAGATCTGGCCGAAGGAGCGCGATACACTGAACCGGTGCACGACGATGATAGTGATGATGATCTCGATTATATCTACAAGATAACCACATGAGAATAGGATTGGGAAATCCAATAGTAGATGGCAGGATTTCATGGGAGTGCGAAAGCTCCTGCACTTCGGATTCGGACGAAGAAATAGAACTATGGTAGAATCGACTGCACGAAGTAACAACGCTCAATTGCAACATGATGATAAGATCACTACGCTGTGTGACAATGGAAAATAGGGATCTGCCTAGGTATGATGGGTTGATAGTGGTGGATGAATTTCTGAACAAATTTGAGAGCAAGGTACCGGAACGGTAGCATTTTGACACTCTGAAATGGGCATTGCGCACTATACCTGCAAGATGGTGGTTACACACCAACAAAGTTTCAAGGATTGGCACGAATGCAGAAGGATGATGTGCCTACGATTTGGGAAACCACAGATGCGGCTAGTAGACAAGTATGATGGATGGGATGATCCACGTACACACGTTGCGAAATGGACCAAGGTCTACGAGGAAGAGCAACAGCCTAAATGGGTACATTTATTTTATCATACCCTGGATGTCATACCCATGAATTGGTATACTGAGACGGAGCTCCATCATGGTACGAGCGAATGGGATATATTGCGTAAGGGATTTATGTTAACATTCATGTTTGAAGATCGTTGGTGGGATATTGTTGATGATTTGCTATAGACAATAAAAGCAGCTATCTTCAAAATACCCCAAGAACCATTGGAATTACTTCAGCCAGAATGGGCGACACAGCTGAGCTGCGCGATAAAGTGTTACAACATAAATGTTGAGGAGGATGATGAGGACCCACAAAATATTAACATTCCAAAAACGGAAGGCTATCGCAAGGTTCGAGGACCATCGATTGAGGATCCCGACATCACCGCGCCACTAAAAACAAAGCAGGTAAACATTGGAACGGAGGCGGAGCCGAAGTACACAATGCTTGGGGACTATTGGGACGATGCCACAGTGGATAAGGTCACTGAGTTACTCCGCGAATACCAAGACTTGTTCCCGACCAAAATTACAGACTTAAAAGGGATCGTTGGCGATTTAGGGATGATGAAGATCACCCTGAAACCCGACACGAAGCCAGTTAAGCAACGGCCTTACCACTTGAATCCGAAATATAAGGAAAAGGTCTGCGAAGAATTAGGCAAAATTCTCGTAGCTGGAATTATTGAGACAGTGGAAGAATCCGACTGGGTGAGTCCTACGATAGTACAAGAGAAAAAGCAGAAGGGTGAAATAAGAATATGCGTGGACCTCAGGAACTTAAACAACGCCTGTGTACACGATCCATTCCCGACACCGTTAACAGATGAACTACTGGAGAATATTGGCGGTTAGGAAGCATACTCATTCACAGATGGGTTCTCAGGGTAGCATCAGATCAAGATCGCGCTGGAAGACAGGAGAAAAACAACCTTCACAACAGAATGGGGTTGATTTCAATACACCGTTATGTCGTTTAGATTGAAGAAAACGCTAGCCATCTTTTCGCGCATTGTTGTGGCTGCATTCAAAGAATACGTCCACAAGTTCTTGGAGGTCTATCTGGATGATTGGAATATCTTTGGATTAGTTAAGAACCATGTAGCAAGCTTACGCTTGATGCTGGATACTTGTCGCCAACACCAGATTGTGTTGAACCTTAAGAAGTGCACATTCCTCGTTCCCTTTGGAAACCTGCTATGTGGTTTGCAAACAAGGACTGATGGTGGACCTTGCGAAGATTGTAATTATTCTAAATTTGGAAGCACGTGAAGTGTTAAACAGCTGTGTGCTACCTTAGGGCATACAGGGTACTATAGGAAGTTCATCAAAAGTTGTGCCAACATAACAGCGCCGATGGAAAATCTATTGAAAAAGGATGTTACATATTGCTGGAATGATGATTGCATGAAGAGTTTGGATGTCCTGAAGGGGAAACTGGCCTCCGCTCCAATCCTGGTCTTCCAAAAATGGGATGTGGAGTTTCATGTACATGTTGATGCATCGTGTATTATGCAGGGAGCAGTACTCACATAGGAGGGTGCAGAGGGTGTGGATCACCCGATCGCATTTGCAAGTCAGAGATTGTCCAAAGTAGAAAATAACTATTCCACCACCGAGTGCGAGGGGTTAGCGATGGTGTACGTGCTCCAAAAATACCGACACTATTTACTCGGAGGACATTTCAAGATGTATACCAACCATTTCGCGTTGAAATACCTGGTCAATAAGCCTGTGTTGGGGGGGCACATATGTAGATGGATATTACTATTCCAAGAATATGATTTTTAGGTCATGGTCAAGCTGGGATGCCTAAACGCAGGATTAGATCACTTGTCGTGAATTGAGACGGGCGAGGAACCCACTAATTTGGAGGAGGGACTATTTGATGCACAACTATTTGCAGTGCGTGTCATAGACAAACACTTCGAAGATATAATCCATTTTATGACAATAGGGATGGCGCCAAAGGAATATTCCATCCAAGAGAAGAAGGAATTGGTGGTACGTGCAACAAATTTTTCTTTCATCGCGTGGCACCTATACAAAATGGGCAATGATGAGATATTGCGAAGATACGTACCTGAATTTGAATGAAGCCAGATCCTCATGGAAGAAAATGGGGGCATTGCAGGAGGACACTACGCTGGACTCGCGACCACACAGAAGATTCTTCACGCAGGGTTATGGTGGCCAACCCTGCATCAGGATTGAAAAGCGCACTGTAAGGCCTGCGACATATGTCAAAGGACAGGAAAACCATCACGGAGGGACGAGATGCCCTTACATCCACAAATGGCATTGTGGCCATTTGAGAAATGGGCAATCAACTTTATGGGACCAATCAAACCTCAGGTAAAGATAAGTGCACACTACATCATCACCGTGGCACAATACCTAAAATGATGGGCAGAAGCGTAGCTAGTCAAAGAGTGTACAACCACCATGACTGCGAAGTTTTTGTTCGAAAATGTGTTGACCCGATTTGGTTGTCCGAAAATCTTAATGAGTGATCATGGAACACATTTCCAGAATGGAACCATTAGTGCACTCACAGAAGAGTTCTAGGTGTATCATCAGAAAAGTACAGCGTACCATCCCCAAGCTAATGGGATAATAGAGGCATTCAACAAAATACTAGAGATTATGCTGACCAAAGTATGCAACGTGCAGCGAAATGATTGGGACCTGCGTGTACTTTCTGTGCTATGGTCTTACAGAACAACATGGAAGAAACTAATGGGATAGACACCTTTCCCGTTAGTTTATGGCGTGGAAGCTATCATGCCGATGGAATATATCATACCTAGTCTACGAATAATAGTGCTTATAGGCATGACGGACATCGAAGCTCTGGAAGACAGGCTAGCGCAATTAGAAGAACTCGAGGAAGAATGATTTTTGGTAGGATTTCATCAGCAGGTACAAAAGTAGCGTGAAAAAGCCTGGCCTGACCGCCATATCAAGTTTTCCACCTTCAAGGTAAACGACTTAGTGTTGCTGTATGACAGTAACTTTGAAAAATTTTCAGGA
The DNA here is from genome assembly GCA_031772625.1 of Pinus tabuliformis. NCBI lineage: Eukaryota > Viridiplantae > Streptophyta > Pinopsida > Pinales > Pinaceae > Pinus > Pinus tabuliformis. The sequence continues at coordinate 576,693,742 of CM062809.1, forward strand.
AAATTCAGAATGCACTGGCTGGGACCATACGTGGTTAAGGAGGTCACAGATGGCGATGCGATACAGCTAGTCAAACTAAATGGAGAACCATTCCCAGGCAATGTAAACGGTAGTCTCTTGAATCCCTACACGGGTGGGTTGGCTACTTGACTAACCAGCTGAAGCACAGTCTTCGCGACCCGAGGAGCCAGACAAGGGCGCGAGACTATAAACATATGTAGGGATGTTGATATAGATGTAAGGAAACAATTCAGACAAGGAGGAATGAATGCAACAGGTACAACAAGCAGCAGCTGAGTGCGCAACAGACATCAGCATCGCACGGGAACAGTTGGAGGGACTCCGCACCAAGATTGCCGCGCCAACAGAGTGACTCGAGGGTGAGTCATGATGTTTATTTTTGGGGCCTGTTGGGCATGGAATCCCCCCCCACAGCATGGTTTGGGGCTCAAAGCCCAAGTTTTGAGTAATATGTTGTAAAAACTCCACGAATTGCAGGCACAGAGTGTAAATTGTATGTTAGAGTCATAGGGATGTCCGCCCTAAGTTTTGAATGTAGTGTCAACCTACCCATGGTCCACGGATCATGGGATTATATAAATAGAGCGAGGCTCTAAGTTGTAAAGTAGTTAGAAGGAAGAAGTAAGTTGACAAACGGATGGAGTCAAGAAGATAGCATAGAGAAAAGGTCTAAGTGCTTTGGGTCATAGTAGTAGGAAGAGGCTTTGCAGCTGAGAGTGCAGAGGCCTAGTAGAGTTTGCAGCTGAGTGCATAGGGTAGAGTCGGGTCTGTAACCAGGGAAAGAGATAATAAAGAGAAGTTTGATTCCAAATCTTGTGTATCTGTTCTGAGTTAGTATATGGTTGATATCTTGTGAAATTGTACTGTTTTACTTATCGCGTGCACTTGTATGAATAATGAACATTGTTAAGTATAACTAAACACATACAAATAAGCTAAGTGATCAACTAATATTGGGTTAATAATAAGGGATTGGGTAATAATGCAGATCGAGCCCTGAATAGGGCTACACGAAGGCAACATCGCAGGCTGTGAGGTACTAATAGGTGCGCGTAGAGATGTGTGCACAGGGTCAAATCGCGGACCACCGAAAATCATCAGACATCTCTAGGGTGTGGAAACCTAGTTCTAGCACCCTCCCATACTACTTCGGGTGAGACCCCAATCCGTGCTCCACGGACTGTTGCTGAAAGGGCCAGTAGTACCAGGATTTGTTTGGCTAAATCACCTCTAAACTTTGGTCAGGCCCCTACAAGCCAGCACCATATGAGACTCCATCCCTTGTGTTCCTTCTTATCTCTTCCTACACAAGGTTTGACCACAATCTCTCCCAATTAGGGACCTTATCTCTACCATTCACAACATCCTGAAAACTCTGCTAAGGTTTGTGAAGCCCAAGAAGAGCAAGGCTCACATGTTATGTTGATGGAATTGTCTCTCTAACAAATCCAAGTTCATCCCTTACTTGAGTAAACCTAGATATGTATGTAAAAATGGGATCACCCTTTCCCATTTGAATGTTTCTCAATTTGTTCTTCAAAGCTAGTTTTCTAGCATCACTACTGCTTTTTAACATATCAGTGTTGTTGGGAAAAGTATCCAATACGGAATGCCCCTATCCCACTCTAAGGGTGATAGTACCTCAGCAACAATCAAAGCAAAGCTATCTAAGATTTCTTCTTTATGGAATGTAAAAGGAGGGAGAAAGGGATCCACTAACCGATATCTTCCGCTAATGGTTGATCCAATCTTCTCTCCTTGCTGCTTGCTCCCAGCTCCTTGCTCTTCCACTGGCCCAGCTACACCAAGATCCTGCAAAATGACAAGAGTGGGAAACTACAAGAAGCATACATTCATAATTGATTCAAGGATTAGAATAAATCAAATACACAAGTATAACAATACATCATTGAGACACATGCATATAGAAGAACCTCAAATGCTTTATTAATGGAAGAAGTAAATTTTAGGAAGTGATACAACCATAAGAGGCCCAATCCAGCATCACCTTCCTAGCAGAAAGAAATCTCCTCTTCACCTCGTTCAAAGCAAATCACCCAATAGTTCTAAACTCAAACCAACAACAATTCTTTACATTCACAAAATTCCAGCCTCCAGATCTCATGGGAGAGAGATCCATATATAGATTTTTGGAGAGAGGATGAGTCAGCTTGAGATGTGACTAGTGTCCTCTCCCACTTCAGTTCTTCTTCAGTTCTTGAGTCCACTTGGAGGTTCTTGCTTCCACTTGGAGATTTGGAACCTCTTACTCATCACTAGGCGAATTCCCTGATCCAAGTGTCACTTTGGAAGCTTCCTGGGCACTGACACATTGAGGAATGAGCCTTCCACTTGTCCAAACTTGCTCAGCGTAGGTAGCCTTTGTTGGAGTTGACATTCAACGCAGGTAGACCATGGAGTAGTTGACATTCAGCGCAGATGCTCAGTGGAGCAGTTGACATGATCCAGAATTGACTTGTTTTTTGAGTAATTTTCAGTGGAGAACTTATTTGGATTGCTGTGGTTTTTTGACCTTGTTCCTCTAGGGGTAGGAACAACATGTTTAGGGACTTTGGATCCCTTAGATTATGGACATTTCATGCTTCATGTTGTAAGGCACAAAAATGTCTATAACAGTTGCCCCCTAAAGTATGAGGTCGTTTATTGGGTGAAATGCTTTATCAGGAGGATCCGAAGTTCATTCAATCGCTAGGAGGTGACCTGTAATAAGATAGAGTACAATATATTATTTTTCATACTGCTTTCATGATCTAGCTGAGGCAGGCATTCCCATGCTCAGCTTTATAAATACATTTTTTTTGTACATAGAACAGACAATCGTCTGATGGTAGACTGATAATTTTCTGATGAAATTATCATCCTTTGAGTAGGATGATCATCTGCTGCACATGTCAATGTCTTTATTTCCTGAATATATATCGCAGCCCGGATGGATGAAACTAGATCCAGGGTCTTCAAACTCGTCCGATCTTCACTCTAAGTACAAGTCGATCCATGTGAGAATTTCTTGGAGTCGAACATGGAAAGACATCACTTGATTACCAGTCAATAATGTAAACTGTTAACAAGCGCGAGAGGAATCACCGATAATGATGATGACCCTCAAGGTACTGCAGTACAATTCACGTGGTGTGAATAGAGGACTTGGCGTCGAACACCACGCAAAATCTTTCGGTCGAAGGTCATTGATGTATACCTGTCGCCGGAAGTGAGAAACTTGCCATTGAGGCATGCAAGCTTCAAAGTACTGAGGGGGGTGTTCCTAGATCAACTTCTTGGATAATGAGCTGATGTCGACAAGAAGCGATCCGTCACAGGAGGGCCTTAATGAATCCCACATCAGTGACACGGAACGGAGCTAATGATTGTGATGAAGGTGAAAACGATCTGTGAAATATGATTCAGGGTGGCGGTCATGAAAGGATGAAAGATGATGTATGGCAGTGGATGGGACACGGTTGACTCTTTCTGAACAACATCTCTTGAACATATAACGACACTGATGCGATGGATCGGTAGCATTACCCCAAATATGGATGGTATGGCGAGACCATGGTGATGAGACCGGTGAATGAAAACAACCCAACCCGATATGGTACGGAGGAAAAGTGTCATGTTCAAGAGCGACTTGCTACCATTAAAGCTTTGAGTTTCTCCCAATTTTCCCCAGTCATTTCTGACCAGTACCTCTTTATTTTTGTCAAGCTTGAGGAGGATAACATATGCTTGTTCTATAACCTGCCCTTCGGGCAAGCCCATCGCTATGTTTTAACGAGCCTAGCGATAGGGAAACTCGTTCTCGTCTAAAGACAAGTTTGTCGCTATTTAACGTATTTAACGAGTCTAGCGACAAAGACAACTCGGTCCTTTTCATTTTTAGAGAGTCTGAAAAGGTACGTAAAGTTAACTCCAAAGGTCCTTTTTCGTCATCTAATCCCTTAAGTCCAAAAAAGTATAAAACAATACAAAAGGGATGGATGTTCGATAGTTTTATCGAGCTGAACTAAACAAGCGCTGGATCTTTTTGTGCAATAATCCCTCAGGTCCAAAAAGATTAAAATCTAGAGGAGGGATAGATCTTCTGGTCGGTTTAACGATCTAGAAGGCCAAAACTCGGCAAACTTTTCATATTTTACGAGTCAGTGAAAAGAGCTCAAAGAAGACTCGTATTTTGAGGAACGAGTGATAAACAGGGATAGCAGCAGATTCCAGGTACAGGTTGGAATTTTCCAATCACGGCAGTGTCACAAGGATGGCTAGGTGAAATCACTCTTCGCAGCTGTTCCTCAAAATAGGTAAACAATCAAGTGGAAGTGAATGATCGGCCAAATGAAAAGTGGAGGTGACGGTGCAAACACGACCAAGGCTTTTATGGCTGATGAATTTACGATCTCAAATGGTTATTTACCGGTTCATTTTTTCTGGATGAGCTTGAACTCTGGGGGAAGCTTGCTCACAGGTGCATTTATTTTTTAACGAGCATGAACTCGTGCTAAAACTGCTCAATCTTTGCATGCCCCCAGCATAATAACTCAAATCGAGGTGCATGCCCCCCAAGCTTCATTGCATTCAACTCGGTGGTTGGAATGAAGGTTTACCTTTGAGCTTTGAAAAAAGGGATTTGTTTCATTTTTTAATGAGGTTGACATAGTAAAAGAACTATCCTCATGACTCTTTGTTTCATTTTTTAACGAGGTTGACACGAGGTAAGAACCGTCCTCGGAACCCAAATCCATTAGATATAGAAGGTTTCATATTCCACCGTGGCCACTTCTGCCAGATTACTCGGAGGCGGTAGGGTGAAAGTACCCATTAAGGTAGGGTCTTTCAGGAGACCTACTCCGATATTTTGGAGCGAATGATTACTTCCATGGATCATGGGAATGCTTCCAGTAACTTGTGAACTGTCGGGGAAGAAAGTTTGTTGGTCGACGACTGTAATTCCTCCTTGAAAGGGAAATGCAATCTTCCTGAAGTAGGTTGACACAACTGCGGCCATGGCATATATCCAGGGCCTTCCCAGTAGGATGTTGTAATCGAGGTTTCCGTCGATTACTTCAACATCAACTTCTACTGTTTTGCCCCCCAGTTCAACTTGCAAGTTACTTAAAATCCCGTATGGAGTATATGATCGTCCATCAAATGCTTTTAACGTCGTCACAGACTGTGACAAGGTTGGAGATCCTAAAGTTTTCCAGCAACTCATCGACATAATACATGTAGATTCCCCCTCATCAATAATTGTTCGATGAACAGTTTTGTTGAGGGTTTTCACTTGAATAAGGAAAGCTAGTTGAGCTAGTAACTGAGGGTCATATCCTTTATGATCAAAGGCCACAAGATCAGAATCCATTGGGCCAATCCCACCTATTGCTGATAATAAAGCTTGCTCTTGGGAGGGGCAATTTTGCGGTACCTCAAGTGTCGACATAGCGGACGATGATTGAGCCAGGTCCTCTATATAATTCTGTGCTATTTTGGCACGTGGATTAAATGTCGATTTGTGTACTACTCCCTTTGGCGGCTTTATCATTCGCTCAGGAACGATGGGTGGCACAACTTCGATTAAAGTTGTTGTCGAACTACTAGGTTGTTCATTAGCCTTGTTGTTCGACAGCTTTGGATTCCTGTAATCCATATTCTTCGTCAAAGCATTATTTTGCTGCTTTGATACAGACAACATAAGCACTTGGGATCGGGAAGCATTTTGATTAGCAACCAGATTTTGACCTGGATTGGGAAACGGATCAGTCAATACTGCTGGGGTCTTTGAACTCTTAAAGAGTTTCTTAACTTTAGCTATATGTGGACACTCTTTCGTCTAATGATCCTCATCGCATATATGACACCCTGTAGGGGGTTTCCTTTTTCTCCCTTTCTTTTTCTTCTTGCCCCCTGGTTGCTTCAGTTGTTTGCCCTTGTCGGTCGACATGGCATTTACTTCCGAGGCAAGAAGTTCCTCATTTGCATTTTGACTAGAAATTTTGTGTTTGCCAATCACGCCATCGCCGGTGCGAGAGTCATTGTTTGATTTAGGAGGAGGAGGAATTGAGAATTCCGGTCTAGGGGCGTCAGGTATTTTGTCGTAGAGCGTGCCAGACTGAGTATAGACCAAGTCTAGATATTGCGCACGAGCGATAACCTGCTCTTCCGTTACGACTCCCCCCTTTGCCACATCTTCCGTGATGGCAGGAAGTAATGACTTGATAAACCATTCAGCTAATAGCTGATCGGGAATGTACGTTTTTACCATCCTACGACGACGTCACCACTCATGTATATGATCAGATATGTGGGTGGCGGTCGTCTGTTTGAAGTTGGTAAGGAGTTCTGTTCCCGTTTCATACCTTATTGGTAATTGAAAATGGGTTAAAAAGGTTGTGGCTAAGGTACTGAAGTTGTCGAACGAAGCTCTAGGCAATTCAATGTACCATTTTGCCACTGGACCCGTTAACGTCCTCTGAAGGAGGCGAAGTCTTATCGAATCATCATTCAGGGTGTTTGATGAACACCATAGATGGAATGTCATCACATGATTCGATGGATCTTCTCCCGGATTTCCATTAAATTTAGGAATATCTGACGGAAGTTTATGCGGAATCGCTGGCCACCAAGGGGCATAAGCAATTGGATCATTCGTCAGCCGGTTTAGATCTGGTAATTCTAGAGTTGCTACAAAGGGCAACTGTTGATTCAGGTTAGGCGAAGCATACCCAGGATAGATGGAATCGCCTGAGCAATGGGTCTTTGCAAACCAGCATAATGCTGGCAACTTTGACAAGTTTGATGGGCATAACCATTATAGTATGGTTGCCCATTACTTACAAAGACTTGTTGCTCAGGTCCTTGGTATGATTGCTGGAATGGCGGTTGTTGAGATTGAACCAGCTCTGGTTGTTGGACCATTTGCTGTCGACCAACACTGGATGATTGACCAAGATGAGGAGTCACAGTACTTGTTTGAGCCTGAGTCGCTCCAGATAAGGAGGCACTAACCTGAGATTGTGATTGAGTCATTGAGACAAGAGGCTGTTGTATTGCAACCTGAGAAACTTGGGGTTGACATACAACAGGTGGAGCTTGTACTTGCGACGCATTCACCATAACAGGTATGGTGGGAATATTCGACACAGGGTGTACTGGTTGCATTGAATATACAACTCCTGGTTGTTGAGGCAGTATTGGTAACCAACCGCTGGATGTAATTCCAGTTTGACCTGAACTTTGTTGTAAACCCCCATATGGTTGTTCTCTGGGAGGGAACAATGAAAGAGCATACTGCCCTCCATATGGTGGAAATCCAGTACTTAAAGGGTAGATTGGCCTTCGAAGACACATTGGATCAGTTTGTTGAGTTTCAACATAAGAAATACCAGATGATAATCCGGATGAAGAAATAGGAACTAACCATGTCGTCGTCCCTAATGGGACTCCGGCTTGTTGTTGATAACTTGCCGGCTCAGATGGTATACCGGCGTACATCGTTGGAGTAGCAGCAGGAGGCTCTGCTGCTGCTGTGTCGGACGACACAGTCCTAGATGTCGACGGTTGTTCAGACATATCTAGTCTATCCAAAAGATTTCTTAGCGATTCCACAAGAACTTGTGATGAAGGGAGACTAACTTCGAAGGTCAACGAGGGAGAGGTGATGATTATCCCGTTTAAAATAAATTTTTAACGACGCTTTAGACACAACTTGCTTTTTCACTTTTAAAGAGTCGAGAAAAAGCTAAAGATGACTCTAGTCTCCTTCGATGTTTTAATGAGCCCGAAGTGACAAATGCTCAGATGGACTTTTTCTGTTATAGAGTCTGAAAAAGGCCAAAAGAAACTGCTCTGGAGTTCTAGGCAGAGGGTGTGCCAAACTTTTCGCAAAACCACAGAATACGTTTTACGGTACGGGTGGTCGATCTTCGTGAATGTTGTGTTCACTGCATTGCGATCAGTAGGGCGGCCGACACGGCTTCCTATGGATAAAGGCTTTATTCCTATAGGGGTCTCCCAATATATACGCGACGGTACGTGGGAGCACAAGTCTGTATTGATACTTATCGCTTCACCGTGGAGGAATCACCCAACCACTCAACGATAAGATATCACGTTTAACGACGCCGGAACACGTCTCTAGCTTAGACCTCTATGTGTTTGTGTTATGTTTCAAAGCGTTGTTATGTAAATTCAATTTATTTTAGGTTGATCTTGTTTAGCAGTTTGCCTTTATGGATCACCACGAGATGTATGGTACAACTCCTAAATGCAGTCAAAAGATGAGAAGCAAGCTTTTCAATCTTTTCAACTTATGAAAATCTTAACTACTGAGGGAAAAGAAAGACATCATCTTTTCACATAGATCATAGAGCACACACTAATGCACTTTTTCCTAAATCAACATGCAAGCTGTCAAAATGCACATGCACAATGCAGGTATTTCTTTTCTCTTTCTTAATGTTGATGTATTACAAAAAGAAAGCTGTTGTATAACTTTGAGTTCGATTTCAAGTGAAAACAAACAAGATTTTGTCCAAAATCAAAAGACACCTTAAGATTTACTTATTTCAACACTAGAAATACATAAATTCAAACCATATGATGAAAGCAAAAGCTCAATCAGCTATGAACAACAAACAAACTAACTCTTAAGATCAAAACGACACTTATCACAGGTCTAGATCTAAGAGGCCACAGCAAGACTAGTTCACTTTTGTTATGGGAAACTGCAAATGATGTAAGAAATACACAAAGAACAAATACAGTTTCTTTATACAACCGAGGCGGAATAGTGGCAAAGAAAGGTGGTTTCAGATAGGTACATTGACTGATAACAGGTTGCAAAAACAGGGATGAAAACAGGGCAACAGAAAGCAGAGAACCCCAGTTGCACAAGGCATAACTGGTTCAGTGCAACCTCAACACTATCAGTTTGACATTCAGCGTAGGTAGCCTTCACGGGACCTGCGTTGAAATGCAGACTGCCTTCACAACAGTTGCGCTGAAGGAGAAACTCTCGTTTCCCCTGGGTTCTGGGTCACAGATTGCTCAAAAATCTAAGTATGGGGGATTTACGCAGTGCATTATATTAGATATCATTTTTGGGATTCAACTGCGTTAAGTAAGTCATTCAAACGTATGACCATTTCCATGAGAGGTAGTCGTAACTGACTAATTTCTCATGATTTTTTGAATAGTTCACTTAGCACTCATTGCATCGGGTGATGCTCACAGGGGTGAAGAAGTGGGATTGAAACTAGTGAAATGTGGAGAACGAATCACATAGCATCAATCATCACTTCTGGGGCTTGCACCCGGTAACCAGGACTTCCCAGGAGGTCACCCATCCCAGAACTCCTCTGGCTCAAGCGCACTTAACTGTGGAGTTTTTCCCACAATCAAGCCCACTTAGCTTGCTACCCCATTTGCAAAACCTTAGCAAGTATTGTGCCTCATGAACCATTCAAGTAGAGATCCCTTGACTCTTTTTGAATTTAAGTATGGGGGATTTACGCAGTGCATTATATTAGATATCATTTTTGGGATTCAACTGCGTTAAGTAAGTCATTCAAACGTATGACCATTTCCAGTTTTTGGCCAAATCAAAGCTACCAATCAAGTACACACTAAAGGATGATTTAAAGGAGGATGAAAAGATATCACTAAGAGCTGTTCAGAGTCCTTGTGGATCAGCTCTTCAAATCATAAACATGCCCAGAAACTGAGCTAGAGTAGCTGCCCTCCACTTTGCATTTGAAAGATCCAAATGCAGTTCGATTCGGTACTCCCTGTGTTTAGGAAATTAATAGCAAAAACACAAACAAACCAACAAGATATGATCCCTAGCGGAGTCGCCAATTTGTTGTTGGGAAAAGTATCCAATACGGAATGCCCCTATCCCACTCTAAGGGTGATAGTACCTCAGCAACAATCAAAGCAAAGCTATCTAAGATTTCTTCTTTATGGAATGTAAAAGGAGGGAGAAAGGGATCCACTAACCGATATCTTCCGCTAATGGTTGATCCAATCTTCTCTCCTTGCTGCTTGCTCCCAGCTCCTTGCTCTTCCACTGGCCCAGCTACACCAAGATCCTGCAAAATGACAAGAGAGGGAAACTACAAGAAGCATACATTCATAATTGATTCAAGGATTAGAATAAATCAAATACACAAGTATAACAATACATCATTGAGACACATGCATATAGAAGAACCTCAAATGCTTTATTAATGGAAGAAGTAAAGTTCAGGAAGTGATACAACCATAAGAGGCCCAATCCAGCATCACCTTCCCAGCAGAAAGAAATCTCCTCTTCACCTCCTTCAAAGCAAATCACCCAATAGTTCTAAACTCAAACCAATAGCAATTCTTTACATTCACAAAATTCCAGCCTCCAGATCTCATGGGAGAGAGATCCATATATAGATTTTTGGAGAGAGGATGAGTCAGCCTGAGATGTGACTAGTGTCCTCTCCCACTTCAGTTCTTGAGTCCACTTGGAGGTTCTTGCTTCCACTTGGAGATTTGGAACCTCTTACTCATCACTAGGCGAATTCCCTGATCCAAGTGTCACTTTGGAAGCTTCCTGGGCATTGACACATTGAGGAATGAGCCTTCCACTTGTCCAAACTCGCTCAGCGCAGGTAGCCTTTGTTGGAGTTGACATTCAACGCAGGTAGACCATGGAGCAGTTGACATTCAGCGCAGATGCTCAGTGGAGCAGTTGACATGATCCAGAATTGACTTGTTTTTGAGTAATTTTCAGTGGAGAACTTATTTGGATTGCTGTGGTTTGTTGACCTTGTTCCTCTAGGGGTAGGAACAACATGTTTAGGGACTTTGGATCCCTTAGATTATGGACATTTCATGATTCATGTTGTAAGGCACAAAAATTTCTATAACAATCAGTAAGGACCTTCCACATATAGAATGGATTTTCCTTCCCATACAAATTTGGAACAATATGGTCTCTGACACCTTCTAGGATCATCCTCGTAGCATTGGCAATATCCTTATTCCATTGAGTCAGTTGTTGTGCATATGATGCAAGAGGTTTGGGAATATCAATATTCATGTATTCTTAAACCCCATTATCATCTAACACCCCATCTATTCTTTCCTTCCATGCACATCAATTTGAGGTCCCTCCTAGGGCATGCTCTATCCTCAAACCATAGGATGACATGATTCCCAAACTTGTAGAATTCCTGCACTAATGGATCTCCTCTTCAATGCGCTTTGAATTTGATCAAGGAACTTGGTCTCTATCATTTTTTCTACTTTGATACCATGTAGAAAATCCTTGAAACCTTGCAACCACAAATGAGAGGAAAAATGATCACAAAAGGCACAATATTTCTCTACCAAAAATATGTGGAAAGAAAACAATGAATAGAAACACAATGACACATAGAACACAAGATGTATCTGGGGAACCCAACTAGGAAAAACCCATATTACTTGCATATTAAATCGATTTAGAAATCTAACCTATTACATATAATTTTGTTCACTCTTGAAGCTCCCTGCAATACTGATCAACTCTCCACAAGAATTTCCCAACACTTAGGCAAATAAGGCATGCTAGGAGCTCCTATTTCCTACTACAATTATGCCCCTAAAAAACAAGAATTTCTCCTATTTCCTTGTGCAATTCCTAAGATAAATTTCTTTGCTAGATCCTCGAGGATCTACACAAAAACATGTGTACAATCAATAAATAGATCTATGCCTTCATTCAATCTCAAAAGGAAATTCAAATTGCATGATCTACTAGGGTTAAATTTAGTAGCGCAACTAGTTAATTGAGAGTAAGTTGAGTTAACAAAAGGTCAACTACTAAACTAAACTCAAGAACTCAAGTCTATCTCTATTCTAGAACTAGAGATCATTTAATTGATAGACACTAGAGTTTAACTCCACTAGATAGCTAAATTTTAGCTATCAACTAGTACACAACTCACTAAAAGCCATCTAACTCGAATTAACTGACAATAAACTAGTGATAATCTACATCACACATGCTAACTGATAACTAACTCAATTATTTATGAGACTAAATTTGAATTAGCATATTTGACTAAGGAATAATTCAACGAAGCCATTCCTTGCTACAATTTCAACAACTGTTGCCACCACTAGTACTATTTCCACTCACTGCTGACTCTATTCCAACTATCAGCTACCATTGCTACTTCATTGCTACCTCTTCCATGCTTGTTACCACTTTTTCTGCTATAACCAAAACATTATTGTTACTCTTACTATCTTAATAGATAATTAGCTCACCATGAATATATAATACAAACTCTACTTCAACAATCAAGTTGCTTCTGCACATCAAACCCTAGGTTCACAATCAACACAATATCACACCCTTCAGCAAGCAAATTATATGTAAAGTCATAACATCATAATATCAAAGAGATATTTTCACAATCACCATTGTCATCATCATTGTCAAGGAGATACTATCACAACCATCATTCCACTGTCTTTATGTAACTAGATTCACTGTCAAGTCAAAGACACTGTCATATCAAAATCACTACTATATATATCAAGGTAACTATCAATGTTACTACTACATGAGATTACTACCAAGTTCACTATCATATCAAAAGTTATCACTTCCATCAAAATTCCTGTAGATTTGTCATATATGCATTGACATACATCACACTATCATTAGGTACGTTACAATTGTCATCCTATAGAGTGTCATCACCAAGTTCACTACCATATATTGTTTAGATATTATTGGTATGTAACCTGTTAGCACTTGAAATTTCACCTCAGGCTGAGGAAGGCAAACCTCAAGGAAACATCAAACCATTTAGCCTCGTAGCTAGCCCTACGGGGCAGGAGAAGGCTCTCTCCGGTCTATCTCGGTAAATCTTCAATGGATGAGATGAACAACAAGGTAACACTGATATTAGGCTAGTAAACTGATCAAAGAGATTGATTTAGGGTTTTTTTGGGTTTTTGGTGGCAAATTGAGAAGAGGGCAATTTTGGGTGCGGGGATTGGACACAGTTTCTGCAGGGGGTTCCTTGGGGCGAGGTAGGAGACAGTATTGATGCCTTTGATTGAGGTGGATGATCAGGAATGAAAGATGAGGAGCTAAAGAGAGCAAACAATGACTTTGAATTCTCTTTAGACAGTAGAAAACATAGAAATTAAACAAACTTAAAAGCAGAGCATGGCAGGCATGAATTCTTACTTTAACACTTCATTTGTTTAATATGCAGAAGTAAAAGAGAGGAAATGAGTCACATAACACACTTACAAGTACATTGAGAAACACACCATCAACACATGAGTCCACAAGAATCCCAAAGAGGATTGCAAAACCATGGTCTTCCTTAGCCAAAAATTGCAAAGATACAAGTGAAATAATACAGTGATAGCTTCTCCCTCAAGAGTCCAACCCTGAAAATGAACAAGAAAGTACATAATATAGATGATCTAACCTCTTTCCCTGCCTCCATGGGTCGAGATCACTATCCTAGGAGCTATTTCAACCACTTCTAAACTAGGCACTACAAACTAGGCAGTCAAAACAACTTGCCTCTATAAGCTAGGAAACCAATTCATTCATTTAATATTTACCCTTTACATGAATGAATCTTCTAGAAGTGATACATGAGAGTAAAAGTGCCTTACAAGTACAATAATTACATCAAAGAGAATCAAAATTCACCCCAAAAAGTCAAACTGAGTCAAATCTGCGTTTTTTGGGCTGTACAGTGCAATCTGGCAAAATCTGCCTGACGGGTCGCGCACCCCTGCCTGACCGGTCGTGCACCTTTGGAGCTATGTTTTGGGCACTTACAGGTGTCCAAATTGAGAAAAAGTGGGATTGTTGGAAAGGTATGCGAGTCTACTTTCCAACCCAACTAGAATTTTTGAATTTGGAGTTCATTTTCCCTGTCAAAAATCAAATCTCCCAAGACTACTTTCTGCAATTCAAAAAAGGGGCAGAAAGTCATTTTTTGCTAGTTTTTTGAATTTTTGGAGTCCCAAAACTTCATAAAATCTCAAGTCCATTCATAGGCATGTGTAACTTTGCATGAAAAATCTGGAAATGCTGAGTTTTTGCCAAACTGAGTTGCCATGATGAAGGGTCGCGCGGGGGGTGAGACCCGTTAATGGGAAAAACCTGCAAATTGCCAAAAAATGCCAAAATTCACCCAAAATTCTCAAAATTTTATGGGATTTGTGCTGTGGTTGGGCTAATTAGTGCCTTGATCTTTGAGGGAAGCCTCAGCCAAGATACGGAGTGGATTGGTCTTCTTTTTCCGTTTTAGGGCCTCGGACAACCGCCTTTGAAACATTTTCATCTTTGCCTTGCACACATGCATTCTTGCCCAATAATGGTTTTTCATGTTCCTCAGCAATTTCTTCTCTTGTTTGGCCTTAGCCAACAACCTCTCCAAGTGTGCATTCTCCTGAATGAGCATGGACTCTCGGTCAGCGGGCAAAGGATCACCGGGTCTTCTTCGATTCAAGACTCGGTCACTACGAATCCTCCACGGCTCATAAAGTGCTTGCTCATCTTCCAACTGTTTGTTGCACTGCTCGAGGTATGTGATGGTCCATTGTGCCCCCTATAATCTCCTCTGCAAGGCATCATTCTCGGCTCTGAGATGCTGAATGATCTCCTTTGCCTCTTGGCTAGGAGAACTGGCCTCAAGATCAACAAACTCAATATCGGGAACTCCTGATGGACCCTCATCAATCATGGGTTGTTTTCCCCTCTCTGGTACCTGTGCTGGTGAAGAAAGCGAGGCCCCTTCCACCTGATGTGGAGATAACACTCGCTGAGCCGATGATGAAGGCGAGACCCCTTCCACCTGCTGTGGAGATAGTACTCGCCTAGCTGCTGCAAATAAGGCCCTCGGGCCTTTCTGATAAGTAACCAGAGGTGAGGAGCTGACATGTCTAGTGGCAGGGATGTCATGCTGTTGTGATGGTCCTCCCTCCTCGTGAACAACCCCATGATGTGGTGAAGGTGGTGCTGTGAAAAACTCTCGAGAGATGAACTCCTCCCAAGAGATGCCCTGCTGAGCCAACTGATGCAATACCACTAGCTGAATCAAACCATAATGATAAAGGCTCCTGTACTGCTGTGCCGGGCTCTTCCTCTGCATCATGGACACCATCTTCTCAATGTTCTGGTAGAAGAAAACAGGGATGTTCATCATCCTCACTCGGGTGAAGTGCATCAAGAGGCGAATATGGTATGAATATACTTGTGAAAATCTGCCCTCACAAGTAAAATAATGCATGATGAGCCTCATGATGAGAGCATACTCACTCCTGAGAAATCTGAAGGGAAACACTCCTGTCAAGTGTCTCATGAGCGCTGGTCTAACAAAAGGCTCAAAATAAACACTGTCCAGCACCTTGCGTTTATTCCATACCTCTCCAACATTAGGTATCCCTGTGGCCTGTGCAATCACCTCAGGTGTCAAAGTGAAATCTACCCCGGCAAGGTTGACATTTCTATCATGCAAGTGTAAAACAAATAGGCGAGCCACCTCTCTGTGGTGCTGAATACGAGAGATCCTCTCACAAAACTCATAACATGACATATACTGAAAGCAAGAGACTGCCATAGGACAGGCCTGTAATTCTGCTAAAGATGTGGGCTCCTCTCGCCTGTGATGTCCACCCTTTCCACCCTTATGTGGCCTCCTCTGTACCTCAATCTCTGGAGATGATGAATGGTCATCACTCTGCTCATATGTTTCGGTTTCTGACATGTTTGAGGAGCAGAGTGGACAAAATGTACTGCTGTTTCTGCCTTTAAAAGTGCTGAATTCTATGTTGTTTCAAGGGGACAAGGACATGAGGGAAATGTTAGGGGAGGGACCTTTTTACAAGGAATTGGGAATATATGAATATAACAGGGAATTTAAGGAAAACATTGCAAACAATTATTGCATATAGGAATACATGTTTATAATCAGGAATATTGGGAAATCATTTGCAAAAATCACTGCATATGGGAATACATGTATAGAAAGTGAACATATGGGAATATGAATACATGCATTAACAGGGGAAGATAGGGAAACATATTTACAGAACTCTTTACATATTCACCAACGAATTGTTGTGTTTACATATGCATATGGTGCAGCAAGATTAGGGTTTGAGTTTTTTTGATGCTTTGGGAGAGGGGTAGGATTTGCATTTTTAGTGATTAGGGAGAGGGGAGGGTTTGCATTTTATTTATAAAATAATATGGAAAATAGATATAAATACAAATGTGAGTGAAAAGGGGAAGGAGGGAAACAATTACAAAGGGAAAAAACCTTGAAACAACACAAACCCTAGCACATTTAAGCCATTAATATTACAGTCATATGAAGCCTCTTCCACTTACACAATTTAATTCTTAAACACAAGCATGAGGGCCTTCAATCATAACCAACAACCAAATTGAAGTGTAGAGGGCCTACCTCAAATAATCTTGAAGATTTGGAGGGAGTTTGAGCGATTTTGTTTTGAGTTTGCAGGGGAAACATTGACGGGTCGCGCACCCTACCCAACGGGTCGCGCGCGCTTGACGGGTCACGCCCGTTACAAAATACACTGCTAGATGCTCGCTGACGGGTCGCGCGCCTGTCTTGAGCCCGAATTTGACCAGATTTCACCCAAAGCTCTTGGATAGTTGCTCACTCTCACTTGCCAATGCCTTGGATGCACAATGAGAGTAAAAGGAGGGAGATTGAGTGTTTATAAGTTTTATTTGAAAAAATTTCATGCTTAAACCCACTTTCTAATGTTTCTCTTTGACACTTTTTAAAACTGACTTTTTGGCTTCCTTTGTCCTGAAATTGACTCTTTTAGTGCTTTGACTTGATTCTTTTTGCAGGGAGATCATCTGAGGGATCTTGGCAAGGGGACCAGGGTTACTGCTGCCCTTTTGAAGTCTTTTTGAAATTTCATCACTTTTTTACAAAAATTTAAAATGACCTTGGCTTTAAAAACAGAGTTTTTAAATCCAAGGTGAAAATGAACTGTACAAGATAAAAATATCGAAGAAACATCTTTACAATCCTCCCTCTGGCTTGCTGAGCACTTATGGACTTTCAGAGACATGACCTTGCAGAGATAAATGACCAAAACCCTAGACCTAGGAATTTGACCTCAAGACAAAACAAAACAAGCTTGAAAGAGATTAAGGACTGAAAGGACTTTGATCCAGCAATGCCAAGAGGGGGACAAAGACACCAGCTCCTCCATCAGGGTTATGCAATGCCTAATGGAATGCAAAAATTGATGCTGATGAGACACCTACTTATGCAAATGCAAAGAGCTTTGATCACTGGTGGAGGGCTACTAGACCAACTCTAACATTGGCTCCAATGGGGATGGTAGCTCCTTGGAGGTGCCAAGAACCTTAGACCTCTGGGAGAGCAGACCAGTGCTTTCAACCATTGGGCGATGGAGTCATTATTCCAACAATCAACACAGACCTTGACACATTTATTGACTGCAAACTTGACCCAAGCCGACACAATTATGAAACCTACATGACTGAAAACTGACTCACAAATGACTCATGACTGACTTAACTAAAACAAAAACTTACAAAGCTTATTGAAGGGCAGCAGTCCATCAAGATTTGAAATCATGATGACAACCACCTGTGTTTCTTACAAGACAATATACATCAAACTATATCAAAATGCCAATGCAACCAATCAAGCAGATGCCTTCTTGACTGATTCTCCCAATCAGATCTCATGATCAACAATAGATACTGGTAACTGGGCATCCAAAAACATAGCTGACCATGATCTCCTTCATCACTGAACACTGCAATAAACACTATCACTGCTGACTGTAACAAATCTGCCATTGGATCCTGGAAAACATGAAGACTTGACATTACCACCTCCTGCTGAAAGAACAAGGTTTCCTTTGTTTCAAATTCTGATCTGCCTTCATCATGTGCTTCAGAAAGAGTATGTTCCTGGTCCTCAAAAAATTCTGAACAAGTAGATGAGCAGATCTCCTCTTGAAATAACATTTCAAAACATGAGACATATGAGGAAGAATCTGAAATGGAATCCTGAATGCTATGATCTTCGGCAGTCTGACAATATGGTAGGTCATATTCAAATGATATGACAGCTGGATTATCATCTTTGTGAAGGAAAACATTATCTATTTGCTGATCTACAAGACAATCATCTTCTTCAACAGAGGAAGAAGTTTCCCCAACACTTTCCTGACTATGTATGCATTGCAAATCTACTGTAGCTTGGGATGTAACAAGACCTTTCAAAAGCTGATCTATCTCCTCTTCAAACAAAGGAGACAATGCCTTTTGGTTTCTTTTGCTTAAACAATAATTATCTTCATATGACAAGGTATTCAAACTATCATTTATTACTGAGTTATTGAAAGGAGATTCATCACTTACTTGCACAAAGATCTCACCTTGCTGTTCATGAATTTCTGAATCCAAAACTCTGTCTATGATCTCAACAGTAGAGCTCTCTTTGATGGGCTTCAACACAAGATATTCCTGGTCATCATAATCTAAATGTTGTTCTGAAGTAGTTGTCCTAACATTATCACATTCTGCAATCAACACTGGACTTACTTGCATGCTGCTGTCTTCTGTGGGCAGATCTGAAACAACATTTGCTCTTTCCTCATTTTCAACCATATTGAAATCTTCAGCCTGCTGATCTTGGCAAGTATCCTCTAAGATTTCGGTGTGCTGCTGAAATGGATTCTCATACAGAGCCTCCATAATCTCAACATCCATAAAATTATCATCTTCATAATACTTCTCAAGGCTTTCAATAAAATTATGTACATGGCTACAACAGTTCTGAACTAAAATCAAAGATGGATATGATTCTTTATACTTTTCAAAGAACACGGTATGAAAATCCCTTAAACAATAAATTGAAGCAGATGGCAAACTTTCATACCAGGATCGGGCTTCATCTTCCAGAGTAGCCATAAACATTTTCATCAAACAGTCCTCAGGAAAATTGATCTTTAACTTGCGAATATGCATATGAAATCTAACTAGATGTAAAGCAGCATCCTTCTTACCATCAGCGTTAAATGTGGGCAGATTCCTTGACCAATCTACCTTGGGCATCTTATTCGGAAAACCTGGAATGTGATCTCGGCTCAAGGGAGCATATCTTCTTGCAATCTGATCCATCTTGAGAAATCTCAAAGCTATTGATCTCTCTGCAGTGAAGTCCCCATGAAGCACAGGTTGCTGGATTCTTCAGTGAAAGGAGTCGCCGGGTGAATGATTTCAGCCTGTCAAATGTCTGATCGTTGTCCACCATCAACAATCAGATCTGAACTTGATACATGTACTAGGGTAAATTGCAGATGAAGTGTTACATTCACAAGCTCACGGAGGTCGACTGAAGCAGCGTTTATCTACTTGCGCTGATGCAAAGCAAGAGCATTTTCGAAGGCTACCTGGCGTATCTTCAGACTCTGTCTAAGACTTATGAAATAAACACATCAGTCAGCAAACAATTTGTTCTCCCCAGTATGGTCGCCAGTATGTTAACGCTTGAAATTTCACCTCAGGCTGAGGAAGGCAAACCTCAAGGCAACATCAAACCATTTAGCCTCGTAGCTAGCCCTACGGGGCAGGAGAAGGCTCTCTCCGGTCTATCTCGGTAAATCTTCAATGGATGAGATGACCAACAAGGTAACACTGATATTAGGCTAGTAAATTGATCAAAGAGATTGATTTAGGGTTTTTTTGGGTTTTTGGTGGCAAATTGAGAAGAGGGCAATTTTGGGTGCGGGGATTGGACACAGTTTCTGCAGGGGGTTCCTTGGGGCAAGGTAGGAGATAGTATTGATGCCTTTGATTGAGGTGGATGATCAGGAATGAAAGATGAGGAGCTAAAGAGAGCAAACAATGACTTTGAATTCTCTTTAGACAGTAGAAAACATAGAAATTAAACAAACTTAAAAGCAGAGCATGGCAGGCATGAATTCTTACTTTAACACTTCATTTGTTTAATATGCAGAAGTAAAAGAGAGGAAATGAGTCACATAACACACTTACAAGTACATTGAGAAACACACCATCAACACATGAGTCCACAAGAATCCCAAAGAGGACTGCAAAACCCTGGTCTTCCTTAGCCAAAAATTGCAGAGATACAAGTGAAATAATACAATGATAGCTTCTCCCTCAAGAGTCCAACCATGAAAATGAACAAGAAAGTACATAATATAGATGATCTAACCTCTTTCCCTGCCTCCATGGGTCGAGCTCACTATCCTAGGAGCTGTTTCAACCACTTCTAAACTAAGCACTACAAACTAGGTAGTCAAAACAACTTGCCTCTATAAGCTAGGAAACCAATTCATTCATTTAATATTTACCCTTTACATGAATGAATCTTATAGAAGTGATACATGAGAGTAAAAGTGCCTTACAAGTACAATAATTACATCAAAGAGAATCAAAATTCACCCCAAAAAGTCAAACTGAGTCAAATCTGCGTTTTCTGGGCTGTACAGTGCAATTTGGCAAAATCTGCCTGACGGGTCGCGCGCCTGTGGAGCCATGTTTGGGGCACTTACAGGTGTCCAAATTGAGCAAAAGTGGGCTTGTTGGAAAGGTCTGCGAGTCTGCTTTCCAACCCAACTGGAAGTTTTGAATTTGGAGTTCATTTGCCCTGTCAAAAATCAAATCTCCCAAGACTGCTTTCTGCAATTCAAAAAAGGGGCAGAAAGTCATTTTTTGCTAGTTTTTTGACTTTTTGGAGGCCCAAAGCTTCATAAAATCTCAAGTCCATTCATAGGCATGTGTAACTTTGCATGAAAAATCCGGAAATGCTGAGTTTTTTTCCAAACTGAGTTGCCATGATGAAGGGTCGCGCGGGGGGTGACACCCGTTAATGGAAAAAACCTGCAAATTGCCAAAAAATGCCAAAATTCACCCAAAATTCTCAAAATTTTTTGGGATTTGTGTTGTGGTTGGGCTAATTAGTGCCTTGATATTTGAGGGAAGCCTCAGCCAAGATACGAAGTGGATTGGTCTTCTTTTTCCGTTTTAGGGCCTCGGACAACCACCTTTAAAACATTTTCATCTTTGCCTTGAACACATGCATTCTTGCCCAGTAATGGTTTTTCATGTTCCTCAGCAATTTCTTCTCTTGGTTGGCCTTAGCCAACAGCCTCTCCAAGTGTGCATTCTCCTGAATGAGCATGGACTCTCGGTCAGCGGGCAAAGGATCACCGGGTCTTCTTCGGTTCAAGACTCGGTCACTACGAATCCTCCACAACTCATCAAGTGCTTGCTCATCTTCCAACTGTTTGTTGCGCTGCTCAAGGTATGTGATGGTCCATTGTGCCCCCTCTAATCTCCTCTGCAAGGCATCATTCTCAGCTCTGAGATGCTGAATGATCTCCTTTGCCTCTTGGCTAGGAGAACTGGCCTCAAGATCAACAAACTCAATATCGGGAACTCCTGATGGACCCTCATCAATCATGGGCTGTTTGCCCCTCTCTGGTACCTGTGCTGGTGAAGAAAGCGAGGCCCCTTCCACCTGATGTGGAGATAACACTCGCTGAGCCGATGATGAAGGCGAGACCCCTTCCACCTGTTGTGGAGATAGTACTCGCCTAGCTGCTGCAAATAAGGCCCTCGGGCCTTTCTGATAAGTAACCAGAGGTGAGGAGCTGACATGTCTAGTGGCAGGGATGTCATGCTGCTGTGATGGTCCTCCCTCCTCGTGAACAACCCCATGATGTGGTGAAGGTGGTGCTGTGAAAAACTCTCGAGAGATGAACTCCTCCCAAGAGATGCCCTGCTGAGCCAACTGATGCAATACCACTAGCTGAATCAAACCATAATGATAAAGGCTCCTGTACTGCTGTGTCGGGCTCTTCCTCTGCATCATGGACACCATCTTCTCAATGTTCTGGTAGAAGAAAACAGGGATGTTCATCATCCTCACTCGGGTGAAGTGCATCAAGAGGCGAATATGGTATGAATATACTTGTGAAAATCTGCCCTCACAAGTAAAATAATGCATGATGAGCCTCATGATGGGAGCATACTCACTCCTGAGAAATCTGAAGGGAAACACTCCTGTCAAGTGTCTCATGAGTGCTGGTCTAACAAAAGGCTCAAAATGAACACTGTCCAGCACCTTGCGTTTATTCCATACCTCTCCAACATTAGGTATCCCTGTGGCCTGTGCAATCACCTCAGGTGTCAAAGTGAAATCTACCCCGGCAAGGTTGACATGTCTATCATGCAAGTGTAAAACAAACAGGCGAGCCAACTCTCTGTGGTGCTGAATACGAGAGATCCTCTCACAAAACTCATAACATGACATATACTGAAAGCAAGAGACTGCCATAGGATAGGCCTGTAATTCTGCTAAAGATGTGGGCTCCTCTCGCCTGTGATGGCCACCCTTTCCACCCTTATGTGGCCTCCTCTGTACCTCAATCTCTAGAGATGATGAATGGTCATCACTCTGCTCATATGTTTCGGTTTCTGACATGTTTGAGGAGCAGAGTGGACAAAATGGACTGCTGTTTCTGCCTTTAAAAGTGCTGAATTCTATGTTGTTTCAAGGGGACAAGGACATGAGGGAAATGTTAGGGGAGGGACCTTTTTACAAGGAATTGGGAATATATGAATATAACAAGGAATTTAAGGAAAACATTGCAAACAATTATTGCATATAGGAATACATGTTTATAATCAGGAATATTGGGAAATCATTTGCAAAAATCACTGCATATGGGAATACATGTAAGAAAGTGAACATATGGGAATATGAATACATGCATGAACAGGGGAAGATAGGGAAACATATTTACAGAACTCTTTACATATTCACCAACGAATTGCTGTGTTTACATATGCATATGGTGCAGCAAGATTAGGGTTTGAGTTTTTTTGATGCTTTGGGAGAGGGGTAGGATTTGCATTTTTAGTGATTAGGGAGAGGGGAGGGTTTACATTTTATTTATAAAATAATATGGAAAATAGATATAAATACAAATGTGAGTGGAAAGGGGAAGGAGGGAAACAATTACAAAGGGAAAAAACCTTGAAACAACACAAACCCTAGCACATTTAAACCATTAATATTACAGTCATATGAAGCCTCTTCCACTTACACAATTTAATTCTTAAACACAAGCATGAGGGCCTTCAATCATAACCAACAACCAAATTGAAGTGTAGAGGGCCTACCTCAAATAATCTTGAAGATTTGGAGGGAGTTTGAGCGATTTTGTTTTGAGTTTGCAGGGGAAACGTTGACGGGTCGCGCGCCCTACCCAACGGGTCACGCGCGCTTGACGGGTCACGCTCGTTACAAAATACACTGTTGGATGCTCGCTGACGGGTCGCGCGCCTGGCCTGACGGGTCGCGCGCCTGTCTTGAGCCCGAATTTGACCAGATTTCGCCCAAAGCTCTTGGATACTTGCTCACTCTCACTTGCCAATGCCTTGGATGCACAATGAGAGTAAAAGGAGGGAGATTGAGTGTTTATAAGTTTTATTTGAAAAAATTTCATGCTTAAACCCACTTTCTAATGTTTCTCTTTGACACTTTTTAAAACTGACTTTTTGGCTTCCTTTGTCCTGAAATTGACTCTTTTAGTGCTTTGACTTGATTCTTTTTGCAGGGAGATCATCTTAGGGATCTTGGCAAGGGGACCAGGGTTACTGCTGCCCTTTTGAAGTCTTTTTGAAATTTCATCTTTTTTTTACAAAAATTTAAAATGACCTTGGCTTTAAAAACAGAGTTTTTAAATCCAAGGTGAAAATGAACTGTACAAGATAAAAATATTGAAGAAACATCTTTACAATCCTCCGTCTGGCTTGCTGAGCACTTATGGACTTTCAGAGACATGACCTTGCAGAGATAAATGACCAAAACCCTAGACCTAGGAATCTGACCTCAAGACAAAACAAGACAAGCTTGAAAGAGATTAAGGACTAAAAGGACTTTGATCCAGCAATGCCAAGAGGGGGACAAAGACACCAGCTCCTCCATCAGGGTTATGGCATGCCTAATGGAATGCAAAAATTGACGCTGATGAGACACCTACTTATGCAAATGCAAAGAGCTTTGATCGCTGGTGGAGGGCTACTAGACCGACCCTAACACAACCCAAAAAAATTAACATATGCATACAAGATCATTGTCTAATCAAGGCCACTATCACATAAGATTTCTTGGTGCATCAAGGATTACTGTCATATAAGGGTCCTCTATTATCAAGGTCACTTTTGTCCCTACTATAAATGCACACATATTAGTGTCATTATCATACTGACATAATTGTTCACTTCCATATCAATTGTGTCAAGTACTAGGATTTCAATTACTATCACAAGCACAAGGATTCTGTCCAAAAAATCACTGTCATCAAAGTGACAAGATATTGCTACTTAGATCATGGTCTCACTATGAGCCTCATAAGGGATGCGAGCTATAGGGATATATATATTAGTTACATTTGGTATTAATCATCAACACCAACATTAGTATAGCCAAACCACATTAGTTAGTGTTGCAAGAACTCAAACTTGTAATGAAATTTTGATGCTAGTGTTAATGGTCAATTTGTTCTTCTTTCCTTTCACACAGGTTCTATTTCATATTTTGAGAAAAGTGCTGCTACAGTGATACTAAAATAAATTACTATAGATCCCTGGTTAGAGAAAATACTTTATAATACTAAGCTCAGGTCTAATGGATTAGCTTTAGATAGGCTTTGAATAGGTGCCATCAATTCCAACCAATGCATAGTAGATATACCTTACCAAAATACTTAAGGTCATAATTAAAGGTCTTCCAATTGTAGGGTTAGTCTCCGTTATCCAACTCCAATAACTTTAAAGTTCTACACACTTTATAGTGTGCACTAATTAGTGTGAGGTTTGCTCAAATCATATCATCCTTCTACTCTCTAATAAAAAATTTGCAACTAGATTAGGGATGGAATAACTCTCTTTCTCACAGCACAAGACTTAAGATAAAACATTTCAAAATATCAACACATGTGAAATATTCTAAAGAGATCTGTACACAATCCATATGCATCTTTCGGCACCTAGAATGTAAGTAGTTTCATGTTCAAGATTGTTTAGGCAAGGATCTTCACGCTACAAGTTTCATTTAAAGTACAACCATGTTTCATATTCATGCATAGTTATTGTTATAGATTTACATTCACCTTGATCCTCCTCTTGTTGTAAAAGTTAACTCGCTCAAACAATATAAGATTTGCGAGTTGGATTCCCACTTCCCAACAACCTTACACTTCCATGCAAATCACAACTTCAACACAAACCATATGAAGCAAGGCACCACCATATTTTCCACAGGCTCTGCTTCTTTACAAAATTTGTGAATGCAAGTCAAATGGGGACATCACAACCACATTGTGATGATCAAGCCGCGAAAGATGTCTTCAAGTAGGCTATAGGTGGTGTCGCAGGAAGATTTCATATGAAGGTATATGTAGACCATAGATAATGTGTTATTTTAGATCAAGGGTTCGATATTCATACCCTTAGAACCTGCACAAAAAAATGAATCCCATATAGTCCAATGAATCCCATGAGGTATCCTAACAAAACAATGAACCAAAAACCCTCCCTAGCCACACATGAAGAAAAGTAAATTACTTCACACGAAGAATGATTTTAGTCCCCCTGCCATAGTGATGGAGATGAGACATCTTTATATATTTTTTGAAGAGTCATCATTTTTGGAAGTCAACTCAAATTTTTGAGGGAAAATTAATATTTGAATTTTCAATTAATTTGAATTTGGAGACAAAACCCCACATCTTTTAATAAAATAATTTTGACACCTTCCACAACCTTATGCTAAAAAATTATGAAATTCTCTTAATCATAAAAGAAATCATTTTAATAATTATTCCTCCAACCAAGGTGAATTGTTTTTGAGCCCATGAACCAATGATAAATTTCCATGTCATCATACTTTGTGGTTTTAGACCACTAGCTGCGTGCATGATCTTTAAATGACCATATCTCTCAAACCGTGAAGGCCCACAAGGCACTCCACATATCAACAAAATTTACACAATGAGGAGAATTCAATGGAAAGGGTATCTAAGGAAAATTCAATGACTTTCATCTTCAAAAATATTAACAAATGCGAGGTGTGCTCATCCTCCAAGGAAACTAAACCCTAGAGCTAGTATCTCATCATTACATCATTTCATTCATGCATACCAGTATACTGATGACATCAATGATGATATCCTACATTGGTTTGACATCCTACACCCACTTTGACATCAATGACAAAATAATCAACACTTTCACCACCATAATTCGAAAGGATTCCATGACAACACCCATTATTCATGGAAAACGAGCTAACCACGTGATTATGATGAACAATAATCTAGAAGTGTCCATATGGTAAATCTAGTTAGGAGTTGAGGTATTCAAACCTAACCACTAGTAGGCTATCAAGTTGTGTTATAATGACACCACTAGGAGGAAAAGGGGTTCCATTCTTTCGAGTGAATTTGTTCCATAGATGAGAAAAACTAACCAAGAGAGATAGGAGATAGAGCACATGGAGAGGATTTGTGCACTATAGTAGCCCATAAGCCATAGACCATATTTCTTTGTACTTCCATCCATTTTCTATGTCAGGCTAGGAGGTAACTCCTCAAATGAATTGTGTTTTTCCATTAAGGCTCATCATAGATAACATGCAGGGAGAGACTCTTGGGCTTCATCTCCCAATGTCTCTTCATATTCCAACTCTACTTATTTTCTATTTACACTATTTTACACATATTCACCCAATCCCAATGATTAGGTGTCAACATTCCCCTCGTTAACTTGAAGGGATGTTGGTGAGTCCAAGCATCGTTCTGAATCTTTCAAACTTTTCTCTTCCAAGTGCTTTGGTGAATATTTCTGTAATATGCTCATTTATGGAACACTGGTTGTTACAGGGAAAAGTGTCTATTTAGAACTGCTCTATCCCACTAAGGTGTGACAGCTGCCTTAGAAACAAACAGAGAAAAACTACTTTTGTATTTCCTTTATGAACTATATATAGAGAGGACTAGAAAGAACCAACCTGTGTCTTGTGCTAATCCTTTGATCCAATCCCTCTCTTCTTTGACAGTCTCCAGCTATCTGCTCCCTTACTTGCCCAGCTTCACAAAGTACCTGTAAGATCACAGAAGAAGAACACTATACAAAGACATGGATCTATATTCATAAACAACTTAGGATCAGATTTAAGTTAACCATACAAATGTAACAAGCATCAATGATACAAAAGCATGGAGGAAAAACTCAAATAGTTTTTATTGATAAACAAGAAAAGATCCAGGAGGAGTTACAACCAGTGGTTCCTGACCCGGCATCAACCTCCCAGCAAAGAAGCCCCTCTTCACCTCCAAAAAAGCATAGATCACCCAATACTCTGATATTTGTCTCAAAAACCAACAACAATTCCTTACAATATGCAAAATTCCAGCCTCTGGATCTCTGAGATGAGGGATCCATATATAGATATGTGTAAGGAGGATGAGCCAGCTTGTGATTTGATTAGTGTCTTCTCTCTGTCAGTTCTTGCTTCCACTTAGAGACTGAAGGCCTCTTACTCATCCTTGGTCGAATTCAGTGAGGCAAGTGTCACAGGAGAAGATTCTGGAAGCTTCCATTGTCTCTCCACCTCACGGAATGACACTGCCATTTGTCATTTCTCACCCATCACACCCCACAGAAGGGACTTTTGAAATGCAACGCACCCTCACAATGTATTTAGGTGCAATGCAACGCACCTAGCCAATGGAGCAGCTGAAATGATCCTGTTTTGACTTATTCTGAGCAGTTTCTGGTGGAGAACTTCTGGGAGAGGTTGTAATCTATTGACCTTGTTCCTTTAGGGGTTAGAACAACACTTTTAGGGACTTAGGAGCCCTTGGTTTATGGACATTTCATGCTTGGAGTTGTAAGGCACAAAAATGTCTATAACAGTTGCCCCCTAAAGTATGAGGCTGTTAACCTTTTGGTGTTGGGTGAAATGCTTTATTATGAGGATCCGACGTTATTTCAATGCTGGGAGGAGACCTGTAATAAGATACAATACAATACATTATCTTCATATTGTTTTCATGATCTAGCTGAGGCGGGAATTCCCATGCTCAACTTTATAAATTCATTTTCATGTACATAGGACAGACAATCGTCTGAGTGTAGACTGATGATTCTGATAGAGCCATCATCCTTTTGGTAGGATGATTATCTGTGTTGCAATGCTGTACATTTGATGTCTTTATTTCCCTGAATATATATCGCAGCCCGGATGGATGAAACTAGATTCGGGGTCTTCAATCTCGTCTGATATTTACTCGAAGTACAAGTCGATCCATGTGAAAAATGTTTTGAAGTCGAACATGGAAAGACATCGCTTGATTACCAGTCAATGATGTAAACTGTTAACAAGTGCGAGAGGAATCACCGATAATGATAATGATCCTCAAGGTACTGCAGTACAATTCACGTGGTGTGAATAAAGGACTTGGCGTCGAACACCACGCAAAATCTTTCGGTCGAAGGTCATTGATGTAAACCTGTCACCGGAAGTGAGAAACTTGCCATTGAGGCATGCAAGCTTCAAAGTACTGAATGGGGTGTTCCTAGACCAACTTCTTGGATAATGAGCTGATGTCAACAAGAAGTGATCCGTCAAAGGAGGGCCTTAATGAATCCCACATCAATGACACGGAACGGAGCAAATGATTTTGATTGAGGTGAAAACAATCTGATGATATAATGGACGGTCATGAAAGAATGGAGTATAATGTATGGTAGTGGGTGAGACACAGGTGACTTCTCTGGATGACTTCTCTCGAACAAAATGGCAACTCCGCTGGGGAATGTCTAATTAGTTTGTTTGTGTATCATTCTTTGTTATTTATTTCATAAACTTACAAGTAGCATTCGAACTGCATTTGCCATAACAAATGCAAAGTAGACATCTTCTACTTCAATCCATTCACTGGATCTGTTTATGATTTGAACAACTGATTCACAAATCATCTGATTGCCCTTGTGATAGCTCTTAGACCCTCCTTAGATCTACCCCTGATTGTGCATTACTGATTGCTTTTACTCGGCCAAAAACCAAAGACTGAATTGCAAACTGTGACCTAGAACCCGGACAGATTCTCGTTTCTGGCCCAGCGTAGGTACTGTTAAGAGATCCTGAATTTCAGCGCACTTCCCGAAAGGGCAACCTGCGTTGCATTTCAGATTCTCTGTGTTATAGGTGCGCTGATCAGACTAGCCCTGTGTAGCTGTGGTTCTTGTGCCTCATTCTTTCTAGTTCTATCTCTGAATTTTGCTGCCTGTGATCAGTATATGTCTATTTAAAACCCCTTTTCCTTGCTGTTATTCCACCTCCTTTGTACAAAAGAACTGTAGATGTTTTTGTGTGTTTGTTGAGTCGTTTACAGTTTTCCATTGCAAAAGTAGAATAGTCGTACTGTCGTCCTTTGAATTGGATCTGTCGCAAGTGTCGATTTCGATCATAGGAGAAAGTTTAATTGCTGTTGATGGTCGATTATACTGTTACTATTGCCTTTGGTCTGAATTTGTGATTTTCAAGTGTCAAGAACAAGTGTTCATTTCAAAATCGCAAGGTGTCGTAATCATCTCTATTTTTTGATTTCGAAAAGAGCTTATTTATATTTGTCGCTTGAAAAGAAATTCAGATTTGTACATCAACTTTATTTTTAACATCAATACTAAGAAAGTCGAAAACAAATACATGCATGTGCATTTGCATATAGACAGTCTGTTTGGCTTGATTTAGGAAAGTGCATTTACAGTGTGCTCTTTATTCTTTGTGAAAACATTGTGTCTTTCTTTTCCACTAGTAGCTAGGATTTTCATTGCACAAAAGAGATAAAAGTTTGTTTATCATCTTTAGATTGCATTTTAGGAATTACATCTACATCTCGTGGTGAACCCAAAAGGCAAACTTCATAAGCAAGATCAACTTAAAATAAATTCAATGAATCTAACAACGCTTTGGAACTTAACGCACAACATTTAGAGGTCTAGGCTAGAGACGTATTCCGGCGTCGTAAAGCCTGGTAACTATTGTCCTCACTGATGGTTGGGTGATTCCTCCACTTTGAGACGATAAGTGCCAGTACGGACTTGTGCTCCCACGTACCATCGAGTATATTTTGGGAGACCCCTATAGGATTAAATCCTTTATCCTTAGGAAGCCGTGTCTGCCGCCTTATCGATCGCAATGCACTGAACACAACATTCGGGAAGATTGACTGTCGCACCGTAAAAAGTATTATGCAGTTTTGCGATTGGTTTGGTACTCCCTCTACCTAGATCTCCAGAGTAGTCCCTTTCGTTCCTTTTTAGACTCCTTAACGGAAAAGGTCCATCTGAGCACTTGTCACTTCAGGCTCATTAAAAATTGAAGGCGACTAGAGTCATCTTTTGTTCTTTCTCGACTCTTAAAAACTGAAAAAACAAGTTGTGTCAAAGCGTATAAAAATTTATTTTAAACGGAATATTCATTACCCCTTTCCTACGTTGATCTTGGGTTGAGAAAATGGAGTCTACCAACCAAGGAATTCCCCTTGGAGGAAATCCTAGTCCCTTCTCCTCTTGGGGAGATGTTAGTGCGCCCCATATGGCCACATTGTCGCTTCCAGGACTGAAAATTGGTTTGCCTGTATGGCTCTTCTCAACCTCTGTCGTTCAGAACACCACTATTCCTGAACAATCGAATCAGTAATTAGACGAATCCAGAGTTACCCACCAACCTTCTACTTCCTCTAATTCTTCCTCTCCTACTTCCTCTTCGCTTGTCGGGGTTGGTAAAGCCAAAAGTCAAGTTCCTAAGGAGAAGAAGGAAAAGAAGAAGAAAGAGAAGAAGAAGAAGGAGCCAAAAGCGAATGGGGGAAAACGAGTGTCGTCTAACGAAAATCCACACACTGCACCGACCAAGCCTGAATTGCCATGTGTCATTTGCAAAGGAGACCACTTTCACAGAGATTGTCCTTGCATCCCTCGGATCTTAAGGGACTGGTCTCCTCGTTTGCACAACCCGGTGTCGTCAACCGCTGATGATCATGTTGAAAGTACACCATCAAATAGTGAAAGTGAAGCCCCAGGAAAAAAAGGGAAATGTAGATTTCCTTGTAAACTGTGCGAAGGCGATCATGCCGTCCACCGTTGTCCCTTCTTAGACGAAGCTAAAAGAGTTTTGGATGATCGTTCGGTTTCACTGTTACGACTTCCTCCTGGATATAAAAAACTCTTGCCGAGTCCGTCACTAGTTGAAAATCCGGCTGGCCTGCTCAGGTGGTCGGCTGAAGCACCTATCATTGAAGATAAACCATCTGGATCCATACCAAACGAAATTCAAAAGGTTGAGGCGGCAGTTGACCCGGTCTTACCTTCAGAGGTTTCATCTTCAGATGATACAGTCACTGAAGAGAACAAGGATGACACCGTCCAAATTCTCTTCATAAACATAGACTCCGACGAACATGGGGGAAATTTACCCGTTCCTTTACCACAGGAAGGAAGTTCGTCAGAGCCGTACCCGGCCGTCTATTCGGTCCCACCTCCAAGCAACCTAGTTGTCTCCTTCGACTGGAATCAACTAGGCAGACCCCGTTTACCAGCTAGCGTACCATTCCAAATTATCTTTCAAATATATAGAATGGTTATGGTTGGTACCATCATAGATGAGGGGGCTTCGGTGAGTATCCTTTCCTCAATTGCTTGGAAAGTGCTTGGTTCGCCATCGCTTTTGTCTGAGATGAGAAATATGACAGGCTTTGATAAAGGAACCAGTCGACCGTTAGGGATCCTTCCCGATGTGCCCATAACATTGAGAAGGAAAACAGTTCACATGAACGTAATGGTAGTTCAAGGACCCCTGGATTACAATTTACTCCTTGGACGAGACTATATTTATTGCATGGGAGCAATTGTCTCCTCACTCTTTAGAGTAATGTGTTTTCCGCACGAAGGAAGAGTGGTCAAGCTCGTGGACCAGCTTTCATTTCCCGGATCATACAGAGCAAATAGTCCTATACCATCCCTGAATGGTCTTTTCATGCAAGAAATGTCTCAATCTCCAGTCCGTACTCCCGATGAGCGCGAGTGATTCGGAGGGATATGACTGAAACCCAGGGGGGCATGCACCCTGGCCTGCTTTGGCAGGAAAACTCCGAGTATAGGGTAGGTTTCTGCGAGAGAATATGACTAGTCTGTACTCCCGTCCGTGATTGGAAGAGGGGGTTATTCTAGAACAAGATTCTCTTGTCAAAGTTATGTGAGTGGAGTAGCCTCCTTCACTCACCTTTGTTTATCTCGGTAGACATCGCCAGAGAAGTGTTTTGTTTGCGCTGTGAATAGAACAATCTTTGGGTAACCTGAAAGAGGTATACCTTTCCTGATAAAACAAATGTTTTGTTAGCTCGAATAGAAGGTGACCTTGAAACTCTGTTTTATACCTGGGGGCATGCAAGCCTTTTGGCGTGCAAGCGAAGAGCGACTATTTATTTTTTAAATTTGTAGGTCCTCTAACCCTTTAAACTCGTAGGATTGGTCGTTTCCTAACTTGCATAAAGAAAGGATGTGGGGCAAAACTCTAAAAATTTCCGTTTTTATATGAGACATTCTTATCATACGACTGGATTAATCGAGCAGTGTTACCGCAAGGTTCAAGCTCATTAAAAAATAAACCCGCATCGAGCAGTTTTAGCACATAGTTCAAGCTCGTTAAAAAATAAACATAAGACATGAGAAAATGTTTCCACCCACGTTTAAGCTCGTTAAAAAATGAACTATTCCCCGGTAAATAACCACCATGAATGTAGTACTTCAGCCATTAAAGCCTTGGTCGTGTTTGCACCGTCACCTCCACTTTTTCATTGGCCGATCATTCAACTCCATTTGATTGTTTACCCATTTTGAGGAACAGCTGCAAAGAGTGATTTTATTAGCCATCCTTGTGACACTGCCGTGATTGGAAAATTCCAAACCTTACCTGGAATCAGCTGCTACTCGTTTTATCACTCGTTCCTCAAAATACGAGTCTTCTTTAAGCTCTTTTCAACTGACTCGTAAAATATGAAAAGATTGCCGAGTCCTTGGCCTTCCAGCTCGTTAAAGGGACAAGAAGTGCTATCCCTCATCTATATTTTAATCTTTTTGGACCTGAGGGATTATTGCACAAAAAGATTGAGCGCTTGCTTTTGTTCGGCTCGTTAAAACTATCGAAAATTCATCCCTTCTGTATTGTTTTATACTTTTTCGGACTTAAGGGATTAGATGACGAAAAAGGAATTTTGGAGTTACCTTTACGTTCCTTTTCAGACTCTCTAAAATTGAAAAGGACCGAGTTATCTTTGTTGTTAAACTCGTTAAAAAGATTAATAGCGACAAACTTGTCTTTAGACGAGAACGAGTTTCACTATCGCTAGGCTCGTTAAAACATAGCGATGGGTTTGCCCGAAGGGCAAATTATAGAACAAGCATATGTTATCCTCCTCAAGCTTGACAAAAATAAATAGGTACTGGTCAGCAATGACTGGGGAAAAATTGGGAAGAAAACTCAAAGAATCTTTATTGGTAGAAAGTCACTCTTGAACATGACACTTCCACTCCGTGTCCGAGTCGGGTTGGGTTGTTTCATTCACTGGCCACATCACCATGGTCACGCCATACCATCAACATTGGGGTTATTGCTACCAATCCATCACATCAGTGTCACCGATATGTTCAAGAGAAGTCATCTAGAGAAGTCACCTGTGTCTCACCCACTACCATACATTATACTCCATTCTTTCATGACCGTCACCCAAAACATTATATCATCAGATTGTTTTCACCTCCATCAAAATATAGATCACCCAATACTCTGATATTTGTCTCAAAAACCAATAGCAATTCCTTACAATATGCAAAATTCCAGCCTCTGGATCTCTGAGATGAGGGATCCATATATAGATATGTGTACGAAGGATGGGTCAGCTTGTGATTTGATTAGTGTCTTCTCTCTGTCAGTTCTTGCTTCCACTTGGAGACTGAAGGCCTCTTACTCATCCTTGGTTGAATTCAGTGAGGCAAGTGTCACAGGAGAAGATTCTGGAAGCTTCTATTGTCTCTCCACCTCACGGAATGACACTGCCATTTGTCATTTCTCACCCATCGCACCCCACAGAAGGGACTTTTGAAATGCAACGCACCCTCACAATGTATTTAGGTGCAATGAAATGCACCTAGCCAGTGGAGCAGCTGAAATGATCGTGTTTTGACTTATTCTGAGCAGTTTCTGGTGGAGAACTTCTGGGAGAGGCTGTAATCTATTGACCTTGTTCCTTTAGGGGTTAGAACAACACTTTTAGGGACTTAGGAGCCCTTGGTTTATGGACATTTCATGCTTGGAGTTGTAAGGCACGAAAATGTGTATAACACTGGTGTAGACGGATTGTGTTGGCCTTAACATGATGTTGAATCAGATGGTATTTTGTATTGATATGCTTCGTTCTGTTAAACACACATGGGCAACAAGAAAAATATGAAAGATAATAAGGAGAGTACAATTTTTATTAACAAGATATATACATTTATAGTACAACATGTGACCGTTGGGTTCCACATCCCAAGGTCTCTTGGACTACTTAGTCTATTCAGCTTCCACACTAACCCATTTAGGATTAGGTGTCCAACATTCCCCCCCTTAATCTGAAGGGTTATGTATGAGTCCAAGAAGAGAGCTGTAATACAAAATGTGCAAAAAATGCATGGCAGCACAAGGCTGAATGTGCTCTCCGAAATGTTGGTATAAAGGGCGGTGGTTTAAGGATGACCACCAACACTGGAACGCTTAGTGCAGTTCCTGGAACTCCTCCAAAACTAGCAAGAAGCTGAAGTCTTCTGCTAGAGGAAGTGCTCCTATTGTTTTGAAGAAGGAAACCTTCAACCATGAAAGGGAGGTCTCACCCCGTATAAAAGGGAGAACTTCAACCTGAAAAGGGAAGTCTCAACCGGTGATGGTTTAAGGATGACCAACAACTCTGGAATGCTTAATGAAATTCTTGGAACTCTTCCAAAACTAGCAAGAAGCTGGAGTCTTTTGCTAGAGGAATTGTTCTCAATTTTGTTTCTGGAATTCTTCCAAAACTGGCAAGAAGCTGAAGTCTTCTACTAGAGGAAGTGTCCCAGATTGCCAACTGAAGGCATGTTCATGGGCATCTTTGTCTCTGGCTACAACTTTGAAACTGGTGTGGCAGGTTGTGGCTCAAGCTCGCTTGATGTGACTTTGAAGCTTGTAGATGACCATCATTTCCCCCGTGTCAGATACAAGGTGAGATGATGGGGAAAACTCAACTGCAAGACTGTTCAATACTCTGGAACAAGTTCTGACATGTGTTTGGAATGTCTTCTTGGCTGTTGATGCCCATTGCCAAGAAGCGGTCCATCCAAGATGAATCTTTGTTCTTGCAGGACGTTTGTTTCTGAAGCATTTGTTTGAAGAATGACTGGTTTTATGACAGTGCTTACATGGATGAAGATCAAAACAGTGATCTTTCAGATGGCCAACTCGGTCACAGTGTTGGAATTTTACAATCTGTTGTTGTTGTTGTTGTTGCTGTGGAAGAGGGGCAGAGTCTAGAACAGCTGAAGCTGAACTATCATGAGGAGCAGGTGAACTGTCATGAATGAATCCAACACTCTGAAACTGAATGGGCTTTGAGTAGTCTGGAATATGAAAGGACAAGTCCTTGTCATATCCAAGACCAGTTCTGTGCTTGTTGTGGACAAGCTGTTCCCAAGGTCTGATGATGGGCTTGGGAAGTGCAGACTGAGTTTCTGCTTCTGCATGTAACCTTGCTGCTTTATGGGAGTCTGTTTCAATCTTTTGAAAAAAAACAGGTTCAGAATGATGACTCCTCTATTTTAATTCTTCTTGCTGTAGCTTTGTCTCAAGCTGCAAAAACTCAATATTCTCATGTGCATTTTGGAGACAAATTTTAATATTGGAAAGAGAGGTTTTGTTGATCTTAACCATCTCATCAATAGTGGAAAGTATTAAATAATTCAGTAGTTTCAATACATCATCTATTCTATCCATTTCAAACCAATATAATCAGAGAAGTGATGTTATCTTCAGCTACAAATTGGTCTATAAAATGATAAATAATTGCAACTACTAGATGAGTGGTAGGATACCAGACAGCACAGTACCAATTTCAATGTAGCAAATGACTCGCTGCTTTAATGTACTTGAATACAATTTATATGCAGATCACCTATGGATATAATGAGTATTTCAGCCTCCAATTTGACTCCTTAATTAATTTGGCATAGGCAATATATTTGGAACACAAAATAGCCCTTGACACCTTGAGATTTCAAAGCATAATTAAATCTGGTGTAATTTCTCCACAAAGATCTCAGCCTTTGACAGTCAGATGGAGCCAAGAATAAACAGTTTTATATTTGCTATGTTCAGCCCTTTTTTCTTTGGTGTAAACACTAGCAAGAAACCCAACCTCTTCACTGTTGTAGCAGCTCCCACACACTGATGCTCTGTGTCACTCGGCCTTCCTAATGGAAGAAATATATATCAAGAGAAAATCGATGCTGTGAGATGGTGTAGCATGAGGGAAAAATAACGAATCATTTTACAAGGATCTCATTGCAAGAGCGAATCCACATTGTGAGTTGGTGTAGCGTGATGGAAAAATAGTGAAGCACTCTACAAGGATCTCATTGCAAATGAATTGATGCTCAAATGCACATACCAGATTGATCAAATTTATCTTCTTCATATGCCAAAATACCCACTCGACTGTCGTGGTGAATGGCACTGTACTAAAATGTTTGAACTTCTCAGAGGCGGTGATATGAAATTTTGATTAACAATGGACGACAATGTGACTTGGATGAATTTTTGACAGAGGAAACATAAAGATTTCAATGTTAGGTCAGGCGCATAGTGAATGTTCAAGTTCTCACAGGTGCATAAAGAGAATACGACAGAACTGACAAGAGCTACATTGGCAAAGAAATTCTCAAGTGGCACCTACGCTCTGATACTATCCAATACCAGGTTTGGGAGCTGATATATTCAGATGTAGGTTACCATCTCCAAGATGACCATACCCCAGAACTTTAACTGCTTCACCTCGTATACAATAGCTGTCATAGAGAGGTGTGATACTCCAGCTCGTGGTACAAGGATGTGATACTCAGGTTTGAAGCAATTAGTTTAGACGCCAATATAGCCACATGTCTAACCAGCTAGCAATAACAAGTTTGAACCACCTAGAATAGCCTTCCACAAAATTGTGACCAGCGCAACACACAGTGGTAGGAATGCTCACACAGGTGAAGAGTATTCAGCTACAACCAGTTCGATTCTCCTCCCCAAAGATAGTTTCTGCCTTGGAATATACCATACGGTCAGTCAACTGAAGTTGGGTTCGTTCCAGCACGGGACTTGGTGTTATTTCATCCCAATTCGAACTCAGCCAAAGAAGAAAATGCACTCGGCTTTGCTCAGCCTTCTTACACTGCTGTAGTAAATATCCCTAGGAAGTCAACTTCATAATGTGTTGTTCTTCCACCTCTGTACAGCTTCCACAGAGATCCGCTCAGCTGATGATGTTCACATACAGCCACCCAAACAGAAATCCCCACTAGGAAATAACACAATTAAATCGCTGAGTTTATTGTTCTTCTCCATTGAGAGAAAACACATTAAGAGGGCACTGCTGGAAATCATTTCACTTGCTTATAGCAGCCAGTCTGCACTGTTCCAGGGAGCAACTTGACGCACAAGAGAGAAGATGATTCATGGCACCGACATTTCTGTCATAACCGGCGAGCTGGAGGCCTGAGCAAGGTAAGGGACCGGGTCAACCATTTCTAAATCAGAGTACCCGGCTCAGCTATCATTGACAACACTCCTGAATGTTGTTAGAGCAGACTAAGGCGCCAGACTCAAAAGAACACTACCAGCGGACAGTCAACAGTTCAACGCAGCAATATTTCAACATATTACATCGTGTATGGAGGCCGACGGTTGGTCTGCTTTGCGACCTCGACAGAGGGAGGCTACATAAAATGTTCTTTTTAGTAATGGACATATGCCAAAGTAACGGATGACAGCGTAAGGAGTTACAAGGGCAGTGGGAGCATCAAATGAAAGAGCACACGTCCCACACAACTTTGCACTTCTCGGAAAACTGATTAAAGAAAGGTCCAATAATATAACCACATTTATCCACGCATATTTGACCTCAAATCACATCATTTCCACAAAACTATGCATTTTCATTGAAAAACTATAGCGTATAAATGTAACAACATTCAACGGAATGGTGACTATACCACGTTTCTGCGTTCTTCAATGTGACAACATTCTTTTCATGCGTGGATTGGAGCAGTGCTTTCCAGAATACCATGGAGCAGTGTTCAAATCTCCACGATACCCCGCTTCTCCATCAGACTCCAAACAGGACCACACTTAATATGACAACGTTCAACGAGACAATGATTTTTCCTCCAGCAATCAACGGAGCCAACGCATACGCTTTTCATGGACCATTCATGATTACAGCAAACACAACATAATTACAACAAACCAATAGTCATAATTACAACAAACATATGGAGCAAAGCGCAAGTAATGGCAGAGAATGAGAGCGCAGGTGCAGGTATGGCAGACAGAACACGGGTAATGTCAGACAGAGAGTCTTAAAATAGCCAGAGTCAGGTGCAGCGTATACAGTGCCAGAGGTCAGGTAGGAGAGGCAGCAGATTTCTGGCAGACAATGAATTAATAGAGCGTTTCAGGTAATGGGCAGAACTAGCAGGTTTGCACACAGTAAAATGATTTACAAGGTGGCAATTCTGCTCAATTTTAATTAGGTGAAAGGCAGAGTTGACATATATATAGAGAGCACAAAACAAGTGGCTCAAATTGGAGCAGGACCAGCAATCGCCCGCGTTGATACCATGTTAAACACACATGGGAAGTAAGAACAATATGAAAGATAATCAGGAGAGTACAATTTTTATTAACAAGAGATATACATTTATAGTACAACATGTGACCGTTGGGTTCCACATCCCAAGGTCTCTTGGACTACTTAGTCTATTAAGCTTCCACACTAACCCATTTAGGATTAGGTGTCCAACACGTTCAATCATGGAACTTTGGGTTATTGACAAACTTTATTGTATAAGTGTTTTCAATCATGAGAAGAGTTGAATGCACTTGTTTCTCCTGCAGATCTTCCAAAATTTTCCTGAGCCACACAATTTCCTTTGTTGCTACTATTGCCACATATTCTACCTCAGTTGTGGAATCTGCTGGAACTATTTGTTTGCGTGATCTCCAGGAGACAACTCTTGATCCAAGACTCATAGAATAACCTGAAGTAGATACTCCAGTTTCTTTATCTCCATCGAAGTTTGAATTAGAGTATCCACTCAAGCTAAATTTTACCACCTGTGTATACTTAAGTCCAAAGTATTGAGTTTCCTTCAAGTAATTATAACTCTTTTTGCAGTAGACAAATGTACCTCACAAGGATTTTGCATAAACCTGGAGAGGATTCCAACAACAAATGAAATGTATGGTCTAGTAGTATTCAGGTAGTTGAGACTTCCTACAGGATATTTAT
Organism: Pinus tabuliformis; assembly: GCA_031772625.1. Taxonomy (NCBI): domain Eukaryota; kingdom Viridiplantae; phylum Streptophyta; class Pinopsida; order Pinales; family Pinaceae; genus Pinus; species Pinus tabuliformis. Next base: position 576,733,522 of record CM062809.1, read on the forward strand.
ACTTTGTTGCATCCTCAAACTATTTTCCTTCAGTGGATGTGAGCTTTAAGTTTTGTTCAATTGGAGTAGTTAAAGGATTGCACTCAACCATGCCAAATTTTTTCAACAGATCTCCAATGTACTTCTTCTGAGAGAGGAATATAAACTTTGGATGTTGAATTACTTCAATACTAATATAGTAGTGAACATACCCCAAGTATGTCATTTCAAAACATTTCCTCAATTCCTTGTTTATGGATGCAATATAGCTCTCATTGTTCTGTGTCATCAAATGATCATTTACATATACCACAAGATATACAACTGTTTTGCCAACTTTCTTGACAAACAAAGTTGCATCATCAAGATCATAATGTTTGAAGTTGAGTTTAAGAAGATGCTAAGTTAAATTCTCGTACCAGACTCGCGATGCATTATTTAGACCATACAAGGATTTTACAAGCTTTCATACTTTATGTTCTTGACCCTTCACAACAAATCCTTCTGGCTGGGACATAAAAACATTCTCTTTCAGATCTCCATTCAAGAAAGTAGTTTTTACATCCATTTGATGGACTTTCCAACTGTTCTAAGTTGCAAAGGAAAAGAGTGTCTGGATGGTAGCCCATTTTGTTGTGGGGGAAAAAGTATCCTCATAGTTGACCCCTTCCTTCTATGCAAAACCTTTTGCCACAATCCTATCTTTGTGCTTGTCAAGTGAGGCATAAAATTCATACTTGTTCTTGTAGACCCACTTGCAACCTATTGGTTTGGTTCCAAATGGAGGATCATACTCTTTTTACATCGCTTCTTTCCATTCATCATGAGAAGCGATTTCTTCTAAGGAAGTTGGTTCAAAATCTGAAGACAAATTCAATTCACAATCATAAGAAACATCAATATCAACAGGTGAATCATAATTTTCTACATCACCTCCATTCTGTTTGGTTGTGCTTCTCATTCCTATATTTCTAACCTCATTAGGACAAACACTTTCAAGTGTCTTTGTCAGCCACTTTGGAGGACCTTTCTGAGGTGGACCAGATTGCTTAGTTGAATGAGTTAGGGCTAAATCAAGATTGAGTCTCCCAATTCTGTCAATCACATCACTCAAAGTGTCATCAGTGGCTGAAGCTTCATGTGGGGGAGAGAGTCCTTCAGAATAAGATTCCACATATTGATCCAATATAGGAATCTCCCATTCAATATGTGGAATATCATTATCAAATTATTTAAAAGACTTGGCATGTCTGAATCTACCCAAGCGATTAAGATGCCGCTCAACAACATTGTCAGCCTTGGAAGATTCAATGAATATCACATATCTAGACACTACAAAATTCTTATTAAATTCATCATAGAGATGGTATGCTTTGGAGGTATTTGAATAACCTAAGAATATACACTTATGACTCCTTGCACCAAGTTTATTTCTTTGTTCGTTAGGTACCAACACATAATAGGTGGAACCAAAGACCCTCAGATGCTTTACCGAAGGAAAGTGGCCATACCACATTTCATAAGGAGTCTTGTTTCTAATAGCCTTAGATGGACACCTATTCTTTATATACACAGCACATAGAACTTCATCAGCCCAAAACATAAATTTAACATTCTTGAAAAACATCATGGAACATACCATATTTAATATTGTCTTGTTCATTCTTTCAGCTACTCCATTCTGTTGGGGATTATAAGGCACATTTGTTTTATGTTTTATTTCATGTTGGAAAAGATAGTTTTCAAATTCATTTCAAGTGTATTATTTTCCATTATTAATATGAATAGAGCGAATATGAGATTGTGCATCATTTTCAATCCATGCATGAAAGTTCTTGAATGTTTGAAAAGCATCAAATTTATTCTTCAATAGATAAACCCAACACATTCTAGTGTATTAATCAATAAATGTCATCATATATTTATTAACATTTGCAGAAGGAACATGCATTGGGCCACATAATTCTGAATGAACAAGTTCAAGTTTTCTATGTGCTCTGGAATGTGAATCATGAAAATACTATTTGATGTGCTTTCCTAAGATACAAGCATCACATTTCTTAAGTTTCCTAGGAATTGTAGGCAAACTAGTAACACCACTTTTCTTCAACATATGAAGGTTGTCATAATTCAAGTGTCAAAATATAGCATGCCATAAAATAATTGATGGAAATGCACCTTCATCATAATGAGAACTATATGAAAATTTTTGTGCATGAGTAGAGGTACCTTGCAACTTCAGAATTATTTCTTATTCTTTCCCGTCATGACAAGTGAGTGATCTGATGATTTTCTGACCTCGACCTTTCCAAGTATATGAATGGAGTGTCCTTGCTGGTGGATGTGGACCAAAGACAACAAGTTTCTCCTAAGCTCCGTGAGATTTAGAACATCATGAAGAAGAAAATTTGGAAGACCAGGTAGTTTGAACCTGATTGTGCCAAGCCCTCATGGCTTGAGTTTTGACTTGTCTGCAACTTATACTGCTCCATCAACATTTTCAATAAATTCTTTAAAAAATTTTATTATAAAAGTCATGTGGAAAGTTGCCCCTGAATCAAGAAACCAATCATTTTTCCAAGAAGCAAGTGAAGCATTAAGTAAGTCTTCAGTTATGCCAATATTGCAACATGCCACAACATAGTGAGCGGATTCAGGTGCTTTACCTTTCCCTTTTTCATTGGTTTTACCTTTGGCTTCATTTCTTTCCTACTCAATTTTGTGCCAAGGAAACTTACATGAGGATGCATCATGTCCACCTCTATTGCATCGTATGCAATGAATATCAGAATTTTGTCCTTGGAACTGTCTTCCCCCCTACCTCTAAAATTCCTTCTTCCTCTTCCTCTTTAGCCACCTCTTCCTCTAGAAGAACCTTGTGCATGATTATTCTCTTTATGTGCAAGACACACAACTTATTCATAAGACTAAGGAGTTGTCTTCTTCCCAAAAGCCTTCTCTCTCTTGTCAAACTTCTTCTCAAGGGAGTCAAAGATAATCTCCTTGAGGTTTCCACTTACTTGAAATGAATCAAGATAATTTGAATAAGTGGGATATAGTGCCTTGACATAAGCTATGAGAGGAATCTCTATTTGAACACCAATGTTTTTGATATCATGCATAATAGATCTTACTTTTGATGATAAAGCAAGAGGGTCATACCTTTTTTAATTCAAGACTAAACAATTTAATCATCAATTAGACAACTTCAAGTTCAAAGTGTTAGTCATACAGTTCCTTAAACTTCCATAAGGTTCATAAGTGAACATTTATATATATTCCTTGTGTCCCTTTTCTAAAAGAAATTATAAAGTGAATGGTGTATTATTTTTAAAGGTATGAGTGGTATACTTTTTAAAAGGAGGTAAATTTTGTTTGAAGGAGATATGAAATTGCATGGAGTTTGGAGGAATATTAAGGGTTTATACTCTTAATTAAAGATATTTTTTGAAAAAATAACCAATCAGGACTTGAAATAAACTTAACAATCCCTTGACCACCTTAGGCCAAGAGGTAACTCCTCAAATGAATTGTGTTTTTCCATTAAAGCTAATCATAGATATATACATGGAGGGAGAGATTCTTGGGCTTAATCTCCCAGTGTATCTTCATATTCACACTCTCCTTATTTTCTAGTTACACTATTTTACACATATTCACCCAATCCCAATGATTAGGTGTCAACATTATGTTTAGAGAAAGAGAGCAGAGCGACCTCACCTTCTAGTTGGGTTTTCTCTTGAAAGGGTTTCCTAGGTCATATATTGTGTCAAATTGTGGTTTGTGATTTTTTATTCCACTATTCTCTATTTTCTGCAATAGTTTTAATTTGCGTGCACACACAATTAACAATAACCTACAAATCCAAAAATCTAAAGAGAAATAAAACCCTAATTGTGTAGATTTCAGATTTTTAAATATAGTTTTATCATATCCATTGTGACGAACTATTGAGTGGAATATCCACAACAATTTATGGATCAAGCATAGGCCAATTTAGTCCCCTATGCTTAGAGTTTTTTTATGTTGTTATTATTTTGGGTATAATGGGTCGATAAGTTCCATGTTTCTCTTTGATTAATTATTTGGGTATGTGGTAATATTCAATTTTATGAGTACCCAACATATTGTTTTTCATCACATATTGATATTTTATGTAAGAGCATTCAGGTGCTTCTTTTATATAATCTGAAATATGGTTTGAGTCTCATATTTAACCTAGGGTTCTTATTTAACTCTATAATTTTTAACTTGGGTCTTAGGATTGTTAGGTTTGTTGGAAATAATACTGAGAGGAGGGTGAATCAGTATTATCATATCAATAATTTTGTTTCCAAGCAGATTTATATACGCTACTTCAGCTAAGTGAACCAGTGTGTACATGCGACTGTACTTAAAGCAACCAGCGTATACGCAGAGAACTTTTGATTTAGCTAATTTATCATGCCTTGAACTTTAACCAGTATATCAGAGATTTATTAGACAGTGTAGTAAAAGCAGAATAAAGCATCACACATAAGCAACACACATGAATACCAAGATATAAGGTGGAAACCCAATGTGAGTAAAAACCACCTGCTGCTGTCGTCTCTGTCTTCTTTTAATAATAAGAAAATCTGTTTACAATCTTGTACTAGTGTAGACTCATACTAGTACATAGGCTTCTACCCGCAGAAGGTTACAACCTTCTCTTGTTCTCCAACTTCTATTGGAAGGGAGCTACAACCCCCTAGCTCTTGTACTAGCCGATATGTTTACTAGTACGTAGGCAGCAATCTACAGAAGGCTACGACCTTCTTTCTTCCTCCAAGGACCACGTTTCATAAATTTTTAGTCTGGATCCATCAACAACATCATAACTGCAATACAATCATCAAATACATCTGTATCAACCAATCAATTTTTGAATCAACCACAACTGAATCAATCAATCACTTTGACAACCCATTGTCACTGTAGCAAATCACAATCAATCTAATCATTCAGAATATTGTCACCAGCATACAGTCACCACAACCTAAAGCAGAACCCAGAACTCTACAACAGTAAACAGAAACAACTGGAATATTCTTCATAAGGTATACGCTACTTCCATGTGTCGAACCAACACGTATACGCGCTATTATCAAAGCCAACCAGCGTACACATCTGCAAATATTAATTCATAATTCTGTAGCTGTTCCGGACTTCAATTATACCCAAATCATAATATTTATAGAATAACACATGCATTCGTATTCAGATCTAGACTATACATGATCAAACCACATAATGATAATTCATTTCAAGCCTTAAGATCCTGATCCATCATTAGATCTTATCCCTCATCAACCGCTAAGGTTCATCCTTGGTTCAGATCAAGCACAACACCATAAGAAAATAAGCTGCATACTAGATCTCACACTGCATCAGATATTCGATACTTTCACACCTTGGCCTAATGATCCTCTCCTCCTTATATAGTTTTAGGCCTTTCTTGATACCATAGACCAAAACCACTTAGGACCAATACCTTGGACCAAATACCTAGGGTCAATACCTCGAACCAAGTACCTTGGACCAATACCTTGGGTCAAAATACCTTGGACCAAAAACTTAGTTTTCCAAGATATATGTGCTTTTCCTTCTGTAAAAGTGTGTGTGTATGCATACACTACTTGTGTTCAGTGAACTTGTGTGTATACACAGCTTGGTCAAGGTGAACCTACGTATACCTTTCTTTCTTCATTCTTTGTAGTCTGAAATGTAATTCTTTGTTATTGACATGCTGGACTGTGATATTCAATTTGAGTGAGTTGCCATCAAGGACAACACTTGTATTATAATGCCAACAATCTCCCCCTTTGGACTTGATGGTAACAACAACACCAAGTCACTCTCCCCCTTTGACATCAAGGGCTAAGGGTGGACCAAGATATTTTCTCCCTTTGACATACATTATGTTGTTCATGCTCCCCCTGAGTACATGTTGAATTCTCTAATTGAGCTCCCCTTTTTGTACATGCTGAGATGCATTGAAACTGTCCATGCTCCCCCCGAGCATAAGCAAAGTCTGCAAAAATATTTTCAAAAAGAATAACATGACTCTATAACTCAACTATGTGAGGATGACCTTCCTATCACCGATGACTCATACATCCATCTCCCAACCAAGTGGGGATATACCAAATTTGACTCATCCACCTAACCAAGTGGGGATGTACCAATTGTTTATACATGACAAAAACAAGAAATATTACATTATCCATCCCACTTAAAGTGGGGATACAAATTACATCATTTGTCCAAGAGGACTCATTCAAATGTATGAGAATACATATCACACCCTAGACTTTTAGATGAATTGAACAACAAATAATATAAATAGTTGAAGCCATGGCTAGATTCAGCAACCCTAATGTCAACAATGTTGAATGTACGTGAAGGCTAATGCTCCCCCTAAACCTGTGCTACATGCCCCACTGTTTTTCTTGTCTGAAACACATATACGCTTCTTGACCCATAGAAACCCGCATGTGTATGCGACTATACTTCATGAAACCTGTGTATAATAACCTTTCTCTAGAAAAAATTGGATTTAACAGTAGGATGATGCAGCAACTACTCCCAACTTTTGTCTGAGATATTCAAATGTCTCTCTAGGTAGTGGTTTAGTGAATATATCAACAACTTGTTCTTTGGAGGGAACATACTCCAATTTGACCTTTTGTTCAAGCACTTGTTCATGTAGAAAATGGTATTTGAGGGGTATGTGCTTGGCCTTGGAGTGTATGACTGGATTCTTTGAAATACTGATGACACTTGTATTATCACATAGAATGGAGATGGGTGGAGTACAAGTAATATGAATGTCTTGCAAGGTTTGCATCATCCAAATTAGTTGTGTGTAGCAAGATGCAACAACCACATATTTTGCTTCAGTTGTAGATAACACAATTGAACTTTGTTTCTTGCTAAACTAAGATACTAACCTGGAACCCATGTAGAATGCACTACCACTATTGCTTTTGAGGTCATCAACACTTCCTGCCCAATATGCATCTGTATATGCATGAAGAGTGAGATATGTATCTCTAGGATACCATAAACCTAAGTTCTGAGTTCCTTGAAGATATTTGAAAATTCTTTTGACTGCCTGGAGGTGTGATTCCTTTGTATTTTCTTGGAATCTTCCAACTATTCCTACTACATGCATGATGTCAGGTCGGGTACCTATTAGATAAAGTAAAATGCCAATCATGGATCTGTAAGTCAGTTGATGTACTATTGCTGATTCATCATTTGAGCTGAGACTACATCCTGTTACCATTGGGGTACATACCAGTTTAGAATTTTCCATGCTATACCTTTTCAAGATCTATTTGAGATATTTGGTTTGTGAAAGAAAAATACCATCTTTATTTTGTTGAACTTGTAGACCAAGAAAATAGGTAAGTTCACCAAGCAAGGACATTTCAAATTCTTGCTGCACTACTGAAGCAAAATTCTGACTCATGGAATCTTCATTGCTACCAAAAATTATATCATCAACATAAACAACAATAATTAGAAATTTATCAGTGTCAATCTTTGTATATAGATTGCTATCTGTTGAACCTTTTGAAAAACCTTGTTGGTGTAGGTATTTGTCAAGGTGGTAATACTAGGCCCTTGGAGCCTATTTCATACCATAGAGAGCCTTTTTGAGCCTGCATACAAGTTTTGCATCATTTCCAAGAATGAATCCTTCTGGTTGTTCAATATAAACTTCTTCTTCGAAATCTCCATTAAGGAAAGCAAATTTAACATCCATTTGGTATACTTTGAATTTTTGAAAGCTAGAAAGAGCAAGAAACATCCTTATGGCTTCAAGTCTAGCAACAGGTGCAAAAGTTTCTTCAAAATCCATACCTTCTTTTTGAGCATACCCTTTACAAAAAAGTATGGCCTTGTTTCTAATAACTTCTCCATTTTCATTCAACATATTTTTGAACATCCATTTAGTTCCTATAATATTTTTATCATGAGGTCTAGGAACTAATTCCCAAGTATTATTCTTTCCAATTTGCTCAAGTTCTTCATTCATGGCCTTGACCCAACATTCTTCTTTGCATGCTTCATTTACATTTTGAGGTTCAGTGGAGGATAGTAATGCTAGATAACTTTAGGTTTCTGTAATAGTTCTTCTTGCCTGCACACCTACCTCTTTTTCCCCTAAAATTTGAGTTTCTGGATTATTTTTTTGAACATACCTGGACAGAGTCTTTTCTTCTACCGTTATATCTTCTTTTGGTGCTTCATTGGTTTCTTATTCAAAATCATTGTGATATGATGTGGGAAAATAATCCCCATCTTCTTCGTTGTCATAATCTTTTGTTTTTATCTGTTTTGGATTTTTGCATGCTTCATCAACTACAACATTAATATTTTCAACAATTTTCTCAAGTCTTTTATTATAACATTTATATCGTTTACTTTGGGAAGAGTAACCAAGAAGAATACCTTCATCTGCTGTGGGCTCAAACTTACCAAGTTTTTCATTAGTCCTTTTGATATAAAATTTGCTTCCAAAAACTTTAAAGTATTTTACAGTAGGAGCCTTACCATACCAAATTTCATGTGGAGTTTGAGTGCTGTTTACCCAAACATTTTCTTGATTGAGAATAGTTACGGTGGTGAATGCAGCTTCACCCCAGAAGGTTGCAGGAGTTGCAGATTCATCTATCATAGCTCAAGCCATTTTTTGAACAGTTCTGTTCATTTTTTCTACCACTCCATTTTGCTGAGGAGTCCTTGTGGTGGAGAACTGAATTTTTATTCCGTGTTGTTCACAAAAGTCAAAGAATTCATCCGAGGTAAATTCCCCTCCTCGATTAGATCTGAGACATTTGATTTTTCGATTTGATTCATTTTCAACCAAAGCTTTGAAGGCTTGGAACTTTTCAAATGCTTCATCTTTATGCTTTAGAAGACCTATCCAACACATTCTGGAAAAATCATCAATGAACAAAATAAAGTATTCTTCTCCACGAGGTGACTTTTTCCTTGATGGTCCACATAAATCAGTATGGACAAGTTCAAGAGGCTTACTAGCTGACCCTTCTTTTTCAATGAAGTGAGCTCTGGTTTTCTTACCGAATTGACATGGTTTGCATATTGTATTTTCAGGGATGCTGATATCTGGAAGATCATGAACAACCTTGAATTTGCATGCTTTTCTTATTTGAGAAAAGCTTAGATGTCCCAATCTTCTATGCCACAGCCAGTTTTCATCATTTTTGCTTAGATAGCACTGTTGTTGTCCTCCCTTGAGTATGTATAAGTTGTTTGGAGTTCTTGTACCTTTGATCACGGTCTCTCCTGTATCAAGCTCATGAAAAACACATCCATTTGATCGAAACACTACATTTCCTTGATCACACATTTGATTGGCACTCAACAGGTTATGCTTTAAACTGTCTACATACATAACATTTCCAGCTTTAACCTTTTCTTTCAAAAAAACACAGCCTTTACCTTTTATGAATATAGGAGTGTCATTTCCAAATGAGACATTCTTTTCCTTTTCTAAGGCAGTATATGAGTGAAGTTTTTCTTTGTCACCTGCCATGTGTTTTGAGCATCCACTGTAGATGTACCACTGATTTTCTTGTCCTTCTGCATACAAGGCTATACCACATCTTTCTGTTCAAGATTATTTCCTTCTCCATATCTTGGGGTTTAATGGAGTTTTCTCCTTTTGAGATGTTTTCCAAAATTTAATCCTGCATTCAGATTCTTCATGACCAAAGTTGTTACAGATTGAGCATTCTATTTCATTTTCAAGAAGAGAAAAGTTATTATAGGAACTTTTCTTGACCCCTGTTACATTCCTTTGATTTCATGCTTCTCTAGTCATGATGGTTTTGTAAGCAACACATTGAGAAACTTTGTGTCCAAAATTATGACATGAAAAACATTTCCCATTAAAGAAGTTCTTGCGATTATCGAATCTATTGACCTGGTGATTGTAGTTTCTATTGATATTCATCTTTGGAGCAAATTGAGTATGATTTACCTAAGGTTGGTTGTGGCTTCTATTCATCCTTGGAGTAAATTGAGTTTGATTTACCTGGTGATCTGCTTTATGCCTTTGCTGACGACTGTCATACTGTTCACTGGTCTTTGCTGCATCAAGATAGCTTTTAGTGGAGGTTGACGGCTTCTGTGATTGATATGCTTCTTCATTATATCCAAGACCTGTCTTTATCAGAGGAGAACGTTGCACTTTGATAATTTCATTTAAGGCTTTTGATCCTTTAGCAAATCTATGATTGAGAGATTTCATTTTCTTAAGATCCTTTCTTAGACCCACAATTTCACATTCTAGTTTTTCATTGTGTTTTTCTTTTTCAGCAAGTTGGTATGTCAAGGTATCTATAATCATATTCTTTTCTTCTAAACATATTTTTGGGTTTAGAGATTTCTTCATTAAGGTCATCTTCTTCTAAAGCATCCCAAAAATTATCATCGTCATAAGCCATTAGAAGTCTATAGTCATTACTAATTTCATCTTCATCACTATTTGATAAACCATCACTATCTTCATGAGTATAGTAACTCCTTTTATTTACAACTTGTTTTCTATTCCATTTTGCATATTCCTTCCCTTCTTCATATTTATCTTTATGAGGAAATTTGGCAGCATAATGACCGACTCTGCCACAGGCAAAACATTTGAAGGGTAGCTTACCTCTAAATCTTCTGGAACCCCGTTGAAGCTTCTTGACAAAGATTACCTCATCTTCTTCTTCTAAAGTATGTCCTGATTCATTGTGTTATTCCTTTCCTTTTGTTGAAGCTTTAAATGCGGCTTCTCTCATATCTAATGGACCTCCTTTTCTCATCTCAAAGGCAGTTAAGATTCCATGAAGTTGTGTCATAGTGATAGTCTACAGATCCTGTTTTTCCTCTATGGCAGATACTTTTGATTCAAATTTAGTAGAAAAGGATCTCAAAAATTTCTCAACTAAGGTAACTTCCTTTATATCTTCACCCAGATTATTCATACAATTAATAACCTCATCTATACGTAAGAAGTAACTAGCTATACTTTCATCACTATGCATCTTTAGAGTTTCATACTGAATTTTGAGAGTTTGAAGTTTAGCACGTTTTACCTAAGAGTCTCCTTCGTAGCTCAGAACGATTTTGTCCCATATTTCTTTGGTTGTTTTGAGCTGCATGACTTTGACAAACTCTGATTGTGACAGACTTCCCAATAAAGTATTGACAGCCCTTGCATTGGTTTCATATTGCTTTTTACCTGCTGTATCTGTAGGAATTGATGTTGGAAATGTATATCCTCCTTCCACAATTTCCTAGACATCTGTTCCAAGTGATTGTAGATGGGTTGTGGTTCTTATTTTCCAATAAACAAAGTTTCTCCCATCAAATATTGGTGGTCTGATGGATCCCATGCTTTCTTGATTACTCATGATGATGGATCTCCCTTCAAGTGATCAAGTGGACCTACTCTGATACCAATTGTTAGAAATATTAATGAGAGGGGGGTGAATTAGTATTATCATATCATTTTATTTCCCAAACAGATTTATATACACTACTTTAGCTAAGTGAACCATCGTGTACACGCTACTATACTTAAAGCAACCAGCATATATGCAGAGAAATTTTGATTTAGCTAATTTATCATGCATTGAACTTTAACCAGTATATCAAAGATTTATTAGACAGTGTAGTAAAAGCAGAATAAAGCATCACACATAAGCAACACACATGAACACCAAGATATAAGGTGGAAACCCAATGTGGGTAAAAACCACTGCCGCTGTCGTCTCTGTCTTCTTTTAATAATAAGAAAATATGTTTACAATCTTGTACTAGTGCAGACTCATACCAGTACGTAGGCTTCTACCTGCAGAAGGTTACAACCTTCTCTTGTTCTCCAGCTTCTACTGGAAGGGAGCTACAACCCCCTAGCTCTTGTACTAGCCGATATGTTTACTAGTATGTAGGCAACAATCTACAAAAGGCTACGACCTTATTTCTTCCTCCGAGGACCACGTTTCATAAATTTTCAGTTTGGATCCATCAACATCATAACTGCAATACAATCATGAAATACATCTGTATCAACCAATCAATTTCTGAATCAACCACAACTGAATCAATCAATCACTTTGACAACCCATTGTCACTGTAGCAAATCACAATCAATTTGATCATTTAGAATACTGTCACCAGCATACAGCCACCACAACCCAAAGCAGAACCCAGAACTCTCCAACAGCAAACAGAAACAACTGAAACATTCTTCATACAATATACCCTACTTCTATGTGTTGAACCAACGTGTATACATGCTCTTATCAAAGCCAACCAGCGTACACACCTGCAAATATTAATTCATAATTCTGTAGCCATTTCGGACTTCAGTTATACCCAGATCATAATATTTACAGAATAACACATGCGTCAGTATTCAGATCTAGACTATACATGATCAAACCACATAATGATAATTCATTTCATTCCTTAAGATCCTGATCCATCATTAGATCTTATCCCTCATCAACCACTAAGGTTCATCCTTGGTTCAAATCAAGCACAACACCATAAGCCAATAACCTGCATACTAGATCTCACACTTCATCAAATATTCGATACTTGCACACCTTGGCCTAATGATCTTCTCCTCCTTATATAGTTTTAGGCCTTTCTCAATACCATGGACCAAAACCACTTAGGACCAATACCTTGGACCAAATACCTAGGGTCAATACCTCAGACCAAATACCTTGGACCAATACCTTAGGTCAAAATACCTTGGACCAAATACCTCGGACCAAAAACATAGTTTTCCAAGATATACACACTTTTCCTTCTGTGAAAGTGCGTGTGTACGTATACGCTACTTTTGTTCAGTGAACTTGCGTGTATACACAACTTGGTCAAGGTGAACCTGCGTATACCTTTCTTTCTTCATTCTTTGTAGTCTGAACTGTAATTCTTTGCTGTTGACATGCTGCACTGTGATCTTTCATCTGAGTGAGTTGCCATCAAGGATAACACCTGTATCATAATGCTAACAAGGTTTTATTTCTCCCATAACATCCTTGATGCAGGGATTTTCAATATGAATGAGGTGGTCAAGGGATCATTTAGTTTATTCCAAGTCTTCTATAAACACTTTGGATTTACTTTATTGATTTAGCTCTCTTATATAAAAATCATAGAGAGTATATTGGGAGATCTTTGACGTGAATCCATGCGAAGTCTTATGCCTCAATGTAGGAGAGTTGAATAAGATTCCTTACCTTGTTGCTGGAGGACCATGGAGGAGAACATACTAGAATCATATAGGGTTTTCACATCAAAGTGTTGGATGAACTAGTTTACTAATATGTATGGCCATCATGGACTAACCCTTTATAGAGATGATGGAACTAGAGAAGGGTGTTATTTATTAAGGATCATAGAAAGAGTTTGGCCAAGACATTGTTTTTAAGAGTGGTGTTTATTAGAGATAACAAAAGGCTTTTAATTGATACATTGTTATTTCTATCAAACTTGGAATAAACCATGGTGAATGCATCTAGGTGGCATTAAGGTTCTTCCTTAAACAACCCTTGAATATTGTCCCTTTATTTGCACATCAAGGCAAAGAAAAAAACAAAAATTGGTCCAATTTATTTGTATACATCAAGTAATATACCAAAAGAGTTAAAATTAGTTATTAAGTTCTATTGAATATTACGATGGAGATCCTTTTTTATAAGGTGACACTATCATTTATTATGGTGGTTCACATAAGCATGATATACCCATTATTGAATTACTTATTTTCACACAGATTCATTAGCAATATCAAGTGGGTGAGGACATATGATATCATACTCTACATCCCTTCCTTAAAAATTAAAAAATGAAACATTGAAGTTAAAATAAATTGGAATTTCCCCTGGGTCCTTGAGTGAGCACCAGATTCTCTACAAATTGTTGAAAGTAGTATATATAGTAAATTATACATATATTTAGAGAAGATCATAAAAACATATAAATAAAAAAATTTATCTATGATATATTAAGTACATATGCATGTTCATAAGTTTCAAGTAATTTATCATATTAGGTGGTGGGCCATGATAATTCTTCAACATAGGAAAGTGTGGCTGCTCAAAATAATTTATTGTGAATTGCTGAATGTGATCAGTGTAATGTTTTTTGACACATTGAATGGTGCTATAGCTCCAAATCTCACTTTTGATATTTGTGATGCTGCACTCATGGCCTAGGGCAACCCCTCTTTCCAGACCTGGTCCAAATACTTAAAAAACAGTGTTTTACTCCCTATATGCGACATTGCTATAAGCTAAACACGTGTGTACGCGGGTCTGTGTATACCCAACCCACGTATATGTCTTAAAACACTTAAAAAATTAAATCTCCTTAAATTCGGGTGGAGATCACAGGTTTTACCTGTTGATTACCTATTAGTGCCCATGGTCCAATTGTTCCCAACGAATTCCCAACTAAAAAACTAGTTTGGGAGAAGTATAAAAAGGCTTCAATGGGAAGGCCTAAAGGAGGAGAGAAGAGAGAGAAAAATCACTCTACTGAGATTATCCCTGACCAGGTCTGAAGATCCTTGTGCTTTCGGCACTTCCCCATTACAGGAAACCCTTGTTTCCTTGAGTTATGATGTCTTTCCATTAGTTGAGATATCTTGGAGTGAGTCATGGAAGGAGTTTGTTGAAGGCTTGAGATTGGACGAATCCAGAGGACGGTTTTGCTTGGAGCCTGCGAAAGGAAGACTAAGGTGAAATCATTCCTTATTGTATTTTAGTTATATATAATAAAAGAAACACTTGTCTTGTTCCCGATATTAATCTTCTTCATGCTTATGATATCAAGGTTATGATTTACATATGAGTAGTTGTTTCAATTGTATAACTAACTACCTTTCAATATGCTATGAAGTTGATTTTCTTATGATGCTTGGTCCATGTATTGTTATGTTTTCTTGATTTGATTACATTGCAGGTTAAAGGATCAAAAGGAACTCCGAGAGGGTTTGGACCCTCGCTGGATCTACCCAAACGAAGGACCCCCAAGTGCACCTCTCTTAGCGTAGTTCATTTATATTAGTATCATGGCTGTGTGGAATGCTTGTTTTTCTTTATAGATAACCCCCACTTTGCTAGGGTATTGACCCAAGACCCTAGGGGACCTTTGTCCCTAACGGAATTGTCAAGGTACACATTCATGTAAGGGACGTTTCACACTCTGATGCAATGATCCCTAGGAAACATGGTCATAAAAAATCAATTAAATTAATTAATTGATCTTTCAAAATTATATGCATATAATGTATGTGCTTAATCAAAACTATATATGCGTACTTGTACATATCATAAATTTAGTTATCACAAGAACTACTAAATGTATTAAACTATAGTCTATTATAGTCAAATAAATCTCAAAATGTGTTGCTCTCTCCTTAAACTATGTAAAATAGCTACACCTTATATACTAGAATAGCTTACCCTCATCCACCATATAGCTACATATATGTCTAATTGTTAATAAGAATATCAATTGCACATTTTTTTGTGATACTTCCACATACAAAAGGAATGAACAAAAATAAAACCCTGATTTTAAACATATCGCTTTTTAGAACTAATGTAAACATGCATAAATTAATTAGCCTTATTATTTAGAATAAAAGATTAAAATATTATTATGTATGCTCATGGTTTAAATCTTGTTATTTATAATTTTCTTGAAGACCTAATATTTCTTTCTTTTTTTTATATATATATATATATATATATATATATAATTGTATTATATATATGTTAGGTTATTAAACTAAAAATTATAAATTTCCATATACAATTGTATTATATATATGTTAAGTTATTAAACTAAAATTTTATAATTTCTCATATATGCAATTACATTATATCTTTGTTAAATTATTAAACTAAAATTTATTTTATAATAAATTAGATTTTAAATTAACATTTTTTATCATTTAAAAAAAACAACATATATATTTAAACTTATATAAACATTTTAATATATCAAATAATTAAACTTAATTACATAATAATATTATCAATTTATTATTAAAATATTTCTATTTAAACAACTCATTTAAAACATTGTAACTTTCTTATTATTTATAATTTTTATAAAGAATAAATAACAACCATCGTAATTAAACTATAATTTTTTTAAGCTTATAAAATATTTAATTTAAATAAGAATCCATATATATATATATCAAAATTTAATTAAAAATAAGAATATTAAATTCTTTAATTAAATCATATATATATGGGAAGAAATTTATTAATTATATAAAAATATATTTAATAAATAAAATACTTTAATATTAAATTTACATATTCAATGTTCAATTCATATAAAGAATATTAGTCATTCCAATTGGATTGAATTCCTCAAATTGAATAAATGATAGGATATGTTGAATCATGTTTTTTTTTAATCTTTGCCCTTCAATGTTAAATTCAAATTAACAATAATTTTAAATGAGAAACCACCATTTTATTATAGGAATATTTGGTTACTATATAAAAAATAATATTAAATTGGTTATTTTTTAAAATTAGCACAATCATATTAGGAAATTTGTACAATACTAGATTGAATATTTTTTTTAATTAGTATAATCACATTATAAAATGATGTTGATGTACTTCAATTGGAATTATTTCCCCCATTTAAAATTAATAGATTTTGTACAATTATTTTGTAACATATATTTCAAAGCAAATCATTTACCCGATCATAAAAAAAAATATCATTAGATTTTTACCACCATGCAATCAATGTGATTTGTGGAATTCACGGTTTATATGGCATTATTACATTGGTTTTATGGCATATGATAGGAAAACCTCGAGATATGCATTTCCTACAATGCACAGTACACATTAATCAACAACAATTTAATCGTTTTGGTACACGACTCAAGAAAGGTCATGTGACCCGGGGCACTTGGCATCTCCTATGCTGTGCGATCAAAGCTTGTGGATCCAATGGTCCTTGGAAACAAGGGTTTGTTGTGGTAACCAACTCCCCTGCTCTGCGCCACGGTCGAGGTCATTTGGGTTTTCTGCTTTCCAGTTTGGTTGCTCTGCAATAGGGTATGTGTTTCTCCATGGCGATGAGGGTTTCTGCTTACCAGAACCCCGCTCATCAGCAAGCTACTACATGCATTATCCCTTGGGTAATCTATGCACTATTTTCCTCAAGATTTTGGTTATTGTTAGAAATGTTTTTCTTTTTACAAAGGCGCAAATATGAGTTCTAAGTAGATTCTTGAATCGTGCAGGTGGTTCCTGCTAATGCCAACTCCTTACCCTCGGATGGAGATGATTCTGGAAACAAATGTCCTCACCCAGGTAAAGATTATGTTTACTATCAGAGTTTCGGGTTCTGTCTCTTTTGCTAGAGAGAAAAGGGTTGTGAATCTAACCCCAGGTTCTCGCCTGGGATCCGGATGGGTGACCTAATATTTATTTTAATGTTAAGCTTTGAACACCTACTATGCTTATAATTCATTGACTCATGTTATAAATATTGTCGTAATAATCTTAAATGTTAGTATGAACAAAATTTTTCCATCGTTCCCTACGGGAACAATTCGTTACTTGGTTGTTCAGATAGCCTAGCTGAGGGTTTTGTTCTTTCTTTTAAATTCTAAAGATTTCCTGCAAATACAAACTTGTTGTGTAATTTCCTTCAAGAAATGGTTTTTGCATCAATGACAAGGGTTTTGAATTTAACAATTTATGGTGTTGGTTTGGTTAATAATTAATATCATTTCTTTATTTCGAATACCCTGCTTAGAATGTTATATGCTATATGTTTGATTATCTCAAAATGGGCCTTCTGCCTGCAAGGTATGTGTATTATTTTTTTTATTAGGTTCTAAATTTTTTAAATGTTGCAACCAACTTTGCACTATTGTTTGTATATGCATATCCAGTCCATTTATTTACAGTTATGTCTGTGCTATAATTACAGAGAATGACTAGGTTCGCTCTTGACTCTAGGGTTCAAGGCTCACCGATTTTCGACTTTGTTTTCAATTATGCAATTTATTGGTTCTTGTGCGACTATTCAAGATATTTCTGAGTTTTTGTTTCATGCTTTGCACTCATTATTTGAGTTTTATTGCGTCTGGATTGTAACCGATGCACACACCATGTAGTAGTTAACCTTTGTTCAAGTACATAGTTTTATCAATTTTAATCTAAGACACAAAACAAATAACTATCTGTTGCCCAACAAAAAATGTATTAACAGTGATATTTTTAATACTCATTTCATCTGTTTATAATAATCTAACAACACTAGAATTACCAATTTTTATTAATCATTGAGACATAAAAAGTTTAGGTACTTATCTGTTCACTGTCTTGTAGCCAATAGTTCCTCTTCGAGAAGATCTCACCACCCAGCCGTGAGTCTGGAAATTACGTCCAGACTCTCCCCCGAGCTCTTCCTCCTCCCAACAGTAGTTATGAGGTCTGTCTCAGTCTAGGTATCTTGAAGCATCAGGACTGACTGTCCAACATCAAGTCACATACCCTTATGACTGTATTCCAAATTTCCCACTGGTTTATTCCACCCAACTCAAGGAATTTTTGATGGTAGCACTCTGCCCTTTTTGACCAATCTGATCTTTTCCTCTCCTCAATTCTCTAGCCCCTAGGCCTTCCTCGAATTCTCCTTTTGAGGAGACAGGTGAGTAACCACCTTAACTATCTGAGGAGGTTAACAACTATTTCTTTTAGTTCTTGCAAAAATGTTTTAACTCTTATTATGCATTATTGGTAAAAATGTTTTGGCCACCTAGTCATAATTCTTTAATGTTCTTATTGAGAATATGATGACAAAATCATAATATTAAATAAAAGTAATAAGTAAAACAATAACACAAGTTAAATGTACATATAACGCGGGGTGTTACATCTTTCCCCCCTTATGAGGAACGTCATCCTTGGTGTTCTCTTTGATTTACGAAAATAGTGCAGGATAAGCTTTCTGCATAAAATCCTCTTCTTCCCAGGTGGCTTCTTCCAGGCCAAAGTGCTTCGACTACACTCTAACCTGGATGATGGTTTGTTTCCGCAATGTTGTTCCTCTCCATTCAAGAATACGAGGAGGTTCTACCATAAATTCTCCTTATGGTTCGACTTGTACATTTTCACAGTTAATTATATGTTTTGTCTTTAAGGTTTCTGCGATCTTCAAAATTGTGTAGATCATCTTTTGGATTCATCGCATTAGTTTTCTTTTGATTGACGTTTCGAACCAGCAATGATGGTTCATCTTCAGGATGTGAAAGAATAATGAAAACTGATCTTTTTTCTTTTAATAAATAGATATGAGATGTTTTGCCGACAGATAATTAAATCATAAATTATTATATTATTATTCTAATTATCTTTTGTTATTTTATTATTTCAATTGTTGTAATTATGTTTTATTGCTTTAATTATATGTTGAGGGTTGTACACATATTTTTTTAACAAGGAGACATGGAAAACATTGTGAACTTGGATATGGCTTGGTAATGTGAGCTTGTACGCTACAGGTCCAATCTGTTCCAATACTTGAAAAGCACTACATTATCGAGGTGTTAACTTAGCACAACCCTTCCACTGCAAGGTACTTTTCCTTGGCTTGACTCACAAATACATGTGATCCCCCACCTGGAATTCTCTATAAGTTCTTCTTTTATATGCATACACTTTCTGTTTGTCCTGGGCGGCTTTTAAGTTCTGACGAATTTTTTTAACTGTCTGTTCCATCTTGGCTAGCATATAAGGACCCAATGTTAGTTTATTAAGAGGAATGTTCCAATTTATGGGTACCCTGCATCTTATTCCATACAACGCTTTGAAGGAACTCATTCCCAATGACTCGTGGTGTCCATTATTATAAGAAAACTCCACTAAGTGGAGGTAGTCTTCCCACTTATGTGGCTGCTACATCACAAACATTCTTAACATATCTTATAAAACTTGATTCACTCGTTCAATCTAACCATCCGTCTGGGGGTGGTAAGCAGTACTGAATTGGATCTGTGTGCCCAATCTAGAGAAAAGGGTCTTCCAAAATGTGGATGTAAATTTTACATCCCTGTCGAAGATTACCACCTTGGGTATTCCATGCAATCTAAAAATTTCTCTCATAAAAATATCTGCAATTTCAACAGTTTTGTAAGTGGATTTTACTGGTATAAAATGAGTGGTTTTTCTTAGCTTATCAACCACCACCATAATTGAGTCGTGTTTCTTTTTGGTTCGGGGCAAACCTGTGATGAAATCCAAGGTAATTACCTCCCATTTCCACTCAGGAATGGGCAGTGGTTGCAGTAGTCTGGTGGGATGTTGATGTTTCGCCTTCACTAACTAACATTCCAAAAATTTAGCCAAATATTCAATAATATCTTTTCTTAAAACTAACCAGAAATAACCTTTCTTGATAGCTGAAAGTAGTTTTCTGATATCCTGGGTGGGCAGCATCTGGTTTCTTGTGAAATTTGTCTAATACCAATTATTTAAATTTTTTTTGATTAGGGATATAAATTCGATTTTTGAAAGTTAACAATTTATCCATATTTATACCATATTCAGATTTCTCCCCCTTATTTTGGGAATTAATCGCTTGTTGCCAAAGAAAGGCATATTTCGGGTCTTTAAGAGATGCTTCTTTAATCATACCAAGGAGGTTTGACTTCACTTGGTTGAATTGTATTTCATAAATGCAATGCAACTTTCTTCTTAATGCATCATCAACTCAATTTTTTTTCCCCTTAAGGTGCCTTATTTCAAAGTCGAATTCACTTAAGAAGGTTGTCCACATGGCTTGACAGGCGTTTAAACTGGATTGGTTAAAGAAATTTGTAAGGCTACAATGATTTATTAATAACAGTAATTTCTTCCCCAGTAAGTAGTGTCACCACATTTTTAATGCATGCACTATTGCTGTTAATTCAAGCTCATAAGCAGAGTATCACTGCCCATATTCCTTCAAATTGCAGGATTCATAAGCTATAGCCTTCCCCTCTTGCGTTAATGCTCCGCCAACACCTTCCTTACTTGCATTTGTGCAAACAACAAAATATTTATTTGGGTCTGCCACCTTTAATATGGGTGTCGTAGTAAGTAGATGTTTTAATTGCTCAAAGATTGCTGGAATTGAGCTATCCATTGGAAATTTCGTCCCTTCTTTTGTAACAAAGTCATGGGGAAAGAAATTTTTGAAAATTATTCAATGAATTGACGGTAGTACGCAACTAGGCCCAAGAATTACTTAATATTAGCAGCATTCTTTGGGGTGTCCCACTCCATAATGGTCTTAATCTTCTCTAGGTCTACGCTATACCTTTTGCTGATATGACATGACCAAGATACTGTATCTGACTTTTGTAAAAGTCACACCTGTTATACTTAACGTACATTTGATTGTCTTGCAAGGTTTGCAATACAATTCTCAAATCCTTTTCATGTTTCACCTGATTCTTAGAGTAAATCAATATATCATCAATGAAAATCAGCACAAACTTATCTAAGTATGGCTAAAAAATACCATTCATCAGACTCATAAAAGTTTTCGGGACATTCTTAAGACCGAAAGATAACACCACGAACTCGTAATGACCATAATGAGTTTGAAAAGTAGCTTTACAAATATCTTCTTCCTTAATTCTTATTTGATGATAGTCATATCTTATATCGATCTTGGAGGACACACTTTCCCCCTGAACTTGGTCAAATAAATCGTCAATTCCAGGTAAAGGGTATTTATTTTTGATAGTCATTTTATTCAATTGACGATAATCAATACATAATCTTAGAGTTTCATACTTCTTCTGTATGAACAATATGGGGGCTCCCCAGGGGGACACACAAGGGCGGATATATCCTTTATCAAGTAGTTCCTGTAGCTACATTTTGAGTTTTGTTAATTTGGGTATACTCATACAGTAAGGAGTTCTAGAAACATGAGATGCACCTAGAACCAGTTCAATCGTAAAATTGATATCACCCTTAGGTGGTAACCTGGGTATGGATTTAGGAAAAACATCAAAAAAGTCTTGAATGATAGGAATATCTTCCACGAAAGTCATTTTTCTCTTGGAATTTGTGTATCCTACCTGTACAACATAAATTTGACAGCCTTTTAATGTATTTTCCCAGTTGGTTAGTAGTAATAGGACATAACTTATTAATTCCTTGAATTTCCTTCCTTTGTCCTAATTCAATAAGGTAACTAACAGATTTCCCCTTACAATCTACTAAGGACCAATGTCCTTCCAACCAATTGATCCCTGTTAGCACATCGTATGATCCCAAAGGGAGTATACTTAAATTAACATAAATATGTTGTCCCGAAATATCCACAGAACAATGTTCTATTTTTGCAACTACCCTTCACTTCGCCCCTCTGGCAAATTAGGTTAACCAAGGTTTTTGAAATTTACTGCTTTGCAGTTGATATCCCTCTACAATCTTAGGACTAACATAGCTTAAGCTAGCACTTGGATCAAACAAAATAGAGACTGGTGGGTCTTAACCCAGGTTCAGAGTTAATTGCGCCAAACAAAACCCTACACTACTTGCCCTTTCAGCATCAACCCACGCAGCAGGGACTGAAATCTCACCCGAAGCAGTATGGGGGGATGCTGGAACCAAGTTTCTGCATCAAGAGATCAATGTGATGTCTTTTTATGCCCTAGATCTGCCTCTGTGCAGATCTACAAGCCCTTAGGTCTTATCACTATAACTTCCTTTGAGCAGCCCCTAGACCTCTGCGAAGTTCTATGATCGGCTTTTGTAGACCCTGAACAAGTGAACTATCTACTTGCATGCACCATAAACTATCCTCAGATAAGAATCTATCTAGATTTTCCTAAGTGCTTGATAAACATAACATAATGTAGTATGATCTTTGCATAATGACGTAACATTAATTATGTTTAGTTAGTAAGGAATATCTAGTAAAGTCGCAGACTAATACATCAATAATTCATAAAAGCACTATGTCATCACAACATATATAGCAAACATAAATAACAGAAGTAAAGATATAATACACAAGAATTTCCACAATAGTCTTCTTTATTGATCTTCTGTATAAGGTTACAAACTCAAAACTTCCCTGCACACACAGTTGCAGGGGTCTGCGCACTCAGCTGCGGACACTACCCTAAGCCTCTACGCACTTAGCAGCAGAGCCTTTCCCTCTTCCAAGACTTACCTCTCTAGACTCTTTCCATCATGCCCATAGACAAAGACATCTATATCCTTCTATCTGCCTTAGACTCTCTAAGACATACCTATTTATATAATCCCATGGTCCGCGGACCATGGGTAGATCTCCAAAACCGACTCAAGTTTACATATATGAGGGTAAAAACCCTTTTTGACTCTTAACTAACTACACGCTTCGAATCCACATTTTGTGGAGACTTTACATCTTTTTACAAAATTTACATCAAAACTTGGGTTTTTAACCCCAAAACTAACCCGGGGGACCCCATACTAACAATTGATTAGCGATCATACCTTCGGACTCAATCATGGTGGGTTGGTATTCTACTTGATGGTCGTCAAGTGTATCATTAATTATGGGAATGCTCCTCACCACCTCCCCAACTATGAAAGCTTCTTGAATGTTCGAAAATTGCTCCATTATTGGTCTATGCAGATACTTTTTGTAATAATGGGGTTCTCCACACCCTGAGCACTGCAGAGGTTGTTTTTTCTACTGGTCATTAGTAGGCTTATTAACTCCCTTAGTCTGCCTATTTTCAGTAGATGCTCGAACCTTTGGTTGATTCCTTGTTGGAAATTTACTAAAGGGTCTTTGTTGTACATTCCTTCCACTGGAAATTTTTGTCTGTCTATTTGGGGGAAAATTTCTTCCCCTCTGGTTCAAACCTCCTTTCGAACCCTCAATTTTCTGTTTCATTTGCTGGTAATAGATGTTGGCTTCTAGCACAGTGTCATCCATCATCTTTGGATAATCAAATTCCAACTTCTCCTTCATGAAGTTAGGTAGATTACTAATAAAACGTTGAATCTTGGCCTTTTCTTCCTGCATATATGACACATACCGTAATAAAGAGGTAAATCGTTTCACATATTCACCCATAGTTAAGGCTCCCATCCTTAAATCATTGAACTCCTTCACTTTTTCGTCATAATAATGTTCCGTCAAATATTTGTCTTTGAAATTCTTTTGAAATTCTTTCCATGTGACCTGCTCTTTGTCAATTTTCCTTACAATTTTTATTTCTTCCCACCAAAGGGTGGCCTTACTTCTTAGTTGATAAAATTCAAACCATGCCTTGAGTTTATCATTGTAGTCATAGATATGGAAATATTTATTCATATCTATTAACCATGCTTCCGTCGCTTCCTCTGATTCACCTTCAAAGATTGAGGGTTTTATCTTTTTGAATTCCCCTTGTAATTCAACTTTCTGTCTTTTTTATTTTCGTTGATCAGAAACATTATCAAAACGTCCTTCTTCATCCTCATGTCTTTCCTCTGATTCAGAATTATCTACCCCTTGATGGATAGTCACATTTTTCTCTCCGTTACCAGTACTGGGGTCTGGCCCTTGTTGATTTTTCCAATCAGACAGGCTTTTTAGAATTCTGTATTGCTCCTGTTGTAACCTCTCATTATCCGTCCTCAAATTATTCATCTCCGCACGTAACTGTTGAACAATTTCAAGTAGGGCCGCATTGGCCTGTCGAGATTCCTCTCTTAACTGTATCCACATATCAGGGTTGGCCCCTACATAAGCCGCTCCTGGCTGGTTCAGTGGTCTGGAACCCCTCTGCATTCTGTTCTTTTGGCTCTCTACCCTCTTTGTCTTTATCTCTGTGTTCAACCATTCACATCCACTTAGTTTGTTTTATATTGTATTTATATATATATCCCAGAAGTCTCAGTGTTGTAAACCTGAGCTCTGATATGACTTGTAATAGACATTTCAAAGCAAATCATTTACCAGACCATAAGAAAATAATATCATTAGATTTTTGCCAGCATGCAATCAATGCCATCTATGGAATTTACAGTTGATATGACATTATTACATTGGTTTTTACATTGGTTTTATGGCATATGATAGGCAAACCTCAAGATATCCATTCGCTGCAATGCACATTACACATTAATCAACAAAAATTTAATCGTTTTGGTACACGACTCCAAAAAGGTCATGTGACCCGGGACACTTGGCATCTCCTGTGCTATGCAATCAAAGCTTGTGGTTCCAGTGGTCCTGAGCAACAAGGGTGTCTTGTGGTAACCAAATCCCTTGCTTTGTGCTGCGGTCGAGGTCATTTGGGTTTTCTGCTTTCCAGTTTGGTTGCTCTGCAACATGGTATGTGTTTCTCCATGGTGATGAGGGTTTCTGCTTACCCAGACCCCACTCATCAGCAAGCTACTATATGTGCTATCCCTCGGGTAATCTATGCATTTTTTTCCTCGAGATTTTAGTTATTGTTAACAATGTTTTTCTTTCCCTAGAGGCACAAGTATGAGTTCTAAGTAGAATCTTGAACCATGCAGGTGGTTCCTGCTAATGCCGACTCCTTACCCTCAGAAGGAAATGATTATGGAAACAAATGTCCTCACCCAAGTAAAGATTGTGTTTACTATCAGATTTTTGGGTTCTATCTCTTTCGCTAAAGAGAAAAGGGTTTTGAATCTAACCCAAGGTTCTTGGTTAACCGTGTAGGTGAGTATCGCAGCTCCAGAACTACTTCACAGGTGAGTTATTTGCTCTGGTTTTCTTTTACCATTCAGTAATAATGCTCGGTGAGGTTCCTCCTAACCCGGTTTTGATTCTGGTTGCAGGTACACATTCTCCTCGAACCTTCCTTCTTAGCGATTCGGCCTCTGGAGCAGTGTTCTCATATCTCTTTTCTCTCTGCTGCCATTCAGGTTGGTTTAACACTAAACCCTCAAGGGATTTTATCATTCAACAAGTCCTTTGGTTGCCTAACTGCTTAGCATGTGGATGTCTGGTTGTAGCATTGCCCTGGTTTCCTGGGTTGTAGTGTTTTAGTGGCCTTCTCACCTGGGACCCGGATGGGTGACCCAATCTCTGTTTTAATGTTAAGCTTTGAACACCTACTGTGCTTATAATTTATTGACTCCTCTTGTTATAAATATTGTCGTAATACTCTTAAATGTTAGTATGAACAAAAGTTTTCCATCGTTCCCTATGGGAACAAGTCATTACTTGGTTGTTCAGATAGCCTAGTTGAGGGTTTTTTTTGTTTTTTCAAATTCTAAAGATTTCCTGCAAATACAAACTTGATGTGTAATTTTCTTCAAGAAATGGTCTTTGTGTCAATGGAAAGGGTTTTGAATATAACAGTTTATGGTGTTGGTTTGGTTAATAATTAATATCATTTCTTTATTTCGAATACCCTGCTTGAAATGCTATATGCTATATGTTCGATTATCTCAAAATGGGCCTTCTCCCTGCAAGGTCTGTGTATTGTTTTTTTAATTAGGTTCTAAATGCTTTAAATGTTGCAACCGGCTTTCCGCCATTGTTTATATATGCATATCCAGTCCATTGATTTACAGTTATGTCTGTGCTATAATTATGGAGAATAACTAGGTTCACTCTTGACTCTAAGGTTCAAGGCTCATTGATTTTCGACTTTATTTTCAATTATGCAGTTTCTTGGTTCTTGTGCGACTATTCAAGATCTTTCTGAGTTTTTGATTCACGCTTTCCACTCATTATTTGAGTTTTATCTCGTCTAGATTGTAACCGATGGACACACCATGTATTAGTTAACCTTCGTTCAAGTACATAGTTTTATCAATTTTAATCTAAGACACAAAAGAAATAATTATCTGTTTCCTAGCACAAATTGTATTAACAATGATCTTTCTAGTACTAATTTCATTTGTTTACAGTACTTTAAAAACACTAGAATTACCAATTTTTATTAATCATTGAGACATAAAAAGTTTAGGTACTTATTTGTTCATTGTCTTGTAGCCAGTAGTTCCTCTTTGGGAAGATCTCACCACCCATCCGTGAGTCTAGAAATTACGTCCAAACTCACCCTCGAGCTCTTCCTCCTGCCAACAATAGTTATGAGGTTTGTCTTAGTCTGGGTATCTTGAAGCAATAGGACTGGTTGTCCAACATCAAGTCACATACCCTTATGACTGAATTCCAAATTTCCCACTGGTTTATTCCACCCAGCTCAAGGAATTTTTGTTGCAACACTCTACCCTTTTTGACCAATCTGATATTTTCCTCTCCTCAATTCTCCAACCCCCTAGGCGTTTTGAGGAGATAGGTGAGTAACCACCTTAACTGTCTCATGAGGTTAAAAGTTGTTTATTTTAGTTCTTGCAAAAATGTTTTAACTCTTATTATGCATTACTTGTAAAAATGTTGTGGCCACCCGGCCATAATTCTTTAATGTTCTTATGGAGCATATGATGACAAAATCATAACAGTAAATAAAAGTAATAAGTAAAACAATAAAACAAGTTAAATGTCCATATAACCTGGGCTATTACATATTTATTTTATAAAATCACGTATTTACATAGTATCATTTGTTATTTGATAATTTACATGGTAATTTCATAATCATATTAGATAAATGTGAAAAGATAAATATATATTCACATACTGACATTTCTTATTTGATAATTTGTGTAATAATTTCAAAATTCTATCATATAAATATTAAAAAATAAACATATATTCACATAATACCATCTCTTTTTAATAATTTATATGATAATTTCATAACTATATTAAATATGTGTGGAAAAATAAACCTATAAATATATAAATTTGAAAATACAAATTAATTAATATTTGAATTTATTCATTAATATATAAAAAAATTACTAAAATATGTTAACATGTTTCATCATCACAGCTTAAAAGAATAATTAAATAAAAATAAGAATCCTTCCACGTTCACTGAAAGCAAAAGCAAAGTCTAGATATAATAAGAAATACATTTTAACGTTAAAAATAAAATACGTTTGAAAACTTTATTAAAGGAAAGAGAGTACATGCCATCCATTAGACGTAATTATCAGAGATAAGGAAGCAGGTGGTGCTATCTAAATACCCTAACTAATGCAGGCCTACTCTGACTCTCTTTTATATTTTATTGCTCGTCACATGTAATTGTCGACAAATACCAGATGGGTTGTGTTTCGTTAATTCATACGGCGGCAATTCTCTCGGATCTCTCCCCTGGATCCAGTGAGTGGCTTAATATTTCCCATTCTCACCATAGACTCTGCGAAGCGTTGGAAAAATTTCTCCTCATCCTCCGCAAATTCAGTAACTAAAGCCGTGGTGGTGGAGGATATTTGATCATCTTGGCCGTTTTGGTTGCCATAGAGGTCTTGGTCGGAGATCAAAAGTCCCCTAGAGCTCTCCAAGTTGGTGAAATAGTGGTTGTCAAATTTGGTGGGACTGACAACGTCCAAGGGGGACAATATGTTATCTCCCCCGGATCTGGGGCATCTCGATCTCAATTCAGCAGAATAACTTTCCTCAAAATTAGCATTAGTCGTCATGTAAAGTCTCTGCCTGAAGCTTATACACCGAGACTGGCCTATGGTGTGGCTGCCTGTATTGCAATATTTTAGAATCAACAATTAAGAGCAACTGGCATTATGAATTGATAATAGTAGTAAATAGTACCTGAAAGTGCAACCAAGTCTAGGACGTCGAGGCCATGACGTTTGAACTTTGTGAGGAGAGTTTGGAGAGTGGAGTTGGGGGCGGGGATATCGTGGTTCGCCCCGCTGAAGCTCGCGCTTCTTGAGTCCCTTCTTCCCACCATCGCATCCCATTTCAGTCCTCCGCTCTGCCATTGTCAACAATATAATCATTTTACAATTCAGAATGTAATCATTTTACAATTCAGAATGAGGGTGATGCAGGATTCTATCTAATATCAATAACATTACTTTGAGTGGGTAAGTTAGATACCAAATTAGTATATTAGTATATGAGACTTCTTGTTTATTGGACAAATTAGTATATTAGTATATGAGACTTCTTGTTTATTGGACAAGAAATCATACATCAAATCAGTATATGGGACTTTTTTGTTTGTGAGACAAAGGTTAATCACAATAAATAAAGGTATATATATATAGATAACACCACTTTTATTTGGTAAGCCATATAACAATTTGGTGTATGAGACCTTCTTGTTTGTGGGACAAGAGATTTATTTCTTGGCAGCTATTTGACTACTAAATCTATTGCTAAATCTACCAAGGCATACATACTTTACCTCCTGGTTTTGAACAAGTGACCTCTTTGAAGGAAAAAAAATGCTCTTAACTATTAGACCCCCTCAAACTGTATATAGTTAAATACCTCTATATATATATTAAATAAATTTATTATTTTATATTTTGAAGTAAGTTTAAATAAAATTTTCAAATTTATCTCAAATCTAATTAAATTCAATAAACTTACAATTTTAAAACTTATAATCTACTCAATCTATTTAAAAAAATTAAATATGAAAAGTTAGGCGTGTATATATATATATTAAAATGTAGGGATTAAATTTCTTAAAATGTAATTTCTTTTTTATTTTTTTACTCAAAATAAAAATTACACTAATCCCTCTCTGGGCGAGATAGATCCGTAATAAAAGCGAAGCTATACTGGTATATGTATATAGAAATTTTGTTTGGAAGAGTGATGTAGAGCATCAATATAATAATTACCAGGACCACAGAATCTCTAGCTGCAATGGCAAGGATGTCAGCACAAGACACAACCCCTGGACATGCACTCTCTAGTTCGCTTTTGATTTCGTCTACCACATCAAATCCTCTAATAGAATTGTTATTGGGTACTGCTGTCTTCTCTCCTTTGAAGCTCGGGGTATCGTCCAGCAGCACCGACCCGTCGCAGCCCTGCAGTCATCAGTACATACACCATGATTAATATTTGTTCATTCTCATTCTGAGAAAGTAGAGCCCATATTCATAGTATATGTACAGATATAATACCTGAACGAAACAGTCATGGAAATGGAGACGGAGTAAAGAAGCTGCCATCCGAGTTTCTCTTTCAACGGCCTTCTCTACCACGGACTTGACGATGGAAAAAGCATTCGGGCAGGAAAGAGCATAGAAATCTGACCTTAAACCAACATTACTAAATGCATTCATGCTACAGGCAGCACTGCCTACCATTACCAATAGAATAAGCAGCTGGGCTAATGCAGTTACATTCCTAATGCTTATGGGACTGTTGCTCCTTATATACTCCATTGTATTTTCAAATAAAACAACACCAGGAAGCAGAAAATGAGCACTGATTAGATATATTGAACAAGAGTGTCGTGTCTGTATCACAAGTAAACTGGGCAATGACTATAACCCGACCTTAGCCTTGCTTCTCTCATCATCGCCATCCTCTTATATATACACACAGACCATCCATTTTCTTTCCAAACTTCTTTTAGTTGTAACACCGGGCACTCAGAGTAAAACAGCTCAGCATATCATTATTTTAGCTGTGATTCCCTAAAAAGCCAGCAGCTCCGCTAGTTTTGTTTTCACTGGATTTAACAATATATTCCTACACCTAACAGCAGCATATTAGTTGCAACTGCTCCATCTCTCATTTCCAGTTTCGCTCAATTCTGGGCAGGCCATGTGCAATCATCTTTTTTGAAACTATTCAATCTTATCCTATGCATTATTTTTCTTTTGTATATCTTCTTTCTCGAATCAATTATCTACGAATAATAAATGGTTTTCTCTGTGAGGGTATTATATACTTGTCTATTAGGGTTTATGCCCAATAGGTTGAATGGGCACAGACATTCCGGGCAAATTTGGACATTTATTCGCCGAGAAACTCTTATGCCGAGCAAAACTCTGAAAGTTTTTGTCACTGCACATAAGTCGCTTTACATTTAAATGATTGGAAATTCTTTTCCTTGGTACATCTTTTTAATGAAGAAGCAGGAAATGTGATTTTTCCATTGAAGTTCGATCTCGTTTACTTGACTTTCAGTTATAAAAAATATATTTAGGTTTATATGCGTTCCTTCTAGTTAAAGTTAGTTACATTAATGGTGTAAAATGAAAGGTGTTAGCACATTATTGTCTTTTAATTTTTATAATTTTGTTTTTAACATTTTTAAATCTATATTAATTAAATTATTAAATTACAATTTATTAATAATTTTGTTTTTAACATTTTAAAATCTATATTTAAGTTATTAAATTACAATTTATTAATAATCGCATATCAAAATTAACTAAAAACGGAAGAGAAAGAAACTTTTGATGCTCACACACAGACTTCATAATAAAAATTATTGAAATTTTGAATCAAACTGTGTGTATCTGCTTTGGATCAAACTATTTGTAAGTCTTTGAATTAAACTTTAAAAATTAGGTATTATATAATGTTCGCCTTTATGGTAAAGAGCCAGTCCTTTCCTCAATGAATTAGCATTTCCTGAAATCTAAATTTCTCCTCTCATTGACAAGGTGATAACCGATTCTTCCCCTTCATCATAGCCCCGGAACGGAGTAATTCGTTTATTCTGATTAACTGGTCTCTTTGTGATGGCCACGTTGAATCTTCCTAGCCTTATTGTAGGTTCAGGTTTTGGTCTTAATGGAGGTTTTATAATAATGTAAAGTAAATAAGTCTTTCAATTAAACTTTAAAAATAGGTATTATAATGTTACCGTTTATATTGAAGGGCCTGTCATTTCCTCAATGAATCATCATTTCCTGAAATCTAAATCTCTCCTCTCACTAAGGAGGCTGTAACAGATCCTTCCCCTTCCTCAAAACCCCGGAACGGAGTCATTCGTTTATTCTCAGTAACTGGTTGCCTTGTGATGGCCACGTTGAATCTTCATAGCCTCATAATTGTAGGTTTTAAAATAATATTAATATTTATATTAAAACAATATTATTAATATTAAATGTTACTAATAATATTTTAACATCGTTAATATAATATTAATAAGGTTTATAATAATAATAAAGTTGATAATTTTATTAATATTAATAATATCACATAAATGTATGTTGTGTTGGACATGACAAGTGTTTACGTTATAAAACTTTGGCCTAAAAACCATGGAAACAAGTCAATTTGAAAACAAGATGCACATTAAGTAGATGCCATATAAATTGAAAACATAGCTGCAAGATGCAACATATCATGAAAACATGAAGAGAGTAATTGGATGGAGGAGGATGCCCAGACTAGCCTAGTGGTGGTTGATTCATGTTGTGAAGGATTACTACCTCCATGCGTTGCAGACCTTAATCCATGATTTGATAAAGTAGGTGCAATTCCTTCAAGTGGATAAGTGGCTCATCTCTACTTTCATTGTGTTTAAATAAGACCTTGCCCAACATATTTTTCATCTTCCAATATAGGTAAATAATGTGTAGATACTGGTTTTGGCATGCTCTTTGGGTGCCTAAATCTAGAACCCAATTTGACATCTCTACCATGACCTCTGAATTTGATACATCATCTCTTTCATTGACCACCTCCTGCTCAATGTTAGCAATTTCATATTCAATGACTAATGGCATGTGTTGGTCATATCTTTGCCTAAACCATGGGCCTCGGCTTGAGCTTGGGTGTTGTTGTGGGCACCATGATCTCCAGCCCCCCTCCTCGTGTGAGCCCTTTGGCATGGAATATTGACAACTCAGGGGAGAGCATCAACCTGAATGAGAATTATGGGGATAACAACGAGAAAGCAAGCAGAGAGGTAAGAATGTCCAAGTCAAGGGGAAGGTGGGTGAACATGGAAAGTAGGAGGAGTTGGGAATGAGAGGAAATCTGGTGTTGATGATTATGCTCCGAGAGGGAATTGAAATTAATAGAGAGGCTAACAAAACAAACCATAAACCAAAAATGATGGAAACACCAACCACAAGTGATATGTCAAAAATCACTAGTAGGCAATATAGTTGAGAATTCCAATTGATGATGTTGAGGGGAGATGGATCCCTCATGACGAGAAGAGCCTTGTTTCAAGCAAAGTCCCACTATGAATGATAGGGACGGATTAAAAGAACCTTGTACATGAGAATGAAATGCAAAGAAGAAAATGGGCTAGGCTAGGAGGGCCTAATTCTTCTGATTGCTTAGCTTCGCCTAGGAAACAAACAAGTTTTTTCCTACTTGTGCCCTAGAATGACCAATTCCTTAACCATAAAACAACATTAGTGATTGGAAAATTCTCGATTGCTCCATAAAATCATCGAAGAATGCATTGGGACTAGCATTTCCATCAATGGTAGCCTTTGTTTCCTCAAGTTTCTTCATTATATAGTGAATGCAATGAGACCAATGACTGTTCGTGTAAGATTTTGAGTGAGGTTGATTCAATGTAGGTAGCAAATAAACTTCATTTTGGTGGATACTCCACCGTGTTGTGCTCTACAATGCCAAATGGACACAACTATCCCTATGTTCCTCCTTCCACACACACTCAAAGGAGGCCTTAGTTGGACGATTATATGTGTGGATTATGACATCCCATTGGAAAATAATAACATTAATGTCATTAATAAAATTTAAGTAATAATATTAACATTAATAATATTTATTAATATTATTAATATTTTTATCATTATTAATAACATTAACATTAACATTGTTAATATAAATAATATTAGCATTAGTATTGATAAATAACATTAATATATTAATAATTGATATAATGATATAATCAGATGTAATAATTCATTTTATTACTATTATACTATAATATCGTTATTAATCACATTTAAATAATAACACTAATATTAATATAATAATAACAATAACAATAGAAATATCAATAATATTAGTATTAATTATAATATAAATACATTATTAATGTAAAAATATTATTCTATGTAATAATCCATCTTAATATTAATATTAATGTTATTAATAACCTAGATCCATCTTAACTTTGGATCTATCAAGCGCTGATAGAGATCAAATCTCTTTTCACTCTAAAAGAGGTTTGCATCTCAAGAGATTTGATTCCTCTCAGCACTTGGTAGATCTGGATTTAAGATGGATATAAGTTGGTTTAATTATTAATTGTAATTAATTATATTTTTCTTTTTGTAATTTAACTAAGTCAAAATGTTTTAATCAATAAATATAATTAATAATTGTATTTTTTTAATTTTATTTTTATTTTTTAAATTTAATTTATTTTTTATTTTCATTTTAATGTGATTTCACTGAGTTAAAATGTTTACATAACATGGCAAGACATTACAATATTTCTTCCATACTCGACTTGAGAGAGCATCTCGACACAATAACATGAACATTAATATCAACAATAATAATGTAATAAATTGATATTGCAATGCCACAAAGAAACTCTATTTCTCAATGTGTCGAACATCACCCTACATTCTGTTCATGAACATATCACTAGATCAACTTTAACCATAGACAATATAGTCAATTGTGGCCATCCACACGTTACTAACAATGGTCCAACATATTGAACATTATCAACAATGATAAACCATGAGAAAACATGGTAAATCATGGGCAAACATGATCAATGTATTTCCATGGTTGACCACTTTACCATGGATGATTATGGTTGACCATGTTAATAACAATATTGTTAATGTTATTAATAATATTAATGTGATTAACATTACGATTAATAATGTTACTAATACTAATTTTCTTTTTGAATAAAGAATATCATTAGTGTGGTTGATTTATTTATTATCATTTATAATATTAATCTTAAAACGATTAATAATAATAATGTTTATGTTATTAATATTCAATGTTAATGTTATTAATATTAGTATTAGTATTAATATTATTAAGGTTATTAACAATAATAATGTTTATAATATAAATATTTATGTTAATTTTAATATTAATATTTAATATAAATTTATTTTTATTATTATTTAACCTATATATATATATATATATATATATATTTAATATAACTTTTATAAATGTATTATGATAGATTTTTTTTATATTACTTTAACTTCATATCATTCGCAATATAATTTCAATAACTTTAAAATTGTTTGCAATGTTATGAACAACTCACAATGTCACAATTTGTTAAACAACAAATGATTTGCAATAGGAAAAACAATAAAAAATGTTTCGTTGTGATGAATAATAAATGTCGTCGTAATGTGATGAATATCACCATGTGATGAACAACAAATGGCATTGCAATGTGATGAACAAAAAAGGGCATTGCAATGTGACGAATAATATAGGTTATCACAATGTGACAAACAAAAAATGTCATTACAATGTGATGCCAAACAATGTCACAACATGATTAACAATGTCACAATGTTACGAATAATCGACATTGTCACAATATATAAAATAACAAATGATGTCGCAATGTGATAAACAATAAACGCCATCACAATGTCACCAACAATATAACCTTCATAACTTTAAAGTTGTTTGCAATGTGATGAACAATAAATGATGTCCCAATGTGTTGAACAACAAATGACATTGCAATGTGATGAATAATAAACATCATCACAATGTGACAAATATTAAGCACCATTGCAATGTGACGAACAACAAACACCATTGCAATGTGACGAGTAATATCCATCATCATAATGTGACAAACAATAAATCTCATTGTAATGTGATGAACAACAAACAACGTCACAATATTATGAATAATCAACATTGTTGCTAGGTGCAAAATATGGAATGATGTCTCAATGTGATGAAAAATAAATATCATCACAATGTGACATGAAATCTAAGTCTAATAGCTTTAAAGCTGTTTGCAATGTGATGAATAAAAAATGATGTTGCAATGTGATGAACAACAAACAACGTCACAATATGATGATCAATGTCATATTGTTACAAATGATTAGCATTGTCACAATGTGATCAACAATAAACATTATTGCAATGTGACCAATAATAAATTTCATTTCAATATACCAAACTATATATGGTATATGCTAATGTCAAACACATTGTACTATGGGTTGACCATGGTTGATATACATTAACAAAATCCTCATTGTCAAACATGGTCAACTATAGTTAACGTGGTCAAACATGGCCATAAATTCTCAATGTCAAAATGGTTAATCATGGTCACAATGGTTAACCATTTCAACATCGTTAATCATAGTGAACATCATCACATAACTAACATAGCCAACCATAGTCAACACATTCAACAAATTCAACCATAATCAACATACCCAACATAGAAAACATGATAAACCATAATCAACCTTAGTCAACCTACTCAAACTTAGTCAACCATGCTTCGAACATCTCAACAATGGTCAAACATGGTCACCATAATCAACCATGGCCACAATGATCATCCATGTACATCCGTTATCAATCACATTATTAAGCATAGTCAACATGGTAAACATATTCATCTTCTATTAAACACTGTCAACCATGGTCAACCATGTTCACTCAAATTTAACCATAGTCAACCATGCTCTTACAAGCTCATTTGTGGTTAAATAAGCTAACCATGGTCAAATATGGACAAGAAGTTTAGTCATAGTCAACCAACTCAACAATGGTCAACCATAATGAACAATAATTGATGATTCCCAATCCTTGTCAACAATGGCCTACCATGGTTTCCTATGGTTAATCCTCATCAACCCTTTGTAAATCATGGTCAATACTCATCAAATTTTGCAACCATGGTTAACCATCATCAACCATTGTCAACCATTGTTAACCCTTTTCAACCATTTTCAAATATTATCATCCATAGTTAACAATGATCAACCTTAATCAACCTTACTAAACCATATATTCACAATATTGAACCATAATCAGCCACAATCAACCTTATTTAACAATAGTCAACCATCATACGTCATAGACAACTTGGGAAACCATGGTCAAGTAAGGCTAAATATAGTCACTCCATTTTCAATAATGATCTCCATGGTCAACAATATGGTTAATAGTGGTCACCCATGGGAAACATGGTTTAACATGGTCAACCATAGTCAACATGGGCATCGTGGTCAACCATGGTTCACCACAGTCATCTATTGTAAATAATGAAAACCTTGATTAACCATGTACACCCGCAATCAATCATATGTTAAACAAATTCGACCATGTTTAACAAAATCAAATATGGTCAAATATGGTTAAACAAACTCAACAATGATCATGCAAGGGTACATGGTTAGACAATGTTAGTCATTGCCACCCATCTTAAACCATACATAACCTAAGTTAGATATAGGAGAATGTGGTTAACCATAGTCAACCATGATCAACAATAGTCATCTTTGGTCAACCAGAATCAACTTAGAATAGCCCATCTTGTACCCACTCCTGATGGACAACCATGATCAACCGTGGTTAAAATAGTCAAACATGGTCGACCAAGGTCTCTATAGTTGAACATGATCAACCATTTTCAACAAGGGAAACCATAATATATTATAGAAAGATATGGTTAACCATGGCCAAATATGTTAAATCTTCATCCATGGTCATCATGCCTAACCATAGTCAACCATGATCAATCATGGTTAACCATTGTC
Organism: Pinus tabuliformis; assembly: GCA_031772625.1. Taxonomy (NCBI): domain Eukaryota; kingdom Viridiplantae; phylum Streptophyta; class Pinopsida; order Pinales; family Pinaceae; genus Pinus; species Pinus tabuliformis. The sequence continues at coordinate 576,771,156 of CM062809.1, forward strand.
AATCATAATCTATCATAGTAAATAGTTAATCATGGTAAAAATTTTCAAACCATGTTCACCCAAGGTCAACATGGGAAACCATCGTCATCATGCCAAACCATAGTGAGTTATCATCAACCATGATTAAACATGGAAAACCATGGTCAATTGTGGTCAATTGTTATCCATCATAATCTATCATAGTAAAGTATAGTTTGATGTGGACAAGCATGGTCATCGATAACCAACTATATGTTAATGATAATAAACCCTCGTCAACCATAACTTGAATGGATTTAGCTAGAGTTAACCATAATTAACCATTGTCTACTAATCTCCCAATGCACATTGGTTATAACTAGCATAGCCACATTATTAAATGTGGTTGATATACATCGATCAATGACATTTTCCATACTTCATATGCCAATTAGTGTATGGAAATGACCTTGATTAGTGTATATTAACCACATTTACCAATGTGGTTGTGCTAGTTATTAAACTATCAATTGAAAATGATGAAAGTGTTCATCATTCTTAAAATTGATTAACTCTTTTGGATAATCAATGTCTTAATTTATAATATTAATTAAATTATAAATATCAGTTTAATATTTAAGGTAAATTCATAATTAACATAATGTTTTCAACATATTGATATTTGATGGAGTGTATATTGTGTTTTAAACTTGCCTCTAATAACACACAAACACACACACACACACACACATCATAGCAATCAACAACTGGGTTGAGCTAGTAGTCGCATGACACTAGGTCAATTCCAGTTGCTACCACTATACCTTTGGGGCCTACAACAAGTCTTCTCTCCATATATTGAGTTATTTTGGTGGGATTTGAATGTTGGATCCCTTAGTTTACAAAATCCTTCATAACACAATGATCACCAATTGAGTTGTTCCCTTAGAACTATAATAACACAAATTTTTATAAACAATTTTATGATTTTTTTTTATACTTTTATAAATAAATTTAATTTTTAAATTGAATCTACCTCCAGGGCATATAATATATGGTGACATAGTGTTTTGTTAAGGCAATCTGTGGTGAAAAGATCATCAGTTTGGAATTTTTTGGGCAAAAATCTAGCCATGCTAAGGGTTGGTGTGGCCAAGGGTGGGTGTGATCCCTGGGTAATTTTCATGGCTTAGATGCCCTTGGGTCATAGTTACTTAAGCCACATGTTAGGTATTTCAGTCATCTCAAGACTCAAATTACCTAACAAATAAATCAAAAATATTTAAATTTAATTCACAATTAAAATAAGATTTTCAAAATAAATATTTTATTAATTTGCCTCCAATAATAATAACATATATTTTTAGAATAATATTTTTATGATGTTTCTTTTTAACATTTTCAAATATTTTCTAATATCAATTTATATTTAATTATTTGGATTTGAATTTTTAATTTTTAATTAGATTAATTGTTAATTATTTTATTTTTATTTTATTATTAATAAAAAATGTTTAAATTCTAAATTTCTTAAAATTATAAAATAATTATTTAATTAAATGATATTAATATGGTTTAAACATAATTTTGTTATAAAAACAACACAATATTCTATTATTTATTTATTCAAATATTGCACCTAAAAAATTATAAAGTATAAATGATTTTTGAAACTTCAATTTTCAAACTATATAAAATATCAAATTTTCATCACCACATTTCACTATAGAATGTACACCAATTCATGAATTAACAATGATATAAAATTGTAAACAATATTATTCATTGGCTCCATGCGATTCCAAGTGTTATCTATGTGTAACTTGGCATGCTTTGCCACATTTCACTATAGAATGTACACCAATTCATGAATTAACAATGATATAAAATTGTAAACAATATTATTCATTGGCTCCATGCGATTCCAAGTGTTATCTATGTGTAACTTGGCATGCTTTGCCAAAATCTATGTCTTTATGCTTATCAAACATTTTAGTTAAGCATGGTCTGCACAACCTCAAAATCTTGAACTTGTGCTATTGGTCTAGTTTCCCTGTGGACAAACCAATAGCTCACAATTTTGTGCTATGTAAATTTTTGAGAAAGCATCTGAAAGTGTCGAATTTTACATAAAAAATAAAAATATTATTCATTGGCATAGATGTCTCATTCTTGAATCTCTAAATAATGGTGTATACTTAAAGGTGCAACTTTAATTGTAGATTTATCTTCTTGACAAACCATACCAAGAACAACTTCTTATGGTTGTTGTTGTTAACAATGACATGTAGCAATGTCCCTTCACCTATATATGTGATGCATATGTGTTGTTTGTTCTCAATCTCCTTTGGTTCCTTTAATTGTATGTTATAATGAAAATAATAACACCCAAGTTTGTATCAATGGTTCACTCTCCCTTATCTATAGTACCTTGTGGTGTTAAGAATAAATTAGTCTTAAGCATAGCCATTTCCAAGTACATGAATCTATGAATAAATCACATATTAAGTATAGTACCAAGCATTCCCAACACAAATTTGAGGAAATATTTAAGATAGGAGATTAAGTCTAATTGGATTAAATGGAGAGAGGAAGAATTAACCTAATGAGGAAAACAACTCTTTGAGATATGATCCTAAGTGCTATAATATGTAGACAATTTATTTATTATATATTTAGTCTACTTACATGTGTATATTGATTGAATAGTGAATGTGGACACTTTAAAACCATATGGTACCTCCATGCTCAATGGGGAAAATTAGGGTGGTCTTACCATAGATAGATTAGCATTAAATTGTCAAGAATTGTTAGCACAAGGGTTTGTGGAAGAAGTTAGAATAACTTAACAACACTAACGAAAAATTAGTAAATTTAGTTAAAAGATGACCTCGAGGGAAAAGTGAGCAGTGCCATAAGGAGGAATTTTGGGAATTTTTTTTGTCATGTCCTTTACTAAAACCATATGGGGGCTAGATGGTTGTAAAATCTTATTTCTAGAAATATGTATTTTCATGCATTTTCCCATTTCATTTTTAGTGTATACCATGATAGGTTTATTGACAAACATGTATTTCATCCATTTTCAATTTATATTCTGATAATTTCATTGAAAGTATCATGCTTGGGTACACATTGGATGTAGATTTTAATTCCTCATGCAATGAGAACCCACTCCTAAAATCATTTTTTGTTGTTTTCAATTTATCTTATGATAATTTCATTGAAAATGTAAAGTTTGGGTACACATTGGATGTAGAGTTTACTTCCTCATCCAACAAGCAACAACACATAATATTTAAAGTAAACTTATAAGGAAATAAATTCAAAATATATAGAAAAGAAACATTTTTCTTTCTCTCCTTCTAGAATTCCTAACTTTTATTTATTATTTTCACTCTTAATTTATTAGGTTTTGCACTAAAATAACTAGTCCTATTTTAGACCTCAATTTTACCCTAAAGTTTTTATCGCTAAAAAAAATTCTCTTATATTGATCATAAGTAAAGAATTTTCTGCAGAGTATAACCTTATTATTTTTGCAGTATCATTTAAAATTTCTTGTGATAATGGTCCAAAGAACTATCCATAATAATTTATAGATTACAATCCCAACAAAGAAAAGTCTAACTATGATAGTGTCTTTTGGATATATCTTTATAACCTAGTGTAGTACTTATCATCCGTGTGCTGTTAAAAATCCTTAATACCCAAATTTGTGCACAAAGTATATAAGCCTTTATTTATGGACATCAAATTTTCCTAGAATCAAGATTTATTCTTCATGTACATGGTATGAAAATGTTCCTCATTGCATCAAATTCTTGGATGAAGTGAGGAAACATATATTTATTGGTTTTTCCTACCGGCAAATCACTTCCCATGGTTACGAAGTTGGAATATTTTTAATATTTGGCAGACTTTACATTCCACTATTGTATTCTTTCATTTATGTACCATGATCTATTTCATTATGGCTTGTTTGACGCAATAAAGGCTTATTTCTGAAACCTCCAATTTATACACAACTTCAAATGTCTCAAAAAAATGTTCGGAAGTAAATTTGTTCGACATTGAAATAAGAGGTAAACAAGGAAATCAAACATGTTATTTTCAAAAGTATTCTTATCGATAACCTTAGAGATGGTATAAGAAATTGAAAATTGGCCTAATTTTTCTAGTGGCGCCTGCAATTCACACTTTATTAATAGCCAAAACAAAATGTTTCAACAAAAAAATACTTATACCCAATTTTAAATACAAAAATATATCTATATGTGTAACTAACACTACATGTACTACCAAAAAATATATATTAATGAAAATATGGAGTAGAAAAATAAAGTTCACTCACAAGGATGATATCTCCCTTAAAATCACTCAATGTTGAAGGGTTAAATCATTAAAAGTATAAATGGAACTATGCCTATGGAGATACCTTATCATGAATAAAAGAGCCTTCAAGGTTTGAGGCAAGTTAATCATAATAGGTCCTTATAGAGCTTTTGGAGATCATAGGTGCAAATTTCCTAAGCATAGAAGAGGTGGAAGAAAAATTAGATCAAAAGGTGTTGCTAATGGAAGTGTGTACTAGCAAGACAATGAGGGAGGGAAATAATGTTCCAAGACAATTTACAAAAAGGAATATAAGGTGAAAATAGGCATGTGAATAACCTTAAGGTGTGGGTGTAGGTTAAGTTAGCTATAGGAGGGACGAATTCATACAACAAGCTCATAGTGTACACATTAACTCAATACCATGAGTCTATAAACACCATGTTTTAGGTATTTAGGCCCAACATGTCTTTCTAATTTTTGTACTCTTATACAATATTTGGGAACCCACAATATGCTCATTGCTAAAGATTAAGAATCATGAAGAAGGTTTGACCCATTTGATCTCGTAATGAGCAACCAAAAATGGATTTAGGTTTTTGTGGATGGTGAAGCATCTTAAATTATTTTAGACCCAACAAAATATTACACTCATAATCGAGCCCATAAAAAATGTTATGAAAGGAAAGAAAGGAAGATTAACTATTATACAAGTAAAAGATACCATTTAAAGTATGGAATTCATGTGAAGGTTAAACAATGAACAATAATATATCTATCTTGTAAGAAATATAACATCTAAATTGTTTCATTTGGAAGCAAATAAGTATAATTATCATGTTACTGAACCAAAGATCATTGGGTGGAATTGAGATGGGGCCGATGGAAAATAGGGTTTTTGTTGAGGGGACACTCTATAAGGTTTTTTATTATGCTATTTGAACCTCCATATTTTTTTTATTTAGTAGGAGCCCTTTGCCATTACTTTCAGTTTGGATTGGGTGCAGAGTTTTCTTTAGTTTTTGTTTAGATGATCTATTGTGGCTTCAAGGTTTTCCCATTGTGGTATGGATTCTGCCTCCATTATGATCATGCCCCTCTATGTTGTATTATGTTGATGGCATGGAGATGGTGAGAGTTCATTTTGGGTATATGTTCAGAGGTATGGAGGTTTCACAAGCACCTGCTCTGCTAGTCGATGTCAGCTCGAGGGGATTCGTATAGTGGTTTGGTTTCTACCTCATTCCTCTCACCATATTTGATTCTCTCATTTGATGGTATGGAGAGGGGTCGGTCACTTATGTGGGGGTGGAATTATGATGTTTATGCCCATTTATAAGGTTTTCTAATTGATTTTTTAGCTTTTTTCATCCTCAGACAAGCTTATGGGTTGGAATTTGTTGTTTTAGCCCCCCCCTTTATCTCTTAACGCTTACATGTTCAGATATTGATGCTTTCTACCTCTGTTACCCTCGAATAAAATAAAATATAATTAAAAAAAATCCCTTGTTCTCCTCCATCAAGGTTGGCTGGAAACACAAAAGAACCAGATTTGGTTGAGGTTGATCAGAACAAGGGGGAAGTTTTATAAAGGGTGTGAGCAAGACATCGATCCCATTTTGGACCTAGAAAGAGGATTATGTGGAAAATATAATGCATATCCTAGAGAAATGACTAGGGATTCTAGTAACCATGCAACAAATTCTATTTGAAGGGAACAAAATTAACCATTTTTCTCATATGTGTGATTACGAAGTAACTAGGAACTCCACTATTGTATTTATTTTGAGGTTGCATGGAGGTGCTTCAGGCTCTAGGAACCCAACATCTTTAGTTTCTTACAATGATGTGACTTGGGGAAAAGGTCATTTCATAATGGAACAACCACAGTCAAGTCTAGGACCTTATATTGTTGAACAATCGTAACAAGTGCCAACTCTGGAAGTCAATATAATTGAGGTAAATAAACTCTTTTTGGTTCTTCAATAAAACTTGGTTGTGATTTGGTGCAGGGCTACCACCCGCACATATACCCACAATATGCATTTTACACAATAATGCATCTACACCTATCCCAGGATATTTAACTCAACAAAGGAGTCAAATCTATAGACCATAAATGGTCAAGTGGCCCTCTTATAAGTTCCTTTCCATAGGAACTTCAATCACCTCGGATGAAACCTATTTTGGGTTTATATTATGAACCCTTCAGAACCACATTTCATATATATATATATATATATATATATATATATATATATATAACTTTACTATATGCTTTGGTTACACATATATTAACCCAAAATGCTATCGGCACTTTTCCACTTCATATCCCATTACAAAGGGAAATACCCCCAAACACATTTTCCACTTTCATTACGGTTCAACACATATTTCGAGGTTTAAACCTCTATCACAATCGCTATCGGCTATCGAGACTTCGACAATCTTAACACATATGCACCATCCCTTCTCTGACTCCAATCTCCACTATTGGGTCGATTAACATATGCTTGGCATTAAAATGCCTGCGCCATATAACTATCGGGAATTATAATATATGGGAATACAAAGGAAATTTCCCTTCGAACCACATACTCCGGATTTCAAAAACTATAGATCTGCGACTATGATTGTCGTCAAGTCCACAACTTATTGCTCCACAATGCTTCCCCTGCGACTTCCCCGATTTCCGATCTTCGAACCTCTGATCGCCGATATATCGCTATCGGCGATATCGTGATATTCCCAACTGCTGACCCTTGGTGCTTCCGATTACTGATATGCGATTTAATCGTGACTGTTGATCTGGACACGATCCAACGGTCCACAATTAATCGTTGATTGCTCTTAGCAAATATCCAAGGCTCATTCCAATAATTTGAAAAGGTTCTTTGCTGATGCGACATGATCTCAGTCATTGATCTAACTGATCCAATAGCTGTTGAGTGTCAATTCTTCGCTTCTCTGCAATTCCTTTTACTTAGACAATTTACACTATTTCTTTCGTTCTTCAGTGATTTGGTTCTTCCGAAGGTTCTATTCCTTCATTGCTTTGCTGCGCTACTTTGATGATCCAATTGGATTCGATGATCCCTTTCGATTCCGCTGAATCGTGCAACTCTTCCACTGCTTATTCTTCACTTGGATTCGAAATCCATTGTGATTCCCATGAATCACTCTATCCCTCTGCGTCCTTCAGAATTCCGCCTGCAACCTATAGAAGAGCCTACGAATTCACAAGTAATTCATACATAAATTACTTCTTAAGCATACTGACACAGATAGGAATTAACTCAGAATATATATTAATGTAAAAGCATATTCATTCAAGACTCCTCGGTCTCGCTCACACACAGAGGCTTGATTCTCAACACTAGTAGCCTCCCCTATTGAACCCACAGGTTCACTTATTTATAAGAATGCAATGGATTGGATCATTGGAGGATCTAATCACCCCTCTAACAAAAACCCTAAAGCTCTCTACATGCATACATATGTGGCAGAGAAGTCTCCTTGAGACTTTATCCATTCCATCTTTTCCTCTGTTTTAAAACAGAAAAGTCTTCTTATCAGCTTCCCATTTAATGCCTAAAAGCTCTCTCTTGTTCCTAGAATCATGGAACTATTTAAGAGTTGGATTTTACTTCTAACACTCATGTTCTAATTTTATTTTTGAGAGAATTTACATTTTTCCCATTATCTAATTAAATCACACTTAAAGGCCTAAATATTGCCTTAACTTGATACTTAGGAAAACTTCCTAAAATGCATGACCCCCTATGTCTACTATTTACAATGATTTTCCTTGGGCTGAATTCTCCTGCATCAGACTCCAAAAGTAGAAAATATTCATGATCTCCTGATCATGTGTCTTCTGGTCGTGGTCTTCCTGGATCCCACACTTTGTTCTGTAACTGTCTAGATGCTTTGTTCCCTTGTTGTTGTTGCATTTTTACTTTCTTTTGCTCCATTTTCTTCTTCCTATCAATAAGGTTCAACTTCTGATTGATCTTGCTTGTTGTTGTTACCATTTTCCTCCATTTGAATTGCTTCATCATCTACTACCATATTTCTTCAATTTCTATGTCCAGCATATCTTTGGGCTAGTCCATCTTCTGCTTCTTACTTCTGTCTTATTCTCTTTGTTTTAGGTTACTATTGTTGTCTTCTATGCTGACTTTTCTTTTACTTGCTTCATTCTTTGGTTTACTTGCTCTTGCTTTACTTGCTGCCATTTTTGCTACCTCCCTATCATCCTTACCCTCTTTCATGATTGAATCATGACTGTTTAGCACTTTTTCCAACAAATTAACTTCTCTATTCCATGGATTTATTTCTTCCATATAATTCTCTTCTTCTCTCATCTTTATTTGGTTGTTCACCTGTGCCAAATCTCCTTCAGCATTTGCAACAAAACCTGCATTCATAAAACACTTGTTAAAATTAAAAACATAAGGTTGTTGTGCCTTATCTTCCTCTGGCAACAATTTAGTTTGCATCTTTGTTTTCTCCTTCTCCTCCGTCAGTACATCAATATGCTGATTCAAATTCTCAGCAGAATTCATGAGACTATCCATTAGTCTCTCTTCCACACCATTTGTTTTAATGATGTCTTCCTACTTGGGTTTACAGTAGTGAACTTCTCCTTCTTTAACCTGTTGTTGGTTATCTTTACTTTGAAATTGTTTGATTCCTATTGCCTCTTCACCATCTTCAAACAATCTCTACTCAATCTCTTTGATCACATACTGATACCCATTCACGCTTTTTAATGAACCTACAAACAAATTATTGCATCTTCTTGTCTCCATGGCTACTTGAGACACATCTTCTTCTTCAGAAACTGTAACTGCAGCTCCTGTTCTACCGTCAGGTTCTTTCATTAGTTTCTCCAGCAGTTTAATTTCCTCTTCACACTTAATAAGCACTTCATCATAATGCTCTCTTCTTCCAGCTTAATCCTTCACATGTTGTGTTACAGTATTAAAATACTATCTTCCTTTGACCCTTGTAATCTCAAGGTCTTTTTTTTGTAGCAAATCACTACTTCCCTCATTCAAGAGATCTTCTTCATCATACTCTGTTCTCCTAGAGTACTCCTCCAGACTTTTGATATCTTCAAAAGACTATCCATCCTCTTCAAAACACTCACTAACAAAGGAGTATTGTCTTAGATGGGGATTCCAAATTCCTTTTCCCAAGGTTAAATCCTTTGCATAGGGTTCCTCCTTCTTAACATCTTTCAGTAGATGTCTTTCTTCCCTACTGTCTGTCTCAATAGCTTCCATGGCTATCTCCACTGTGCCTATCATCATAATGAATTGATGATATTTTACTATGTTTTCAGCTAACATAGTCTCTTCCTCAAGTTTGCCTTCAGTCCCTTGTTGTTTATCTTCCCTGAAGATATCTTCAAATGGCTACTTTTCCCCTGAAATATCTACCATCATACACAAACTATCAGTTTTAAAAATATAAGACCCTATGGTCTCACTTGATGGTTCAACCATCATATCTCCTTGCTGTTCTAAATCATTCATATGATTCAGAAATTATTTGATAGTCTCTTCCTTCTTCATCACAATATCAACCAATTGTCTTTCACCTGCAAACATACACAAATTGTCAAATTTAAAATCATCAGACCTTTTGGTCTCACTTGAAGTTTCAGTCTTCAAGTCTTCATCTTCAGTCAGCATCTTCTCATGCTATTTTGAACTATCCCAATAGTCCATGAGATCTTTACTTGATCCCCATTCTTTAGCTTCAGTGTAGTCTTCACTTTCTCGCAAAATTTGTCCTTATTCTGGTTCACAAATGGATTCTTCCATTTCTAACTCAACTTCCTTGAGTTTTCCCTTCAACCACTTCACTTTCTTTTGTTGCAGCCTTCTTTGCATCTCATGCCATTCTACTAGCTTCTTCCTCAAGACCCAACCTAGTCTTTGGCTTTCCTCAAGCATTCTCCTTAATGCAATGAGTTGTTCTTTTAATTCATCAACCTCTTTGTCAATTTCCTCTTGACTCATCTTCTTGCCATTTGCCTTGGAATCCTTCTTCTCATATCTTCTGTTGTGGCTTCTCTCTGAACCTCTGCTATGACTATCAATAGTCATCTTCTTCTCTTCTTTCTTCATGAGCTCTTTTGCAACAAGCCTCTGCAACAACTGGTCCACCTGGCTGCAATCTTACCTCACTAAGCTCTCCTCAATCAGTCTTTTGGTAAGCACGGGTCCTCTATCTGGAACCTCTTCTTGAGCAACACCTTTGCTCCTTCTAGGCTTCTGCAATCTCTCACTTTCTCTTGAGAACACTTCAGCTGTCCTCTCGGTCCAATCTCTTGTTGTATTCTTCAGGTTCACTGCCACTTTTCTTTTAGAATGTTCTCCTTACTCTATCTTTAAGAACTCACCTATTCTTCTCACAGCTTCTCTTGCTATCACCTGTGCATTAGTATAAAAAACACACATTCCTAATTTAAAACAGAACAAATTACCTCACTTCCAAGATCTCAGCATGATCTTGTTTCACCATTCCAGCTGTCCTTTGAATGAATTATCCTTTGTTTTGTCTCCAAGTCCTCTTTCCTTCAGAACTTGCGCTAAGCAATCTTGCTTTCTCTTTCCTTCGAGGAATCCTCTGTTCTTGCTTACTCCAAGCCTCTGCTGGAACTGCTACAATCTCCCATTGTAGTCTTTATCATTCAGCACATTACCTTTTCTTGTGTGCAAATTCCGTTTTGCAGAAATCTTCCCCACTTTATTTCTTCTCTGATAGTAATTCTGCTTTGACCTCAATTCTACTTTGATACCGCTAATGGTGTAGGGCTACCACCCACACATATACCCACAGTATGCATTTTACACAATAATGCATCTACACCTGTCCCAGGATATTTAACTCAACGAAGGAGTCAAATCTACAGACCATAAATGGTCAAGTGGCCCTCTTATAAGTTCCTTTGCATAGGAACTTCAATCACCCCACCTGAAACCTCTATCGGGTTTATATTATGAACCCTTCAGACCATAGTTCACATATCTATGTATAACCTTACTATATGCTTTGGTTACACATATATTAACCTAAAACACTATCAACGCTTTTCCACTTGATATCCCATTACAAAGGGAAATACTCCCAAGCACATTTTCCGCTTTCATTATGGTTTAGCACATATTTCGAGGTTGAAACCTCTATCACAATCTCTATCGGCTATCGGGACTTCCATAGTCTTAACACATATGCACCATCCCTTCTCCGACTCCGATCTCCACTATCGGGTCGATTAACATATGCTTGGCGTTAAAAGGCCTATGCCATATAACTATCTGGAATTATAATATATGGAAATACAAAGGAAATTTCCCTCCAAACCGCATACTCTGGATTTAAAAAACTATATATCCGCGACTATGATTGTCGTCAGGTCCACAACTTATTGCTCCACAACATTTCCCCTGCGACTTCCCCAATTTCTGATCTCCGAACCTCCTATCGCCAATATATCGCTATCGATGATATCATGATATTCCCAATTACTGACCCTTGGCACTTCCGATCACCGATATGCAATTTAATCATGACCGTTGATCTGTCCATGATCCAACGGTCCACGATTAATTGTTGTTCACTCTAAGCAAACCTCCAAGGCTCATTCCGATAATTTGAAAAGGTTCTCCGCTGATGCGATACGATCTCAACATTTGATATAACTGATCCAACGGTTGGTAAGCATCAATACTTCGCTTTTCTGCAATTCCTTTTACTTAGAAAATTTACGTTGTTTCTTCCATTCTTCGGTGATTTGGTTCTTCTGAAGGTTCCATTCTTTCACTGCTTTGTTGCGCCACTCTGATGTTCCAATTGGATTCGATGATCCATTTCGATTCCGCTGAATCGTGTAACTCTTCCACTGCTTATTCTTCACTTGGATTCGATATCCATTGTGATTCCCATGAATCACTCTGTCCCTCTGCGTCCTTCAGAATTTCTCCTGCAACCTATAGCAGAGCCTACGAATTTACAAGTAATCCATACATAAATTAGTTCTTAAGCATACTGACACAAACAAGAATTAACTCAGAATATATATTAATGTAAAAGCATATTACATTCGAGACTCCTCGGTCTCGCTCACACACACAGGCATGATTCTCAACACTAGTGGCCTCCCCTATTGAAAGCGTAGGTTCACTTATTTATAAGAATGCATTAGATTGGATCATTGGAGGATCCGATCACCCCTCTAACAAAATACCTAAAGCTCTCTACATGCATACATATGTGGTAGATAAGTCTCCTTGAGACTTTATCCATTCCAACTTTTGCTCCGTTTTAAAATAGAAAAGTCTTCTTATCAGCTTCCCATTTAATGCCTAAAATCTCTCTCTTGTTCCTAGAATCATGGAACTGCTTAAGAGTTGGATTTGACTTCTACCACTCATGTTCTCATTTATTTATTTTTGAGAGCATTTACATATTCTCCCATTATCTAATTAAATCACACTTAAAGGCCTAAATATTGCCTTAACTTGATACTTAGGAAAACTATTTCCTAAAATGCATGACACCCTATGTCTACTATTTACAATGATTTTCCTTGGGCTGAATGCTCCTGCATCATGATTTGTGTATTTAACGCTTTGTGGACCAAGAATGATAGTTTAAATCAATGGGTTTTTATGACATGGTACATAATTTTTGATATTTACCCTATTCAATAGGCATTTTCATTGTTCAGTTCAATTCCCAAGAAGATCTGGATAAAGTTTTGAAGGAATGGCCTTGATTTTGGGGAAGAGCATGATTTTCATCACCCCCTAGTTTCCATTGTTTGATTCTTCAACAATGGTGCTAACAGATATGTTAGTTTAGGTAAGGCTACAAACTCCCCTCTCCCCTTTTTGCACCATAAGGTTCTAGAGGGTGTTGGGAACACTTTAGGTTCCTTTAAAAAGACGAATGTTGAAAGAACAAAGAAATTTTTATTCACTTGTACATGTATATGTGTAGAAATATACCTAAGCAGGGGTCTACCTGAGCACATATTGCTGAAAAATAAATCCTTCCATTGGATTCAGATTTTGGACTATGAAAACACAACATTCAGATGTCTCACATGTTTTCAAACATGATATCTTAAGGGCTCATGCGCCTTGGAAAAAAAAAGAGAAGAAAAACACCTCAAAAGAAAAAAGTGTAGGCCATTGATAAAAATGGTTGGCAACCTTCTAATCCTATTTTTTAAGAGAAAGAATAAGAGGAAACCAAGGATTTTTCAAAGCAAGAAGATAGGAATACCCAAGTTCATGATGGACATGCACCTCATATGCAAAACAACTCAGAAATAGAATTGATCCATGTAGAGGGACATCATGAGGCGATGGTTGGAAAATAAGATGGGATTTCGAGCACAAAGATATATCATGCTTCAAAAATATTAGATTTTCACAAAGAACATGATAAAAGATTGTCGTAGATATTCCACTAAACAATTGATCACAACAGATCTCTATAGATTCATAGATCTGTGGATTATTGTTAATAGTGTATGAATGTGAATTAAAATCATGCAAAAAATATAGAACAACAAAATAATGTGTCAAAAACACATTTAACACACTATACAACCTGGGAAACACTTTCGGGAGAAAAACCCCAGTGGAAGGTGAGGATGCTCTACTCTCATTCTCTGAATAGAAATATGGTTATGAGTACAAAGAAGTATGGCATGTGGAATGTGGGCTACTATAGTGCAAACATCCTCTATGTGTGCTCTTTCTCCTATCCCTCTTGGCTATTTTTTCTCAACTATGGAACAAATGCACTTGAAATAATGGAACCCATTTTCCTCCTAGTGGTGAAGTTATAACACAACCCGATAGCCTACTAGTGGTTAGGCTTGACTACCTCAACCCTTAACCAAAGTTATAATATAGACTCTTCTGGAGTCTTCTTCATCATAATCATGCATATAACTAATTTTCCATATATTATGGGGGATGATGTGGCATCATCTCAAATTATGGTTGTGAAAACATGAAGGTCAACTTCTGAGTACATGAACAAATTTCGCATACAGAATTCGGTTGATGGGATTATTGCATCATTGGAAATGACTCTATGTGTAAAATAGGAAAAAGGGGTGTCACACTAAAGTAGCAAATTTTTACACCCAAAAACATCATTTGATGTCTCAAAATACTCTTGAAAGGTTTCATACCCCAATATGCCAAATTGGGTCCTTTTGGTAAGAAGGTTCCTATGAGTTGATTCCTCCACTTTTTCCACTCTAAAAGCATTAAGATGGATGAAAAGCAATATAACAATCCAATCTAGATCACACCTCTCAATTTTGAGAGGATTTTGGTCCCCAAAGATTTTTACTAAATGAGGTGAGGAAATTTTTCCTCCACCTTCTCTCAAGTGTACCATTTATCTTCACCTGGAAGCTTTCCTTTCATCCCAAATTCTCAAAGATCATGTTTCCCTTATATTGTAGTTTTTTCCCTCTTTTGAAAACTATATATTTTGTCAACTCTGTCTAAGCATTTGGTGCCAAATCCCCTGCAGAAGGTAGGACTTATTTCTCTTCTTAATTTACCATGGAAGGCTCATAGAGTTTCATATTATCTACATTCACAATTGAGTAAATGAACATATATGGTGGTAAATTGAGTCGATAGGCATTATCACCCACCTTTTCTTATATCCTGAAGGGACCATACCGTAGAACCTTCATTTTCTTAGCAAGCCCCTATAGTGTCTTCTTATTCAACTGTAGCCATACTTTGTCTCCCACCTCAAATGATTTCTTTGTTTTATGATGATCTTGCATGGCCTTATATTTCTCCTAGGAATTCTACAGTGTCCCTTATACCTGTATATGGATCTACGTGATCTTCTCTATAAAATTTTCAGCCCTAAAGGCATCTCCTTTAAGATATTCCCTCACTCCTCCTTGCTTCCCATATGCAATATCCAAAGGTTAAGGTGGAAAATATCGAAAACAAGTTTCAAATGGGGACTTTCCAATAGAAGTATTGACTTATTTGTTTAAAAAAGTTGTATATATACCAGATTTTCATCCCATTTCTTCAAATGCTTCTAGCTTTATCCCCTTAGAAGTTGTTGTTGGAAATAATACTGAGAGGGGGGTGAATCAGTATTTGTAACTCAATACTATTTCATTTCCATAGGCAGATTTGTATACGCTACTTTAGCTAAGTGAATCAGTGTGTACACACGACTGTTATTAAAGCAACCAGCGTATATGCAGAGAACTTTTGATTTACCCAATTTATCATGCATTGATCTTTAACCAGTATGTCAGATATTAATTAGACAATGCAGTAAAAACATAATAAAGCATCACACATAAGCATCACACATGAAAACCAAGACATAAGGTGGAAACACAATGTGGGTAAAAACCACCTCATGTTGTTGTCTTTGTCTTCTTTTAATAATAAGAAAAATTTGTTTACAATTTTGTATTAGTGCAAACTTATACCAGTACGTAAGCTTCTACCTGTAGAAGGCTGCAACCTTCTCTCGTTTTCTAGCTACTATTGGAAGGGAGATACAACCCCCTAGCTCTTGTACTAGCCGATATGTTTGCTGGTACATAGGCACTGACCTACATAAGGCTATGACCTTCTCTCTTCCTCCAGGGACCACGTTTCATAAATTTTCAGACTGGATCCATCAACAAAATCATAACTATAATTCAATCATCAAATACATCTGCATCAACCAATCGCTTTTTGAACCAACCACAACTGAATCAATCAATCACTTTGACAACCCATCAATCTGATCATTCAGAATACTGTCACCAGAATATAGTAACCAGAACCCAAAACTCTGTAACAACAAATAGAAGAAACTAAAACATATTTTATAAGGTATACGATACTTCTCAAATCCAACCAGTGTATACATATGCAAATATTAATTCAGAATTCTGCAGCTATTCTAGACTTCAGTTATACCCAGATCATATCATTTATAGAATAATATATGCGTCAGTATTCAAATCTAGAATATACATGAGAAAAACACATAATGATAGTTCATTTTACGCCTTAAGATCTCGATCCATCATTAGATGTAATCCCTCATCATCCGCTAAGGTTCATCCTTGGTTTAGATCTAGCAATGCACCCTAACCCAATAACCTGCATACTAGATCTCACACTTCATCAGATATTCGATACTTGCACACCCTGGCCTAATGATCTTCTCCTCTTTTTATAGTTTTAGGCCTTTCTCAATACCATGGACCAAAACCACTTAGGACCAATACCTTAGACCAAATACCTAGGGTCAATACCTCGGACCAGATACCTTGGACCAATACCATGGATCAAATACTTCGGACCAAAAACTTAGTTTTCCAAGGTATACGCGACTTGTATATAGTGAACTTGCGTGTATACACAACTTGGTCAATGGTGAACCTGCGTATACCTCTCTTTATTCATTTTGTAAACACTGATTTGTAATTCTTTGCTATTTACCTGCTATACTGTGATCTTTCATCTAAGTGAGTTTCCATCAAGGACAATACCTATATCATAATGCCAACAATCTCCCCCTTTGGACTTGATGGCAACAACCACACCAAGTCACTCTCCCCCTTTGACATCAAGGGCAAAGGGTCATGCTCCCCCTAAGTACATGCTGAATTCTATGATATGCTAAAGAGTACTGATTGAGATCCCATGATCAAGTCCATGCTCCCCCTGAGCACAAGCAAAGTCTACAAAAAGATTTTATAAAAGAAGAACATGACTCTATACTAATGACCTTCCTATCACCAATGACTCATACATACATCCATCTCCCAACCAAGTGGGGATATACCAAATTTGACTCATCCACCCAACCAAGTGGGGATATAGCAATTGTTTATACATGACAAAAACAAGAAACATTACATCATCCATCCCATGCCGTAGTGGGGTTACAAATTAGGTCTTTTCATGACCTTTACGTTAAATGATATGCATGACATATATAACACAGACCAAATATCTGAAACAAGACCATGATAGTCATCAACAACTATCATATGATCTGTATCATTAGCAGCATCTGCCAACAACATCCAGACCAGCAACCTATATATGTCCATCATTAGTTCCCAAAATATCATCAACCTGTGTCAAAGTATGTCGGCATGTATAAACTCATCCTCTTAATCTCATCTTGCTTCATTCCCTTATCATAACCTTCCATGAATCAACTAAGAATATGTCATATCTCCAAGCGGTAGCACAAAATCATGCACATCATATCATATGTATGTGAAAACACCTTAGACATCATTATCAAGAACTGTATGATCTTTCCACAAGAGCCTTTATTATATCATCACTAGGGAACATCCCATATCATCAACCATGATAATCAACATATGTGAGTATCAACCTATCATCATAAAGTAAGAACTCATCATCATTGATTAGGTACCAAAGACTTCTAGACATAATGCCAACAATGCTTTATTAGAAGCATACCATGTTCTCCCCTTGAACATGTTCCACCTATTCACTGTTAGATATGATCATTGCATATGTCAGTAAGAGATATCAAAACATCATCATCAATCAGATATACATCAAGTTATCAACAAATTTATGAGGACCAATATATTTCCACATGTTATCAGCAGATTGTAACTATCATCAAACATAGAAGATAATTGACAGAACCATAGCAAACCCCTTTTTTCTGAGTTTTGCCCACTTCTTTTTTTCAAACCAACATATACGCGACTGTGCCCACAGAAACCCGCGTATGTACATGACTACACTTCATGAACTTTGCATATAAAAACCTTTCTATGAAAAAATAGGATTTAGCAGCAGGATGATGCAGCAACTACTCCTAGCTTTTGTCTGAGATATTCAAATGTCTCTCTGGGTAGTGGTTTAGTGAATATATCAACAACCTGTTCTTTGGAGGTAACATGCTCCAATTTGACCTTTTGTTCAAGCACTTGTTCATGTAGAAAATGATATTTGATGGGTATGTGCTTGGTCTTGGAGTGCATGACTGGATTCTTTGAAATATTGATGGCACTTGTATTATCACATAGAATGGAGATGGATGGAGTACATGTGATCTGAATGTCTTGCAAGGTTTGCATCATCCAAAGTAGTTGTGTGCAGCAAGATGGAACAACCACATATTTTGCTTGAGCTATAGATGATGCAATTGAAATTTGTTTCTTGCTGAACCAAGACACTAACCTGGAGCCCATATAGAGTGCAACACCACTAGTGCTTTTTTTATCATCAACACTTCCTGACCAATCTACATCTATATATGCATGAAGTGTAAGATCTGTATCTCTAGGATACCATAAACCAAAGTTCTGTGTTCTTTGAAGATATTTGAAAATCCTTTTCACTGCATGAAGGTGTGATTCCTTTGGATTTGCTTGGAACCTTCCAACTATTCCTATTGTATGCATGATGTTAGGTCGGGTACCTATTAGATAAAGAAAATTGCTGATCATGGATCTGTGAGTTGGTTGATGTGCTATTGCTGATTCATCATTTGAGCAGAGACTACATCCTGTTACCATTGAGGTACATACTAGTTTAGAATCTTCCATGTCGTACTTTTTCAAGATCTGTTTGAGATATTTGGTTTTTGAAAGAAAAATACCATCTTTATTTTGTTGAAGTTGTAGACCAAGAAAATAGGTAAGCTCACCAAGCAAGGACATTTCAAATTCTTGCTGCATTACTAAAGCAAAATTATGACTCATGGATTCTTCATTGCTACCAAAAATGATATCATCAACATAAACAACAATTATTAGCAATTTATTAGTGTCAATCTTTGTATATATATTGTTATCTGCTGACCCCTTTGAAAAACCCTATTGGTGGAGATATTTGTCAAGACGGTAATACCAGGTCCATGGAGCCTGTTTTAGACCATAGAGAGCCTTTCTGAGTTTGCATACAAGTTTTGCATAATTTCCAAGAATGAATCCTTCTAGTTGTTCAATATAGACTTCTTCTTCTAAGTCTCCATTAAGAAAGGCAGATTTTACATCCATTTGGTATACTTTGAATTTCTGAAAACTACAAAGAGCAAGAAACATCCTTATGGCTTCAAGTCTAACAACAGGTGCAAAAGTTTCTTCAAAATTTGTACCTTCTTTTTGAGCATATCCTTTACAAACAAGTCTAGCCTTGTTTCTAATAACTTTTCCATTTCTTTCAACTTGTTTTTGAATATCCATTTAGTTCCTATGATATTGTTATCATGAAGTCTAGGAACTAATTCCCAAGTATTATTCTTTCCAATTTGCTCAATTTCTTCATTCATGGTGTTGACTCAACATTCATCTTTGCATGTTTCATTTACATTTTGAGGTTAGGTGGAAGATAGTAATGCTAGATAGCTTGAGGCTTCTGTAATAGTTCTTCTTGTTTGCACACCTGCCTCTTTTTCCCCTAGAATTTGAGTTTCTAGATGATTTTTCTGAACATACCTGGACGAAGTCTTTTCTTCTACTGTTATCTCTTCTTCTGGTGCTTCATTGGTTTCTTCTTTAGAATTATGTGATTTGATGTGAGAAAATAATCCTCATCTTCTTCATTGTCATAATATTTGGTTTTTATCTGTTTTGGATTTTTGCATGCTTCATCAACCACAACAACAATACTTTCAATAATTTTCCCAAGCCTTTTATTATAAAATTTATATCCTTTACTTTGGGAAGAGTAACCAAGAAGAATACCTTCACTTGCTTTGGGTTCAAACTTACCAAGTTTTTCATCAGTCCTTTTGATGTAACATTGGCTTCTAGAAACTTTGAAGTATTTTACAGTAGGAGTCTTACCATACCAAATTTCTTGTGGAGTTTGAGTTTTGTTTACTTGAACATTTGCTTCGTTGAGAATAGTGACGGCGGTGAATGCAGCTTCACCCCAGAAGGTTGTAGGAGTTCCAGATTCATCTAGCATAGCTCGAGCCATTTGTTGAACAATTCTATTCATCCTTTCTACCACTCCATTTTGTTGAGGAGTCCTTGTGGTGGAGAACTATCTTTTTATTCCATGTTGTTCACAAAAGTCAAAGAATTCATCAAAGGTAAATTCCCCTCCTCGATCAGATCTGAGGCATTTGATTTTGCAATCTGATTCATTTTCAACCAAAGCTTTGAAAGCTTTGAACTTTTCAAATGCTTCATATTTACGCTTTAGTAGACCTATCCAACACATTCTGGAAAAATAATCAATGAACAATATAAAATATTCTTCCCCACAAGGTGATTTTTTCCTTGATGGTCCACATAAATCAGTATGAACAAGTTCAAGAGGCTTACTAGCTGACCCTTCTTTTTAAATGAATTGAGATTTGGTTTGCTTGCCGAATTGACATGGTTTGCATATTGTATTTTCAGGAATGCTGATATTTGGAAGATCACGAACAACCTGGAATTTGCATGCTTTTCTTATTTGATAAAAGCTTAGATGTCCCAATCTTTTGTGCCATAGCCAGTTTTCATCATTTTTGCTTAGATAGCACTGTCGTTGTCCTCCCTTGAGTATGTATAAGTTGTTTGGAGTTCCTGTACCATTGATCATGGTTTCTCCTGTATCAAGCTCACGAACAACACATTCATTTAATCGAAACACCACTTCATTTCCTTGATCACACATTTCACTGACGCTCAACAGGTTATGCTTTAGACCATCAACATACATAACATTCCCAGCTTTAACTTTTTCTTTCAAGAAAATAGAGCCTTTACCTTTTATGACAGTAGGAGTGTTGTTTCCAAATGAGACATTCTTTTCCTTTTCTAAGGCATTATATGAGTGTAGTTTTTCTTTGTCACCTGTCATGTGTTTTGAGCATCCACTGTCGATGTACCACTGGTTTTCTTGTCCTTATGCATACAAGGTTATACCACATCTTTCTGTTTGCGGTTCTTTCTTTCTCCATATTTTGGGATTTAATGGAGTTTGCTCCTTTTGAGATATTTTCCGAAATTTACTCCTACATTCAGATTCTTAATGGCCAAAGTTGTTACAGATTGAGCATTCTATTTCATTTGCAAGAAGAGAAAAGTTATTATAGGAAATTTTCTTGATCCCTGTCACATTCCTTTGATTTCATGCTTCTCTAGTCATGATGGTTTTGTAAGCAACACATTGAGCAACTTTGTGTCCAAAATTATGACAAGAGAAACATTGACCATTGAATAAGTTCCTACGATTATCGAATCTATTGACCTGGTGATTGTAGTTTCTATTCATCTTTGAAGCAAATAGAGTATAATTTACTTGAGGTTGGTTGTGTCTTCTGTTCATCCTTGAAGCAAATTGAGCCTGATTTACTTGGTGATCTGCTTTATGCCTTTGCTGACAATTGTCATATTGTTCACTGTCCTTTGTTGCATCAAGATAGCTTTTAGTGGACGTTGACGGATTCTGTGATTGAGGTGCTTCTTCAGTATATCCAAGACCTGTCTTTATCAGAGGAGAACGCTGCACTTCAATAATTTCATTTAAGGTTTCTGATCCTTTAGCAAATCTAAGATTGAAATATTTTTTTTTCTCAAGATCTTTTCTTAGACCCACAATTTCACATTCTAGTTTTTCGTTGTGTTTTTCTCTTTTAGTAAGTTGATATGTCAAGGTATCTATAATCATATTCTTTTCTTCTAAACAGATTTTGAGTTTAGAGATTTCTTCATGAAGGTCATCTTCTTGTAAAGCATCTGAAAATTTATCATCTTCATAAGCCATTAGAAATCTATAGTCATTACTATTTTCATCTTCATCACTATTTGATAATCCATCGCTATCTTCATGAGTATAATAACTCTTTTTACTTACACTTTGTTTTCTATTCCATTTTGCAGATTCCTTCCCTTTATCATATTTATCTTTATGAGGACATTTGGCAGCATAATGACCGACTCTACCACAGGCAAAACATTTGAAAGGTAGTTTACCTCTAAATCTTCCAGAACCCCGTTGAAGGTTCTTGACAAAGTTTACTTCATCTTCTTCTTCTAAAATATGTCCTGATTCATTGAGTTCTTCTTTTCCTTTTGCTGAAGCTTTAAATGCAGCTTCTCTCATATCTGATGGGCCTCCTTTTTTCATCTCAAAGGTAGTTAAGATTCCATGAAGTTGTGTCATAGTAATAGTATGTAGATCCTGTTTTTCTTCTATGGCAGATAATTTTGATTCAACTTTAGCAGATAATGATCTTAAAACTTTATCAACTAAGGTAACTTCCTTTATCTCTTCACCCATATTGTTCATGCAATTAAAAACCTCATCTATACGTAAGAAGTAACTAGATATACTTTCATCATTGTGCATCTTAAGAGTTTCATATTGAATTCTGAGAGTTTGCAGTTTAGCACATTTTACCTGAGAGTCTCCTTCGTAGCTTAGAACGATTTTGTCCCATATTTCTTTGGCTGATTTGAGCTGCATAACTTTGACAAACTCTGATTGTGACAGACTTCCCAATAATGTATTGACAGCCCTGGAATTGGTTTCATATTACTTTTTACCTGTCGTATCTGTAGGAATTGTTGATGGAAATGTATATCCTCCTTCCACGATTTCCCAGACATCTGTTCCAAGTGATTGAAGATAGGTTGTGGTTCTTATCTTCCAATAAACAAAGTTGCTCCCATCAAATATTGGCGGTCTGATGGATCCCCTGCTTTCTTGATTACTCATGATGATGGATCTTCCTTCAAGCGATCAAGATTCTTCTGAAGGACCTGCTCTGATACCAATTGTTGGAAATAATACTGATAGGGGGGTGGATCAATATTTGTAACTCAATAATATTTCATTTCCATAGGTAGATTTGTATACACTACTTTAGCTAAGTGAACCAACTTGTACACGTGACTGTTATTAAAGCAACCAGTGTATATGTAGAGAACTTTTGATTTACCCAATTTATCATGCATTGATATTTAACCAGTATGTCAGATATTAATTAGATAGTGAAGTAAAAGTAGAATAAAGCATCACACATAAGGGTCACACATGAACACCAAGATATAAGGTGGAAACCCAATGTGGGTAAAAACCACCTGTTGTTGTCATCTCTCTCTTCTTTCAATAATAAGAAAAATATGTTTACAATTTTGTACTGGTGCAAACTTATACCAGTACGCAGGCTTCTACCTGCAGAAGGCTGCAACCTTCTCTCATTTTCCAGCTACTACTGGAAGGGATCTACAACCCCTTAGCTCTTGTACTAGCCGATATGTTCGTTGGTACATAGGCACTGACCTACAGAAGGCTACGACCTTCTTTCTTCCTCCAAGGACCACATTTCATAAATTTTCAGACTAGATCCATCAACAACATCATAACTATAATTCAATCATCAAATACATTTGCATTAACCAATCACTTTTTGAACCAACCACAACTGAATCAATCAATCACTTTGACAACCCATCAATCTAATCATTGAGAATACTGTCACCAGAATATAGTAACTAGAACCCAGAACTCTGCAACAGCAAACAGAAGCAACTAAAACATATTTTATAAGGTGTACGCTACTTCCATGTTTCGAACTTGCCTGTATAAGTGCTTTCATTAAAGCCAACTAGTGTATACAACTGCAAATATTAATTCAGAATTCTGCAGTTATTCCAGACTTCAGTTATACCCAGATCATATCATTTATAGAATAATATATGTGTTAGTATTCAAATCTAGAATATACATGAGCAAAACACATAATGATAGTTCATTTTATGCCTTAAGATCTCGATCCAGCATTAGATCTAATCCCTCATCATCCGCTAAGGTTTATCATTGGTTCAGATCTAGCAATGCACCATAACCCAATAACCTGCATACTAGATCTCACACTTCATTAGATATTCGATACTTGCACACCTTGGCCTAATGATCTTCTCCTCCTTTTATAGTTTTAGGCCTCTCTCAATACCATGGACCAAAACCACTTAGGACCAATACCTTGGACCAAATACCTAGGGTCAATACCTCAAACCAGATACCTTGGACCAATACCATGGACGAAATACTTC
The DNA here is from genome assembly GCA_031772625.1 of Pinus tabuliformis. NCBI lineage: Eukaryota > Viridiplantae > Streptophyta > Pinopsida > Pinales > Pinaceae > Pinus > Pinus tabuliformis. The sequence continues at coordinate 576,795,532 of CM062809.1, forward strand.
GGACCAAAAAGTAAGTTTTCCAAGGTATACGTGCTTTTCCTTCTGTGAAAGTGCGTGTGTACATATACGCGACTTGTATACAGTGAACCTACATGTAAACACAACTTGGTCAATGGTGAACTTGCGTATACCTCTCTTTCTTCATTCTGTGAAGACTGATATGTAATTATTTGTTGTTTACCTGCTATACTGTGATCTTTCATCTGAGTGAGTTGCCATCAAGGACAATACCTATGTCATAATGCCAACAGTTGTACCAAAGTATTGTTGACTACTTTTGTTTACCCATCTATCTATCGATGGAATGTTGTAGATCTCTTCAACTTTGTGTCCATATTCTCCTATGATATAGTATAGAACACACTAAGAAATCTCATGTCCTTGTATGAAATTGTGCTCCTTGGTATCACAAAGTGCACCCAAGCATGTCCAAAGAATAAGTTTTCTACTTCATTCCAACTGATGGTCTTTTTATAGGGCATCAAAACACACATATTGCTGAACCTATCAACTACCATGAACAGGTAGTCATATCCCTTCTTGGTTGCTGGTTAACCTCCCACAAAGTCCATGGAAATTATCTCTCAAGGATCTGTTGATACAGGTAAGGGGTGATATAAACCCTGTATCCTATTGCTAGGCTTACTGGTACAACAAAGCATGCATCATTTTGTGAACCTATCTACTTATTCTTGCATCTTCGGCCAATACACATACTTACGCAAGTTGTCCATTTTCTTCCTTACACAAAAGTGCCCTACAACCTTAGAGGTGTGATCCACTCTAATCATCTGCAATCACTCAAATTAGGAGCTCATAGCTTATCCAACCTGTAGACCAACCCATCTTGGAGATGGTACTCAATGGTGCTATCACCATCGCCCACATGACTTTGACTTTGAAACTTATGAAACACATCCCCAAAGTTCTCATCCTTTTAATATGCCTCTCTATATGCATCACGGGTGAATGGCTCCATGTGAATCAAATTTCCCAAAGTTGTGATCTTTGATGCAATGGCCTTGAAATCTTGTTGGCCAACTTTCTTGTGTTTCCTTTCTTATACTTAATCACTAAATGAAATTGTTGTAGAAACTCCATCCACTTGTAATGCATGGTCTATTGTATCTTACTTTGGGACTGCAGGTACTATAACAGTTGGTGGTCTTTGTGGATTACTATCTCCTTTCCCATCTTATAGTGCTTCTACTTCTTCACAATTTGCACCAGGGCATAGAGCTCCTTGCCATAGGTATGGTAGTTAAGAATTTCCCCATGGAATACTTTAGAATTGTAGCTTACAAGCTTCCTCCCTACATCAAGAACGCTCCCATATTATATTCGTTCACATATGTATCCACTTCAAAGGGTTGTTGCAAGTTTGGAAATGCGAGAAATGGCGCTAGACTGATCTTTTTCTTTAGCTCCTCAAAGTCCCTTTCCCTACTAGGAAAAATTTCCATTTGTTGTTATAGTGTGGAGTGGATCTGCTACCACTAAAAATGAGGCTATGAATTTCCTCAAGTACTTTTCTACCGCAATGAAACTCCTGACCTAAAAAACATTAGTAGGTATTGTCCATTTCATGATGGCCTCCATCTTGGTAGGATCTATATTTAGCTCTCGTCCACCTATCGCATACCCCAAATATGCTAAATATTGTTGTACAAACTCACACTTCTTGAGATTTTCTAGCAGTTGGTGCTTCTTTAATGTGTCCAGCACCTGCATCAAATGTGAGATGTGCTCCTCCCATATAGCAGTATATACTAGTATATCATCGAAATAGAAAATAACAAATGAATCTATAAAAAGGTGCAATACAACATTCATTAATATCATAAATGTAGTTGATGCATTGCATAGGACAAATGTCATGAATAACCACTCATATAAACTTCTCCTAGTTTTGAAGGTGATATTCCAAATGATTTTTTCTATAACTTGAAACTGGTGATATCTGGACTTTAATTCCAGCTTGGTGAAATATTTCACTTGTTGTAACTAATCCAACATATCATTTATCCTGGGCAGGGGGGTTCTTTTATTAAGTGTGATCTTTTTCAACGCCCTGTAATCTATACACATTCGCCAATGTAATGTTCCAAATTGAAATTTATAACAAATAACATAGACATGTACAAAGAAGCAACAACAATAAACAAATTCTAAACATGCACATCAAAATACACAAGAAACTGAGCCAAACAAATGATCCATTTTATTATGTAGAAATCCAAGTATATAAATGATAAAGGAATAATAAAACCTGTGCCTATTATGAAATCTAGGCAAACCCCATGTGAGATCTCACTAATCCGACTGCTAGAAATGACTCTCACAAAAATTTGTGGACTGCCTAGAAATTATACTAACTTAATAATTGATGCTGGAAGGAAACTGAAATTATGACCTCAATAATGCCCAGATTGATTTAAAATTGTAGCCACATACTACTCTCATATAACCCAAAAAAACTCAGAACAATTTTGGCCTAACTCCAAGGAAAATCAAACCCACAATGTGATGAAAATATCCCAGCTAACCAATAATATGCCCTACTATAAGAATGTACGATTTTGGCCTGAATAATACCTGAAAAATTCTATAAAATTTGCAATAGAATCCTCACACCCAAACCAACAAAACCCAATAATCGTTTGGGTTGGTTCGAGTAGACCCGGAACACCCAAATTTGGACAAAATTCCAAGAAAATGGGTTATGTGTCCCACCTAGAATATCTACTGCAATTTCCTACCTCAACTTTTGGAATTTTCGTTGCAAAATCCCTTCGAAAATGAACAAGAAATCTCAACACATCTCCTGCAAAAAAAATCCACTTCTATTTATGCGCTAAATATTGCCCATAAAAACCCTTGCGCAAGACCTAATGATAGAAATTTGTCTCTCCTAATAGAAGTGTTATCAGCCTCTAAAAATATCCAAGAATACTCACCCTCCACTGAAGAAATTTCCTCCAAAATATCAGCCCCAGAATCCACCAAAACCTTCTCTCCAAAATACCCTGAATTCCACAGCTGTGTCCTCCTAAAACTCACACAAGCTAAAAGATCTATGCAATTTGGCCCACAAATACCAAACTATGCACACAAATTTCTCTTCTAGAGTGACACTCGAAGTTCCCTGAAGAAGAGTTGGAATTCTCGCTTGGAAATTCCTTGTGCTAAACAACACTGGTTAACTTGGCTTAGCAACTCAAGCAAGTTCTCCAAATTCTAAAAATGAAATGCCAAGATAGAATAATAAAAATGAGTCTCTATCCTTCCTTCTATTGTTTCTTTCCCTTGCTCATGCCATGGGTCGATTTCTCTCACACTACACTTTGATACCATGGTTTGATTCTTCCCATGGTTCGATTTCCATTTTGGTAACCTCCACAACTTATCTTCACTTTAATTTTTCTTTTCTCCTAAGTTTGGCCTTCTTTTCTCTCCAAAAATTATATTGAGCCCTCATAACCCATTTTCCTAACTTTATTTGCTAAAAATATTTATTATTCGCCAAAATTACAAAATTGAAAATTTCACTTAACAAAATTATTAATTGTTGACATGATAGTCCTACCTGCCAAAAATTGCTTGTCCTCATGCAATGCCTAAACAAGTTTCCTCTTTGATTTTTAATCACCACTATAACCACCAATAATATCAGGGTCCCAAAAGTGTCACTCAGTCCTCACCGATCTCAACATTGTCCTAACATGAAGAAATCCCTGAATACCAGGATCCCAAGCCATCCTAATCAATGTGAAGCGCACCTTGCTCCATTCGTTGTCCAACCAGATACAAGTACCAGAAGCCCTCTGCATACTATCAATAAGTAGAGCATCATGATAATCTAGGAATTTGTCCAACTCCCAATGAAGCTTTCCTACTGAGTAGTCCACCTCACACACTCCAAGTGTAAACTCCTAAAGAAACAACACAATCCCTATGGGGATGAAGCCTCTCTCGCTTGAACATCCCCTAGTATCCATTTTTCTAACCAACCTACCATGTTGAGGAAGTCTCCCATGCTATTAGCGAGTCCCTTAAGCCCCAAGGAAGATCTGATTGATCTCCCCTATAATAGATAGATCATCCCTAAAGTTCATTGAGATATCAAGTATTATGGTGCCAGGGTCCCATGTCCATTGCAGAAAGAAACTATCCTGGTGATCTTGCAACACTCTGGTCATGACTAACTATATACTATGCTGGTACCAAAACCTCATATTTGGTAAATCTTTGCCATAATATATGTGATGATTAAGGCTAAGCAAAACTTGCCAAGGTGACTCAACAATGATTGCACCTATCACTCCATTGCTAGCCCTAATCTTGAACAACCAATTACCTCGCCATATGATAAGGCCTTAGTGAACCCCCATGTGTCAACCTAATAATGAACCAGATCACCTATTTTCATGACTATACTCACTAAGTAATGGAGTGTCCCACCAATCAACTGGATCCTTGGATCCCATAACCATATTGGAAGTCCACAACTCCCAATCCTATTTACTTGTTGTTGTGACATGCTGCTAGTTGTTGGGACCCCTCTGTGTCTCATATCTGAACCCTCTATGTATCTAATGGATGGGCACACAACATTAAGAATTTTTCTGGCATATGAAAAAATTCTCTGCCCCTGCTAGACAACATAGTGAAATCTATTATCCCAACTCCTGATGATGTACCCAGATACTACCTGGAGCCTAAGCATCCTCCTGTTAACGAGGAATATCATCCCCTGTACCTCATGCTGACATAACACCTTGGGTTTTCCTGCCGAAATTGTACCCTGCAACTCACTCATGGTCACCTCCCTAAGTGTGAACTCAGGGGTGGAGCATACACTACCTCTGCAGCAAAACGTGTACTCCCCAAACCTGTACATGTCAGCTCATGCCCTGTTCAAATTCCACCATTGAAAAGTTTCTCTTTGGATACTATGTGTCCCAACTAACTATCTTGACTAAGCCTCCCGTGTCTTACTGCTCGCGATGAAGGCATCGATGGACAACATCCAACTTCATTGCACCTACAAACAATGTGGAACTGAGACAGGCAGGCAAGTCCACCTGGATATCACCAAACGATGCTCATTAGTGTCCACCCTGCGTGAGCTACACTCAAGGGTATGCATGTTGTTCCTATTTGGTGGTCTCCTTGGAGATAACACCCCAAAATCCCATGGGATAGCATCACACACCACTACATATGACCAAGTATCCCTACACTCCTCTGCATACAAACATGCACCTTTGTGCCCCTTGGCACATAAGTGCACCCAGTTGCACACCTCTATGCACTGTTGGACACGACTACTAATTGCCAGTTCATCCTGAAGCAGTCAGTATAACCCCATGATGACGTAGTTATCACTCCATGTCAAACCTCAAAGTGGTGTGAATCAATCCTCCTACTTTGTAGTGCAAGCCTAGACAACATAACACTACTTCAAACACCTTTGTGCTCCTCTGCAGAACACTGAACTCTGTGTCACAACTATGTGTACCACTGAACACCTATGCCAACTATCACACCACCCTGTATCATTGGCCATCCCACATGCGTCAATGCATCCACTACTCTGTTAGTGAATCCACCATGATGAGGGCTACACCTCCTCATCTACCTTGGTAGACCTGAGCGGCATATCTCCTCACATGCTAGTGTGAATGACACTACTGCGCCTAGCCTCAGTAGCTCCCATGTCCAATATGCCCATAAAAGAGTATTGTATCCATACAATGTTTCGTCTGATGGCTCGCTGATGACACCTCCTCTAATTAGCCCCTACCAAGGTATGGTACTCTCCCTATGACTCCATGCATAATCAACATGCCCAAATAACTCATAGCGCCTTCCTTCTCCCTTGTCAATCCAACACATCACCAATGTTGATGGAGATATGAAAGTGTGTGGTTTCTTAGTCACTAAATTTGCCACATTACCAAAACCTTCACTAGCCATATCCATAACAAGGTGGAGAATCCCACTTGGATCCCAACAATAGTCTGGCCTTTGGGCTCCACTAGTAACCCATGACCCCTACTAGAATGTGCGCTTGGCCATGGATATATCTAGGAACCTATCTAGATCCACCAGATACCAACTCAATACCTCTCACCATCCAACCCCAAGAGAGGGATCAAATGCACAAACACCTGTACGCAAAGCAATCCCTCCATCTTGAAAATGTTGCACCCTCACAAACTCATGTCACCTCATCTCACTATTTTGATCAACGCATATAATCTGACTAGGTAACTTTTCCTCCCTCACCAATCTGCATAGGTAATCTATTAGTGCTACAAGCCCCATCTATATATGCTTGAAGAGGGTTGCTTTGATGTTCCAATGTGTACTCCTCTAGTTGTGTCGATATGGAATCCAACCATTCCCCAACATGAGTTATCTTGGCCACTGAATCAGTACAAAACACTCTCATGCCTTCCAACTCCTTATTATGCTACAGAATGGTTTGTCAGATTGTCGTGGCCTTCCTTTTCAATGCTAGAAATTCGGCTTGGAGCCGTGGAAATTGTTGCGAGTGACTATCATATGTAAACTCAAATCACAACTCTGAATAGCTCTATGTATCCCAACACCTCAACAATGGTGGATATGTCTCTTGGTATCTCATCAACCTGTTGTAGGCAGTCATCACCTAAAAAAATTGTCATAGCTCTAGGTGCATCATCAATGAATACCTCCTTAACGAATGGCCCTATGGTTCTATGCTCAAATATCTCCACCAAGGTGTCAACCATAGCTATCAAAGGAATATCCAACAAGGGTTACTCCTGTGCTACTCTTGGTATATCTACATTCTCCTCCTACACGCCATCAGCCTCATGCTCCACCTCCTCCTCAGACTCCTGATATCTAAATCTAGGTCACCACCAGCAAAATCGCCTCGTGATCTCACCCTCTAACTTTGCTCCACTCAGTATGCTGATCTATTCCCTGATATATGCTCCTCAAATGAGAGAGCCCTCTTTATATTGGGGTCTAATTCCTCATACTCATCAATCCTATCGATGAAGGACCTCATCAAATATAAAAAGGTGTTTGGTTTCCTCTCCTTCTCTGGTTCACCCAGATAATGAGGCATTGTAGGTGGACTAGGTTGGCCATGGGTATTATTTTGCTAGACTGTGTGTGCATGTGTGTGGCTTCTCTACTGGTTATGTATCAAAATTCCCATCATTTGTTGCATCCCCTTTTAGGATCTGTTGGTTTTTCCTCACCAGCTTCTCCATGATCCCTTGTGTACTCTTCCCCTTTTGTGTCCTTGGAGTGTCCATAAATTCACTAATCACTGTTCATGCATGTCTAAAACCTCCATGACTTTTCCAGCTTCCACACAACTCACCAAGATCATGCTATGATACCACTACAATGTTCCAAATTGAAATTTACAACAAATAACAAAGACATTTACATGGAAGCGTCAACAATAAACAAATTCCAAACATGCACATCAAAATACACAAGAAACTGAGCCAAACAATTGAGCCATTTTATTAATGCAGAAATATGAGTACGTAAATGAAAAAACCCATGTGAGATCTCACTAATCCAACTGCTAGAAATGGCTCCCACAAAAATTTGCGCATTACCCAAAAATTCTTCTAATTGTTGTTGGAAGGAAATTGAAATTCTAACATCAATAATTCCCAAATCAATCTAAAATCGCAGTTGTAGCCTCATCTCCTATAACATAGAAAAATCAAGAAAAGGTTTGGACTAAATTCAAGCCAAATTGAACTGACAATGTGATGCAAACTACCTAGATAACCAATAATACACCATACTATAAAATGTATGATTTTGGCTCAAATACTGCCCAAAAAATTCTATTAAATTACCTATAGACTCCTCACACCCAGACCAATAAAACTTAGATATTGTTTGGGTTGATTCATGAAGACCCAGAACACCCAAATTTGGATGAAATTACAAGCAGATGCGTTCTACATACCACCTATAATATTTGATGCAATTTAGCTCCATTTTCCTACCTCAACTGTTGGAATTTCCCTTGTAAAATTCCTCCGAAAATGAACAATAAATCTCAACACAACTCATGCACAAGATATCCACTTAAATTTCTACATTGAAGATGGCCTGAAAAACCCCTGCGTATGCCCTAGTGAGAAAAATTAAACCCTCCTGATAGTAGTGTTCTCGACCTCTAAAAATCTCCAAGAATACTCACCCTCCACTAAATAATTTTCCTATAAAATCTTAGCCATGGAATGCACCAAATAATTGCTCTCCAACATACGTTGAATTCCACAATTGTGTCCTCCTGGAACTTGCACAAGCTGAAATATCTCTTCAATTCAGCCCACAAATACAAAACTATGCTCACAAATTTCTCTTCTAGAGTGACACTCAAATTTCACTGAAGAAGAGTTGGAATCCTCACTTGGAAATTCCTTGTGCTAAACAACACTGGTTAACTTGGCTAAGTAGCTCAAGAAAACTCTCCAAATTCTGAATATGAAATGCCAAGATATAATAATCAAAATGAGGCTCTAGCCTTCCTTTTATTGTTGGTTTCCATTCCTCATACCACAATTTCTCTCACACTATGCTTTGATACCATGGTTTGATTCTTCCCATGGTTCGATTTCCATTTTGGTAACCTCTGCAACTTATCTTCACTTTAATTTTTCTTTTCTCCTAAGTTTGGCCTTATTTTCTCTCAAAAATTTATATTGAGCCCTCATAACCCATTTTCCTAAGTTTATTTGACAAAAATATATTTATTAATCGCCAAAATTACAAAATTGAGAATTTAAATTAACAAAATTATTAATTGAGGTCATGATAGCCAAGTCCCATCCTTATTTGGCACAATGATGATGAGTGACCCATATGGTGATGTACTCAGTCGAATGAAACCCTATTCCAATAATCACTACAATTGTTTGTTCACCTCAGTTACTTCTATAATAGACTACCTTTGCAACCCAATGTTTGGAAATGGGGAGTCCGACAATAACTGGATCTCATGCTCCACTTCCCTCTAGCTGATAACCCTTTAGGCTCCCAAAATATGTCCTTGTATTCCTATAGAAACTCTTCCAGTTGTTATTTCCATTTATTTTTATAGACCTATAGGGATGGTTTTCCTCTTACTGACTCTTATACAAATTTTTTTTCTCTTAAAAACAATAAAACATACTTACTAGAATAGATGAATTTATTTTCTTCATTGGCCGCACTTACCAGTGAAATTTTTAACTTGTCTTTGTGTGCGTTAACAATGGACTATTTTCCATACTTAACAAAATGATAGTGTTTGGTTCTTGGCATGAATATTTCATCTCACATGTACATGTAGGGACTTCCAAACATGAATCTGCATACATCATGGGGAACCACATCTAGGACTACTTCATCAACAAAATCAAAACTAATAGAGAATCTAATTTTGCATTATTTTCATACCTTCAACTCTGCATCCTTATTTATCCATCCTAATTGATATGGGTGTGGATGATAACAAACTTCCAACCCAAACTTCTTGACCAACTCTGTTGCATTGATATTTTCGTACAATCTTGAATCTGTCTTCTTGACCTATATCTTTATATGGAAGAGTTTGAACATGTATTTCTCTTCCTATTGTTGAAGACTACTTCGATTCACCTCCTTCTACATTGTTGTACATATGATCTTTTCATCCACGTCCTAGCTTCTTTGAACTTGGTTTTTTGACTCAGTGGCCATGAGATTCTTCTTCTTCTTATCTTTCTTTTTGTTCTCCGAGTTAAGCTCTGGATGCGACTTCCAACACTTCTCCTCTATATGGTCGTCATTGTTGCAATGGTTGTTGGGATACTTGTAATAATATGTCGTGGCTACCATATTTTTATCTTTCCCCCCTTTCTACTTCTTATTCCCCTCCTTAGAAGCCTTTTGTTTCTCCTTTTGCTTTGATAAAATTTATTTCCTTTTCTTCAGGCCTATGTTTTCCAAGTATTGTGCCTGTACAAAAGTATCGTCCATTGATTTGGGCTTTAACAACATCACTTTCTCCTATATATGGTGGTGTAAACCCCCCAAATATTTTAGGAGTACATATTCATTCTTTGGGGAGATACCTAGCATTATGGCCATCTTTCTAGAATTTGTGGTGCATTCTTACATGATTTTCCCCTGCTTTTTCCTAACGTAGTTCCACTAGATCCAATGGTCCTCTTCATAACCTTTAGGGTAGAATTGTGTATTTGTCAGGGTTTCAAATTCCTCTCACTTAGTCACTGGAGGATGTCCCTCCAAACTCAAGGTCTCCATGTGGCTTTTCCCACCAAGTTAGTGCATGGCCCTCTAGTTTCAGCCACACAAATTAAATATTTTATTCTTACTCGATTTGATGGACACTAAAATACACTTCCAGTTTTTTCAACGAGTAATTTAGCTTCAGAGCATTGAGCTTGTCATAGTACAACTTGATATTAACCTTCACTTCCATTTTGAACAGAGACTATGAATGATTCATGACACTTGAACACGTTGATCTTTTTTGGGTCCTTTCTTCGACTAGTTCTCTATTTCTTCATGATCTCCTGATCCCCCTCTAATTTGTCCTTTATGTTAAAACCCCCATCTTATCCAAATATGACAATCTTATTGCTCAAGGTTGTCATGAGGAGATTTATATCAACGACTTGTTGATCCAACCATGAAAATGTCTCCTCTATAAGATCACAAGGGTTATTCACAAATTCGTTGACTATGACTAGGGTTTTATGACTTTTGTCCCAGCTGATCTAGATACCCTACAAATATCGACAGTATACCCAAATAATTATACTATGATACCAATATGATCTCTTAACTACTGTGGATATTCTACTGGATAGTTCGTCACAATAGTTCTGATACAATTATACTTAAAAATTCCAAAATATATATTATTAGAATTTTATCTCTTTAGATTTATAGATCTATAGATTACTATTAATAGCATATGCAGGCAACTTAAATTTATGCATAAAATAGAGAATGGAAAAATAAATTCTCGCAAACACATTTGACACATGATATGACTTGGCAAACCCGTTCGAGAGAATAACCTAGCTGGAAGGTATGGTTGCTCCACTCTCTTTCTTTGAATGGAAATATGGCTGTGACTATAAAGAAGTATGGCCTATGGCTCGTGGGCTACTACAGTGCACAAATCCTCTCTATGTGCTCTTTCTCCTATCACTCTTGGCTATTTTTGTCAACTATGGAACAAATGTACTTGAAAGAATGGAACCCCTTTTCCTCCTAGTGGCCCCAGTTATAACATAACTCCATAACTTACTAGTGGTTAGGTTTGACTACCTCATAGACTCTTCTAGAGTCTTCTTCATCAAAATCATGTGGCTAGCACCTTTTCTAAGAATTATGGGGACTAACACAGCATCCTCTTGAATTATGGTGGTGAAAATAGGAAGGTCAACTTTTGAGTGGCAAAAATTCCACATACAAACACTGATTGATGCAATTATTACGTTGTTGGAAAGGTATCTATGTGTAGAATAGTAGAAAAATGTGTTATTCTAAAGCAGCAAAGTTTTATCCCTAAAAAAATTCATTTGATGCCTCAAAATGCTCCTAGAAGGTTTTAGACCCTAATTTTCCAGATTGGTTCCCACTGGTAAAATGGGTCTTATAAGCCGATTCCTCCACTTTTTCCACTCTGAGAGCATCGAGATGGATGAAAAATAATATAGTGATCCAATCTGAATCAGAACATACACCAGAGACGATTGAGAATGATTTTTCAATGGTTCCTTTTGACCATCCTTTAAGAGGATGGTAGAAGGTTCAAAGAAGAAAAGAAAAGAAAGATAATATAAGTGATTTTTATATCACTTAATCTTCTCTTTTGTATTTTCATTTTTTTTTCTACTCCTAAGTCGTAAGGTTGTACACACTGAATGCTTTTAGTAGCTACAAAATGTAATTTTGTTCCTTTTTTTTAAAGTTTAAATGAAATAATGGTTGTTTTCCCAAGGAAAACAATAGCATATTACTAACATAACAACTAGAGCATGAAATAAAACATTAGTAAGCCTAAAGATGATAATATAAACTAGTGTATGACCCATGGGGCATATAATAGATAGTGACAAGTTGCTTTGTTCAAACACTCTGTGGTGAAAAGGCCATTGGTTCGAAACACCGTGAGAAACAATCCAGTCATGGTAAGGCCCAGTGTGGCCTAGGCCAGGTGCAATCCCCAGGTGATTTTGACGACTTAGATTCCCTTAGGTTGCGGTTAATCAAGCCACAGGTGAAGTATGCCAGTCATCTCATGACTCACATTACCTAAAAAATAAAAAATAATAATAACAACTAGAGTTTGAAAACATGTGCAACCAATCTAGATATCATAAAGTGAATATGACAATTAGATTTGTGAACAAGATATTGGAAATGAAATATTAGAATAATAATGAAAAATACATAGTTTTACTAAATTATGGGTGGAAGTCAATATCACAAGAGTATGTTTAAACAAGCTAGGTACCTACATCACAAAATTTAGTGGCTTGCCATAAATAGGGAAAATTGATAGCAACAATAAATCCCAAGAAATGAAGGCTAAACATGAACAAAGGATGGGGAGGACAAGGAAAACACACCAAGGATGAATTAGAATTAGAAATAAGAAATGAAAGGTGACAATGCTAGAGACAAAATACTGGATTAGAGAGGTGGAAAGCGGGGGGAGTAGAAAGCTATGGTTGGTGAAGCAATCCAATAGCTAGACTCTATGACATACAATAACCATGCTTGGAATATCATGAGAACAACATGGTGTTTGAATTCTTCTAGGTTAGAATCATCTCAAGTTGGTACCTGTTATAGCAAATTATTCGAAACGAAAAACTAGTGGTCTTTGAAATGATTAGGAGGAGAGGCTAACCAAAATGGAGAGAGAATGGAGGATGGCATAGGATTGAATGGATTCGAGAAACCAATGATAGGTAGATAAGGAAGTAAACCACCAGTGTGATGGACAAAGGTTATTATAATATTAAGTGCAGATTTGAGATAAACACTAACTCACTTACTTATTATAATATTAAGTGCAGATTTGAGATAAACACTAACTCACTTACTTAAGGATTCATTATGGTGGATTTTCCAAAAATAATTTGTTTCTCATGTTATCCCCCCCTTCCTCGATGGAAGGGATATTAAAAAGGATGAGGGAAATATAAGGGGAACAATATTGAGACAAAATTGGGGAAAACTTAGAAATGACCTCAATATTAGGATAAAGGGTGGTTCTGGGTGTATAGGATTATCTGGAGATATTGTTTCTATCCAATAAACTAGAATGGGAATATCAAGGTTAAAAATTCTAGTCAAGAAGTCTAATAGAGGGCATTCCCTCTTTGGAAATAAAATAGTCACAATCCTAATTCAATATGGGGTAGGAGAAAGGGGTAATCCTGCTCTTCTTCTTTGTTAGAAGGATAAAAACGGGGTTGAAGAGAGGTATTATTCATTTTCTTGGAAGACTCCATAGGAGGGTCATGGTTAAGCATAAACTCATTTTATATCCTGATCTTATCAAATCTTATGCCATTATTGTTTTGGGTTCATGGGATTAATATATTCAACATTTCATTTCATTTCATTATTTGATTTTTATGAGTATTTCGCTCGTGGTATTTGCACTACATGCCAGTCTTTGAGTTAAGGGCATTCGGTTTCTTTTTTTCCTTGGTTTGAAATATGGTATGAGTCTCATGTTTAGTCTGGGGTTCTTATGTCACCTCTTCACCTTTGGGTTTCTATTGGAGACTGGGGTCTTAGGATGCTTTGGTTTTATTTCTCCCATACTAGCCTTGATATAGGAATCTTAAATACTAATGAGGTGGTAAATGGATCCTTCAGTTGATTTCAAGTCCTCTAGAAATACTTTTGTTTTTCTTTCTTAATTTACTTCTCCCGTAAAATAGTAGTATATGGTATATTTATGGATATCTAGCATAAATTCATGCCATACCTTACAACATTGATGTATGAATATTGAACAAGGTTCCTTAACTTATTCCTTGAGGATTGTGATGGTGAACATACTAGGACTGTCTAGCCTCTACATGTCAAAGTGTTGGACAAAATAGTATCCTAATAGGTAGGGCTATCATAGATTGAATATTTAGGGAGATGATGGGACAAGTGATGAGAAATATCTATTAGTGATTAAATGAACATGTCTAGGTGGAATTAAGGGTCTCCCCCTTAACCCTTGAACTCAAAGTAGGCAAACATGAATGTGTCTAAGTTGCATTAAGGGTCTTCCCCAATAACCCTTGAACTTTGTCCTTTTACTTTTTCATTAAGTCAAAAAAACACATTGTGACTAGATCCATTGATTTTTAGGCAAGAGATTGAAATATATTTACTAAGCTCTATTAATTCTCAGGAATAAGTTCTAATTTTTTAAGGTGAGCCTATAATTTTTTATGATGATTCATGCAAGAATGATACATCAACAAATGAAATTATTCTTCCCATGGAGCTTCAATGGGAATATAAAATAGACGAGTATATAAGAACACATAATTTTCATACAATGTTTAAAGATCAATAAAAAAAACCACTAAAGTTAATATAGATTGGAATTTCACTAGGGTCCTTGAGTTGAGCACTAGATATCTTTGCACCTTGCCTCTTAGTATATTTAGTACATTATACATATATTCAAAGAATATAATAAAATGGTTTAAATACAAAAGTTTTATATGAGATGTATACATATATATAAACATATAATTGATATAAATAGATACACTCATAAATATGAAGTAATTTAGATTACCTAGTTGACAGCTCGTATTCATTCTCTAACATAGGAGAGGATGGGCACTCAACATTATTGGAAATACTGATGGGGGGGTGGGGGGGGGGGGAGTTGGTGAATCAATATTTCCTTTATTTTTACAAATGGTTAGTTTTCTTAAACATTGAGAGCATCATAACATAATATAAAACAACACCACATCACAAGATCAATACACGTGATTTTTTTCTCAATAAGATTTGGTTATGTATGGATTACATACAACTTTACCAGTCGAACTCGAAGGAAGTACAAGACTCCCCAAGGGGTTATACTAGCAAAGCTGGAAGGAATATTCCTTCTGAAAGGGTTTTGGCTCCTCGGGCTCCCAGACTAGGGATAATGGCCCAACTAAAATTAGCTACTCCACTTGTTGCAAATCCTGTACTGCTCCCTTCTCAATGCTACTGTTACTGCTACCACTGTCTCTACTGCTACCATTGTCTTTGTTGCTGCCCATTGTTGCCACTACTCCAACTGTTGCCCCGTACTACTTCCACTATTATCCACTTCTACCTACCATTATCACTACTCCAATTGCTTCCTCTTACTACTTCCACTGCTATCCACTGCTATTGTTGTCTACTTTACTATGTTATATCCTTGCTAGCTCTGTCTATTATCTATATTACAATGCTTACTAGAAGTTGTTATAGCGCTGGTGCTTGATGCTACTAGATCACTTTATATGTTGATGCCTTTGTTCATTAATTCATCAAGGCAATATTACAACCATGCCCCTACTTAATGACATTAATGATAATATTGTTGCACATATCTTATAAGATCTATCCAAAATCTCTCACACCCTTTCACTCTCAACACCATCAACTACTAAAGATTATCACTATTTATTTTACTATCGCAAGAGAATGTATCTCTATTTATTATTACTAGTTATGTCAAGAACTAGGCATGGATCACTGTAAAGCATGTGTCAATCAAGTATCTCTATCAAGAGATTCCACCATACTGAGTTCAATGTTCTTTGTTTATACTTTGTCAATAACTTTGAGGCTTCCTACAACAATTACAATGGCTTATTGTGTGAAAATTATAGAGTACTTCCTGGCTTATCCAAATTATCAAATCATCCAACAATTATATACAATCATCTAAGACTGGGTCTTTATTATGTTAGTATTACTGTCATTAGTCTTCTTGAAGATGAAACGATGGTATTGCCCTCAAACTACCCTTAGTCCTTACTACTTCAGAAATCATCAATATTGCTTGACTGTGTAGAAATTTTGAATAATTTAACACATATTCAACAGAGATTATCCTGATCATGTACTATTGCGGAATACATACACAATACATAAGCTCCTCTACATTGATCATCAATATAGCAGCATCAATAACAATAAAACATCAAGAGCATTCACACATTAACACAATATGTAACCCGGGGAAAGCATCTCGCTAAAAACCCCAACTATCTGTATATTAATGATTGAGACCATGTAACATTACAAATTAAAATGCTTATCACAAGCAATCCAGTACTAGCTCCACCTGTTACACACAATACAGCTAAGATCTGATCTCCAAATCTATTCCACTACTTGCCTGCCTCCACTGCTCAATACCTGCTCAAGAATGAATGGGAATGGTTTACCAAACTTGTATTTCACCTCCAAAGAATCACTCACACTGTGTAAGACGTGAGCAGAGGCTATAATACTGGGCAAATACATGAGCAAACTCATTAGCATACTCAATCCCTTGATTGTGCAAGATCTGATGCACAACTATAGTCACAACTGATAGCAATCTGATTCTCTAACACCTGTCCCTGCTGAACTGAACATGCACTGACATGCAACTGAGTTAACTGATGTATTCTATAGTTGTATTATGAGTTAGTAATTAGTTTAACAACTCATCATTAGTCTATTTGCAGTTAGACTAACTACAACTAGTTTAACCAAGTCAAACTGAACACAACTCCATCAACTCCACAATCAACTCCACCAAACTCAACTGATTGAGTTCTAACTGAAGTCATGCATGCAACAACTCAACTGACTCATAAGAAAAGTGTACTTCCTTCTGACAGCTGCATGGGCCACATCTGTAGCTCAAACTGAAGTGCTCCAAGAGAATAAGATCAAGTTTATAGTCCAAATATTATTATGAGACAATAATATTTGACTTTTCTATTTTTGACAGCTAGTCTAAAAATAGACTTTGATCACTCATACTGTGATCACCCACACTGTGGTCACCCACACTGTGATCACTCATACTGTGGTCATCCCTGCTGGGATCAAAAATAGAACTTGCGCCATAATTTGCCTGCATGCCCACTTAGTGAAGGCGACTCTTTTCACTAAGCTCCATCATCTTGTTGCAATATCAACACTCCCTCTCGACAAGATATGGATTATCAGCAACCCCTATCCTGCCTCGGTGGTACTCGAATTTGCTCCTGGTGAGAGCCTTCGTCAGAATATCAGCATCCTGATCCTCCGTTGGAATGTATGAAAGCAACATGATCCTCCGCTGCACACAATCTCTGATATGATGGTACCTGATGTCAATATGTTTAGATCTATCATGAAATACAGGATTAGCTGAGAGTTTAATGCAACTCTGGTTATCACAGTAAATCACAGTAGGATCCAAATGAGAACCGAACAAACCAACCAGGATCTTCCTCATCCATATAGCCTCGCATGCAACCAAACTTGCTGTCATATACTCAGCCTCCGCTGAACTGAGTGCCACGGATCTCTGCTTCCTGTTGTACCAACAAACTGCTGTCGATCCAATACTGAAGACCCCTCCTGATGTGCTCTTTCTGTCCGTTGGGCTCCCTGCCCAATCTGCATCCGTGAAGCCACATAGCTTCACCTCATCCTCCTGTCTGTACCACAAATCATATCCTGATGTGCCTCTCAAGTAGCGCAATACATGCTTGCCCGCCTTCCAAAAGAGCTTGGTAGGCTTAACCATAGCTTGTGAAAGCTGGTTAACTGCATAGCATATATCGGGTCGTGTATTGACCAAATACATCAGCGACCCCACCAACTGTCGATAAACAGTGGCATCCACTTCTTCTCCCAAAGTGGCATCCTCCTTCCTCCAACCTCCAGGAAGAGGAGTATCAACAGGCTTGCAGCCATGCATGTTGAACTTCTCCAGTATCTCCCGAGCATACTTGCCCTGAGAAACAAACAGTCCACCACTGCGCTGCCATATTTCCAATCCTAGGAAATAGTGAAGGAGGCCCAAGTCCTTCATCTCAAACTCTATAGCAAGATCCTTCTTGCATGACAGTATCAACAGCTCATCACCCGTTAGAATCAAATCATCAACATACAGTACAATGATAAGCAACTTACCCTCCACCACAATTTGGTATAGGTTAGGATCCGCCTCGCTCTTGGAGAATCCAAGTCCTGTGAAATAGCTGTCTATTCGTGTGTACCAAGCACGTGGTGCTTGCTTCAACCCATACAGCGCTCTCTTGAGCCTGCACACATGTGACTCGCTGCTGAAGACCTCAAAGCCTTCTGGCTGCTCAATGTACACCTCCTCCTCAATGACTCCGTTGAGGAACGCAGTATTCACATCCATTTGATGAATGTGCCATCCCATCTGCGCTGAGAGAGCAAGAATCGTCCGTATGGAAGAATACCTTGCGACAGGTGCAAAGGTCTCCTCATAATCGATCCCCTCTATCTGTGAAAAGCCTCGGGCAACAAATCTTGCCTTGTACTTCTCCACACTCCCGTCAGCTGCATGCTTGACCTTGTAGATCCATCTCGAACCCACCACTGATTTCCCTTCCGGTCTAGGAACAATCTCCCATGCACTTTTTCTGACAATAAAATCATACTCTTCCACCATGGCGTCTACCCATGCGGGATCCTCCACAGCTTCCTCGAAAGAGGATGGCTCAGTCACAACACACTTGCTCATAAGAGCCATGTATCCAGTGTACCGATCAGGTGACTGTCTCTACCTGCATTGGGCTGTAGGTGGTCCTACAACTTTCTCTGCATCTTGAGCGAGTCGCTCAACTTCTGTCAAGCGCTTTCACCCTCTGATGGTTGGCGCTGCATGAGTGGTCTCTTCCACTCCATGAACCTCATCCTGTGGCTGATCCACGTCCTGAAGCTCATCCTTAGGAACTAATAGCTCCTCATCTGCATGCAAGTGTAGCTCCCTCTCAAGCGAACACTTCATGGCTTTCTCCTCCTAAAATTTTATATCCCGTCGCACAACAGTTTTACCACTGTCTGGAAAATACACACGATAGTTGTGGGGCGTATCAGTGTACCCCACAAATATCCCAACCTCTGCGGTCAGTTCCAACTTCTTCCTGGCATCCTTCGTCACATGCATGTAAACGTTAGCACCAAAAATCCTCAGATGAGAAAGATCAGGCTTCTTACCAGAATAAGTCTCCTCGGGTGCACTCATGCCAAGTATCCTATGAGGACAACGGTTCTGCACATAAACTTCTGTATTGCATGCTTCCTCCCACAAGTGAAGGGGTAGGCCCTGATCATGCAACATTGCCCGTGCAGCACCCACAATCGTTCTGTTCTTCTGCTCAGCTACCCCGTTCTATTGTGGGTTATGGGGAGCTATGAGCTATCTACGAATCCCTTCTGCCTTGCAAAAATCCTTGAACTCGTCCGAGATGTATTCACCACCATTATCGCTCCTAAGAGCCTTCACCTTCTTCCCCGACTCCTTCTCGACCAATGCTTTGAATTCACAGAACTTTGAATATGTCTCGCTCTTCTTCTGCATGAAGAAGATCCAACACTTACGAGAGAAATCATCAACAAAAATCACATAATACCTGTGTTTTGCTGTCGAAGCAACTGAGAAAGGTCCACACACATCTGTGTGAATTCTCTCAAGGATCGTCGTGGCGCGACTATCCTTCTCGTGAAAGGTGGCTTTCACAAACTTCCCCAAAGTACACCCCTTGCACTGATCTGACTGCGCAAGTGTGCCTTTAGGAAGCCCTGTAGTGATCTGCTGCAGTATCTTCAAGGCTCCATGGTGAAGGTGACCCAATCTCCTATGCCACAACTCGCCATCATCCCCGCTCACCAATCCTTCTGCCTTGCCCGCCGTTGCTGCGCATCCATCTACATGCAACTAATAAAGGTTCCTCACTCGAACCCCTATCTTCTGGGTCTCACCAGTTGTCTTGCTGCGCGGGAAAGCCTTTCCCTCGCTGAAAACAACATCATACCCCTTGTCTTCTAACATCGCCACTGAGATAAGATTCTTCTTCAATCCTGGAACATGCATGACTTCCTTGAATACGAAGGGTTTACCAGACTCCCTCTCAAAGGAAATGGTACCGATACCGGTCGCACTGTATCTACCATCATCGCCCATCTCGATGTGCACTCAAGATCTTTGTCCTCCAGATCAGAGAACAAATCTCTATCTCCTGTCATGTGAAAAGACGCACCACTTTCCAAGAACCACACCGATCCCATCACACTTGAAACCAAGCATGCGATCAATGAAAAATCAAGCTCAAACTGTGAGGCTAGAGCCTCTCCTGTTGAAGATTCAGCACCCTGCTTGTTCTTCTTCTTCTGCGGACAATTAATGGCATAGTGTCCGTGCTGGTGACAGTGAAAACACTTCACCTTGGACATATCCTGCTTCTTACCTTTCGCACCAGACTGAGAAGCTTTCTTGCTCTTCCCTTTCTTTTCTTTGGCAGCCAAAGCACAATTCTCTTCATCAGCTCCCTCTGACGAAGATCTGTCCCTGGTACTCCGCCTGATCTCCTCCTGCACAAGATCTGACCATAGTCTTTCCCATCCTGGCAATTTCTCTCGACCATTGACAGAGTCCTGATAGGAATGCGAACTCTTCGGAAGACCAAGGAGAGCCAAGCTCACCAAGTCCTCATCATCGACAGTAACCCCCACACTTCCCAGCTCATCTCGACACTGAGTGAACTTCGTGAGATACTTGGGTATACTGTCACCCTTCTCGCATTTGATGTTTCTGAGTTTATCTTTGAGCGCCAGCTTCCTCTGATCGCTCTTGCTTTGGAATAATTTTGTTAATGATTTCCACATCAAATTTGGAGTAGCCTTTCCATGGAGGCTGGACACAATGTGACCCTTCACGCCCTCCAACGGAATCCTTCGACATTTTGCGTCTTCTTTTGCCAAGCATCAGCTTGAGTAGCATCAGTAGGCTTTGGGACATCCGTCTCTATGAACTCCTTCAGCCCGTTATCATCCAATACTGCCTCCATCCTGTCCTTCCATGCAATATAGTTTGAGCTGCCCTCAAGAGCATACTCCAATCGCAATCCATTGAAAGACATTGCTGCGTTGTCACCAAGAAAATACTGCTGCAAATTCGAATTCCACCAGCAACCAACTCAACCGCCTCGGATCTAAGATTCGTGAGAACACGATATTTCTCGTAAAGAGATTGACTGTATGGGCATTCACCGGATATCTCACCTTCCAAAGGAAGGATGAATCCAGAGGCTACCTGGCCTGATTACAGACTCTGCCTGAAGAAATAGAATGTAAACACTTCCTGAATAGTAGATCTGATGATCAACAACTCTGATACCATGTAGAAATTTTGAATAATTTAACACATATTCAACAGATATTATCCTGATCATGTACTATTGTGGAATACATACACAATACATAAGCTCCTCTACGTTGATCATCAATATAGCAGCATCAATAACAATAAAACATCAAGAGCATTCACACATTAACACAGTATGTAACCCGGGGAAAGCATCTCACTAAAAACCCCAACTATCTGTATATTAATGATTGAGACCATGTAACATTACAAAGTACAATGCTTATCACAAGCAATCCAGTACCAGCTCCACCTGTTACACACAATACAGCTAAGATCTGATCTCCAAATCTATTCCACTGCTTGCCTACCTCCACTGCTCAATACCTGCTCAAGAATGAATGAGAATGGTTTACCAAACTCGTATTTCACCTCCAAAGAATCACTCACACTGTGTAAGACGTGAGCAGAGGCTATAATACTGGGCAAATACATGAGAAAACTCATTGGCATACTCAATCCCTTGATTGTGCAAGATCTGATGCACAACTATAGTCACAACTGATAGCAATTTGATTCTCTAACACCTGTCCCTGTTGAATTGAACATGCACTGACATGCAACTAACCCAGAATACACCACCGAGTTTTAGAGCAGTGTTAAAACAAATGCCCTGGGAATGTCGAGCGAGTATCCTTTTAACCATAATCCAAGCCAGAAAGAATAGAAGAAAAATAATCCCATCTTATGTTCAAATTTCGATCATTTATGACATAGTTGTTCCATAAGCCGCATATTTTAAACACATGAAGAATAGCGTGTTCAATTCATTGACAAGTTGAACCATCATGGTTTTTAATCACCTACAAAATTAAAAAGAAAAAAAAAAATACAAAAAACAAAAACCAAATGCATCCGTTGAACGATATGATTTCTTCAACCCTAACGAATCCTCTTACGATGCCCAAAAACCATTCCTTCCTCAAACCTTTTCAATTTGGCAACCTAATCACAAAGAAAACTCCAATTCTTCGATACACTTATGGCTCATAAAGCCTTCGTTTATATAGAATTGGATGAGCATCTTAAAATGAATGCCATGAAGGATTGGGAGGCAGTAAAATTTTAGATTTTAATTTTAATAAAAAAAATCTTACACAAAAATTTCCTTTGAATTTTTAAATTAAGTTTGGATACAAACACAACATAAATTTTGACTTAGAATTTTTGCTCAAAACCTTAGTAAAATTATCATTTTCATTATTTTAATCCTCATTAATGAAGGTAATGGCTACTAAGTCATTTGGATCTATTTGAATGTTGCCACATCAACATAACTTGGTTGCCACATTATTCAATCAACAGTATGATGTCACCTTAGTATTCCCTAGGGGTTTTTATCATGAGATGGGCCTTGCAATTTGACAAGGCATATCTCTCAAATTGTGAAAGCCGAGGTGACACTCCACATATCAACATAAACAACATGACGAGGAGAATGCAATGTCGATGGTCTCCAAGTCAAATACATTGATATTCATTTTCAAAATTCTCAACAAATGTGGGGTATGGTCATCGTCTAGGGAGACCAAACCTTAGAGCTATGGCTTCATCAAGCTGTATAATCTAGTGGACACCATAATGTTGCATCATCTTGTGGAAATCATCAAGTTGCATCATCCTGTGGGCACCATCAAGTTTCATAATTTTGTGGACATCATCAAGCTGCATCATTAGCATGGGGTAAATGCCACACTAAACAATATTGTTAATTTGACCACATATTGGAAAATACCTCCAAAACTCACATTATTTAACCCCCTACCAATATGAACCCAATACACCTTCCCAATTAAAGAAACCCCTACTTTCACTAGATATTATAGGTATCCATTTTGTCATTAACATTTTTTATACTGCTTCATATCTTTTCATTAACTTTGAGCTCTATTACTTATACCTTCCAATGTAAAATGCCTTTACCCCTTATTATATGCTCAATATATTACGTCATTTTTTCCTCAATATACATACCCTAATATGAATGCAGGTGGTATGGTATTTCTCCCCAGTGAAGCCCCCATGATCATTAGTTGCATCATTGTGTGGACATAATGACCTACATCTCATCAGGAAATCCTGCATAGATTTCACCCACTTTGACATCAATGAAAACAAACTCAACATTCTCCCCCTTTGTCACTGATTTCAACACATCGACCATCTCATTGGCTTGCTACATAATGCTTCTTCTCTTTGTTACTTTGTGAGATTCTCTCCCCCTTCAACATCAATGACAAAGGGTGGCTGACATATCCTTGAAGATATCTCTAGGTGATGTGGCTCCCCTCACAACATGCTTACCTGTTGCACCATCTCTACAAGCTAGTGTGCTTTCTGGCCGCATCATCTATTCTAGATTGCCCCTGACAATGAACTTTTCTACTACATCATCTCTTCCAATACACAGGCTCCCCCTAACAATACCCTCTCATGTCAAATTATCTAATCTTGTGATGTAGCTTACCCTGTTTCCATAATTTTTATCTTCCTATTGCGCAAGCATTCATTGTGAAACCTATTTTTTCAGCTAGACCCTAGTGGTATTGTCTTCATGCCTAGTGAATGCCATTCCTTCCTGATTGTGTGGGGTCCACATCAAGTTGCTTCTACAATCTTGTGCAAAGTGGAAAATTTGTGACATAGGTAGCACTCAATGATTGTAATACTTCATTTTCTCGGCCTTCAAGTCTTCATGTTCTCTATAAATACTATTATACATACTTGTAGTCATATCCCTGTTTCGTCACTTCTCTAAGTTTGTCTTTGAAGGAATTAACATCTTCTTCAAGGTCAATAGCCATCTTATCTTCAACTATAGGCTTCACCAATCAAATCTGAGCTAAGAATTTGCCTTCAAGCTGTTAGGCTTTCAATGAAGGACTCACTTTGATACCAATTGTCGGAAATAATGAGAGTGGGGTGAACCAATATTTCCTTTATTTTTACAACTGGTTATTTTTCTTATACATTTAGAGTATTGGATCAAAATATAAAACAACATCACATCACAATATCAATACACAAGTGATTTTCCGCTCAATAATCTTTGGTTATGTGTGGATTACATACAACTTTACCAGTTGAACTACAAGGAAGTACAAGGATCCCAAGAGGTTTTACCAACCAATAATGATGGAAGGAATCAAATGCTCCCAAAAGGGTTTTGGCTCTCGCACTAGGGATAATGGCCCAACTACAATTAGCTACTTTACTTGCTGCAGCTAGTGTATTGCTACCTTCTCACTGCTACTGTTGCTGCTAAGGGTGTCTCTGCCATTGCCACTTCTATCCGTTGTTTCCCATTTTTGTCACTACTCTAATTGTTGCCTCTTACTACTTCTTACTACTTCCACTACTATCCAATTCTACCCACTATTGTCACTCCAACTACTGCCTCTTACTACTTCCACTGCTACCCACTACTGTTGTTGTCTACTTTATTTTGTTAGATGCTTGCCAACTCTGTCCAATGTCTCTACTGCTAGGGATACAAGAATTATCTACTGATGCTTGATGCTACTAGATCACTTTATATGATGATGCCTCTGATCATTAATTCATCAAGGAAGTATTACAGTAATGTCCCTACTTAGTGACATTAATGGTAATAATGTTGTATATATCCCATAAGCACTATCCAAAACCACTCACACAACCATTCACCCTCAGCACCATCAACTTCTAAAGGTTATCACTATTTATTTTCCTATCACAAGAGCATGTATTTCTATTTATTGTTACTAATTATGTCAAGAACAAGGCATGGATCATTATAAAGCATGTGTCAATCAAGTATCTCTTTCAAGAGATTCCACCATACTGAGCTCAACATTCTCTGCTTATGCTTTGTCAATAACTCTGAACCTTCTTGTAGCAATTAAAATTGATTATTGTGTGACAATTATGGAGTACTTCCTGGCTCATCCAAACTTCCAAATCATCCAACAATTAAATACAATCATCTAAGACTAGGTCTTGCTTATGTCAGTCTTACTGTCATTAGTCTGCCTAGAGACGGAACGATGTTATTTCCCTCAAACTTCCCTTAGTCCTTACTACTTCATAAATCATCAATATTGCTGGATTTCTATAGAATTATGTACCATTGTACCTCTAATCTTAACTGCAGATCCTCAACAGAAGGTTTCAACCGTAATTTTATTATTTACTATGACTAACGCCAGAAATATTCATCATTTGACTTCCTTAATTTTACAGTACTAGGATAGGCCGGCTATAATCATATACTTTGAATAATGTCAAAACTTTGCTACTGAATGATGAGACAACTTCCATAAACCCTTGATATTGTGGCAATGTTGAGACCTTACTGCAAAATCTCTTCATGTCAGATGATGATGTCACCAACTCTGAATGCATGTAATTGTGAAGGTAGTTTGATACATGTTTCAACCTTACAAATAAATACTTTAAACATGTGTCCTTATGTCAGCGTTGACTTAATAAATATGTCACTATAGAACTCCAAAAGAAGAAATCCAACTTAGACCTGTACCTTCAAGATTGATATCTCAGGTTTGCAATTGCTTTAATTCAGTACTCCACGGGTCACAAATATGTAGAACATACAGGAAAACTTTTTTTAGGCACAAGGGACAATATTATATATGTATTTCACTGTAGATGAAAGACAATTAGCTTGTGCAACCATACAAGGGTAATCATATAACTGTAGGAATGAAGTTAGGTCAACGTCAACATTCATGTTCATGTTGATTCTTGCACTGGATTCATGGTGATATTTTTGTGGACTTGACAATAGTCAATTTAGCACATTTTAGAACTGTTAACTTTTGAACTGGAGCAAGCGTATCACTGGATCTGAATCAACTTCACAGACCATTCTTGTGACATCGACGGTCCCTCAAAGAACAACAGAGGTATCAAACCTAATCATAATTTTTGTCATTACACTCTTATATAGGCCACAAGCTGCTTCAGCGGGTCACATGCTTTGATGGTCACAGATCTGTTCACATTCCCTTGCCTTATTTCTCTCAAATACTTTGCTATTTCAAAAGCTAAAACCCTTTCGATTATTATTATCTAGAGCCTACCACAGAAGGGAATAGGGCCACAAATCAAATACTTTAGGAAAACATTTCTTCAACAATCTAGGCATAGATTACTCCAGAGGTTAATAATATCATCAAAGGTTGAGAGAGTGGCGACCTGTAAGGTGAGATGCCAAAAACCCAACGGATGCTTCAAACAATCCTTTTAACAGTTTTGCGCTTCTGAATGAGCCATATGATGCTTAGATCCTGGGCACATAATACACCATCGAGTTTTAGATCAGCGTAAGAACAAATGCCATAGGAATGCCAAGTGAGTCCCCTTTTAACCATAACCAACCCAGAAAGAACAGAAGAAAAATAATCCCATATTTTGTTCAAATTTCGACCATTTATGACATAGTTGTCCCATAAACCATAGATTTTCATCACATGAAGGATAGTGTGTTCAATTCATTGATAAAATGAGCCATCGTGGTTCTTAATCACCTGCAAAACAGAAAAACATAAACCCAACGGATCCATAGAATAATATGATCTCTTCAACCCTAGTGAATCCCCTTACAATGCCCATAAACCCTTCCTTCTTGTAAAAACTCTTTAATATGGCAGGTGAATCACAGAGAGAACTCGAAATCTTCGAGACACTTACGCCTCATAAAGCCTTGGTTTATATAGAATTGGAGGAGCATCTTCGAATGGATGAAATGGAGGAGGGACTATAATTTCAAATTTTAATTTAATCAAAAGAAAATTCCCACTAAAAAAATTCTTTTCAATTTTTAAATTTAATTTGGAGCCAAACACAACTTAAAAATTTTGACTCATAATTTTTGGCCGTTTTCGTTATTTTAATCCTCCTTAATGAATGTCATGGATGCCAAGTCATTTAGCTTTATTTGAATGTTGCTATATCAACATAACTGGGTTTCCACATCATTCAATCAACAATATGATGCCACCTCAACATCCCCTAGGGTTTCTGATCATGAGATGGGGCTTGGACTTTGAATGGGCATATCTCTCAAACCCTTAGGGCCCACGAGACACTATACACATCAACAGAAATGACATGATGAGGAGAATGCAATGGTGATGGTCTCTAAGTCAAATACATTGATCTTCATATTCAAAATTCTCAACAAATGTGGGGTTTATTCATCATCTAAGAAAACCAAACCCTAGAGCTAGGGTTTCATCAAGATGTAACATCCAGTGGACTCTATCAAGTTGCATCATCTTGTGAACATCATCAAGCTACATCATCGTCTACATCATTTTATGGACATTAGTTACCTCCATACATCAATGGTGATATCTTGCAACAGCTTGACATCCTGCACCTGCATTATCTCATTGAGGACATCCTTCATCTATTGCACCCACTTTGACATCAATGAAAACATACTCAACAATCTCCCCCTTTGAAATTGATGTCAACGCATCAATCATGTCCTTGGTCTACTACATAATGCTTCCTCTCTTCATTCCTTTCTAAGATTCTCTCCCCCTTTGACATCAATGACAAAAGGTGGCTCACATGTCCTTGACGATATCTCCAAGTGATGTGGCTCCCATAACAACATGCCTACCTATTACATCATCTCTAGAAGCTCCCCCTACAATGTGTTTTCTGGTTGCATCATTTGCTCTAGGTTCCCCTTGACAATGAACTTCTCTGCTGCATCATCTCTTCCAATACATAGGCTCCCCCTAACGATATGCTCTCTTGTTGCATTATCTAATCTTGTGATGTAGCTCCCCCTATCTCCATAATTCTCATCTTCCAATTGTGTAGGCATTCATTGTGAATCCTTTTTTTCTCTCAGTGATCTTGTCTTCTTGCTTGGTGAATGTCCTTCCTTCTTATTTCTACGCTGCTTCTACAATCTTGTGCAAAGTGGCCAAAGTTGTGACATATGTAGCAGTCAACATTTGGTCTGAATAATGGAGCAAAGATTTTGTAGCTTCTATTCTCATAAGCATATGGGAT
Source organism: Pinus tabuliformis (assembly GCA_031772625.1). Taxonomy (NCBI): domain Eukaryota; kingdom Viridiplantae; phylum Streptophyta; class Pinopsida; order Pinales; family Pinaceae; genus Pinus; species Pinus tabuliformis. The sequence goes on from CM062809.1 coordinate 576,824,051, forward strand.
TATGTCTTGTCTTTCAATAGATCTATGTCTAGGGCTTTAATAAAATCCTCTATCAATACTCCTATTATATCCCCTACAATCTATATCTCTATGTCCATAGTTAGAACATGCATGCCAATAAACATGAAATGTGCCTAAATACCTTGGAAAATAAGGTGAAGGTTTGCTATAGGTGCCTCGCCCTTGAGAACATCCAAGGCTTTGCTGCTCTTCACTTTTGAATGCTCTTTGATGATTTGGAATTTTGAATGCATCATCTTGATTTCTTGAGGTATTGGTCTTCAAAATTTTGGTGTTGGTTGATTGATATAGGACTTTGACTTTGGGCTTCTCTCCATTTTTGGAATGAGGCTTCCTTTCATGAGGCTTCTTTTCATCATGAGGCTTCTTTTCTTCCTTAACATGTGGCTGCTCTTCATGAGGATTCTCTTCTTTGACATGTGACTTCTCTTCCTCTTTCACATGTGGCTGCTCTTCATTATTGGACCATGAGGACTCACTATCATACCTAAGAACTATATTGATAAGTAGTGATCTATGGAAATTGAGAATGTCATCCAAGACCTAGGAACTTCTGATTCAACTTGTCTACTTCTATTCTTAAGGTGACAATTTCCTGCTCACAATTCTTGCAATCTTCTTCTTTCTGCTTCATCTAACTTCTTAGGACATCCTCAATCCTTTGGGCTTCTTCAAGTTCCCTCTTCAAGGAGGTGATTTGTTTGCCAAGTTCTTTATCATGCTTGTTCCATTTATTTAGCTTCTCCTTTTCCTTGAGTTGGAATTTCAGGAAGCTTTCTCTCTTATTTTTCTCTTCCAACGTGCTTTTGAGATGCTCCACTTAATTCGTTGCTTCATTAAGCTCTTTATCCTTTCCCGATGTTTGTAGTTCTTTAATTTGAATTTCAAGCTAGTTGATATCAACTATGGTAAATCTCCAATGATCATAATACTTTGTCTTCTTAGCCTCTAGGTCTTCAGGTTCTCTATGAAGAATATTATACATACTTGTGGTCATATACCTATCCTGTGTCACTTATCAAATCTTGTCTTTGAGGCAACTAACATCTTCTTCAAGGTTTAAAACCATGTTATCTTCAACCGTAGGCTTCACCATTCAAATTTGATTGTTACAAATCTACCTTAAGGTGGTTAGGCTTTCAATGAAGGACCAACTCTGATACTAATTATTGGAAACTCTGATAGGGGGTGAATCAATATTTCCGTTATTTTTACAAATGTTTAGTTTGCTTAAACATTTAGAGAATCAAATTAGAATATAAAAAAACATCACATCACAAGATCAATACATAGGTGATTTGTCGCTCAAAAATATTTGGTTATGTATGGATTACATACAAATTTACTAGTCGAACTGGAAGGAAGTATAAGAATCCCCAAGGAGTTTTACTAGCAATGTTGGAATGAATCAAATGCTCCCTGAAAGGGTTTTGGCTCCCACATCAGGGCTAATGGCCAACCTACAATCAACTACTTCACTTGTTGTACCTACTATACTGCTACCGTCTCACTGCAACTGTCGTTTCTACCACTGTCTCCGCTACTAACATTACTATCCACTGCTACCCATTGTTTTCACTACTCCAACTCCTGCCTCTTACTACTTCCACTATTGCCCACTATTGTCACTATTCCAACTACTGCATCTTATTAATTTCACTACTATCCATTGCTTTCCACTGTTGTTGCTGTCTACTTTACTCTGTTAGATTCTTACCAACTCTGTCTGATGTCTCTGTTGTCTTGTTACCAGGGTTATTAGAAGTTTTTATAATGTTGGTGCTTCATGCTTCTATATCACTTTATATATTGATGCCTCTATTCATTAATTCATCAAGGTAGTATTACAACCATGCCCCTACTCAATGCCATTAATGATAATACCATTGCACATATCCCATAAGATCTATCCAAAACCACTAGCACAACCTTTCACACTCAGCACCATCAACTTCTAAAGATTATCATTGTTTATTTTACTGCCACAAGAGCATGTATCTCTATCTACTGTTACTAGTTATGTTAAGAACTAGGCATGGATCACTGTAAAGCATGTGTCAATCAAATATCTCTATCAAGAGATTACACCATACTGAGCTCAATGTTCTTTGCTTATACTTTGTCAATAACTCTTAGCCTTCTTGGAACAAATGCAATTGCTTATTATGTGGCAATTTTGGAGTACTTCTTGGCCGATCCAAACTGTCAAATCATCCAACAATCAGATACAATCCTCTAATACTAGGTCTTTCCTATGCCAGTCTTACTGTCATTAGTCTTCCTAAAGATGGAACGATGATATTTCCCTCAAACTGCCCTTATTCGAGCCTTATTTCTTCATAAATCATCAATATTGCTTGATTGTTACAAAATTATGTATAATTGTACCTCTAATCTTAATTGTAAATGCTCAACACAACAGATCAATAATGATTTTCTTATTTGTTAAGAGTAATGCCAAAAATATTCATCAATTGACTTCCTTCAGTTTACTGAATTATGATAGGCCTACTGCAATCATACACTTCGAATAATGTCAAAACTTTTCTACTAAATGATAAGACAATTGTTGTAAACCCTTGATAGTTTGGGAATGTTGAGACCTTACCGCAAAAAGCTCTTCTTGTCAGATGATGATGTCAACAACTTTGAATGCATGTAATTGTGAAGGTAGTATGATACATGTTTCAATCCTTCAAATAAATCCTTTAAACATGTGTCTTTATGTCACTGTTGGCATGATAAATATGCCATTGTAGAAATTCAAAAGAAGAAAGCCAACCAAGACTTGTACCTTTAGAATTGATATCTCATGTTTGCAATTTCTTCGATTCATTAATACATAGGTCACAAGTATGTAGAGCACAGAGGTCGGATTTATTGGGGCACTAGGTATAGGAGTATATATGTATTTCACTGTAGATGAAAGACAATTAGCAAGTGCAACCATACAAGAGTAATCATATCATTGTAGGAATGAAACTAGGTCAATGTCAACAGTCATGTTCACGTTGATTCTTGCACTGGATTCATGGTGATCTATTTGCAGACTTGACAATAGTCAAATATTTGGCACATTTCAGAACTATTAACTTATGAATTGGAGCAAGCATATAATTGGATATGAATAAACTTCGCACACCCTTCTTATCACATCAATGATCCCTAAAAAATCAACATAGATATGAGCCCTAATCACAATTTTGTCATTACACTCTTATACAGGCCACAAGCCGCTTCAGGAAGCCACAAACTTTGATGGCAATAGATTTGGTCGCATGCCCTTGTCTTAGTTCTCTCAAATACTTCACTATTTCAAAAGCCAAAACCCTTTCGTTGATTTTTACCTAGAGCCTACTATAGAAGGGTAATAAGGTCTCAGAGCGAATACTTTAGGAAACCATTTCTTCAACAAATCTAGGAATAGATGACTGTAGAGGTTGATAATACCATCAGAGGTTGAGAGAGTTGATATTTGTAAGGTGAGATGCCAAAAACCAATATATGCTTCAAACAATTATTTTAACATTTTTGCACTTCTGAATGAGCCATATGACGCTCAAAACCTGGGCATAAAATACACCATCGAGTTATAGATCGACGTTGTTAGCCTCCTATTGCAATAGGTTGTCACTTTTCATGATTGGCAGTGGAAGTGCCAAATATGTTCATCTTTTCCATGCTGCAAAAGTTCCATATTTGATGAGTCATGCCATTTTCGAAGAATTTTTCAGTTAAAGGGAAGGCCAAACAGTTTAATCTTGGCTTCCCTAGGTTTAAATTTCATGTTTTAGAATATAGAGAATAAATGTTTGTTCAAACTGTTTAATCTCGGCAGATCTGTAGATAGGTAGAGAAGCAAGGGTGCTCAACTGTTTAATCTGAGCCCCGGAAGAAATAAGGGTAGATTTAGATAGGAGGATAGCTGAAAGAAAAGTTGAAAAGTTGGGTTTGCTAATTCAAGTGCACCCAAACCAAAAAGAAGAAAAAATGTTAGGTAAGTAGGCCGGGTAGGTAGTTTTGTGGTGGCAGAATGATGAATTGTGATCCATTTCATGTTTTCAAGTGTTATATCTACTCAAATCACAATTGCAAGGCAGTTTTCCTTTGGAGCAGCTCAAGAGAGGCATGTCTAACTTCCCCTTCTTCCTTTCCCCAAAATCATTCACTAACTTCCCCTAAAGAGGTCAAGATCTGCTTGATATCTCTTAAATTCATCATTTTTCATATCATTTGCCTAAGTAAAGATATGCTTTGCTTAAGGATGCTTATATTTCTTCTACAAGTCCTATTTCCCCTTTAAAGCCTAAGTTTGCTATACTTAGCGCTTTCTCCACAGTTTCACACTAAGTTCTAACTCTATTATGTAAATCCCTATGTTTTCCCCCTTCCCATTATTAAAAGTATGTTATAAATCCCTTTATATACATATCCCCTCCCTTTGGTTGAAATATAACCATAAGTATCCTTTGGGAATTACTAAGTTTGCCTAAAACTTAGTAAGAACCCTCATTTTTCCTCTTTAACCATCTTCCTATGCATTTAGATCCCTTCCGATGCATTAACAACCCCTTCCAATGCATAAAAATCCACCTTCGATCTCATATTTCCCTTCTCTGATCATAAAAAATCCCTTCCAATGCTACTGGACTCCTTCCAATGCATTGAAAACCCTTATCCCATGTACAAAAACCCTTCTCCAAACATAGAAACATGCCTGCGATCATATAAACCCACCTCCGATGCATTACAGGCCTTCTTTTTTGTTATCGCAAGCCATATCGTATGCCTTATCATTGCCGTCCGATCAAGCCTCAAATCTGACGGCCCATATTTAATCGCAACCCCCCCCCATTTCGGCGATCGTATGTATAAAGCCCTCCACCCCGCTGACTGCCGATTGCCGAGTTAATCTCAGCCATCCAAATCCCCCGCCCATCCAACGGCTCTGATCTTTTCGGCGATCACCCATTTAGGCAATCGCATACGTATAAACCCCTCGCCCCGCCGATTGCCGAAACACCGAGTTAATCATAGCTGCTCATTTCCGGCCCTAAGATCAACGACCCATATTTAGTCGCATTGCAACCCACATAAAGCTTCGACTAGCCGGAGCCAAAAAATTATAAAGAACAGTTCAAAGGAATTTCGGGTACGCAAACCCATTTCTTTGTAAATCTGCCGATTCGAAATCGCCGACTGGTCGAAGCCGAAATAATATAGAGTGCAGCATATAAGGAGTTCGGCTCCGCTTATCCATTTTCATTAAAATCTGCCGATTGGGTTTCGCCGATGGGCCGGACCCGATTTCAATAAAGAGGGCCTTAATGCAATTAAATTTGATTTGGTAATCTTCATTACGCATGTTCTTGTATTAGATACCGAATCGAAGTTCTTCTGCGGTGAACCTGCGGTGAATCGAAGTTCTTCTGCGGTGAACCTGGCCCCGGTGACTTGGATTTGCGGCGGCGATAGAGAAGAGGCGCATCGAATTTCCAGCGGCAAGTCGGATTCCTCTACAGAACTGCAGGACAAGGACGGCAACCAGAATTTTTCTGTTTAATTACGTGCGGTTTGGATTTCGGTATAGATCTGCAAATTCTTGCTCAACTTGAGCTGCGTATCTCTTCAGATAGTGGACGGCTACGCCTTCTCTTGATCCAGTCACTGCTTGTAGCGTGGCAGAGCCTTCCTTGCACTTCACTGGATGCAGGGCGAATGAATGGATGCAGCGTGAAGGGATCTAGCGGTTTGAGCTGCGATTCCTCTTCAGATCTGTGGTTTGAGCTGAGTATCTCTTCAGATCTGCGGTTTGAGCTGCGGTTCGTATCTCTTCAGTATCTGCGGTTGAGTGGGACGTTCGTATCTCTTCAGATCTGCGGCTTGAGCTGCGTATCTCTTCAGATCTGCGGTTTGAGCTGCGGTTCGTATCTCTTCAGTATCTGCGGTTGAGTGGGACGTTCGTATCTCTTCAGATCTGCGGTTTGGCTTTCGATCTGGTGCAGATTTGCGTAAAATATGGCTCCGAGCTTCGCAAAAATAACTGGTGGCTCATCCGCCTCTGAAGGGCAATCTCCTGCCCATATCGTGAGTGAAGCCCCAGCTCCCACTATCCAAGTGGTCCAGGACTCACTCGATGAAGCTTTGCAGTTCTCCGAAAGTGCCCTAATTTGTTGGTTCAATGGTTTTTGGCCGCGGCTGATAGCACTCCACAATTGGATCTCGGAGGTATGGAAGCCTATCATTTCTGATGAAATTAATATCTACCCCTGTGTTAGAGGTTTCTTTATAGTAGATTTTGAAAATCCTGAAAGCAGACAATGTATTCTAGATTCCGGCCCTTGGTTTTGGGAAAAATCAGGCCTATTCATGAAGCCATGGAACCCATCATTCGATCCCTCTACAGCAGTGATAACCTCAGCACCAGTTTGGGTGAGATTGCCAAGCCTACCCTTGCATCTCTGGAATCTCTCCTTGCTAAAAGCCATCGGAAATGCAATTGGGAAATTTTACTGCAGGTGCCCAGAAACAGAGGAATATGCCAGAACCACCTATGCACGCATCTGTGTGGAAATGGATTTCAGCGCCGGATTCCCAGCTGAAATAAACCTAACAAGTAAAGACTATGTGTGGAACCAGAAGCTTGATTATGAAAGTGTCCTCTTCAGATGTCGATCGTGCTTTGAGACGGGGCATCTAGCCAAAAATTGCCCAAAAGCCTCTGAGAAAAATTTTGCTAGAAAAAACCACCACAGATCTACATGGTGGGAAGGAGCACAAAAAGAACAATACAATGTCATCAAAGAAGAATATTCTAGCGAAAACTCTGAGTCACAAGAAATCAAGGAAGAAGGAAACAATTCTCAAAGCAAGCAAGGAGAAAGCCCGCCCCAACAAATCAATAGTTATGAGGATTTAAATACCGCATAAAATAAATCTTCATTTAACAGCAAAGCAGATCTCCTAAACCAAACTTCTTCTCCGACTATAGATCGCGAAGCTAAGACACCAATGTCCCAAGAACCAGAAGAGATGAAGGAGATGCAAGACAAAGGAAGTTGGAAGACCGTAGAGAAAAGAAAGAAAGCTACAACACCAATCTCGCCAAGAAAGACGAGGAGCCAGACAAGTAAAAATTAAGAAAATTGTAGGTCCGATAGACCAATTTGGTCTCAGTGGACGTTAACCATCATCATCATCATCATCATCATCAAAATCCGCCGATTTGGGTTCGCCGATGGGCCGGACCCGATTTCAATAAAGAATGAGCCTATAAGCATTTCAGTTCTGCGGAAATTCGTAGGTTTTGTGTTTTGGGTCCGCCGATCCGCTAATCACTGATTTAGTGCCAGCCGTTGGATCTGCCCGTGCTAGATCTAACGACCATGATTTAATCTTTGCTACAGTGCCACTCCCGCCTGTGTTTTTCACGATTTTTGCATATAATTTGGTCTTTTGTGTAAAAGGAAAAGGCGACATTTTTTCATATTTTCACTTCGGTGGCTGAGCACGCCCCTTCTCCAAGGGATCATGATCATTTCTCAGCCATTCTTGGATCGCTCCAGGCCCAAATTGCCCCAATTAGCAGGTTTTTTGCCTCGGAAAGCCATCAATGCCCGATCTCTGCCATTTTTGCATTGATTCATCACTTTTTAGCACTATTTTGATTGACCAAGTGCCAAAACACCTCCAAAGCCCACAGAAGGCCACGAAAAACACAGCAGCAGCCAAATCTTACCATAAAGTGGCATACAAGGGCGATTTTGCAATTAAAGAGTATTAGAGTAGTGGCAAAGAGTACCAGTGGGGCAAAAGAGTCCCGATTCAGTGAAAGAGTATCAGCTCGGCCGAGAATTCAAAGAATATCAATGTAGCAGTAAAGCCACAACAAAAGAGCATTAAAGAGGATCCATTTAAGTCAAAGAGTATCAGCGATGGAATTTAAAGCCATTAAGGCTCACTAGATCGAAATTAATGCATATTAAAGCCACCCAAGGGCAGCAGAACCGCCTAAAGGGAGTAGATAGGAGATTTAAGGCCCAGATTTTGCAGAGACAGTGTACAAAGACACATAGGAGTAGTGCTGCAAGTCCCAAGGCGCAGTTATGGCAAAATTTCCAGCGCACTGTAGCAAAGGACCAATATTTATCCATTCTTGAGGCTCCTGCCCCAGCGCAGCTGTTAGATAGAAATTTTTTCATTTATTTTTCAACTGCTGTTAGGTTAGAAGCATTTATTTCTTTAGATCTGTCTTAAATCTGTTGTTGTATATATTTTTTTAGATATTTTCTGTATTTATACCACCCTCTATATTGTGAAAAGGGTTGGTTGGTTGATTTCCTCTTTCCAGACTTGCGTTGTATATGTTGAGAGCTTCTGTAATCAAAGATTGCTGGAATGTTTGCATGTGAAATGGCTGGTTGTGCTTTCAATGGCTGAAGAGCTTGATATGGAATTCTTGTGCTTGCTCATGGTCCAATAAGTCTTTCCTCCCACTGTTTATTAGTTTATATGTATCTGTATCATCTATATATCATAATCTAAGTTGCAGGAAGAAGGAATAGATCAGAACTGGCTTTCATGCCCTCTATGCTCAATTCTTGTAACTTTTCCATGTTTTCCTCTGAATTAGTGATGAATATGCATACTTAATTGATCATGTTTAAGCTATTTCTCTCATTTCTGAATGCTGTCTAGGAATTCTTCATTGCTCCTATTTAGCCTTCATCCACTTTCCCTCTTTGGCTGGATGAGAGATCCTTAATTGCCTCTCATCCCCTGACCTCCATTTCATCCTTGTTCCAGCATTAATCATTGTGCCATGTGTAGCTATCCTGCTCCATATTCCCCTCTTCTGCCAAAGAAAGTACACCCTTCAGTTCACATTCATAGACTCCATTCCCAATGGTTTCAACTTCTTACACTTTGCCTGCCAACTCTGCTTGAATAGATCAACCATCCCACCAAATTTAAAACAAACTCATGCACTCATATCTAGCCTAAAATCTCCCCTAAAGAAAGCGAAATCATAAAGAGAGAGCCCTCTCTGACTGCAGGTAGGCTAGGACCTGCAGTCCAAAGATTGGTTTGTGGTTACCTCGGCCGTATTCCCTTAGGAGTCAAAGGGAACAACCTGAGTGATAACATCATTGGCAACTCCACTGGGGAGAATCTTGTTTCCTGGAGAAAGTGCTTCACGTTTAGATCTGATCTGTGACGGTGGACAGGGATCAGACACACCAAGGTTAATTCATCCACCTGGCGACTCCACATCATCCTCATAATAAAGACTCCGCTGGAGAAATGAACCCAAAAGAATTATATGAGCAAATCAGGCTTTTGACCCAGGTTATTATCCAAGAGATCATGTTCCTTCTCTTCCATAAAATTTTGATGTGTGTATTGTATTTTAAAGATGAGTTTAAATTTGATTTTTATGATTTTCCTTTTGAAAATGTTGAGGAAAGCCCTCCTTGCACATTAGAACAACAACCTTTAAATGCTATTGAAGATCATCATCCAGCCAAGGAGGAAACAAGTATGAAAGCAAATCATCCTATCCCTGTTCATATCGAGCCCAGTCATTCAATCCCTGTACATATTCCCGCAGCTCGTAAAGTTCCTGATAGATATAAGCCTCTCATTTTGCCTCCCGTGCTCAATATTTTGCCTAAAGATCATCCTGAGTATCTCCCAAGATTTGATGGAGAGAATGGAGTTACTACGCAAAAGCATATCCAGGCTTTTGAGGACTATCTTAATATATTTGAAGTAGAATATGAGGATGTTAGTATTAGGTTGTTTGCCCTTTCTTTGCAAGGCGAAGTTAGGACTTGGTTTAAAGCATTGCCTAAGGCTAGCATCTCTAATCTTGAGCAGTTATTCAAACTCTTCCTTGATAGATGGATGATCAAAGTAAATTTCCTCATGCTCATAGAAGAATATAATCAATTAAAAAGGCTTCCAAATGAATCTGTTCAACAATTTTCTGATCGATTCAATCAAGTTTATCATTCTATGCCATTGAATATAAGACCTTCTCTTGATTTAGCTCTATTGCATTATCCAAGAGCTTTTGATGCAGAAATTGAATATCGTTTGAGAGAAAGAAGCCCGTCCACCATGAAACAGATGCAAGACATGGCTGTGGACATGGAGGCAAATCTGAAGATGAGGGAAAAATAGCGCAAGGCAGAGCAAGAAGAAAAGCTTCTTTATTTGTTAAAAGAAGCAGAGGAAAGGATGCAGAAGATCACAATGAAACTTGAATATTTAGAGCACCAAAACACATCTATTTTGCAACAGGAAAGTAGTGATATTCACGAACAAACCTACCACAAATCAGATGACATATTCATAGAGCCATATGTGAAGGAGCAATCTCCTGATATACTATGTGAATATAATAGCTTCTCTTCTTTCAACTGTCTGCCCAAATATGATCTGTATGATGATGATTATGCTCCTCAAATCCATATCAACCTTGCAGAGGAAACATAAGCTATTTTGGGAGAAAGCAGTGTTTAGGTTCAGTTGCCTAAATCTAGTGATCTGCTTGCTCATTTCAGCTATGAAGAGGAGGAGGAAAATGCAGAGAATTTTGATTTCAGCAAAGGAACTTTACCATTTTGTTTCGAATATTTTTAGTTTATTAGGGAGAATTATCATGTAGTTAATAATCAACTGTCAGTGTGTTTTGATATTGATCATCTAGAGGAGAGTCAAATCCTTGCTCCTAATGCATTACCTCTAGATTTGCAGCCCCAAAGTGCCACTGAATTTCAGATTGAAGAAGAAGACTTGAAAGCAGCAACGTATGATCAAGAAGTCCCTGATATCCCCTGCCTCTTTGTTTTTAGTCTTCTGAATTATTTGAAGAAAAAGAGGAGCAGCCTGTGCAAATCAGTCAAGTCCCATCTGAGCCTGTTTATAATTAATTGCAAGTATCATTCCATGCTCTGTGCAATCCATCAGATGACAGGTTGTGTGATGGAATAAATCAGCTCTCTTCTCCATTAGCAGACTGCAAGGCTCATTATCAAGATGCTGGTGATTTCCCAATTCAAAGGCATGATAGTCATCCTAAACCTTTGTATAGTTGTTTGTTTCAGCTTAGCAATAATGTATATATGTTGTAGAACCCTTTTGTACAGGGTTTAGATTCAACAAAGAAGGTCAGTAGTTTTCTGATCTTCTCAATGGTTAACAAAGCTATATCTGATGGCAAGATCTCCATTTCAAGCATCAGCAAGCACAAGCAGCAAAGGTCACTAATGTATATAATGCTCAAGTGGCTGCATTGGCTATTTCATTTCACCTAACCAGCAAAGTAAGTGCTAATTAGAGTAGGTAGGTAGGATTTTAGTTTTCTGTTTGGATAGTAGCTTGCTGCAGTTGAAGCCCGAAGTGAGGGCCCTAAGCTCTTCAAGTCTACTGTCATATATATAAATAAAGCAGCCAACAAAGGGAAATTTTCAGAGTACAACAACAAATGAAGATCAAGGCAATCTGACCTGCTGTTCTTGACTTTTCACAAGGAAAATCCATCCCCAAGTGGAGCCACTGTTAGCCTCCTATTGTAATAGGTTGTCATTTTTCATGATTGACAGTGGAAGTGCCAAATATGTTCATCTTTTCCATGCTGCAAAAGTTCCATATTTGCTGAGTCATGCCATTTTTGAAGAATTTTTCAGTTAAAGGGAAGGCCAAACAGTTTAATCTTGGCTTCCCTAGGTTTAAATTTCATGTTTTAGAATATAGAGAATAAATGTCTGTCCAAACTGTTTAATCTTGGCAAATCTGTAGATAGGTAGAGAAGCAAGGGCGCTCAACTGTTTAATTTGAGCCCCGGAAGAAATAAGGGTAGATTTAGATAGGAGGATAGTTGAAAGAAAAGTTGAAAAGTTGGGTTTGCTAATTCAAGTGCACCCAAACCGAAAACAAGAAAAATGTTAGGTAAGTAGGCCGAGTAGGTAGTTTTGTGGTGGCAGAATGATGAATTGTGATCCATTTCATGTTTTCAAGTGTTATATCTACTCAAATCACAATTGCAAGGCAGTTTTCCTTTGGAGCAGCTCAAGCGAGGCATGTCTAACTTCCCCTTCTTTCTTTCCCAAAAATCATTCACTAACTTCCCCTAAATAGGTCAAGATCTGCTTGATATCTCTTAAATTCATCATTTTTCATATCATTTGCCTAAGTAAAGATCTTCTTTGCTTAAGGATGCTTATATTTCTTCTATAAGTCCTATTTCCCCTTTAAAGCCTAAGTTTGCTATACTTAGCGCTTTCTCCACAGTTTCACACTAACTTCTAACTCTATTATGTAAATCCATATGTTTTCTCCCTTCCCATATTAAAAGTATGTTATAAATCCCTTTATATACATATCCCCTCCCTTTGGTTGAAATATAACCATAAGTATCCTTTGGGAATTACTAAGTTTGCCTAAAACTTAGTAAGAACCCTCATTTTGCCTCTTTAACCATCTTCCTATGCATTCAAACCCATTCTGATGCATTAACAACCCCTTCCAATGCATAAAATTCTACCTCTGATCTCATATTTCCCTTCTCCGATCATAAAAAATCCCTTCCAATGCTATCAGACTCCTTCCGATGCATTGAAAACCCTTATCCCATGTATAAAAACCCTTCTCCAAACATAAAAACATGCCTCCGATCATATAAACCCACCTCCGATGCATTACAAGCCTTCTTTTTTGTTATCGCAAGCCATATCGCATGCCTTATCATTGCCGTCCGATCAAGCCTCAGATCCGACGGCCCATATTTAATCGCAACCCCCCCCATTTCAGTGATCGTATGTATAAAGCCCTCCACCCCGCCGACTGCCAATCGCTGAGTTAATCTCAGTCGTCCATCGCCCCCGCCCATCCAACGGCTCTGATCTTTTCGGCGATCGCCCATTTCGGTGATCGCATATGTATAAACCCCCCACCCCGCCAATTGCCGAAACGTCGAGTTAATCGCAGCTGCTCATTTCCAGCCCTCAGATGAACGACCCATATTTAGTCACATCGCAGCCCACATAAAGCTCTGACTGGCCGGAGCTGAAAAATTATAAAGAACAGTTCAAAGGAATTTCGGGTCCGCAAACCCATTTCTTTGTAAATCCGCTGATTTGAAATCGCTGACTGGCTGGAGACGAAATAATATAGAGTGCAACATATAAGGAGTTCGGCTCCGCTTATCCATTTTCATTAAAATCCGCCGATTGGGTTTCGTCGATGGGCTGGACCCGATTTCAATAAAAGAGGGCCTTAATGCAATTTCTGGTCCGCTTATCATTTTTATCAAAATCCGCCGATTTGGGTTCGCTGATGGGCCGGACCCGATTTCAATAAAGAATGAGCCTATAAGCATTTCGGGTCCGCGGCAATTCAGAGGTTTTGTGTTTTGGATCCGCCGATCCGCCGATCGCCGATTTAGCGCCAGCCGTTGGATCTGCCCATGCTAGATCTAACGGCTAGGATTTAATCTTTGCTATAGTGCCACTCCCACCTGTTTTTTTCACGATTTTTGCATATAATTTGGTCTTTTGTGTAAAAGGAAAAGGCAGTGTTTTTTCATATTTTCACTTCGGCGGCTGAGTGCGCCCCTTCTCCAAGGGATCATGATCATTTCTCAGCCATTCTTGGATCGATCCAGGCCCAAATTTCCCCAAATAGCAGGTGTTTTGCCTTGGCTAGCCATCAATGCCCGATCTCCACCATTTTTGCATTGATTCATCACTTTTTAGCACTATTTTGATCGGCCAAGTGCCGAAACACCTCCAAAGCCCGCAGAAGGCCACAGAAAACACAACAGCAGTCAAATCTTACCATAAAGTGGCATACAAGGGCAATTTTGCAACTAAAGAGTATCAGAGTAGCGACAAAGAGTACTAGTGGGGAAAAAGAGTCCCGATTTAGTGAAAGAGTATCAGTTCAGCCGAGAATTCAAAGAATATCAATGTAGCAGTAAAGCCACAACAAAAGAGCATTAACGAGGATCCATTTAAGTCAAAGAGTATCAGTGATGGAATTTAAAGCCATTAAGGCTCACCAGATCGAAATTAATGCATATTAAAGCCACCCAAGGGCAACATAACTGCCTAAAGGGAGCAGATAGGAGATTTAAGGCCCAGATTTTGCAGAGACAATGTACAAAGACACATAGGAGCAGTGCTGCAAGTCCCAAGGTGCAGTTATGGCAAAATTGCCACTGCATTGCAACAAAGGACCAATATTTATCCATTCTTGAAGCTGTTGCCCCAGCACAGCTGTTAGATAGACATTTTTTCATTTATTTTTCAACTGCTGTTAGGTTAGAAGCATTTATTTCTTCAGATCTGTCTCAGATATGCTGTTGCAGATATTTTTTAGATATTTTCTCTATTTATACCACCCTTTGTATTGTGAAAAGGGTTGGTTGGTTGATTTCCTCTTTCCAGACTTGCGCTGTATATGTTGAGAGCTTCTGTAATCAAAGATTGTTGGAATGTTTGCATCTTAAATGGCTCGTTGTGCTTTCAATAACTGAAGAGCTTGATATGGAATTCTCGTGCTTTCTCATGGTCCAATAAGTCTTTCCTCCCACTGTTTATTAGTTTATATGTATTCGTATCATTTATATATCATAATCTAAGTTGCAGGAAGAAGGAATAGATCAGAACTGGCTTTCATGCCCTCTATGCTCAATTCTTGTAACTTTTCTATGTTTTCCTCTGAATTAGTGATGAATATGCATACTTAATTGATCATGTTTAAGCTATTTCTCTCATTTCTGAATGTTTTCTAGGAATTCTTCATTGCTCCTATTTAGCCTTCATCCACTTTCCCTCTTTGGCTGGATGAGAGATCCTTAATTTCCTCTCATCCCCTGACCTCCATTTCATCCTTGTTCCAGCATTAATCATTGTGCCATGTGTAGCTATCCTGCTCCATATTCCCCTCTTCTGCCAAAGAAAACACACCCTTCAGTTCACATTCATAGACTCCATGCCCAATGGTTTGAACTTCTTACACTTTGCCTGCCAACTCTGCTTGAATAGATCAACCATCCCACCAAATTTAAAACAAATTCATGCACTCATATCTAGCCTAAAATCACCCCTAAATAAAGCTAAATCATAAAGAGAGAGCCCTCTCTAACTGCAGGTAGGCTAGGGCCTGCAGTCCGAAGATTGGTTTGTGGTTACCTCAGCTGTATTCCCTTAGGAGTCAAAGGGAACAACCTGAGTGATAACAGACGTAAAAACAAATTCCCTAGGAATGTCAAGCGAGTCCCCTTTTAACCATAATCCAAGCCAGAAAGAATAGAAGAAAAGTAATCACGTCTTCTGTTCAGATTTCGGCCATTTATGACACAGTTGTCCCATAAGCCACATATTTTAATAACATGAAGATTAGCGTGTTCAATTCATTGATAAGCCGAGCGATCATGGTTTTTAATCAATTGCAAAATAGAAAAACAAAAACTCATAGATCCATAGAACAATACAAATTCTTCAATCCTAGTGAATCCGCTTATGATGCCCAGAAACCCACCCTTCTTGTCAGAACTCTTCGATATGGCGAGTGAATCAAATAGTGAACTCCAATTCTTTGATACACTTATGGCTCATAAAGCCTCCATTTATATAGAATTGGAGAAGTATCTTAGAATGAATGACATGAAGGATTGAGAGGGAATAAAATTTCAAATTTTAATTTTAATATAAAAGAAATTCCCGCCGAACATTTTCCTTTGAATTTTTATATTAAATTTGGATCCAAACACAAATTAAATTTTGACTCATAATTTTTGGCCCAAAACCTTAGTTGAAATAGAGTTTTCATTATTTTAATCCTCTTTAATGAATGTCATGGCTGCCAAGTCATTTGGCTTCATTTGAATGCTGGCACATCAACATAACTTGGTTGCCACATCATTCAATCAACAATATAATGAGAAGTGAGCAACCCCTAAGGTTTTTTATCATGAGATGGGGCTTGCACTTTGATTAGGAATATCTCTCAAACCGTGAGGGCCCATGAGATACTTCACATATTAACAAAAACGACATGACGAGGACGATGGTCTCCAAGTCAAATACTCTAATCTTCACCTTCAAAATTCTCATCAAGGGTATGCTCACCATCCAGATATGGTTTCATTTAGCTGCATCGTCTGGTGGACACCATCAAGTTGCATTACCTTGTGGACATCATCAAATAGACACCATTAAGTCGCATTATTTTGTGGACATCATGAGGCTACATTATCACTCACATCATTCTATAGACATCAATAGCGATAAACTGCGTCAACTTGACATCTTGCATCTACATCATCTCATCAAAGACATCCTATATTTGTTGCACCCGCTTTGACATCAATAACAACATACTCAATAAACATATATATAAATAATGCAATCACTATAATGTTCTTGGGCACATTAAATTATTTAACAAATTGCATACCATCATCATTGAAATACAAATCCACCTCACAAATGAATAATTTGATTAAATAATATTTAAAAAAATAAATGTCAAAAATTAATTAAATTATTTTATTAATTTGTAACAATATTTTATACATATTATTGTATGCGCATAATCACAATGGTACATGTACATATCATAAAATTTATTACCACGAGAATGATCAAATGATTCTCAAAATGTCACTCTCTCGTTACACTCCTCGGTTGTGTATACCTTGATTCTCCCTCACTCACCATATAACTAGATATATCTTAGATTCTTCCTCACTCACCATATAACTAGATATATATTTACTTGCCCACATTATGAATACATATTCTTGTGAATTAAAATTTAAAATGTTCATTGGAAGTTGCAATTCAATGTAATTTTATAGTCATTTAGGTTTGCTTTTATATTTAATTGATACCTTTCATGTGAAAAGGAAATCAAAGAAAATCGAGAGCATGAGAAACATATCAACTTTCAAAACCAAACTCAAGCTATATAAATTACTAAAGCATGTTATGGCGCTCCATTATTATTTAAAGCTGGTTATTTAGAGTTATCATAGAGAACAAATCGTGTATGAATGAAGTTAAGAGTATGAGAAACATCAATGGCCTCTAAAAACCAAGCTCACCATGAATATATTACTAAAGCTTTCTATTATGCACCTATTATTTAAATCCTGTCCATTAACATTAACATTATATATATATATATATATATATATAATAATAATAATAATAATAATAATAATTAATTAATTAATTAATTATGGAAAATTTTATTATAATTTAGTTGTTAAATTAATAGTGGAGATAATATTATTGGTTGCTATTTGTTAATGTAGGTTGACTCATCACTATTATTTAAAGAAAACTACATTATTTGTAATTACTCATTAATGGTGTGTAAGGGGGCAAGATTTCACTCATGCTAGACGCCTCTAAGTTTTGGGCCATTAACCCGTTTCCTTGTGTTTGAGGAAAACAAGCTCTTAGCCAAGTATAAGTAGTTTTAAGATATACTTAAGAGATATATAATGTGAAATAAAAAATAGTATTTTTTTATAACTCAGATTTATATAAATATTTAATTTTGCATTAAGGTTTACATTATGCATCATAATTTATTAAAAAAATAAAAATAAATTATAAATTTATATTTTTCATAAATTAGAATGATGCTATTTAAGATGCTTATCTATACCCTTAAGGAGGGTGCTTAGAAATAGACAACCCCCTTGATATGATGCCAACTCACATGAAAGGGGGGTATGGCTTCCATTATACTTGGCATATTGCATGTACTCCCATCACTTCATTGATCATGGAACAAAACCAAGACAAGGTTAAGTGTCATGTGAATATTGTAGGTGGCATAGGGAGGTACATGAAGACTCAACAAGAGAATTTTATCAAAATGGAAAAGCTAGAAGAGAAAATTGGTAATATACACCTCAGGCTAACCATTCTAGCTAGAAGATCAACCAACATCTTTTTCTATTTGGATGAGGGTAGTGACCAACGAGTACAAATGCATGGAGATTTAACCCAATAGTTGTTATGATTCACTAGTTTTCTTGCTTGCATCACTAGTAGTCTTTTTTGTCTTCTCATGTTGATGTATATCAAGGTCTAACACAACCAATAAATTTATATAAGTTTCTATTTACAAGATAATCTAGTTAAATAAAGTTTTAGAAACTTTAAAACTTTGAATTTCTCTTATTGATTTGATTTTTCTTCATTTAAATTAGTAGCATGAAATTTTTAATCTATGTAATCTTCATTTAACTTAATGAAAAATGTCTGCCTTCAAAAAAAATTACTTAATTATAATTTATTATTTAATTTAATTTTCGTATATAATCTAAAAATATTGGTTAAAAAAATGGCTATATAAAATTGTTTATAATTTTTGGTTATTTTTGTAACCATTGGATGGTCTCATACACACACACACACACACATATATATATATATAAGTTTTTGAAAATGTATGAAATATGTAATGCAATTAAATATAGATGGATATATTAAAAATGTATAGTTTATTTGTAGCCAAATACCTATATATACCTCTAATAATAACTTACTATTATTAAAGTTATTGACGGTTATATATTTATAATGATCATTAATTTAAATTAGTTATCCTAAACAAGAAATCAGTTTTATAACCCCTTTTTAACTAGATTTACCATTATAATTATTAATAAAACAACATATATATATATATATATATATATATATATATATATATATATATATATATATATATATACTTTTGCATTACCACAATTTTCACTTTAGTGTGATAGAATAATTAATAATATATATACCATGATTTTATGTTATTTAATCTAATTTAATAATTTACAATAAATAAAAAAATCAAGACTAGGAAATTATCTTTTATTTTAAAATTTTAATTAACTAAATTAAATATTATTTTATTTAAAAATATTATTAAATATTTAAAATTTATATAAATAGAAATTTAATGAGATTTTTCATTTTGGTAAATTATATTTTCTTCAACACTGAAAATTATAAGATAAGTGAAAAGTCTTTAGTTTCTCATTGAGCAGATTTAAGGAAATCAAAATTTTTTTTTTTTTAAGTAATGTGAGAGATAATGTAGTATTGGGATATACACAATTTAGCATATAAAAACTAAGAATCTAACCTAAGTAGTAGCGAAGAAAATCATTAATAATAAAAAAACCATAAAGCATAGACATAGTAGAAAGTAGGCAGAAGGGTTAGAATCTGAAACAATGACTTTGATGGATTATTTAGTATCTTCGGAGGTTCCTCTCACCCAGGGCTGTTGAGATGTTGTTAAATTCTCTCCATCTTTGATTTAAGTCCCCTAGATGTCGATGCAAATGTTGAAGGGGATAGAGAATATGTGCACAACGCTTATGTTGGTCCAAGAAAGTGCGCCCAAGTAGAAATTTCATATGCTAGTAGAGATCAATTATTTGCATATATTGATTAAAACATCCTTTTCATGTCCCGATATTCAGAATCTAATTTTCCCATCTAGTAAGAACCTCAATGTGTGAGAGGGGCAGTATGTGATAGGAATCTTCCCCCTCGCCATGGGTGAGCTCATCTAGAATGGTTCCCATAATGAGGTCATGAAAATGAGAGGTAGTGTCCTCCAAATAGTGATACATGTTTGCACTCCCCTTATGGGACCTCTCTTGGTAGTAGGTGGTCGCCCTCCTAAGTCACACGTGTTGATGAGGCATGGAAAAAAATTCAGGGTGTCAATAAAGCTCGAATAGAGATAAAAATAGACTTAGGGACTCAGGGGACCAGGAGCACCATGTAAGCCAGGTACCTATCAGATAATCACTACAACTAGAAGGATCCTCCATGGAGATACATAGGTTGTGTCAGCACAACAGAAGGGGGAAGATAAAAAGCAAACCCAGACCAAAGAAAATCATAATACACCAAAAATGGGAGCTTGTGTCGTGCTAAATTGTCAGGTGGAAAAGGTAATAGAAGAAGAAAGTTGAAAGAAGATGGAGAGCTTATGTTACAGAGGATTAGAGGATCCCAATGATAGGAGAAGGGGGAACATGCCAAGAAGGAAAGTGAAAGAAAATGAGAAACCAAGGGTTGATGCCCAGAGGAAACTGCCATGAATCGGAGAGGAAGAAATAAAAAGTGGAATCCCAAGCACTAATGTCAATGATGAGCTAGCCAACCTATAGGAGAACAAATAACACACGCGAATATCAATTCTACATAGAAAACCAATATTACTAATTTCAAAGTGTTTTCACAAAGCAATGATGAAACCAAGTGTCTTGAATTGTCAAATTCTAGGATTAGCAAGTAACTTTTTGGCAGTCAAAACCTCATCATGGTTTAACAACAGATAACTTCATATTGAGCCCATCACATTCCTTGTAACCTCTAGACTTGGATTCCTCTTCATGCTACACACCACTAGAAAAAACTAAAAATGTGGATGTGGGATTTGAGCCATGGGAAAATTCCATTCTCGCATTAGAAGCATAGAAGTGAGCACTCAATTGACACACAAAAAGGATGGTGAAAAACTAAGTTCCAATTCCTTTACCTCCATGGTATGACTGGCTAGAATGAAAAAAATTATGTAATAGTGAAGTATTATTAACTATTCATGGGGGCATGTTTCCATGTCCCTTTGTTTCTTTGCTAGGTGGGACGGTGACAGTCTGCCCCCCACCCTTCTATGTCGATCATCACCCCATCCAAGATTGCAAAGTATTTTGGAATGAACTTCCAACACATGGCCTTAAAAGGGGAGTCTAGAAAAAGGTTCCAAGTGGTTAACACATAGGGAGAGGAATCTAAGTACCCATAATTTGATAGAAAGTTTTATATTCTATTACCAAACCACCAAAAATGCATTGGAATAAGAGATGGAATGAGGGTAATGAGAGAAGAGACCTGGCCAAGGAGAGATTCCAATCTCCAAATTGATGAAATATTATGTATCTGGGTACCATTCTGATTTTTTCAAAGCATATTCATGATAATTTGAAAATTTCATTTTACTAGGAGCTTGGTGATACCTTGGGAATGGGTAATCTACAATCCCATGTGGGGAACCATAACTTCAATAGTCTTCTTGCTATTGATTCAAGGAAATATAGAGTATATGTAGAAGGGGATGCTTGCTTGATCTTGAATGATGCCACTATATATCAATGGATGAGGATTAACTTTCGACACCCCATCAGAATTCAGTTTTAGGAAGGAAGACAAAGGTGACAACTAGGTCAAAGGATTAGAGATGAGGGGAGATGGAGTAGTAGAGGATGACACAAGGGGAGGGGAGGGGAACCAAAAATGAGGAAGAATCACTTCATGTCCAAAATTTTTCCATTCCTTGGGGAACTTGATGAGAGTAAGAACTGATGTTTTGTTATGGCAAAGAACAAAGTTTCAGATGGAGGTCAAAGGGATGGAGGAACAGTTAAAAATTATTTGGTTCCATTCTTTACATATCTCCTAGAGGAGGAATCTAGGTGAGAGTGTCCAAATGTGATTTAGAATTGGATTGTAGAATTCGTAAGAGTGCTAACAAACAATAGGATTATAAATAAAGGTAGAATGCTTGTTAGTACACATAAAACATTTTTTCAGTTTGTTGTATAATCCCACTGAGAAGTCACAAGTATTGAATAAATTTTCTATATTTTATACATGTAGAAGACAAAGTGGACACCAATATGACTCCTATTAATTATGATTTTGAATGTTTTCCCATGTTAATGACTTATTGTATCACAAAAGCTGAACAAAAATAGAGATTTTTGGCCATACATTTTGTTTCCATATTTTGGGCTAAACCTCTTCCTTTTGTAGAGCTTGATGAATTTGTTCTAAGTGGTAGGGTTCATGAATGAAAAGTTTTCCTTTATACAGGTACCCCCATCGTATTCTATCTACTTGGACTAAATAATAAATGCACCTACTTTGCAAGTTTCTCCAAAAATTGTGCTATGTTTCACCATCCAATTTGAGGTGCCATGTCTTTGGTGGGATCCATTAGCATCAACACGAGATGGGATCCTCCTTTGTCCAGTAATATGCAATTTTGATTAGGCCTTGGGTTGTCATATTTTGGCGCATCATTTATAAATATATTGCATCACCCTGTTTTGGATAATATTTTCCATGAATTCTTCCAAAACATAACAATGTTTCCATATTTAATCTCCCAATTTTTTTTTTCTAGATCGTACTCATACCTTTCTTTTCTAGGTTCCAAACCAATGAGCTAGGGACCATGGTTTTTAGTCTAATGAGATTTTGTTGATAAATTTGAGGAGTAAATTTATGCTTCCAAATTCTTTTCCAAAGGTCTAGTCCCCTTTGGAGCCATCACCACCATTTTTTTGTTACCAAGACTGTAGGCATGATTGAACGGTCTTGTTTCTTCAGTCCTCCCTTTACCTTTGGTCAATAGAGTTTATCTCACACCACTAAATGCCATTTATTTTCCAAGTGAAAAACACTGCAAAGGAAATCCCATTGGATTCAGTGTAGTTACTGAAGAATGGATGATGGTCTGCTTAGCAAAGATATAAAGGGCGATCTTAAAGTACCACTTTGAGGAGTATTAATCTTTCAGCAATATTGAAAGATCATAATGTTGAATATGCCAATTTATTATGAAATTTGGATAATAATTCAAGATTTTACAATTTTAGAAACCCTTAATTTGAGCCACATCGTGTAGGACAATAATTGGGGTGTTAAAGAAAAATAATTGATATTTATTTTATTGATATCCATACATGAAGCAATAAAGAACAGTTCCAAAATTTTAGTGAATTATTGTGCTTATTGAACAGTTGAAGATCCCATTCTTATAGTTTCATCCAAAAATTATTGGTGGGTGAGTGGGAGATCATTCCCAAATAGTTAGATATATTTAATCCTATTCTTTGATGTTACTGATTTGAAAGAGCAGCTAGTCCCTCCATAACCAAGATAAAAAGAACTGTAGATAATAGATTGCTTTTACAGATTCCATGAGTAGAGGAAAAAAGTGGAGACAATGAACCATTAACCAAAATAGATAATGAAGCTAAAGAAATAAGATTATAAATCCATTCTATCTAGCCACTAGAGAAACCAAAAGATTTGACGACATTACATAAAAATTTCTAGTTCATTTTTTCTTATTCTTTAGAGATATATAGTTTTAGAAATATTCTTAGCTTCTTAGTAATTTTTAGAGAGTCAATATCTTCATGAGAAACCATGATACCATCTAGTATATTTTTACCTTCTACAAAGCCTGTTTTCTTTTGGAAAATAATCTTTCAAATATAAGGCATGAGTCTATTGACTATAATATTTGTAATTAATTTGTAAAAAACATTACATAAAGAAATAGGTCTATATCCACTAGGATCTTCCACCTTTTCTTTATTAAATGCCAAAGATATAAAAGCCATATCAAAAGCTTTAATAATGGTTTGATATTGCCAAGATTCCTCAACATATTGCCAAACTTCATTTCCAATAACTCGCCATCATGTTTGAAAAAAATCAATAGCGAAACCATCTAGTCCACGTGCTTTATTGCTTGGAATTAGTTGAACTATGGATTCTACTTCTTTGAAAGATACAGTTTTGAACAAGGCTTCATTATGTTATGGTGTAATCACTTTTGGAATATATTTCAGTATGTGTTGGATCACCCTTTTTATGTGAGATGAGGGCTTAGAGGAGATATTTTGAATGAATTAAGAGAGCTCCTTTGAATCTTTTGATGGGTTTCCAATTCCCCCCTTTTGAGTTATTTATAGAAGATATCTTGTTGTGGTGTTGATGTTGGAGCATTAAGTTGTGGGAAAAGGATTTTTTTTTAATCCTTCTTTAAGCCATCGAATTCGATATTTTTTTCTCCAAAAGAGATCTTCCAAGTTTTGTCATTCCTCCAAATTGTTAAATATTTGTTGGCTCTTCTTTAACTAATTCCTTTAGACCTTCCAAATAGGATAACACCTTGTTGAATATCTTCCATCTTTTGTTCAAATATATATTTTTCCTCTAGAATTTTTCCAAATACATATTCCAACCTTTAAGCTTCCATTTTATGTGCTTGATCTTATGATAGAGTATAATCCTAGTATAACCTTCCAATCTTCCCAACTCTCCCCACCATGTTGTATATTCGTTAGAAAATCTAAGTAGCATAACCAAAATATTAAAAATGGAATGGCTTGTTTTGTTATGAGGATTTCACATCTAAGCTACTTGATAAATGGGACAATGATATAAACTTTAACTAGGGAGGATAGATGCCTCTATGAAAATATCCTTGTACATGATATCCTCTTATATTATTCTAAAAGAGTGGTTTAAAAGAATATTTTATAAATAATTTAATTAAGTTCTTTTTAGGTTTTTTTTTTTATTAAAGTGAAGTAAAAATATAACTGATAGTGTATATATATATATATATATATATATATATATATATATGGGGTTTGAATATATGTATTATATTAATTTGTTGAGAGGTGTTTTATATTGGAATTGGTTTATTAGAATTTTAATTTTGTTTAAAAAAATAGATAGATGGTGGTGCTTAATTTAATTGTGTTTGGTAGTAGTCTAGAAATTTATTTCAAACCCTAATTTTGGACATTTTGCCTCTTAGTTTTTAAATTAAATTAAATAAAACTATCTATTTTCTCTCTTGATTTCTTCCTTCCATACATTTGAATATCCATTCTGTCCCATTCACCATTTCATTAGCATCATAGACTCAACTCATCAACTACCACAAACAAAAGGTGTTTGGTTTTGATTTGTACAAGGAAGTTACATGCAAATCCTTTCAACATGATGGAGGATAATACTATAATCTGTAAATGAAGCATGCCCATTAACATTTTTTTCATTCAAAGTTACAAGATACATGTGTGTATTTTTCCATAGTAAAAATTACAGGGCATTTTAAATTTATGTTGTTGCATATAGTAGTGGATTGACTCTGTGTTTGGCTTTTTCTATAACACCATTCCTACTCACCAAAGGAGAATTGCCTAAACAATCTGCCATAATTATGAACATTAGATACAAGAATAAGAACTACTATAGTAATTTTCATTGGCAAATTGATATTATTCTATGAAATTTTTAACATTGTATAGAAATTTCTTGCAAATGAATTACTAAAAATTGAAAATATACAATGGAAAGAACAAAAAAATATACACAAATATTTTTCTCTTGGAACCCAAAAAATATTAATTTATTAGATTGATTTTTCATTATATTCCTTTCAATGTTACATTACATTATATACATGACAGAGCATTCATAAACCCTCAATCCATTAACCCTGGATTAGAACATAATCATAGTTTCCTTGACCGTATCTATAAAATACCATGGGAAAAATGATCATGCCCAAAACCATGGGTAGGTCCACCCACCATCCTTGGGCATGTTCCCCATCCTTGAGTCCACCCAATCATTCTTAGGTCTGTATAAAATATAACACTTAAAACATACAACACATTTTCCAATAATATATCAAATACCCAACATTCTCCCACTTGTTTCTTTGCACACAGGGGACTGTAGGCACATACTATCATTGGTCCACGACTGCAATGCCCATTGTTTCTCTACACCATGAAAACTTTGCAATGCCCAAAAATTTTTTGAATTCATCTGCAACATTCTTTAAAGCATCCACCTTTACCAACAACACCTTTTTGTCTTCAACCATATTCCTCACAAAGTCATACTAAACATCAATATGATTTGTCTTCGAATGATAAGCAAGGTTTTTTTTTCCAAGAAAACTGCACATTGGTTGTCACAATATATCCTTATATCTCATTGTACCAACCCCATACATGAACGCAGTATCTACAACCAAACTTCTTCCTTATTTGCATGAGTAATCACCATGTATTCAACTTATGTAGTTGAGAGTGCCACTACAGACTGTCTCTCACTCGTCTAATTGACTAATCCTCCAAATAGGTTAAACACATACCCAATTGTATATCTTCTCTAATCCATATCTCCAACATAGTCTACATCAACAAAGACACGCATGTCTAATCCTAGTCCTCCTTGGTAGCATAAACCATAATCACTTGTGCCATGCAGATACTTGAAAATCCACTTTAATGATGTCTAATGTTCCTTCCCCGATCTTGACATAAACCTATTCAATACTTTGAATGCTTACACAATGTCTGGTCTCATACAGACCATTGCATACATCAAACTAAAAACTACATTCACATATGGAACACAAGACATGTCATCTTCATCTTCCTGAGCCTTGGGACACTATTCTACATATAAATTTACACCTACAGGAATAGGAGACTTCACCTGTTTACTATCTTTTATATTAAACCTCCACAATATTCTCTCAAAATACTTCCTCAAGTTTAACGAGATATTCCTCTTTGCTCGATCTCATTTAATTTCCATGTCCAAAATAAATTTTGTAGCACCAATATCCTTCATGTTTAATTTAGAGGAAAATTGGGTCATCACATCCGAGATAATTTTTTTGTCATTTTTTATCAACAACATATCATCCACATACAAGACCAAATAAATAACATGGTTACCAAGTAATTAATAGTACACACTATTATATTTTTTTTCTCCTTATGAAGACAAGTCCCTATATATATGTATCAAAATTTTGATACCACATCCATAGTGATTTCTTTAATCCATACAAAGACTTATTTAACCTAAACACCAATTCTTTCTTACCCTTCACTGCAAATCATTCCAGTTGCTTCATGTAGATATCTTCTTCTATATCCCCATGTAGGAATTTTGTCTTCACATCCATTTGTTCTAAATCAAATCCAAAAGCAACAAAAACAAATAAAAGTATTCTAATAGAAGCTAACTTCACATTCAGAGAAAAAATATCACCAAAATTAATTTTCAACACTATTGAAAAATGTAACTAGGTTCAGTCTTCATAATGGCATGCGTTATTATGACTTTATGTAATTGATGCAAAGAAGAAAAATAAAAGTATTATTGTAATGCTTGTCTGATGGCTTTCATGAGAAAGGAATTTTATTTTTAGTATGAATCCCATTGTGAGTCCTTAGGATTGGTCATAAAGTCAAATTGAGTCAATGTCATGTATGAAGGACCCTTCTTGGGCATGTTACATTTTGTATGAGTCATTAAATTAGTATATAAGCTCTCAAAGACCAAGCACAAAACAACTCCTTCAAGTCGGCTACAATATGGAGTGTATTACAAACTCAAAAGAGACATGTTGGCTCATCTCTCTCAAGTTGGCTAATTATGAGACTCCAACCACTATAAATAGGGAAATTTGGCCTTATTTCAGAGAAGAATTTCAGAGATACAATTCACTCAAGATCTGAAGTTTGGAAGAAGTGTGAATGTCATCAAGGGAGCCTGATAACTAGTGAGGAAGAAGGAAAGAGAAGCAATGTATCTAATATTAATTTGTGACTGTTTTGTGGTCCAAGTTACCTCCACACATACAAAATTGCAGAGATGTATACTGCAGAAGAAGTCAAGGTTCTATTGTGATACTTGAAGGTTAGATATAGGATAAATTGAGGTGAAACACAAGTCGAGTTGTCAAAGAGGAATCCTCCACCTCAAGCAAAGGAAATCAAGGTAGAAAGGACAATCATCTACATGTGATATGGTTTTTTATTTAGGGCTAAGAAGTTGTTGGTCTAAACCAAAGGAAAGGAAGCTGAGGTTTGAAAGAAAGTCGAAGCAGAAGGAAGGAGTAGGTAGTTAACTATCAGTGACTCAAGAGGGAAAGATAAGAAGCTTGGTGTCTTGGTCTTGGAGAGGTCAAATAGGTCAAGGGTCTTCGTCTTGGTATTCGTTAATTGGAATCTCTATAATTGTTCAGGTTTTCCTCTCAAAGAGTGATAGGTTTTAGCCCTAGATGATAGCCTATATTATGTGTCTCTTGTCTCTTTATGTTTATTCATTGACATATTTTTGATGAAGAAGAACACTATAATAGCATAAGTAAAAGAAGATCCCAATCTAAGAAGTAAAAAACATACACAAGAAATTAACTAAAGAAGAGAAATCACCTAATACTTGATGCTCTATATTTCTCAACATGGTATCAGAGTGAAGGTGACTAAGTTAAGGAAGGGAATCTTATTAAGGGACACTCAAGGATTAAATCTGAAGGAAGGAATCAAAGCGAAGATCATCTTGAAGTCAAAAGAAGAATCATAACCCTAGCTCAAAGAAGTCTACAAAGAAGTATTGGGATCATCATCAAGAGGAAGAAGGACAAAACCCTACTTCTAATCAAGTTAAATTATTTCTAAGACTAATCATCCAAAGGAATCTAGATCAAAAAGTGGTGTCATCTCACTCTCTGTGAGATCAAGGATCATTCTTGAAGAAAACTAGCTTCATCAAGGAGAAGTTTTCTATAATCTATATCATCATCAACATCAAGGAGGAAGAAAGAAGAAGGAGAATCCTATCAAGTAAGTATATTTATGTCCACATTTGAATCTATAAAAATGTGTCTATAAGGAAAGTAACAAATTGGTTGGGGCTTCAAACTATCTTGCATGGACGGAAAGGATAAATTTGAATCTCATTGAAAATGAAGTTATGGAACTTGTCAAAGGTTCTATCTCTAAACCAAGAAAGAAATATGCTCAAGATATTTCCAATTATATGAAAGGGGAAGTTAGGACTCAATGGATTCTCATAGAATCCATCAAGTATCCCCTCATCCCATATGTATCTAAACTCAAAAATTCAAAAGAAATATATGACAAATTGGTAGAGTTGTATTCCGTAAGCACTACAAGAGAAGCCATATCATTAAGGAAAGAGATTTACAAGCTAAATATGTCAAGGGAATATATAATATCCTCATACTTTATGAGGATACCTAAGATATGAGATCAACTACAAGATTTGGTAGACGCCATTTCTGATAGAGAAATGATTACAGTTGTATTAAATGCATTATTGAAGGAGTGGGGTAAATTTACTTGAATTATTTATGGGAAGAAAGAAGCTAATCCATTTTAGGATCTATGGTCACTATGCAAGATTGAAGAATCTAGACTAAAGGCCAAATCTGATGTGGGAGTAGGTAATAAAAATCAAGCTTATGCTACAACGAAAAAAGGAAAGGGACAATTTGGAAACTTTGGTCCTCAGAATAAGAAGAAGAACATGGATAAAATACAATGCTATGGGTGTAAAGAATATGGGCACTATAGGAGAGATTTTCCTAAGCTCAAGAAGGATAATAAAAAAGAGGAAAAGAAGAAGCCCACATCACCAAGGAAGTGGAGGAAAATAAAAGAAGAAATCCAAGAAGGAGGAAGTAATAGATCTCCACTATTGAGATAGTCTTCGTGACATAAGTTATTTTCAAGTTCCCAAGTATTCTAAGATATGGCTATCATGATTCACTAAGTAAATAATGGGATGCATCAAGGTATCATAGAAGCATTGAAAGCAATAACTCGGGCCATCATCATAAAGAAGCATGAAAGATAGTAAGAATCTATGGAATTCAAGGATATAGCTCTTGGAAATCTCATTGAAAACACAAGTGGAAAGGTCATGTAGTACGAGGTTCATCATACATCTATAAAATGGAAACATCTGCTGATGGGGATGCTTTAGATCCTCAATATTCTTTGATGGAATCTTCATTGAAAGGTTCATTAATCTAGAGATGAAGCAAGTGTTTCATCAAGAATTCCAAACTTGTGGAATTCATGGGATGATGGTATGATGATATAAAAGTGAAGCAGATTAAGGGATTGGGGCTATTTTAATCAAGGAATTGTAGGAAGTCTGAATGACCCAAAGGAAAATTAGGTATTTATGCTTACAATCAATATTGAAGAGTCATGTCATATGGTTGCAGGTAACATGAACCAATTCTCTATCTTAAGAACACGATCAAAGGAAAGGATCTTTTCCCTCAAAAGGGATGCTAGAATGCATGGGTCACACATTCAATAGATGAAATCAATATAATATGTCCTCATATGAATTATGAGGTGGTTGACTACAATTGAGGAACTCTTATTGGAAGCTCTTGGGAATAAAATGTGTGAAGAAAGGAAGGAAGAGATTGTGGAATATGCAACCATGGTAAAAGAAATTAGGCTCTAAAAGACCAAGAAGATTTGACTAGGATATATCCATGAAATATATGAAGACTCTAATGGAGTCTGAAAAAGAAAGAGCCCCTTGACAATATATATCTTTGGGATATGTGTCGACATGTATGCAGGATGTTGATGTAAACTAGAAGATGTCATGATGAAATACCACCACAAAGGTAATGTTGATTTTAATGTTCATTCCCTTATTTTCAAATAAATATCTGGATGGGTTTATGCAAGACTGCCGAGGGAATATCTATGGATGTATTCCACCACATATGCACATGTAGTAGGATGATAGATCGTTAAGTAAACATGGCATGAAGGAAGGCCATATATGGACTGATGTATTACTTTGTGATTATGACATGGCTGACCCATGGATGAAAATGATGGATAGTTGGTGCCCTATGTAGAAGTCCCAAACATGAAGACTTCTAGATAATGAAAAGAAGTTCATGACATTATGAGGAGGAGTTCTTCAAGTAGTTGGTTGTCCCATACATGAGGAGTTATTGTAGGTACCTAATTAAGAGGGAGCCTAGAAACAAGTTTCTTACTTGGAAGGAACTTAGAAATTGTTGAGCCAAGAGAGAGCATAGGTACATTCCTTCTATAAGAATGAGTACATTCCTTTATTGGAATAGATATGTCCTCCCTAATTAAGAGGGAGAGATAAACACATCATTCTTGTCTTCACTTGGGAAGACATAATGGAGGATTGGGTAAACATCTCGCATTCGTTTCTCTTTGAGTATGTATTAGGGAATCCAAGATAAGAGTAGTTGTTGAGGACCGATATTATTTGAGGAATGGGAATCCAAGGTAAGAATAATCCTCGTGGAACAGACCCTGAGAACCCACGTGGGGTATGTTCCGAGAGAGACAATGATGAGGGTGTCTATACATAATTGGTCTCACCAACATTGTGTTATGATCTTGTGGAGAGATAGAGTTATTAGTCAAGGCCTTGCTATGTGACAATGTTGGTTGATATGATTCTATACAAATGGGTTACCAATCTGACTCTTCTTATGATAATTCTTTATATTGAGAATGATTGAGTACCATTATGAATACCTCCCTAGTTAAGAGGGAGTGTTGAAAAATGTAACTAGGTGTAATGTTCATAATGACATGTGTTATTGTGATTTTATGTAATTGATGCAAAGAAGAAAAATAAAATTATTATTGTAATGCTTGTCTCGTGGGTTTCGTGAGCAAGGAATTTTATTTTTAGTATGACTCCCATTGTGAGTCCTTAGGATTGGTCATAAAGTCAAATTGAGTCAATGTCATATATGAAGGACCCTTATTGGGTATGTTACATTTTGTATGAGTCATTAAATTAGTATGTAAGCCCTCCAAGACCGAGCACAAAACATCTCGTCCAAGTTGGCTACAATATGGAGTATATTACCTACTCAAAGAGACATGTCAGCTCACCTCTCTCAAGTCAGATAATTATGAGGCTCCAACCACTGTAAATAGGGAAACTCGACCTTATTTCAGAGCATAATTTTAAAGATAAAATTTAGTCAATATCTTAAGATTGGAAGAAGTTTGAGGGTCATCAAGGGAGCCTAATAACTAGTGAAGAAGAATGGAAGAGAACCAAGGTCTCTAGTGTTAATTTGGGAGTGTTTTGTGGGCCAAATTACCTCCACACCTATGAAATTGCAGACATGTATACTTTAGAAGAAGTCGAGTTTCTATTTTGATACCTGAAGGTTGGATCTAAGAGAAATTTAGGTGCAATACAAGACGAGTTGCCAAAGAGGAATCCTCCACCTCAAGTGAATGAAATCAAGGTAGAAAGGATGGTCATCTACACATGCTAGGGTTTTTCCATTTATGGTCGAGAAGTTGCAGGCTTGAAGAAGAGGAAAGGAAGCTGAAATTTGAAAGAAAGTCAAAGACGAAGGAAGGAGTAGGAAATTTACTATTGTTGCCTCAAGAGGGAAAGATAAGAATCTTGGTGTCTTGGTCTTGGAGAGGTCAAACAGGTCAAGGGTCTTGGTCTTGGTATTTGTCAAATGGAATCTCTATAAGAAGAATAATTTGTTTGGGTTTTCCTCTCAAAGAGTGAGAGGTTTTTTGCCCTAGTTGATAGCCTATATTCTATGTCTCTTGTCTCTTTATGTTTATGCATTGATAGTTGTTTGGTGAAGAAAAGAAATATTAGAACATAAGTAAAAGAAGATCCTAATCTAAGAAGTAAAAAGCATACGCAAGCAGTTATCTAAAGAAGAGAAATAACCTAATACTTGATGCCCTAGATTTCTCAACAAACATCTGCGAATAACCTTTCACTACTAATCGAGCTTTGTATTTCTTCACCTTTTCCTATGAATTCATCTTCTTCTTAAACAACCTATGCTGCCAATGAGTTTCATTCTAGCTCACAACTCCACTAGATCCCATTCCTCATTTTTGTCGAAAGCTGCCGTTTCTTCAAGCATGGCCTTCTTTTAGAGTTTTCCATCCTTTGAATCCACTGCCTCCCTTACAGTTTTGGGATCATTATCAATAATCGATAAAAAAAATTAAATAAAATCAGATGGAATATACCTCTTTGGTTGCCTTCTTTCTCGAATCGATCTCATCAAAACTAGAGTGTGTGATTCTTATTCATCTGATTCCTATGCTCCTATAGGGGTGTGAATGCATGAAAATGGGTTGCAATTTTGGGCTAAAGGTGGTGATGAAATTTTACTCTTTTATCAAATTGAATATATCAAAATTCATATAAGCATTGTGAATTTTGATTCAGAGTAAAAATACAATTTGTGGAAAATTATGTTGTTTCCCTACTGATATCTTTTGCAAAAAGAATTAGTGTTGTATAATATGTCAATTTTCCATTAAATGAAATGCTTGTCCTTACAAGTTTTCACACATTTTAAAAGGTATGTGTGTGTTCATGTAGAATAACTTAGGCTAAAATGTGTAATTTTTAATACACACACACACACACACACACACAAAGAGAACTAAGTTATTCATATTACAAATTTATTTTTTTATGTAATTTTTTTTTTAATATTATTTTTCGAAGTTGACAAAGTAATATTTCAATCACATTTTATAAACAAATGTTCGCGTAAGATATTTTTCTAATATTTACATAAATTCAAAACTGAAGAGTACCCTTTTGAATAGGACTCGTAAATGAATATATTTGTATTTTTTGAAATTTTTTTGTTTTGTATATTTTATGTTATTGATTTTTTATTTAGCCCCTTTGAAACTGTCCAAAAAAAAATTCAAGCATTATGTTTAAAAGAAATTAGATGAAAATTATCATATGAATTTGAAAATGAAAAACTCATATGCCATTGGATAAAGGATTCCTTCGCGAATCAAACACTCTCAAATCCGCTACTCAAGGACAAATTTTGTCTGAAGTATGCTAGGGTACAAAGTGGTGTTGCAGAGAAATCTGCAAAAGGGGAGCTAGAATCCTGTTTTTTAGGCCCTCAATAGCTCGATTGAGTAGTTAAAAATCTTGACCAAGCTATTAAGGTAAAATTTGAAATAGCT
Source organism: Pinus tabuliformis (assembly GCA_031772625.1). Taxonomy (NCBI): domain Eukaryota; kingdom Viridiplantae; phylum Streptophyta; class Pinopsida; order Pinales; family Pinaceae; genus Pinus; species Pinus tabuliformis. Next base: position 576,857,784 of record CM062809.1, read on the forward strand.
CGATTGAGGATTTAACAAACCTTTGATCAATATCTTGACATGGTCAAAGAAGGGTTCGATCGAGCTATAACTTGATGCATCCTTTCGAACCATAAACTCACTGTTTTGTTTTCGATGAGAATTTTAAAAAATATCCTGATAGAGCTCCTATGTATCTGTGTGTTATATAGGAGCTCGTTCGAGGGTTTATTTTGAAGCCATAAAATTGCTCGATCAAGGGCTAAACTATTCCTCGGTTGAACTGATCTTTTCCTCCCTCCCAACCTGTGTGCTTTCCAAAAAGTGTAACTCATCTTCATGCATTCACCTAGAGTCTAATTCTTCCTCCTTTAGTTAAAACTCTATCTTCTTTACTTCATTTTATTTTGATAGGAACAATATATCTATAATCTTTCTTGTAGTGCCCTTCTTTTCTGCATTTGCACCATACCTTTACAACTTTTCTTGGAGATGTAGATCTCCCTCTAGGCTTAAATCTCCCACTTGAGGACTTATTTCTATTTCTATTCTAGGACCATATTCTTATAGACAAGGCATCTCCATTCCAACTCTCCGTTTTTTTCCATCTCATCTCTTCCATCAATAAAGTTGAGACCATCTCATCAAATTTCAAGTTTTATTCATGTGGAGTTTGTGAGTTGTCATTTTCAAATTAAAAATTTCCCTTTTGTAAGTTTATATATTTTGAAGCTACAAGGTAGTTTTAGATTCCAAAGTGGGTAAGTCTACAATTTTCAAACTTCCCTTTAATCTTCCTTATTTAATATTAAATTCCCACATGGTTAAAACCACTTTGAATACCCACACCTCTAACCATTCAAAAAAATATATAACAATTTGAAAAACAAAAATTAGCATAGAAATGTGTCTAAGCCTAAACCCAAAATGTTGAATGGAGAGAAACCACCCATTGATTTGGTGTTCGAAACCAATTTAAATGTAGATGCAACCAAGAAACATAACACAATAAACTATGGAGGTAGAAACGTTGCAAACCCAATTTGGTCACGAGTCTCTTGTTTTTTAGTGTTAATATATTAGTATTAACATCAACGATATTAACATGAATGTCTAACAATTAATATTATGATATAATAGTAATTTTAAATCATAGGATTCCACTAAGTAGAGTAAGAGATGAGAGGGTGTATTATTAAAGCACTTTTTGGTGTAAAGGCCATTGGTTTGAAACAATGTCAATAAAATCTAACTATGTTAAGGGTTAGTGTGGCCCGGGCTAGGTGTGATGCTTGGGTGATTTTGAAAACTTAAATTCCCCTAAATGGCAATTACTCATGCCACAGGTTCAACATGCCAATCATCTCGGGACTCACATAACCTAGCATATATATATATATATATATATATATATATATATATATAATTGATATTAATATTAATTTTAAATTTTAATAATAAAGTTTAATAATTTAATAATATTATTTACACTTGAATAAATTTATAATAATATATTATTAATTATATTAATATATAAATTAACATATTAATAATATATTTATCTACAAATAAGTATATATTAATTTACATATTAAGATATTAAGTTATATATTAATATATTAATTTAAACATTAACACATGTCAATTATGACTGACCTGGTCAACCATAGTTAATATGAATATCTATGTTTAACTATAATTAACGATAAGTATTGTGTTTAGTATTCCTATAGTTAACGGTAGACATTATGTTTGACATACCCAAAGCCAAACATAGTTAACAATTGTCGTAAACCTTTTATAATCAATATTTAAATAGTGAGCCATGGTCCATCTTCACCAGCCATACCTTTACCATAACCATGGATAATAAACCTTGTTTACTGATATTCATCTTCAATCATCCTCCATCAATCTTAATATCTTATATTCAACTATAACTAAACTTACTCAATCATAATAAAAATTAAAAAACATTTAGTAATATTAATATGGTTTAAAACACATTAGTTACTCATATTAATAAGGTTTAATGTTTAATAATATTAATATTAATTATATTATAAAATATTTTTTAATAACATTAATATTAATAATAAAGTTTAATAAGATTTTAGTTATAATCTTTTTTTTAATAATATTGATATACATATTATTCACATTTAAAAAAAATAATGATAAAGTTTATTAATAATATAAGTATTAAATTTTATTCACAAATTTCACTAAAATTTTATTAATAAAATATTATATTTAATAAAGTTTCTAAAATTATATTTAATAAGACTTGTTTAATATTAAATAAGAGTTAAAGGTTATTTAATATTTATTTTTAAATAGGATTAATAACAATATTATTAATATTCATGTTAATATGATTTATTAATAATATTAATATTAAAAATTCTAATAAGGTTTAATGTTTTTTTGTTAGTATATTATTTACATTACATTAACAAAAATGGAAGACATAGAGTACAAGTAAATAAGTATGGAGAGTCACGACCTGAATGAATCATATAAAAATGCAGAAAGGATAGTATTTGTCCTTGAAGGGGGAAACTAGATGGTCTACCCATGAAGTAGAAGTCTAGTGCCATTGTTATAGTTAAAAGATATTGTAAAAACTAAAACAAGAGAGTTGTGAAGAGTAGTTAATAGAGAGCCACTACCATTGTTCTAACATTTGACTGTGAGAAAATCGGTTTCAAAACATATCAACAAAAAAACTAGTGACAAAGTGGACCTGGTCAAGCTGATATAGCACCACGTAAGCTAGAGAATTCAAGGACGTTCTGCTATTGTGCGTGTTTTCCATTGGATGGACCAACAACCTCTGTGTTTCCACGGTCAAAGGGGCAAACTTCAGGCATTTCTTCCATGATGAAGGGACCAAATGGATTAGGGTGAGGGGGAGAGAATCTTTCGCTAGGAAGTTGCATGTCCATGGGATAGAGAGAGGTGTCTCGCGATTCATGAGTAGGGAATTATGCCTAACATCATAAATGGTGGATGGTGAAGAGGACCTAGGAGGGGCATAAATTGAAGCAAAAGGGACCATGAGAGGATGAGAAGGGAATATCCATAGGGAAAGCAAGGCCAAGCTCATGAGAGAGATAATGGAGGGAGGAGCAGAGATGGGTAGAGTGGGAATTTATATTGACAATACTTCTAGCAGTGCTAGAGCAATCTTGTTCTTATGTGATGAGGTGGTGGTCGATGAGGTTGCGAAGAGCCCAAAGGGCATTCCCCCTACAACAAACCACTGCTGCTTCTAGTTTTGTCACCTTTCGATGGATGTGGCCAGGGATGGTATTGGTAAAGAAATCTAATTCAACTTCCACTTCTGAGGTAACAAGAGATTGTCCACGCCCCTGTCCATGACCACCACACCGAGCCCGGCCTCGTTCTTAAATCATGGGGGTGAATTGGAAGGAAATGTGGTTTGCAAGAGGCAAAGGGGTCGTAGGGGTCATGGGAGTTAGACACACAAGAATGCAATACTGAGCATGGAGTGAGACAACCAAAGGATAAGGATGGATACTCCACATCATTGGCATGGCATGCAAAATTAATTTATAAAGGGTGGAGGAGAGGAGATCGTTGGGTTGAAGCATGCGATGACATAATGAAGAACATGAGTTAAAGAAGGGGAGGAGCATGGGTGATTGTGCCATGGGGAGAGAATGACATGTGGTGGGCGAATTCACTCTGTGTTTGTGCAAGTGTCTTAGCTATTATGAACACCCAGATCCAAGAAAGAAGACTTAATATTTATATTTAATAAGGTTTAAAGTTTATTTAATATTTAAGCTTATTCAATATTTAAATTTTAACATGACTTTCCTTAAAAATGGAATTATATTTAATTATAGTTAAATTAGTACAATCATATTAATAAATGTGGTTGATATACATTTATGTAGTTATTTCTAGAGGCCAATTAGTGTATAAGAGGTGAAATTGAGTATAGCAACCACTTTTACTAATGTGGTTGTGCTCATAGATATGAAATTTTCAATTCACTAGAAGTAGAAGTTATGGATAATAAGGCCCAAGTTGACACTCAGTCCAAGACCAAGTGTCTCCAAATAATATTAGTTCATCATTTGAGGAAAAGTCTTCATCCAAGGACACAAAAAAAATAAAATAAAAGAAATTGGAATGGAGGATGAGGAGGAGATTAAGCCCCCCTATTCTTCTCCTTCCTATTCAAATGTGCTAAAAACTAATCCACGTTCCTCCCCTCCTTTAACCAGAAATAGGAAATTTGAAGCAAGAAAACCTCAAAATTTGGTGGTGAGAATATTTTTGATCTTACCACCCGTTTCATTTTTTTTTGGCAAATGATGGTTTTTAACTCTTTTCTTTTTAGATTAGTGAAAAGAAAAATATTTGTAATAATCGCTTCAATGTATATTTGTAATAATTGCTTCAATGTACTTGCTACTTGTTGAATATGTATAGATTTTTATTAATACAAATTCTTACCAATGTTAAAAAAATATATATTATAATTCTAGTTCTATTAATAAAATCACAAACAAATTTTTAGATGAAAAATCATAATATACTTATCACATTAAAATAAATTAAAATAATAATAATTCATATTTCAAAACATATAATTTATGAATATATAAATACTTAACAAATTTAATTAATAAACATATAATTAAAAATAAATAAATGTAAATAAAAAGATATATTTAACTATATAAATTAAAATAATAATTTATATTTATAATTATTATATTTCAAAATTTCATATATAAATTTAATTAACATATAATTTATAAATAAATAAATACTAATATTAATATATATATATATATATATATATATATATATATATATATATATATATATATATATATATATATAAACATTCCATATTTATAATATATTTTTTAAGTAAATTTTATATATATTTAAGTTATTTATAATATATTAAAAAAATAAATGATAAAAATTATAAAACATCTAACAATATGTATTATAAGATTTTAATAAAAACAAAAAATAAATTACAATCTAGGATAGTTACATCTTAACTTTTAATTTATCAACTATCCAAAATAATCAAATTTATTTAAGTACACATTTTTTAAGTTTGCGAGTAAATTTGGAATTAAAAAATAAATCTATAGTGACTATATAATAAATTAAGTTGAGAAAATATTTGAAGATGTTCTTAAAAAAATATAACTTGACTATGTTTAATGATGACTTTCTTCTTAATAGATTATATATTCAAATTCAAAAGTAACCTTTATAGTCAAATCATTATTAAAAAATCAATCCCTTATCCTATTAAAACAAAATACTTACGGGACTTTAACACCTTTAACTCTCAATATAAGCACAATTCTTAATCAAAATACTCATTCTTGAAATTAGTTTTAAGAATGAGGAACAATTTTAACAGCAATTATCTCGAACAATTTGATATAATATGTGTTTTTTTTTAATAACTGAAAACAAGTAAATGTGTGATAAACTAGATCGAACTTCAACTGCACAATTACATTTGCCGCGCTCAGTCATTAAACAAAAGCATGTAATAGGGGAAAAGTTTTTTCAATAATTTAAATGTAAAAGACTTATCCGTAGTCACGAAAACTTTCTACACATGGCCACCTGTCACGCTCCTACACCTGCGGTAGTCTTCCAACCGCTTGTAGTGAGGTGCGACATCACCGAACGCTTTCTTTTAACAATACTAACATTTGTGGACTACACCTATTCCAACATTAACATACTTAGTTTGTGTTTTGCAACAAAGTAAAATCATTATCCTTTATACTTTAATGAAGCCCATACTCATTCATTATCCATATGCAATTAACTGAGAACATCAACAATTGCAAACAAGTATAAAGGGAGGGGCAACTCCCGAACAGTCTGCCCAACAATTTTATTATATCAAGAATATCAGATTTTACAACAAGTGTGTCTTGGCTGAGCCAAGTCTCACACTTAACCAATTTTTACAAAAGACATGCCACCTGCCTTTTACAACATGTCATGCACCTTTGCACAAGAAGAGGTGCTCACCCGAGCCACCCAACCTTCCTACCAAATCCTGCATGAAACCGTACCCAAGAGTCCACTCAACACACAACACACTTGCCAACCATTAACATATGACAAATCTGCGCAAACTCCAAGTCTCATGCGCATGAGATATGCGCATGTCCTTTTACCCCACTACGCACTCCTCTTATCTTATACGAAGGCTTTATATGAGCGAAAGTCTTCGTTGATTACAAATGAGCTTCATGCTCTTTACTTATATGCATCATACGTATGTTTAAGGGGGTGTGCAGCCCCATGGCCGACCCCACAAATATGCACATACGCCCATAATACATGCCCATGTGTCTCCATTTCATAAGTCGGCTGCATACATTTGACATCGCATATATGTGTGTTGTTCCAACACTTAGTCGTTTAAGTGTTTTCCCCTAACGTCGCATATATCGTCACATAATGTCGCAGCTTCCGTCGCACAAACGTCACGGACCCGTCGCACTTCCACCGTTCAGCGTGCCCGCGCCCGTGCGCACGATCTTGCCTGGCGCCTGTCGCACCGCAGCTCGGAGGCCTTACATCCTCCTCCACCTGAAATCGTTGTCGTCCTCGACAACATACCATACTGGTAGCTCTCCACCAAGATCATCATCCATCCACGATGTCGACCTTTCTACACAAGGAAAACATCCTTGCAACATATGTAGAGACTCTTTCTCCACTATGTCTCGGCCTAGTGACCACTGCCACCAAGCTCACCATACCAAAGTATGTATCTTCATAATCCATGCTCAGGTCCATGGAAACTCCATCCATCTCATCTGCAACATGTTGTCCATGTGTGTGTCTCCTCCATATGAAGAGATCATCTCATCAACCCACTCTCGATGTGCCCCATTCAGGTCCATGAAGCCTCTTCATCATCTGCAATGTGCCATCCTCAAGTCTCCATAGAAACAAGTCTGCACTTGTCTCATCTATCCATGTGTAAAAAGTAGTTGAGTCTCGGCTCAACCCATGCCCAAGTCAAGGTATCATCATCATCGTAACTTCATCACTTCAAAGTGCGTCATACCGATCCTCTACATCAAGTCACTCTTCCAAGCCATGCCCATACATGTACTTTGAAAGTATGCATCCCATACTGCATCAAAGTCATCTGACCTCAGCTCCTCAATGCATTAGATCCTCTGAGTCCACCGTACATGAAGTCCCTAAAAGTCACAACAATCTCATGTCATCATGAGCTCCATGAGTCATCTCCAACCAACATCTCCATGTAGTAGGAATGCTCCATAATCTGCTCATAACTCCATCCAAGTCCATGGTCTTGTTGTACCAAAGTGCACAACCTCTCCATCGGCTCACAAGTAATAAGTCTCCATGTCACACTAGCAATCCATCTGCACAACATCCCTGCCTTGGCACTCCTCATTGGATGCCCATAAGTGACACCTCTACAAGTGCTGCACATAATTTCCCTGCATAAGACTGCCATGCTTCATGTCTCCAACCTGATGTCCATGACTAAGTTGCCCATGTAGTCCAACCAAGTAGACTCATCACAACCATCGGTCATCCTCATCCAAGTCTACAATCTTCGGTCTAGTGAACTCGGTCACTCAACCATATCATCATCATGTCATGAGTCTCTTCCATCACAGCTCCTCCACCAAAGTGTCCACCAAGACTATCTCTTGGTCTCGGCCGTGAGAAGTCCACCCAAAACATCACGAGTGTGTGCCCTCTTCAATTGTCCATGAGTCATCCTTGGCACTTAGCCATGTGGCTAAAGCATGACCCAATCATCCGCAACGATCATCAAGTTCCACCCTTGTCAAGGGCCTTTGTACCTTCTACCATAAGGTCACAAGCAGCCCCAACAAGTCCTGCAACAATCAACAATCCTTGCTTTTCCATACAAGGTTCCATCCTAGCCATCCATGGTAAGATCCTCCATAGCATAGGCAAACTGGCTTTGCCTCTCCCTGCATACGGTCTATCTACCAAATGCCCAAATGAAACACAAGTATCAATACTTACTTCATCATCATGAGGCTCCTCCATGTGAGTATCCTCATCCATCCATGTCCACAAACTGCACGATCCTGGTTCAACTTGATCAGCCTCAAGTTCATCCTCCATCGTAATCATGTCTGCAACATCTTCATCTACCACAGATTCCTCTTCCTTGTTAGCACAATCTGCAACTTCATCTTGCTCCATTGGCCAACCAAGTTGAAGAAGCTCTTCCTCAACATTCTTTTCCAAGGCTTCAAGTTCTTCACGTATTCGGGGCCTCTCTTCCTTCAACCTCTTCAACCTGTCTAAGGTAAGCAAGAGCTTCCTTCCACCTTCTCCCAAACTTGCCATGCCTTGTCGTTCAGCTTGGTCCAAGCACCGAGCTTCACCTCTGCTAAACCTGTCAAGTTTCCAAGTGTACCCACACTTGCACTTCGTCACGAGCAACCCTGCTCTAGCACCAGCTCCAACCGAGCTCTGGTACCAACTGTCATGCCCCTACACCTGCGGTAGTCTTCCAACCGCTTGTAGAGAGGTGCGGCACCACCGAACGCTTTCTTTTAACAATACTAACATTCGTGGACTACGCCTACTCCAACATTAACATACTTAGTTTGTGTTTCGAAACCAAGTAAAAACATTATCCTTTATACTTTAATGAAGCCCATACTCATTCATTATCCATATGCAATTAACCGAGAATATCAACAATTGCAAACAAGTATAAAGGGAGGGGAAACTCCCGAACAGTCTGCCCAACAATTTTATTATATCAAGAATATCAGATTTTACAACAAGTGTGTCTTGGCTGAACCAAGTCTCACACTTAACCAATTTTTACAAAAGACAAGCCACCTGCCTTTTACAACATGTCGTGCACCTTTGCACAAGAAGAGGTGCTCACCCGAGCCACCCAACCTTCCTACCAAATCCTGCACGAAACCGTACCCAAGAATCCACTCAACACACGGCACACTTGCCAACCATTAACATAAGACAAATCTGCGCAAACTCCAAGTCTCATGCGCATGAGATATGCGCATGTCCTTTTACCCCACTACGCACTCCTCTTATCTTATGCGAAGGCTTTATATGAGCGAAGTCTTCGTTGATTACAAATGAGCTTCATGCTCTTTACTTATATGCATCATACGTATGTTTAAGGGGGTGTGCAGCCCCATGGCCGACCCCACAAATATGCACATACGCCCATAATACATGCCCATGTGTCTCCATTTCATAAGTCTGCTGCATACATTTGACATCGCATATATGTGTGTCGTTCCAACACTTAGTCGTTTAAGTGTTTTCCCCTAACGTCGCATATATCGTCACATAATGTCGCAGCTTCCGTCGCACAAACGTCGCAGACCCGTCGCACTTCCGCCGCCCCCGCGCGCCCGTGTGCACGAGCTCACCCGGCGCCCGTCGCACCGCAGCTCAGAGGCCTTACACCACCCATCCTAACATATCAAATCGTGAGAGAGAAAGGATGAACAAATGCAAGAAAGCCTCGATAATAGATCGAGAAAGCCTCACTATGAACATACTTATCATAATGACTCTTAAATATCATCACACAGCTTGACCATTCTACAAATGACATCTTATCATATTCATCAAAGAGTTCCTACCTACTAATAAATTAATTAATAAATAATTGTTTCTACTAAATTAATCAATAGTACAAATAATTGTTTCCACTAAATTAATCAATAGTACAAATAATTAGAGAAAGATTTCGGCGAAAATCACATGGAATCTCGTTTGTTGACGCGTTTCGAACCAACCAGTGTGGTTCATCGTCACGACAAGATCAACGAGATTCCATCTGATTTTCGCCGAAATCTTTCTCTAACTTGATATGGATCACAGAAGCCTAAACTCTAGTACAAATAATTGTTTTCACTAAATTTGTTTTTAAGGATAAAGGTGTAGTTTATATTTGAATTCGGGCTCTAAGAATTTATATTTTCAATAAAATAAATAGGTGAAATTGTAATCTAAAGAAATATTTTTAATATAATACATAATCTAAAACACAATATGAAAATTTGCCAATAGTTTTCAATTTCTTAAATCTATTCTTTATTAAAAATTCATTTGTGAAATCATGATTATCCTTATGTTTTGTTTTTGCATCATCTTGTACAAGCAAATTGTAATAGTCTACTCATGCTCTTGATATGCACTAGGTGCAAGCTTTAGGAAGTGATAAAATATAAACATTTTTATAATAAAACCATTATTAAAAAACCAATCAAATCCTTATCCCATAAAAAAATTTACAATGGCTTTGAAAATTTTAACTCTCAATATAAACACAATTCTTAATCAAAATGCCCATTCTTGAAATTAGTTTTAAGAATGAGGAACAATTTCAACAGCAATTATCCTCAACACTTTGATATATATATGTGTGTTTTTTTAATAACCGAAAACAAGTAAATCGAACTTCAACTGCACAATCACATTTCCCACGCTTTCATTCATTTAACAAAAGCATGTAATAGGCTAAAAGTTTTTTCAATAATTTAAATGTAAAGGACTTATCCGCAGTCACGAAAACTTTCTACACATGGCCACCCATCCTAACATATCAAATCGTCAAAGAGAAAGGATAAACCATTTGTAAATCGTAAATAATAATAGATCGTGAAAGCCTCACAGAGACAGAGAAAGGACAGATGCAAAATAAAGAAATGCATAGGATAACATTCAGTGATTTCAAAAAGATGATTGCACATGACCCGACAATACTTGAATGAAACTGGTAATGGAACATGGAGTAGTTGCATCTAATATGCTGCTGTTAGGTATACGATTAGATTGATAAAACTAGCGGAGCTGCTGGCTTTTCGAGGAATCACCGCTTAAATAATGATATGCTGAGCTGTTTTGCTCCGAATGTGCAGTTTTACAGGAACAAGTTTGTAAAGAAAACAGATTGTTCGTGTGTATATATAAGATGACGATAGTGATGGTGTTGGGTATTTTTCTTTAAAAATGGGGAAAATACCAAAAACCAAATATTCAAACACACAGAGACAGTGCTCTGTTTTTACTTTACTCCAGGATCTTTTGTGCACAGGAAGACTCAAAAATTTCACAGAGAAAACAGAGTAATTCACCACCATTAAAACTTTCTATTCATTAAAAATTGATACAAAGATTTACCACTGTATAATCCATTTTATATTCACTGCTGTGAAAAATAAACAACTGCTGTAACAAACGTTTACATGAGCTTACTGCTGTAAAACAAAATTCACACAGGCTTACAAAATTTCACGCTCCACCATTTCCTTTATGCAAAACCACACATGGTTTTTGCTATTCCTCTGTTTTACAATTCCTTACAAAACATTACCAAATACATTTGTGCACTGCTGTGCATTCACCCTCTGGTTCTTCACATTTTTCACACTGCTGTGTATGAAAAATACAACACATGGTTTTCGCTTCACCACTCTTTTTTTACTCTACTGTGAATACGCACTTAAACTTCCCGTGTGCCATACATGAAACACAAGTCAACACAGTAATTAATTACATACACCTATCCCATACAGAATTTATGTAATAAGTACATACGCCCATACCTTCTCATAAAAAAAACTTACCAACTCTATGTAAAACTTTAATATTCTACCTACCACTATGACATTTCATCAAGACGTATGGTCAATCAAAACTTAGATTTACTCCACGCAACATTTAATATTTTCCGTCGGGTGAATTTCAAACATTATGCGATTTGGTTTTGGGAAGCCATCGGGTCCACTCCATCGCATCGCAACTTTACTCATGTCAAAGACTTCAACTCTATGACATTGCCGATAGCGGTGTGCCGATGCGATATCGGCGATCGCACATCGCAAACACAAGAGCTTCCTCATAACTCCTTCACTTTGACTTTGCCGATGCGATATCGGCGTTCGCTTATCGCAAAACACTAAGGCTCCTTTATAATGCCTTCACTTCATTTTGCCGATATGCCGACTTGCCGATATGCGATATCGGCGATCGCTGTTGAAATTATATTTTCAACAGATGGGAGAAGCAATACCAAGCAAGGTCAGCTCATAACCATTTCCCCGTTATACTGACACTACAAACACTGGTTCAATATCTCTACTCACTGCTCATCATCTGCTTCCTGGTGTTGTTTTATTTGAAAATACAATGGAGTATATAAGGAGCAACAATCCTATAAGCATTAGGGATGTGACTGCATTAGCCCAGCTGCTTATTCTATTGGTAATGGCAGGCAGTGCTGCCTGTAGCATCAATGCAGTTAGTAATGTTGGTTTAAGGCCAGATTTCTATGCCCATTCCTGCTCGAAAGCTTTTTCCATTGTCAAGTCCGTGGTAGAGAAGGCTGTTGAAAGAGAGTCTCGGATGGCAGCTTCTTTACTCCGTCTCCATTTCCATGACTGTTTCGTTCAGGTATTATATTTATAGCTAGATTATGAGTAGAGTATATTATGTAGATTGCAGATTCCAGGAATATCTAATATTTAGTTCATCAAATTAAAAATAGCTAATATTAGTGGCAATATGTATAATGATTACTGCAGGGCTGCGACGGGTCGGTGCTGCTGGACGATACCCCTAGCTTCAAAGGAGAGAAGACAGCAGTCCCCAATAACAATTCAATCAGAGGATTTGATGTGGTCGATGAAATCAAAAGCCAACTAGAGAGTGCGTGCCCAGGGGTTGTGTCTTGCGCTGACATTCTTGCCATTGCAGCCAGAGATTCAGTGGTCTTGGTAATTATTATATTGATGTTTTATATGGGTACTTTTATGTCAATTTCAGAAATATCCCAATTTATATATAATTGATGATATATGGTTGCATTGGCAGAGCGGAGGGCTGAAGTGGGATGTCATGGTGGGAAGAAGGGACTCAAGAAGCGCGAGTTTCAGCGGGGCAAACCACGATATCCCCGCGCCCAACTCCACTCTCCAAACTCTCCTCACAAAGTTCAAACGCCATGGCCTCAACGTCGTAGACTTGGTCGCACTTTCAGGTAATATTATTGCTATTATCAATTCATAAAGTTAATTGTTTCCCATTGTTGATTTTAAAATATTGCAATGCAGGAGGCCACACCATCGGTCAGTCTCGGTGTGTAAGCTTCAGACAGAGGCTCTACATGACTACACATACTAATTTGGAGCAGGCTTATTCCACTGAATTGAAATCCAGATGCCCCAAATCCGGGGGAGACAACATATTGTCCCCATTAGACGTTGTTAGCCCCACTAAATTTGACTACCACTATTTTACCAACTTGAAGAGCTCTCGCGGACTTTTGATCTCTGACCAGGAGCTCTATGGCAACCAAAACGGTGATGCTCATCAAATATCCTCCACCACCACGGCCTTAGTTTCTGCATTTGCGGAGGACGAGCAGAAATTTTTCCAACAGTTCGCGGAGTCGATGGTGAGAATGGGAAACATTAACCCTCTCATCGGAAGGAGGGGAGAAATTCGAAAGAATTGCCGTCGAATGAACTGATGACATACAACCCATCTGGTAACGCAGAATGAGGCTGTGTGATTTTGTTTGTTTCAATTATTGGGTTGGCTTGTTTGCCACCATGTTCTTTCTTTCGTCTGCAATAATTAACACCCATAGATGGGATGTACTGTGTTTCCTTCAATAAAGTGTCCAAATATATTTCAATATTCTCGTGTCTTTTCTTGTTCTTGGTGGTGTGTCAAACTTTGCGTAATATTATTAAACAAATGCTGTAGTATCAAACTTTAATTAATATCATTAAACAAAATTTGAACCTTCAGGAGTTACACATATGCGCCCGTTAGTTTTATAAATAGCGATTCCAGATCCGTCATCTTGAAATCTTTTACAGATCAGGACTGTAAGTAATAAATGCAAGTAATAAATTTAAAGTGGAAAAAAAATAAAAAATTAAAATTAAAATAAAATTTAAAGTTTAAATAGAATAATAAATTTAAAAGTGAAAAAAATTGATAAATTGAAGGTTTTTCAACTTGTTCTGAAGATGAACCACATATGGGTTAGTTCAAAATGAGTGGACAAATGAATCATGTTGTGATTTACTCCGAAAATTATTCTCAAAAAATTTGATATGGATCATAAAAGTTTAAATTCAACAATAGAATTAATAAATTGAAAATTGGAAAATATTAAGAAATTTAAAATTAACTATATATATATATATATATATATATACATTAATTTAAATTGTTCAATATCAACAAGAGATTTATTGGAATCATCAACAAGAGATTTATTGGAATCATAAATTGAAGATGTGAACTCTCCTCAATCCAATTGTCTATGTTTTTTTGGGGTGTTGAATTCATATATGAAGTCAAAAACTTAATTTAAACAACAAAACTTTTAGATTAGTTAGACAATGCCTTATAAAATTATTATAATGAAAAATATAAAACTTGTATTTTTTTTATAAGATATTTACCTAAATAAATTAAATTTTTGAAAACAACTTTTATTGCATTCTTAATTAAAATGGAAATAATATGGGGGTGTTAGTAGAGTTAATGTTGAACAAATATGAAGTTGGGAGTTGTGCCGACCACCTCCCAAAGTCATTATGCATTAATGACATGTAGGGATGGGACACTAGCCTTTGCAATGGTGCATGCAAGGGTACAATTGGCATAGACGGTTGGCTTCTTTATTTGTGTGGTATGTTTGGAGGTTTTGTTGTTTGTAGGTGTATGTTGGAGAGAAGGCAAGAGTCAGACCTCGGAATCGCTTTCCTGGTTGTTAGTTTGTTCAGTGGAAAGTGTGACATTAGCTTCCTGGAGATTTAATTGTGCCAAAATTTGTTCTTATTTCATGTCTTGTATTGTGCTTGTGAGGTTTCTATCTATTTTCACTTGTGTTCTTTCTTAGTCCTTTGTCTTGAGTTGTTTACATGGTTGGTTTTTCAAGTGCCTGAGGGGGTTTATCTTGTTGGGACTACTATGCCTGTTTGTTATTGTGTGTTTCTTGGCTTTATTTAGAGGTCGATAGGCCATTTTGGTTCTCTCGTGTATTATTTTTCAGATATTATTTTCTTGGATTGATTTGATTCAGAAAATTATAGATGTTCTGAGATTTGATCTATTTTCTTCTACTATGGAGTCCTATGGAAACGTTCTTGTTCACATGTTAATTAGCTGCTTAGTTTTTCCTGAGTATTGTATCTCGTATTTTGAGTCATATGTTGGTAGAGTTGTACGTTTCATGGTGCTAGGTTATGAGGTGTCTGTTGAGGGAGGTGAGTCTCCATCTATCCCTCTCTAAATTACTTGTAAGGAGATTAGCAGACAATTTGGCGATATTAGGTCTAGGGTGTCAAGTTGGTGTGTTTTGTCCCCCTTTGTTGTTCTTTTTTAGTTTGTGGCCATCTAGTGTGTCCCTTCTAGCTTCCTAGAAAACAAATGTGCTATAGATGGGGAATAAGTAGCAATGTTTCTTTGGGACAGAGAAGGGTTGGACCTTTTTCATATGATTATGTAGCTACATACTTAGATGTTATTCCTCCATAATTGAGGAAGGAAATCAATGTGTTGGAATCTCTAGATAGGGTGGAACAACAAATTCATTCTAACTGAAAGTTGCTTGACAATGTTTCAAAGAGGATTCGTGGCCCTAGCCTCTGTAGGCGCATGAAGAAACAATTTATGACCTCATTAGCTTTGCATCAACAAATTCTTACCTTGTTGAGACTAGTCCTTAAAGATAAGTACACAGAGAACTATAATACCTTCTTCTCCCTAAAGGATGTTAAAAGAATGATTCGAAATCAATAGTTCTGCTTAGACAACCTAGATTCTTGTTTGGCTCGCATAGTGGGTTACATTATGAATGAATATGAGAATGGATATATTTTAGATCCCATAGGTTCAAGTGCTCAAGTGACAACATTATTTCTTCTTCAGAAAATGATTAGTGTTGTAGCGAGTTGGGAGTATTAGTGAGAACTCTCATCTTTTGTTGATCATGTTGGCTGGCCTCAAACATGTTGTTACTATTTAGGTTGGTTTGGTTTACAAGTGTGGTGTCTTATTGATCGTTGTATTGATGTGATTATGGTGGATCTTTGTTCTTCATGTATTGGATTAATTTTCTAAAATCCTCTGCTGGGATATTATTTTGGCATCCCATGTTAAATATTTGTGGTGGTATGGTGAAATCATGTCATGCTTATGGCCTGTTGGGGTAAGTTTGTTGTTAGTATGGTGTTTAAATCTCGATAATTTTGTTGCTAGTGTGGAGTTTGAATCTCTTAGTACGGACAATGGCTATGTTGTCATTTCTATTCTACTATGTCTTGGCTCAAAAAGTGTTGGAATGGAGTTTTGTGTCTTGTGTTGTCTTGGGTACATAGTTATGTTTAACCAGGATTTTTTGGTTTCTTTGTTTGGATTAATGTTCAGTCTGCTGATTTTTTATGGTGACGGCTAAGCTAACCTCCTGAGGGAGCTTTCTGACTTGCCTATGTAAAACATGTTTTTTGACTAATATAAGATCTTCACAAACAAAAACAAAAAAGATAGTTTTCAATCAAAATATCTAGCATATTAAAAGCATTATTATTAATTGTAAATTTAATTTAAATATCAAATTCATATCATTAAAACTAACACAATCACAATAGTAAATGTGGTTGATGCAACATTTTTCCCTTTGGCTAATGAAAATGACTCTAAAAAATGTATACCAACTACATTTATTAACATGATTATATTAGTTTAACTATAATTAAATATAATTATATTGATATGAAATTTCATATTAAAAATTAAATAGAGAGAAAGCTTAGATATTAAATAAACCTTAATTTTATTAAATATAAATATTAAACTTTATTAAAACAAATTAATATTAATATTATTTTATTTTATTTTTTTGCTAAGTTGTGTGAGTCGTGAGATGACTCCACACTTCACCTTTGGTTTTGGAAATCACTACCCATAAGCATCTAAGTCATCAAAACCACCCACACTCCGCCTGAGCCATACCAACTCAATGACCTTCACATTATTGAGTGGCTTAATAGCAAATTCCATCACCATCTGTTCTGTGCCCCATGAACATAATAATAATAATAATAATAATAATAATAATAATAATAATAATAATAATAATATTTTTATTTTTATTAATCTTATTTACTATTAAATATTAAATAAACTTTAAATATTATTATTATTATTTAATAAAACTTAATTAAATATAATACTTTACTTAAAAAATTTATTAATAAAATCGTATTGATAGTTACTAATATACCTTAATATTAATATCATTGATAAATGTTATTATTAAATGTTTTAAACTTTATTAATATTAATATCAATATTATTAAACAATTTTAAACCATTTCTTAATAAACCTATTAATAAATCTTAAATTTTTTAATAGATATGAGTATTAATGTTATTAAAGTCATTTGAGTTTCTCAAAATTAACTCTCCTTAGTAATGTGAGAGGTAACTAAGTATTAGGATATACAAAATTTAGTATACAAAAACTAAGAATATGGCCTACAGAGTAGTGTACAAAAGCATTAATAACAAAATAACCATAAAGCATAGACATATTAGAAACTAGGCAAAAGGGCCAGAGTTTGAAACAATGACTTGGATGAATTATTTAGTATCTTCGGACGTTCCTCTCACCCGGGGGGGTTGGGGGATATCGAGATGTTTTTCAATTCTCTCCATCCTTTGATTCAATTCCCTCAGTTGTTGATGTAGATTCTCAAGGGGATAGAGAATGTGCGCACAACAGTTATGCTGGTCCAAGAAAGTGTGTCCAAGTAGAAATTCATATGCTAGTAGAGATCAATTATTTTCATATATTGATTAAACATCCTTTTCATGTCCCTATATTCAGAGTCTAATCTTCCCATTCATAAAGAACCTCCATGTGTGAGAGGGATAGTATGTAAGAGGAAGCTTCCCCCTCAGTACGGGTGAGCTCCTCTTGAATGATTCCTAGAATGAGGTCACGAAAGTGAGAGGTGGTGTCCTCCAAACAATGATACATGTGTGTGATCCCCTTATGGGCCCTGTCTTTATAGTAGGTAGCCTCCCTCCTAATTCACACCCATTGATGAGGCATGGAAAACAATTTAGGGGTATTAGTAAAGCTCGAATAGAGACCAAACAAACTTAGGGATTCAAGGGACTAGGAGCACCATCTAAGTCGAGTACCTATCAAAGAATTACTACAACCAGAAGGACCCTCCATGGAAATACATACGTTGTGTCAAAACAACACAAGGGGGAAGATAAAAAGAAAACCCAGACTAGAAGCAAACCATAATACGCCAAAATGGGAGCTTGTGTCATGCCAACTTGTAAGGTGGAGAAGAAAAACAACAAAAGAAAGTTGAAAGAATATGGAGAGGTTGTGTTATAGAGGACTAGAGGATCCTAAGGATAGGAGAAGGGGGGGCAAGCCCAGAAGGGAAGCAAAATAAGATGAGAAGCCGAGGGTGGCTACCTAGAGGAAGTTGTCAGGAATGAGAGAGGAAAAAATAAAAAGTGGAAATCCCAACCACCAATGTCAACAATGAGCTGGCCAATCTATATGAGAACAAATAACACATGCTAATATCAATTCTATTACTAATTTCAAAGTGTTGTCGTAGAGAGCAAAGAGGAAACCATTTGTCTTGAATTGTCGAATTATAGGACTAGAAAGTAACTTTTTGGTAGTTGAAACCTCATCAGGGTTTAGAAGTAGATAGCGCCATGTTGAATCCATTGCATTCCTTGTAGCCTCTAGACTTGGATTCATCTTCATGCTACACACCACTCGAAAAAACTCAAAATGTGGATGTAGGATTTGATTCATGGGAAAATTCCCTTCTTGCATTAGAACCACATGAGTGAGCACTCAGATGACACATAGAAAGGATGGTGAACAACTAATTTCCAATTCTTTTACCTCCATGGTATGGTTGGCTAGAATGACAAATTTTCTGTCATAGTTAAGTCACATTAACTATTCATGGGGGCATGTTTCCACATCCCCTGGTTTGTTCGCTAGGTGGGATAGTGACAACCCATCCCCCACCCTTCTATATCAATCATCACCCCATCTAAGATTGGAAAGTGTTTTGGAATGAGCTACCAAAACATGGCCTTAAGAAGGGAGTCTAGCAAAAGGTTCCGAGTGGTTAAGACATAGGGAGAGGAATCTAAGAACCCATAATTATATAACGAGTTTTCTATTCTAATACAAAACCACCATAAATGCATTGGAATAAGAGATGGAATGAGGGTAATGAGAGAAGAGACCTAGCCGAGGAAAGATTCAAATCACCAAATTCATGAAAGATTATGTATTTGGGTACCATTATGATTTTTTCAAAGAATATTTATGATAATTTGAGAATTAAATTTTACTAGGAGCTTGGTGATACCTTGGGAATGGGCAATCTCCAATCCCATGTGGAGACACATAAGTTCAATAGTATTATTGCTATTGATTCTAGTAAATTTAGAGTATATGTAGAAGGGAATTCCTGCTTGATCTTGAATGATGCACTGTATATCATTGGATGAGGATTAACTTTCAACACCCCATCAAAATTCAGTTTTAGGAAGGAAGACAAAGACGAATGGTAGGTTAAAGGACTAGAGATGAGGGGGATGGAGTAGTAGAGGATGACAAAAGGGGAGGGGATGGGAAATAAACATGAGGAAGACTGGCTTCATATCTAGAAGGCTAGAATATTGCTATTCCTAGGAGAACTTGGTGAGAGTAAGAATTAATTCTTTGTTATGGCAAAGAGCAAAGTTCCAAATGGAGGAACCCTTAAAAATTCTTCAGTTCCATTCTTTCCATATCTCCTATAGGAGGAATCTAGGTGAGAGGGTACAAATGTGATTTAGAATGGGATTATAGAATGCCTAAGAGTGCTAACAAACAATAGGATTAGAAATATTTGTAGGATCCTTGTTAGTACACATAAAAAAAATTGCGAGTTTGTTATATAATCCCACTCAGAAGTCACAAGTATTGAATAAATTATCTATATTTTATGCATGTAGGAGACAAAGGGAACACCAATATGGCTCGTAGTAATTATGCTTTTGAATGTTTTCCCATGTTAATGACTTATTATATCATAGAAGCTGAACAAAAATAGATATTTTTGGCCATACATTTTGTTTCCATATTTTGGGCCAAAACGCTTCCTTTTGTAGATATTGATGACTTTCTTTTAAGTGGTATGCTTCATGAATTCAAAAGTTTCCTTTAGACATGTACCCCCATCGTATTCTATCTACTTAGACAAAATAAGAAATGCACCTACTTTCCAAGTTTCTCGAAAAATGGTGCCATGTTGCACCATCCAATTTGAGATGCCATTTCTCCTTGGGATCCATTAGCACCAACGCGAAATGGGATCCTCCTTTGTCCAGTAATATGAAATTGTGGTTAGGCCTTGGGTTTTCATATTTTGGTGCATCATTTATAAATCTATCTGGTCACCTTGTTTTGGGTAATTGTTGCCATGAATCCTCCCAAAACATAGCGGCCTGGCCATATTTAATCTCCCAAAAACAGTGCTTCTAGATCATACTCGTACCTTTTTTTTCTAGGGTCCAAATCAATGAGCTAGGGACCATGGTTTTAGTCTAATGAGATTATGTTGAGAAAATTGAGGAGTATACTTATGCTTCCAAATTATTTACCAAGGGTCTAGTCCCCCTTTGAGCCATCACCGCTAGGTTTTTTTACCAAGACTGTAGCCATGATTGAAGGGTCTTGTTGCCTAAGTCTTCCCTTTATCTTTGGCTAATAGAGTTTATCCCACACCACTAAACACCCCAAAGGAAAGCCCATTGGATTCGATAAATTTCCTGATGAGTGGGTGATGGTTTGCTTAGAAAAGATATAAAGGATGAGGTTAAAGTACCGCTTTGAGGCGTATTAATATTTCAACAATATTAAGGGGTTAGAATGTTGAATCTGCCAATTTATTATGAAATTTGGATAATAATTTAGGAGTTTACAATTTTAGAAACCCATAATTTGAGCCACATGGTGTAGGACAATAATTGGGGTGCTAAAGAATACTTTAGATTTCTTTTTATTGATATACATAGATGAAGCAATAAAGAACAATTCCAAAATTTTAGTGAATTCTCATGCTTTTTGAACCGTTGGATATCCCATTCTTATAGTGTCATCCACAAATTATTGGTGGGACTTAATTTAATTGTTTTTAGTAGTAGTCTACAAATTTATTTCAAACCCTAATCTTGGACATTTTGTCTCTTAGTTTTTAAATCAAATTAAATAAAACTATCTATTCACTCTCTTGCATGCCTCCTTCCATCCATTTGAATATTAACTCTATCCCATTCACCATTTCATTGGCACCATAGATTCAACTCATCAACTACCACAAACAACAGGTGTTTGATTTTGATTTGTAAAAGGAAGTTACAAGAAGATCCTTTCAACATGATGGAGGATAATACTATGATCTGTAATCGAAGCACGCCCATTAACATTGTTTTCATTCAAAGTTACATGATACATGTTTGTATTCGTTCATAGTAAAAATTGCAGGCAATTTTAAATTTATGTTGTTGCATATAGTAGTGGATTGATCTTGTGTTTGACTTTGTCTAGAACACCATTGCTACTCACCAAAGGAGAATTTCCTAAACAATATGCCATAATTATTTATATTGGATACAATAATAAGGACTACTAGTAATTTTCATTGGAAAATCGATATTATTCTCTAAAGGTATTAACATTGTACATAAATTACCTACAAACGAATTCTTAAAAATAGAAAATATACAATGATGAGAACACAAAAATATACACAAATATTTTTCTCTTGGAATCCAAAACCAACAATTTACCAGATTGATTTTTCATTATATAACTTTCAATGTTACATCACATTATATACATGTTAGAGCATTCAGAAACCCTCAATCCATTAAACCTAGATTCGAACATAATTGTAGTTTCCTTGACCGAATCTATAAAATACCATGGCAAAAATGATCATGCCCAAAACCATGGGTAAGTACACCCACCATCCTTGGGCACATCCCGCATCCTTGGGTCAACATAAAATATAACACATAACACATACAAAACATTTTCCAAGAATATAGAACATACCCACATTCTCCCACTTGTTGTTTTCATTACACACTGGGGACTGCAAGCGCATACTGTCATTGGTCCACAACAACAATTCTCGTCTTTTCTCTACACCAAGAAAAATTCTCAATGCTCACAAAATTTTTGAATTCATCTGCAACATTCTTTAAAGTGTCCACCTTTACCAACAATGCCCTTTTGTCTTCAACCACATCCCTCATGAAGTGATACTAAACATCAATATGCTTTGTCTTCGAATGATAAGCAGGGTCGTTTGCCAAGAAAATTGCACTTTGGCTGTCAAAATATATCCTTATAGCTAATTGTACCAACCCCATACATAAACATAATATCTGCAACCAAACTGCTTCCTTCTTGCATGAGTGGCTACCATGTATTCAACCTCTGTAGTTGAGAGTGCCACTACAGATTGTCTCTTACTCGTCCAAGTGATTGCTCCTCCAAATAGGTTAAACACATACCCACTTGTATATACTCTCTGATCCATATCTCCAACGCAGTCTACATCAACAAAGACACATATGTCCAATCCTAGTCTTCCTTGGTAGCATAAACCATAATCATTGGCGCTACGTAGATACCTAAAATCCCACTTTATTGATGTCCAATGATCCTTCCCTGATCTTGACATAAACCTATTCAATACACCCAATGCATGTGCAATGTCTGGTCTCATTCAAAACATTACATACAACAATCTACCAACTGCATTCACATATGGAACACAAGACATGTCCTCTTCCTCTTCCCGTATCTTGGGAGAATGTTCTATAAATAAATTTACACCTACAAGAATAGAATCCTTCACCAGTTTATTATCCTGCACATTAAACCTCCACAATATTGTCTCGACATGCTTCCTTTGGTTTAACCGGAGCTTCCTCTTTGCTCGATCTCATTTAATTTCCATGATCAAAATAAATTTTGCAACACCAAGATCCTTCATGTTGAATTTAGAGGACAATTAGGTCTTCACATCCTTGATAATTTCTTTGTCATTTTTTATCAACAACATATCATCCAAATGCAAGACCAAATAAATAACATGATTACCCAATAATTTGCGATACACACTATGATCTTCTTTGCTCCTTATGAAGCCAAGTCCCTATATATATGTATCAAATTTTTGATACCACATCCTTAGTGATTGCTTTAACCCATACAAAAGGCTTATTTAACCTGCACACCAATTCTTTCTTACCCTTCACTGTAAATCCTTCTAGCTGCTTCATGTAGATCTGTTCTTCTAAATCCCCATGTAGGAATTTTGTCTTCACATCCATTTGTTCTACATCAAAATCAAAAGAAACAACAACATATAAAAGTAATCTAATAGAAGGTAACTTCACATTAGGAGAAAAAATATCACCAAAATTAATTTTCAACACCTGCGAATAACCTTTCACTACTAATCGAGCTTTGTATTTCTCCACATTTCCTTATGCATTCATCTTCTTCTTAAACACCCCTATGTTGCTAATGAATTTCATTCCAGCTAGCAACTCCACTAGATTCCAAGCCTCATTTTTGTCTAAAGTTGTCATTTCTTCAACCATGGCCTTCTTCTAGAGTTTGCCATCCTCTGAATCCACTACCTCCTTGATATTTCTGGGATCATTATCAGTAATAGATAAAGCAAAATTTAAACTAAAATTAGATGGACTATACCTCTTTGGTTGCCTTCTTTCTCGAATCGATCTTCTCAAAACTAGAGTGTGTGGTTCTTACCCTTCTGATTTATATGCTCCTATAGGGGAGTGAATGCATGAAAATAGGTTACACTTTTGGGCTAAAGTTGGTGATAAAATTTTAAATTTTTACTCTTTTATCAAATTGAAGCCCAATAAAATCATATAACCATTGTGAATTTTGACTTAGAGTAAAAATACATTTTTTGGAGAATTATGTTGTTTTCCTAATAATATATTTTTCAAAAAAATTTAGTGTTGTATAATATGTCAATTTTTCATTAGATGAAATATTTGTCCTTGCAAATTTTCACACATCTTAAAAGGTATGTGTGTGTTCACGTAGCATACCTTAGACTAAAATGTGTATTTTTTAATATATATATATATATATATATATATATATATATATATATATATATATATATATATATATATATATATATATATATATATATATATATATATATATATATATATATATATATATATATAAGCATGATCTACACAAAGAGAACTAAGTTATGCATATTAAAACTTTATTTTTTATGCAAAATTATATTTTTTTTATTATTTTTCGAAGTTGGTAAAGTAATATTTCAATTGCATTTTACAAATGCATTTGTTCACATAAGATTTTTTTCTATTATTTAAATAAATTCAAAAACCAAGAGTACCCTTTTGAATAGGACTCGTAAATGAATATATTTGTATTTCTTGTATTTTTTTGTTTTGTATATTTTATGTTATTGAATTTTTATTCAGCCCCTTTGAAATTGTCCAAAAAAATTTCAAGCATTATGTTTAAAAGAAATTAGATGAAAATTATCATATGAATTTGAAAATGACAAAATCATATGCCATTGGATAGAGGATTCCTTCACAAATCCAACATGATCAACTCCGCCACTAAGGATAAATTTTGTTTGAAGTCCGCTAGGGTACAAAATGGTGTTGTAGAGAAATCTGTAGAAGGGGAGCTAGAACCCTATTTTCTAGGCCCTCAATAGATCTATTGAGAACTTAAAAAGCTTGACCAAGCACTTAAGGTAAAATTTGAAATATCTTTACTAAGGGTTTAACAAACTCTTGATCGAGCTCTTGACATGGTAGCTTGATCCAACCCTTCGAACCATAAACTCACTATTGTGTTTTCGGAAAGAATTTAAAAAATATATCTTGATCGAGCTCCTATGTAATTGTGGGTTACATAGGAGCTTGATCGAGGGTTTATTTTTAAGCCCTAAAATATCTCGATCAAGGGATAAACTATTGCTCGGTTGATTTTTTGTTTCCTCCCTCCCAACCTGTGTGCTTGCCAAAAAGTGTAACCCATCTTCATGCATTCACCTAGAGTCTAATTCTTCCTCCTTTAGTTAAAACTCTATCTTCTTTGGTTCCTTTTATTTTGGCAAGAATTTTAGATCTATAATCCTTTTTGTAGTTCTCTTCTTTTCTACATTTCCAACATACCTTTACAATTTTTTCTAGAGATGTGGATCTCCCTCTAGACTTAGATCTCCCACTTGAGGACTTATTTCTATTTCTATTCTAGGACCAACTTCTTATAGACAAGGAATATCCATTTTGGCTCTCCATATTTTTACATCTCATCTCTTCCATCAATAAGGTTGAGACTATTTCATCAAATTTCAAGTTTCATTCATGTGGAGTTTGAGTTTTCATTTATAAATTTAAAATTTCCGTTTTATAAGTTTATATGTTTGAAACTACAAAGTAGCTTTAGATTCCAAAGTGGGAAGTGTACAATTTTAAAACTTCCCTTTAATATTCATTATTTAATATTAAATTCCCACAAGGTTAAAACCATTTCAAATACCCATACTTCTAACCGTTAAAAAAAATAGATAACAATGAAAAACAAAAATTAGCATAGAAATGTGTCTAAGCCTAAACCCAAAATTTTGAATGGAGAGAAACCACCCATTGATTTGGTGTTTGAAACTGATTGAAATGTAGATGAAACCAAGAAACACAACAAAATAAACTTTGGAGGTAGAAACCCTGCAAATCTGATCTGGCCGATAGTCTCTTGTTTTTTAATGTTAATATATTAGTATTAACGTCAATGATATTAACATGAATATCTAATAATTAATATTATGATATAATAACAATTTTAAATTATAGGAGCCCACGAAGTACAATAAGAAGTGGCAGGGTATACTATTAAAACACTTTTTGGTGTAAAGGTTATTGGTTTGAAACTATGTCAGAAAAAATGCAACCATGCTAAGGGTTGGTGTGGCTCTAGCTGAGTGCGATCCTTGTGTGATTTTGACGACTTAAATTCCCCTAAATAACTGCTACTCAAGCCACATATTCAACATACCAATCATCTAAAGAATCACATAATCTAGCAATATATATATATATATATATATATATTAATATTAACTTTAAATTTTAATAATATTATTTAAACTTGAATAAATTTATAATAATATATTATTAATTATATTAATATCTAAATTAAGATATTAATAATATATTTATCTACACATATTAAGTATATATTAATTTACATATTAAAATATTAAGTTATATATTAATATATTAATTTAAAGATTAATACATGTCAGTCATGATTGACTTGGTCTACCATAGTTAATATAAATATCTATGTTTAACCACAATTAACTATAAATGGATTGAAAATGATGCACAATCTCATATTGGGTCTATTCACACTGATAATGGAAAAGAATACACATCAAATGAATTTGAAAACTATCTTCGCCAACATGGGATAAAACCTCAAACAATTGTGCCTTATAATCCCCAACAGAATGGTGTAGCTGAAAGAATGAATAGGACAATCTTAAATATGGTACGATCCATGCTCTTCTTCAAAAATGTAAAGATAATGTTTTGGGCTGATGTTGTTCTATGTGCTGCATATATAAAGAATAGATTTCCATCTAATGCTATAAGAAATAAGACTCCATATGAAATGCGGTATGGACATGTTCCTTCGGTAAAGCATCTCAGGGTCTTTGGTTCCACCTGTTATCAAAGGTACATAGTAACAAACTTGGTGCTAGAAGTCGTAAGTGTATCTTCTTGGGGTATTCAAACACCTCCAAAGCATACCGTCTCTATGATGAAGTAAATAAGAAGTTTGTTGTATCTAGAGATGTAATTTTTCTTGAATCATCCAAAACTGAAAATGTTGTTGAGCAGCAACTTGATCGCTTGGATAGATTCACAAAAGCAAAATCATTTCAAAATTTTGATAATCAGATTCCACATCTTGAAGGGGGGATTCCTATACTAGATCAACATGTGGAATCTTCTTCTGAAGAACACTCTCCCCCGCATGAAACTCCAACAACGGATGATGCTTTAAGTGATGTAATTGATAGAATTGGGAGACTCAATCTTGATTCAGTCCCAACTCAATCAACGGAGCAGCCTGGACCATCTGAGAAAGATCCCCCAAAGTGGCTGACAAAGACACTTGAAAGTGTTCATCCTGATGAAGTTGGAAAGACAGGAACCAGAAATTCAAACCGGCAAAATGGAGGTGATGTAGATGACTCTAATTCACCTGTTGATATGGATGTTTCTTATGATTGTGAATTGAACTTGTCTACAAATTTTGAACCAACTTCCTTCAAAGAAGTTGCTTCTCATGATGAATGGAAAGAAGCGATGCAAAAGGAGTATGATGCCCTCATAAAGAACGGCACTTGGAAGCTGTTTGATCCTCCATTAGGAACCAAACCAATTGGCTGCAAGTGGGTCTACAAGAACAAGTATAAAGCTGATGGCTCACTTGACAAGCACAAAGCTAGGCTTGTGGAAAAAGGTTTTGTACAAAAGGAAGGGGTCGATTATGAGGAGAATTTTTCCCCCACAGCAAAATGGGCTACCATCCGGACACTCTTTTCACTAGCAGCTCAGAACGGTTGGAAAGTCCACCAAATGGATGTAAAAACTGCTTTCTTAAATGGAGATCTAAAAGAGAATGTTTTTATGTCCCAGCCTGAAGGATTTGCTGTGAAAGGACATGAACATAAAGTATGAAAACTGGTGAAGTCCTTGTATGGCCTCAAACAAGCACCGCAAGCCTGGTATGAAAAACTAACTGAGCATCTTCTGAAACTCAATTTCAAACATTATGATCTTGATGATGCAACTTTATTTGTCAAGAAAATTGGCAAAACAGTTGTATATCTTGTGGTATATGTAGATGATCTTTTGATGACAGGGAACAATGAAAGCTACATTGCATCCATAAAGAAGGAATTGGGGAAAAGTTTTGAAATGACTGATTTGGGCTATGTTCATTACTATCTTGGCATTGAAGTAACCCAACATCCGAAGTCCATATTTCTTTCTCAAAATAGATACATTGGAGATCTGTTGAACAGGTTTGGCATGACAGAGTGCAATCCTCTTACTACTCCAATGGAACAAAACTTAAAGCTCACATCTATTGAAGGAAAAGAATTTGAGGATGCAACAAAGTATAGACAGCTTGTAGGAAGTCTCAACTACCTAACTACTACCAGACCAGACATTTCATTTGCTGTTGGAATCCTCTCCAGGTTTATCCCAAAGTCTTGTGAGGGACATTGGTCTATTGCAAAAAGAGTTCTAAGGTACTTGAAGGGAACTCAAGACTTTGGAATCAAGTATACACAGGTGGACGACTTCAGCTTGATTGGATACTCTGATTCATAATTCGATGGAGACAAAGAAACTGGGGTATCAACTTCAGGATATGCTATGAGTCTTGAATCAGGAGATGTCTCCTGGAGATCACGCAAACAATCAGTTCCAACAGATTCCACAACAGAAGCAGAATACGTGGCAGCAGATGAAGCAACAAAAGAAATTGTGTGGCTCAGGAAAATTCTTGAAGATTTGTAGGTAAAACAAGTACAATCCACTCCACTCATGATTGACAATACCTCTGCAATAAAGTTGGCCAAGAAACCAAAGTCCCATGATCGAACGAAGCACATCAATACTAAATATCATCTGATTCAACATCATGTTGAGGCCAAAACAATCAATCTTCGTCATTGTTCCACAAATGAGCAAATTGCAAACATCTTCACCAAATTTCTTAGAAGAGAAAAGCTTAAATGATTCAGAATAATGCTTGGACTCACCAATATCCCTTCAGATTAAGGGGGGGAATGTTGACACCTTATCCTTGTGATTGGGTGAATTTATGTAAATAGATAAATTAGAAATATGAACAGTCATCGGGAGATGAACTGAACGGTCTCTCCCTCATGTATATAATGAAGACCTACCTAATGGAATATGACACACGAATCAGTTTTTCCTTATGAAGTTACTGCCTGGCCTGACAGTGTTTAGTATTCCTATAGTTAACTATAGATATTATATTTGACATACCCAGAGTCAATATCATGACATAGTGAAACATAGTTCACCATTGTCGTAAACCTTTTATAATCAATGTTTAAATAGTGAGCCATGGTCCACCTTAACCAACCATATGTTTATCATAGCATGGATAATAAACCTTGTTCACCCATAGTCATCTTCAATCATCCTCCACCAACTTTAATATCTTATATCCAACTATAGCGAAACTTACTAGCCAAAATAGAAATTTAAAAATATTTATTGATATTAATATAATTTAAAACACACTTACTAATATTAATAAGGTTATTAATATTAATTATATTATAAAATATTTCTCAATAACATTAATATTAATAATAAATTTTAATTATAAAGTTTATTTTTTTAATATTATTAATATACGTATTATCCACATTTAAAAAATAATAATCAATGATGAAGTTTATTAATAATAAAACTATTAATTTTTCTTCATAAATTTTAATAAAATTGTTTTCATAGATTTTATTAAAATTTTATTAATAAAATATTATATTTAACAAAGTTTCTTAAAATATTTATTTAATAAGATTTAAATCTGGTTTAATATTAAATAATATTTAAAGTTTATTTAATATTTATTTTTAAATAGGATTAATAATATTTTTTTTCTAAGTAAGACTAAATCTATTAATGGAAACATAATTTACAGTGAGGCCCCGACCTCTGCGGGTCTAGAACAGCCATATGACCAGTTTAAACATCAAAACTAAAACGAGACTGCCCCAGGAGGGGAAACTAGTCCGAAGATGAGAGAAAGAAAAAGCCATCTGCCCGCACAGGGGCTACATCTCCAAAACTCAAAATTAACTGTCATGGTGAATTTCAAAATTAACTGTCAAAATTAACAACAGTAAAAGACAAACTATTGAAAAGACCGAGCTGGACACATGACCTGTCTGCATGCAAGTGTTAGGTGTCTTATGACAGTGGCTTCTCCTCCACAATCGGACACCCATACTCACCTGAATCAGTATCCTCTGCCTGCTTGCCACCCATATTGTCATGTGTCTCTCTGGCTTCATCCTGACCTCCTTTGGCTGCGCTGGTGGCCTTGCCACTCGAAGCCTTCGGTCTGCTAGTGGTCGGATGATCCTTGGCCTCCTGCTGATTGCTGGTGCTCGACATCTTCTGTACATGTTCGGGGGGCGGATGAACCAGGTTCTTCACTGGGCTGTGTTCTGGATCATTGTGCATGCCAGCTTCCTCCCTGAAATCCACCAAAACGGTGGCTATAATGACAGGTCTGTCCATGGAGAAAAGGAAACGAAATTGAGCAGACTGGGTGGCAACACTTAGATTGGGCATTTGGGTGGCCCTATCAGCCCGACGATTCGCACCGGGATGAGCTCGTCCTCCTCTACTACGGGTAACTGGATGATTGCCATGGAAATGGGAAGTGGATGGGTTGGGGGGCAGGGAGGGTGAAGGGGAAGTCGAAGCAGAGGGAAGTGGTGAAGGGGTGCAGATAACTCTTCCACGGCTACCTCTACGCCTACTTCGCATGCAGTGATGACATCGCGTCATATTACTCTGAGTGGGGTGCTGCAGCGAGGAGTGAGCCGAAATGGTCAAGTTACAGACTGGGAGTTGGACAAGGGCAGCAGAGTTAACACTATAAATGACAGGGGGATTCAAATCAGGGACAAAGGTAGGGGTTGAGGCATCAAAATGCAAGGTGCAGTAAATAGAGTGGGAGAAGTGAATACCATTTCCCAGGTCGACACAGCTGAGAAGCCTGCAACGCTGCCCTGTTGCGGTGCGAGAGCTTGGCTCTGCTGCAGCAGGGTGGCAAGAGCAGTTCAGAGGCAGAATGGAGGTCTGCTGAGGGCTCGAAGCCATGATATTAAGCTTACAGGGAAGGTCTCGATCCACACAATGGATTAATGGTGTCGGCTGAGAGACAGAGGCCTGCCTTAAATTCCCACAGGTGAGAGCGTGGAAGACCATGTGGCTCGGCCACCTGCCAGACCGGCGTCGCATCCGCAATAACTCATCTTCAACCACCCGCATCTGGGGGTGCTGCATCATTTTGCACCAGTGCAATACAGTCCTGTTGATGAATGTCATCTTTTATAATGTCGAGCGAACCTGAGTATAGTGTTCGATCACTGGCCACCCCTAAATTTGCCAAGAGGTCGGCCACTTTGTTGCCATCTCTCTTGATGTGTTTGAAGGTGATTGCTCTATTGGTTGCAAGCCATTGTTCAATGTGTTGTAAACGTGCTGCTAGTCTCCAACTGCAGGACAACTTGTGTATTGGAGTTCCCTGTATAATTTGATTGGCCATATTGATGAGAATTTGAGAGTCTCCTTCAATTATTAAGGGAAAGAAGCCATGCTGCTGAGCTAGATGAAGACCTTGCCACAATCCTTCCAGTTCTGTGGAATTGTTCATGTCCCATCCTGTTGTGCCTAGGAAAATCAACAAAGGTTTGCCATTGTGATCCCTGAAAATTCCTCCATGTCTGGCCTTGCCTGGATTGCCTTTAGAAGCGCCATCAAAATTTAATTGGGTGATTCCTGGTGGCGGAGGGAGCCATTTACTGGAAGTTTGGTGAAGTGGGAAGGATCTACTGGGATGCTTTTGAGTCTGGATGATCCTAAGATTCCAATTCTGCCAGATGATCCACTCTTGTGGAGAGGTGGGAAAATCATCATCACTCCAAGTTTGGAGCGCTAGTGTTTCCTGAAGGTTGTTGCAGAGATTGCTCCAGATGATCTCTATGGGAGTGGTTTGATTCTTGAAGATACACTGATTCCTTTCCTTCCATATAGTCCAGATGAGGAGGCCTGGAACGATTCTCCATAAGGAGTTTAGCAGGTGGCTCTTGTACGGATTTTTAGCCTAGTTGTGGATGGTTTTGGTAATGTCTTCTTTGACTCTGCCATCTTTTTGACATCTGAAACTTGTTTTTTCCCAAAGTTTTTTTGCCAAGTAACAGGAGTCCATGAGATGCTGAATGGTTTCCTCCTGTTGCTTGCAGTTAGGGCATCTTGAGGGTCCATGGATTTTTTTTTTCTTAGGTTGTCCCATGTGAGAATTCTTTTGTGACATAACAACCATAGGAATGTGGAAATCTTGGGCCATATTTTAGGAGACCAAACTTTGTCCCAGAGAGGGTCCTTGTTATTCTAAGTATTAATCAGAAGGTTGTACGCCTCTTGTGTGGTGAAAGTCCCACGTGGTTTGTATCCCCATTGTAGGATGTCCTTTTTTCCAGAGAACCTGATTTTCCTGTTGGTAAGTTCTATGTCCAACTCCTTGTACATTAACTCTATTCCTTGCCTAATGATGTGCTCTGCTTTTTTCCATTGTCTATAACCCTGATCGAGGGTGGGAGTCCAGTACTGGTTGACCATTTTCCATTGATGAGCATCCCCATCCTCTATTTGTGGAAGTGTGATTATGTTGTTGAGCCTGGGTCTTTGCTGCCAAGAATCCATCCAGAAGCGGGCATTGTTGTCGTTTCTTATTTCCCAGAAACTGTGCTGATGGATCATGTTTCTGTGTTGTCTAGCTGCATTCTAGATAAGGGAGCCCTTTTCCATTTCTGTGAGTCTGATCAAGTCGTCTGTCATTCTATTGTTAGCATATTTGGCAGTCCATAGGATTGCCCAGGGTGTGTGCGGAGCTGAAAGCCACTTCCACCAGATTCTTGCTCCCATGACTGCATTACTGTGTTGAGGGTCCTGAAGACCAATACCCCCAAGGTATTTTGGGAGGCATACTGTTGCCCACTTGACCAGTGCCCATTTGCGATTATGTCCAGAAGATCCCCATAAAAAGTTCCTTTGAAGATCTTTGATTTTTTTTAGCACCCATTTAGGTGCTGCTAGAACAGAGAAGAGATAAAGAGGCATAGACTGCAGGACAGCCTTGATTAGAATTAGTCGACTTGCCATGTTGAGGGCTCTAAAAGTCCAGGATGTGAGGCGGGCTTCAAGTTTGTCTAGGAGCGATTGCCAAGAGGTGTGCTTAAGAGCAGAATCAGTTAAGGGGGCACCGAGGTACTTGGAGGGGAGAGAGGCGACAGAGAATCCTAGAATGTAGGCTATAGAGTTTTGTGTTATAGTAGGAGTATGAAAAAAGAAGATTTGGGATTTAACGGTGTTGATGCTAGCTCCTGAGGCTGCTGAGAAATCATCAAGAAGGGACTTGAATTTTCGAGCTTCTTGGACCGAAGGATGCCCAAATAACATGTTATCGTCCACAAATTGTTGGTGGGTGATGGTGGGGGAATTATGAAGGGATATTCGTCTAAGCTGATGCTCATGGAGAGCATGCTTGATGATACTACCCAGCCCTTCAGCCATGAGAACAAAGAGAAAGGGGGAGAGGGGATCTCCTTGACGGATACCTCTAGTGGGTTGAAAGGGGGTTGAAGGAATTCCATTAACAAGAATGGAGAAGAAAGTAGAGGGGATTAAGCTCGTAAATACCCAGGTAGGTGAGAAACCAAAGGCTGTCAACATTTTTTGAATGTACATCCAACTCAGTTTATCAAAAGCTTTTGAGAGGTCAATTTTAAGAAGCATACCTGTTTTTTTTGTGGTACTTGAGGGAGTGGATGATCTCATGGGTGAGGATGATGCCGTCTATGATTTGCCTTCCATCCACATAGCCCGATTGTTCTGACGAGATGAGCAGGGGAAGCAATGGCTTCAATCGGGAAGCAATAAATTTAGATATGATTTTGTAGATGACGTTGCAAAGGGCTATAGGCCTGAATTTGTCCGGAGTATTAGAATGTTCCTCTTTGGGGATGAGAGTAATGAATGTTGCATTTAAAGAGGGGAGCATCCAGTGGAGGGTTCTTGATTCTTCCACTACCTGCCAGACTTCATCTTTGATAACATCCCAGAATCTATGAAAGAAGTTGGAGGTAAAACCGTCTGGACCAGGTGCTTTTCCTTCCTTGAGTTGTTGCATAGCTGATTCAACTTCCTGTAAGGAGACCAGATGAAGGAGCAATTGATTGTGTTCATCTGTTATCACTTTCAGGATGTGTGGGAGAATCTTTTCAATTGCTGGCTATCTGTTGATATGAGGTTCTTGATGGACTGTTTTGAAGTGCTTGAGGAGTTCTTTTTCAATATCCTCATGTTCTTCCAATCGATCTCCCTGCTGATTTTGAATTTGGGTGATGTTGTTATGCATTCGCCTCTATATGGCGGTGCGATGAAAGAATTTTGTATTCCTCTCGCCCTCCTTTAACCATCTTATTCAGGATTTTTGTTTCCAAAGGATTTCCTCTTGCTTTTCTCTTTCTGTAATCTGTGTCTGAAGGTTCTTTTCCTGTTCTAAGAGATCTTCAGTCCTTCCATTAGTTATGATGGATTGCTGGATTTTCTCCATTTCCTGAGCTAGGGCTCTTTGAGCATTGAAAATGTTCCCAAAGGTGGCGTGGTTCCACTGCTTGATGTGCGCTTTGAGGAATTTAAGCTTTTGCTAGAATTGAAACATTTTGGAGCCTGCTGGGGGACGAAAACTTTTCCACGCAGTCTGAACTAGATCGTTGAAATTTGGATGTGTCAACCAGAATGATTCAAAGCGGAAGGGTCTTCGAGTGGAATTTCCGGGTCTTTTCCATTGAAGTGAAATGGGCCAATGGTCCGATCCTGAAAGTGGCAAAATTGAGGCTGAAAGGTCTCCTCCCAGGTGGATAGCATTATCTGAAATCAGGAATCTATCTAGCCGAGAAGCAATCTGTTGGGGACCGGATCTTTTGTTATTCCAAGTATAGATTCCATTGTTGAAAGGTAGGTCAATTAGCCAGTTGCTTTGAATGAACTCCTTGAAGTGCTCACTTTCATTATCCAGTCTGATTCGGCCTCCTCTTTTTTCCTCTAATTTGGTGATCATATTGAAGTCGCCCCCCGTTATCCAGAGTGGATGAATCTGGGTGGAGTTGAGTAGTGTGAGTGTGTCTAGAATTGTTGACTTGTTCACAGCTTCCTGTGGAAAATAAACATTGGTGAGGTGACCATGCACATTGGTCCCTATGATATGGAAGGTAGCTTGTATGAAGTGATGGGTTGCATGGAAGTCCATGAGTGCAATGGCCTATGGATTCCATGCTATTGCTATTCCTCCAGAGGCTCCTATAGCGTCCACAACTATTGTGTGGCTACCTGGCCAGGCTTTTGAGAGAATGGTGCTGAGAAAAGTACTGTTACATTTCGTTTCTTGCATGAAGAAAATATGAGGTTTCTCCTGCTGTATCATGTTTTTGATCATTCTGTATTTCCCAGGGTTGTTTAACCCTCTTAAATTCCAGGATGTGAGCTTCATGGTTCAGGATTGGGGAGTGCCCTGTAGTACTTTGTTAATTTAGAATATCTACCAGATTCCACCAACATTTCCCCGATGAGGATGGTTCTTTGTAGATCTGTCTTTCTCCCCCTTTTCTTGGTATCCTTGGGCAGGTTCTTTCCATCCCACTGACTTCCTGGTTGAATTCCTAAAGATCATTGTTGATGTGCTCTAGATAGGATGACCTCTAGACTTTCTAGCTATCTTGCTGGGATTTTATCAAATTCTTTCTTCTTGCATGCTTGCTCAAGGCCAAATATGTCCAAATCTCCTAAGTCAATACTTTCAGGCTCTTCTTCCATTTGCTTGGGTTCACTGCTCTCCGCTAGGATGTCAGCTGCATGCTTGGGATCAATCAGAAAGGTATCGATGTCCATACCATTAGGTTTCCAGGCCGAATCTTTAATGGAAGAGGAGATGGGGAGAACTTGGGTTCGCTCGGGGATTTGGGCAGGAATTGAATCAGTATGAAGGGTGGCGGAGGGCGTTTTGGGAAGCTCATCAGAGTGCATGGTGGGTTCAGAGACCATTGAGGCAGGTTGAGCTAGGATATCGAAGTTGTTGCTAGTAGTGGGAATAGAATTGCTGGCAGGGGGATTTTTGGGTTGTGAAGCAGGTTTTTTATGGTTCCTTTTTCGAGAGTTCACTTTTGTAAAGCCATCTGGATCAGGTTGTCCTGAGGAGGCATTGGAAGAGGGCTTTGCATTAAGCGGGCAGTCACGGAATAGATGTCCATGAGCGTGACATTTCCTACACCTGAAGGGGACATGTTCATAATCTATGGTCTGAATCCACTCAAAATCATCATGAAATAGACTTACCGAGTCAGGAAGAGCATTGTTCAGATGCATGTAGACACAGATGCGGGCGTAGGAGGTATACCTTCTGAGTTTTGTTTCTTCTGCAATTTTAATGAACTCTCCCAGGCCGTTTCCAATGTCTCTTAGTGATTCTTCATCCCAATATTCCAACGACAGGGAATATAACCGGATCCAGACTGGTGCCAAGCTCAGATCTTCTTTGTCTGGATTGAATCTTTCAATCCAATCATGCAGATATAGACCTGTAGCATTGAAGAAATAAGGGCCACTGTCGATGACCCCGTTTCGGTCTTCGATACAATTGAATACCGCTGTAAAAAACCCCTTTGGTCCCAGCTGCAGATTGATGTGCCCTTTTGGTTTCCATTTGGCTGTAATCCATCCCTGTAAGGTTTTCTCTGTTGGACAGAACCCAATAAATTTCCCAATGAGTGCATGATCTTTCATGAACTAGATTTGGGTGTTGATTCGTTGACTAGGCAATTCAATCTTTGGTCGTTTTGCTGCTACAGGTTTGCAGGTTGTAGAGGTTACTTTGGGCACCTCATCATCTCCTGTAGTGTTATGCTGCTTGTCCTGGGGTGTAGCTTCTGTTTCCTGTGGTCCATTCTCTATATCATGATTGTTCTGATTTGCCTGCGTCTTCGAGGTGGAGGCCTTGTCAGATCTATTCTTGGCCTGTAGCACAGTGTTCACCATGGGGGGAGGCTCAGAGTCCTCCCCCAACAGGGTTGCCATTGAGGTTGTACTAATGATTGGCGTGTGTAGTCGTCAGAGGTTTCAGAGTTGATGATTCAGGGGCGCCGTGCTCAAAGCAGAGCTCCGTTGCAGAGTCAGAGTAAACCCTAGGTCGCCATGTTGAAAGCTCCACAGCGGACAACGATCCGTTAGTTCCATTATGGATGTAAATATTGCACAATAATAGGATTAATAATATCATTATTAATATGTATGTTAATAAGATTTATTAATAATATTAATATTAAGATTTTTAATAAGGTTTAATTTTTCTGTTGGTAAAATATTTACATTATCTTAAACAAAAACTGAATACATAGAGTACAAGCAAATAAGTATGGAGAGTCACGATTTGAATGAACCATATAAACATGTAGAAGGGATACCATATACCCAAGAGGGGGAAACGAGATGGTCTATCCATGAAGTAGAAGTCTAGTGTCATTGTTATAGTTAAAAGAGGTTGAAAAAACCAAAAAAAGAGATTTAGGTAGAGCGGTTGATAGAGAGCCACTGCCACTATTCTAACATTGGATTGTGAGCAAAATGAGTGACAAAACATACCAACAATAAAACTAGTGACAAAGTGGACCTAGTCAAGTTGATATGGCACCACGCAAGGGAGAGAGAGCATGGACGTTCTGCTATTGTGTGTGTTCTCCA
Organism: Pinus tabuliformis; assembly: GCA_031772625.1. Lineage (NCBI taxonomy): Eukaryota > Viridiplantae > Streptophyta > Pinopsida > Pinales > Pinaceae > Pinus > Pinus tabuliformis. The sequence continues at coordinate 576,895,620 of CM062809.1, forward strand.
TTGGATGGACCAACAACCTCTGGGGCTAGAAGGGCCAGCGTCAGGCGGTTCTTCCATGATGAAGCAACTGAATGGATTGGGGTGAGGGGGAGAAAATTTTTCGCCAGGAGTTGCACGTCCATGGGATGAAGAGAGGTGCTTGCAATTCATGAGCCAGGGAGTTATGCCCAACATCATATATGGTGGATGGTGAAGAGGACCCAGGAGGGACAAAACTTAAAGTAGAGGGACCATGAGAGGATGAGAGCGGAATATCGAGAGGGAAAGAGAGGCCTAGGTCATAGGAGAGATGATGGAGGGAGGAGTAGAGATGGCTAGAGTGGGCATTGATGTCAACCATCCTTCTAGTAGTGCTAGAGTGATCTCGGTCTTATGTGAGGAGATGGTGGATGAGGAGGTTGCGTAGATCCCAGAGGGCATTCACCCCACGACGAACCTCCTTTGCTTCTAGTTCAATCACCTTTCAATGGATGTGGGCAGGGATCTTATTGTTAAATAAATCCAATTCAATTTCCACTACTGGGGTAGCGAGAGGGTGTCCTTGCCCTTGTCCATTACTACCACACCAAGCCCAACCTCATTCTCAAGTCATGGGAGTGAATTTGAAGGCAATGTGGTTTGCAAGAGGCACAGGGGTCATGGGGGTCACGAGAGCCAAACAAGCAGGAATGCAAGACTGAGCATGGAGTGATACAACCAAAGAATAAGGAGGGATACTCCACATCATTAGCATGACATGCAAAATTAATGTATATAGGGTGGAGGCTAGGAGCTCATTGGGTTGAAGCATGTGAGCACACAATGAAGGACATGAGTTAAAGAAGGGTAGGAACATGGGTGATCGTGCCATGGGGAGAAAATTCCAAGTGGTGAGTGAAATCACTCCATGTTTGTGCAAGTGGCTGAGCTATTATGAATACTCGGATCCAAGAAATAAGACTCAATATTTATATTTCCTAAGGTTTAAGGTTTATTTAATATTTAAGCTTATTCAATATTCAATTTTTAATATGAAATTCCTTAAAAATGTAATTACATTTAATTATAGTTAAATTAGTACAATCATATTAGTAAATGTGGTTGATATACACTTATCCAATTATTTCTAGAGGCCTATTAGTGTATAAGAGGTCAATTTGAGTATAGCAACCACTTTAATAATGTGGTTGTGCTCATAGATATGAAGTTTTCAATTCACTAGAGGTAGAAGTTGTGGGTAATAAGGCCCAAGTTGACAGTCAATCCAAGACCAAGTATCTCCGAATAATATTGGTTCATCAGTTGAGGAAAAGTCTTCGTCCAAGGATACTAACAAAAAGAAGAAGAAGAAGTTGAAATGGAGGATGAGAAGGAGATCAAAGCCTCCTCTTCTTCGCCTTCCAAATTTAGTGGTGAGAATATGTTTTGTTTTTGCATCATCTTGTGCAAGCAAATTGTAATAAGGCTACTCATGCTCTTGACTTGCACTAGGTGAAAGCTTTAGAAGGTCTACTATTGGATCTTTGCACCCCCTTATGTTTTGTTTTTGCATCATCTTGTGCAAGAAAATTGTAATAATCTACTCATGCTCTTGATATGCACTAGGTGCAAGCTTTAGAAGGTCTACTATTGGATCTTTGCACCCCCTTGGCTTTAGAAAGTCTAATATTGGATCTTAGCACCTGTTTCATTTTTTGGGCAGAGGATGGTTTTTAGCTCTTTTCTTTTTAGATTCATGGAAGAAATTTTTATTTGTAATAGTAGCTTCAATATACTTGCTACCAGTTGAATAGGTGTAAATTTTTATTAATACAAATTCTTATCACTGTTTAAAAATATATATATTATAATTTTATTTTTATTAATAAAATTACAAACAAATTTTTAGGTGGAAAATCACAACATATTTATCATATTAAAATAAATTAAATAATAATAATTCATATTTGAAAACATATAATTTATGAATATATAAATACTTAATAAATTTAATTAATAAACATATAGTTAAAAATAAATAAAATAAAAAGATACATTTAACTATATAAATCAAAATAATAATTTATATTCATAATTATTATATTTCAAAATTTGATATATAAATTTAATTAACATATATATATATATATATATTTCTCGTATAGATTATTCATATTATATTAAAAAATAAATTATAAAAAATATAAAACATCTGACCATATGTATTATCTGATTTTAATCAAATAAAAAATAAATTAAGAACTAGGATAGATACATCTTAACTCCTAATTTATCAACCATCCAAAAGAATCAAATTTATTTAGATACAATTTTTTTTTTTTAAGTTTGCACCTATATCCACAGTTAAAAGATGAATCTATGGTAGTTATATAATAAATTAATTTGAGGAAATATTTGAAAATGTTCTAAAGGAATATCATAAAAGTCTTACAACATAATATAACTTGATTGTGCTTAATGATGACTTTCGTCTTAATAAATTATACATTCAAATTCAAAAATAATATAGACATCTTTATAATCTATATTCAAATTCAAAAGTGATAAAATATAGACATTTTTATAGACTTTAATAGTCAAACCATTATTAAGAAACCAATCCCTTATCCCATAAACAAAAATTAAAAACTTACAATGGCTTTGAAAATTTTAACTCTCAATATAAACACAATTATTAATCAAAATACTCATTCTTGAAACTAATTTTAAGAATGAGGAACAATTTTTGACTAAAATTGGAGAGAACAAAATGTGGAGCAGAGGACTTGCTCTTCTCAGTATTACAAATCACTTAAATAAGATTACATTGGAAACATCAGTCATAAATGACTGGAGTCAAACTCGACTTAATTGGGCATAATTGAAACTAAATTGGACACTTGGAGGGACAGTTTTGACACCTAACAAGTGGTTGGGATTAGATTCTCCAACACTCCCCCTTAATTACAACCACATAAAAATTTAATTAAGATACCTGCTGGTCTATGTCTCAGCTAGGTTTACAATTTAAAAATTGACCTCAACTTTTCTTCTTCTCTTTTTCCAGATCCTATAGCCTCTAAATTGTTTTAGCATGTCCTTCTTGTTGTAAGATTCAAATTTCATTTTCTTTAGTTGTTGGTGCAGGTCTTCCATAGTTCCAGGTTGTCTAAGCAAGTCCTGGACTTCTTCAAAAAACAAGTTGTATGTGGGCTGCTGCCACATATTATCTTCTGTAGTGCACTTTTCATCTTCAATCTGCTGCAACATTAGACCATAATATAATTTCATCTCTTCAGGACTCCAATACCTGAAAATTTCATTAATTTGTTCATCATGCATGTTGTCTTCAAGGTTCATTTCTGCACCTTCTATGTAGACTTCATCAAGGCATGGTGTTGCAAGCCATGCTTCAAGGAAATTTAACTCTTCTTCATAATCATTCTGTGTACCTGCACATTTCAAATCAATGGTAAGTTTAAAAACATCTACAGAACCACATTGGCTTTGTTCTTTCTACTCTGCAATGAGAGCTTTTTCCTGTTGCGCTTCTTTCTCATTTGTTGCTTCTGCATCTATCTCTGTTTTCTCTTTCTGGGTTTCCTTCTTTGCCTCTTCCTTTGTTTCTATCTCTCTCTCTTCGACTTATTTATTAACCTGTGCTGATGCAAACAGGTCATCTTCCACTACCTCACCAAATAACATCATGTCAATGTGATGTTTTTGTTGCATCACTTGCAACCATTCATCATTAGCCAAGGATTCTTCATCAAATTTTAAATCAGGAATATTAATTGTTGGATTCATCATAGCATTGACTGCTCCAATGGCAGTTTCATTGTCCTCACCAAGCTCTGTTGTTGGATTCACCAAACTTTCATCAGCAAGCTCTATTGCTGGAATTACCAAATCATCATCAGCAAGTTTTGTTGCTGGATTCACCAAAATTTCGCCCACCTTTGGTTGTGCACAATGGGGTTCTTGAGCATCTATGTGCTCCTTCTCTTTTTTTTGTTGCGACATCTTCACAGACCTCATCAATGTGTGACTGAGCATAGTGGGTTTCAACAATCCATTCATCTGGATGTAGATTTGTTGCTATAGATCCACCTTCATCTCAGATCAAGATACTTTGGGATCCCACAGTCCATTATCTTAGATCAGGATAGTAGTTTCCTAAGTACATTTTGGTCAAGTCTTTGGTCGATGTTGGATACCAAGCTCACTAAGTCCACGACTTTCCACCCCAAAACAGATGGCCAAACAGAGGTTGTCAACAAGATGATCGTACACATTCTTCACATGTACAACTTGAAGCATCCATGCACATGGGATGAAAGCCACCCCTATGTCTAACACAACTACAACATAGCTCTCCATAGCTCAACCGGACACAACCCTTTTCAGGTTGGATTGAGATTCTGGCCACTATGTACCATTGATGTGGCCATACCATTTGCATCTACTCCAGCGAATTCAACTCATGTCTAGTTTGAAGCTCACAAGGCTAACAACTTCATTGATCACATTCATAACATCTGCCAACACGTCCACGACATATTGGACAAAGCCAATGCTAAGTACAAGTAGTGCCATGATAAACATCGGGTGCCACACAAGTTCTAGGTGGGTGATAAAGTTTGGCTATATTTGCAGAAGGAGTGCCTCATTGGGCCCCACCTCAAGCTTTGCCCACTCTGAGATTGGCCTTACACTATCACTAAGGCTGTAGGGGACAATGCTTTTGAGCTTAGTATTCCACCATTGTTCAAAGTGGATCGCCTTCGACCATACTTTCCACCATTACTTGACACATCATACATTGTAGAACAACTCACACCAACATAGTTAAACCTAGACTGCATGGAACATGCCACAATTTATTGGATCATGGACACAAAGATCAAGAATACTCGCCAAAAGTAGATCCAACTGTATCGGGTTGTCAAAGCTGGCCAACTCTTGCATCAAGGCAAGTGGCTCACTACAGACTAAGTTCAGCAGAAGTTTCCCCATCTCATGGAGGCACTCAACACAATGGGTCCCATTACTTCCTAAGGGGGGATGACTGATCCAGGTGGATATTGGTGGTCACCTACCTATTCCACTTGGAACTCCACCACTGTTTCTTTCAATTTTTCTTTTTCCTTAATTGTAGCACAATTTACTATTTTTGGCAGTTTTTCAGGTCTTTAACTTCTGTAGCCATTTTGAGGCCCTAAATGATATTTTTTTGGAAAAATAGGAAAACATGAGAATTTGGTTGATGTTTGCAGTCAAAATTTGTAGTCCTCAGATAGATATTTCTAGGGAGGTATTGTGCACGTCGAACAAAGATCGTATGCCAAAGTTACGACCCCGGGAAGTTGATGTACCAATTTACCCAAATGGGGCCCATAGTTTTGGCGTTTCATCTCCTAGGGTTAGGTTTTTGGATTTTTATAGTTTTTCATTGTTTCTCAATAATAAATAGGCCTTCGAGCCTCATTGTAACACAGTTCAGATACATGTAGCCACCACATCTCTTCTCAGAGAGAAGCTACCGTCGCCTGAGCTAGTTTATTTCCATTTATGTATGTAAGCATATTTCAGTTCTTTGATATTAATGAAATGAAGTTTTATTTATGTTGCATCTCTATGCATATGTGTGTTTCTATATTTTGTTGTGTTCCTGCATAAGTCTGCATCATCTTTCTCTTACTCACTTGATTCAACCTAAATTGACAAAAAATTGTGAACTGTTCCTCATGAGCCTTTTTATCATGGAGGCCTCTATTTTCTTCATTTTCCTCTATTTTTCCTTCAATTTTCCTCTCATGCAAATTTGTGACCTTTCATGTCCCTTTTATGCTATTTTCCTTTATTTTCATAAACAAATGTCAATTAATGCATCTTTGCCTTTGTCAATGCTTTTGCCAATTTCCTTAGCCATAATAAACCAAAAGTGACACCCACTACGATGTTTTGCCCAACATTTAGCTTGGAATACATGTCTCATGACCTTCATCTTATTTTTCCTTTATCAACTTTATTACATGAAATTTTAACTTCGGATTGTTACAATGGAAAATCCAAGAAAAGAGCATTAGGATGAAATGAAATGGGTGCTTCAATATCTTGGAGGGACCAATGATTATTATATCACCTTTAATGGTTGTAATACTATGTCTGTGGATATGTTAACTCACATTTTGTATGTGGTTTGGACATGAGGAGATCCACTTCATGATATGTATTTACTCTTGTAGGGGGGTCAATTAGTTGGATGTCCAAGCATTAAGAAACGATTTCTTTATCGACCATAGAGGTAGAATACATTACTTTCTCGAATGCTTACAAAGAGGGGATTTGGTTGAAGGGGCTTCTAGATGAACTTGGGAGAAAATAGAGTAGTGTAACTATATTATGTGATAGTCAAAGTGTGCTACATTTGGCTACAAATATAGTTTACCATAGCAAGACCAAAAATATTGATATAAAGTACCATTTTGTAAGACAAGTTATCAATGGAGGTGGAGTAGATCTTAGAAAGGTCCACACTTGAGAAAATTGTGCAGACATATTTATAAAAACAATGTTGATAGAGAAGCTGCAATGGGAGTCACTTCTCTTGGTTTGTAGAAAAGGTGATAGGACTTTGGCAAGGAATTAGGAAAATTGATTTCAAGGTGAAGAATGTTAAAATATGAGAACAATATGTAAATGTATATTTAATTTTACTCAAGTAGATGTTGTTGCATTTATTCAATTTTTTGAACTAAAATATAGTTATCAAAACTTTTGTAACAAAACCTACTTCATATATGTTTCGAGAGATGAGGAGGTTGTATGGTAAGCCCGAATGTAGTTATTCTCTTGAATAATATATTTCTAATTTCCTTTCCTATGGATGTTTCCTTGACAAGTTGTCAAGGTTTTACCATGTAAATCCTATGTATTACTATGCATAATCTTGTGTGCCATTTTATTTGTGAACCTTTTTTCTTACATACTTTGAACAACAAATCTCTTTAAATTTATGAGTGTATTTATGTATTTATATAGGTTATATATCTATGTATATGCATATAGAGCATATACAATCTTTTTTACTCATACATTTCTATTATATTCTTAGAATATATGCATAATGTATTAAATATACTAAAAGGCAAGCTATAGAGACATCTAGTGTTGAATTCAACAACCTTAGTGAAATTCCAATCTATATTAGCTTCAATGTTTTATTTAATAATTTTTAAACATGGCATGCAAATTTTGTGCCCCTATATATTCACCAATTTGATATTCTTCATCAAGGTCCATGGAAAGAAGAAATTATTTATTTACAATGTTCTTACGTGAAACATCATAAAAAATTACACTCACCTTAAAAAATTTATCATGCATTGGACCTACTAGACTTCTTAAATTACATATGATCATTAGTGATTCCCCTTAATGATTTTTTTTTATAGAGAAACATATTGAAAACATGTGACTAAAAATTAAAATCAGTTTCCTTGAAGAAGTTTTGAACCCTAGACCTTTTTTCATGCCCCCTCTAGATATTGCAACACCAAAATTTGCACCACAAGTCACACTTAGCACACCAAATAGAATTAAGAAAGAAACCAAGCTACTAAATGGGATTAGAAATTATGTCATAGAGAATATCAATAAGTGACTAAGTATCATTGAAAAAGCATGGGAGATATGCTTATACTTAAACAATATTTTTGAAAGGATTTCTTTCTTCATTGATCATTTGTAGGAAGACCTAGAACATGATCAAAATTTTGTTGAGAATGATTTAACAGAATTTATTACTAGAATCATTACCCTTAGTGATTTTCAGAAAAATCAACTAAGGCTTTCTATTGGAAAGTGAGTAAAGAAGATTAAGGGGAGATGGTATGCTAGAATTTGAATGTTATTGGATGTTATTTTTAAATGTATGAAAATTAATGGTTGGAGGACTAATGACTTCTTTAAAGCAATTAAGGTTGCCCAGAATATTCAAAGGCCATGGATAATAAAGTGGTTAAGATAATTTCTTCTTCAATGGGTATTCCAAAGTGATATGTTAAAAAGGTGGAGTTATTTCCCTCTCTTTATATGGGGTTTTCCTCCTCTGCTAAGAAGAATGTGACTACATTTAAGGAAATAAGGTTGATTAGTAAGTTTACCAACCACCAAAGCAGTCACTATGAATATCAACTCGCATCAGGACATTTCCAATAAAGTATGATGATTTTGATACAGGGAATTCTTCTAACTAGAATAAAGGAAATGAAGGAGATGTAACTTCAAGTTCAGGTAACATTTCTCATGATTGTGAATTTAATTTTTCTGTTTTTAGTGAACTACTTCATTTGAAGAAGTTGCTAGATATAATGAATGGTAAGATGAAATGCACAAAGAGTATGATGCTCTCATAAAGAACGACACTTGGAGGTTGGTCGATCCTCTTGTTGGCATCAAACCCATTAGTTGTAAGCGAGTTTATAAAATCAAGTATAAGGAAGATGGTTTGCTTGAAAAATACAAAGCAAGACTTGTAGCAAAGGGGTATGCACAAAAAGAAGGTGTTGATTATACATAAACATTTGCTCCTACAACTAAATGGGGCACTATTAGAACTTTGTTTTCTTTTGCGTCTCAAAAGGGATGGAAAATTCATCATATGGATATAAAACCATCCTTTTTAAATGGAGATTTGAAGGAATATGTGTATATGTTTCAGCTAGAGGGCTTTTTCGTCAAAGGAAAAGGATAGAAGGTATGTAAATTGGTGAAAGATTTGTATGGTTTGAAGCAAGTATCCCTTGCATGGTATGAAAAATCAACTGAACATCTTCTCAAATTAAATTTTAAGCTTTTTGACCTAGATGATGCAACTCTTTTTGTCAAGAAAGTCGAAAGATCAATTGTATATCTAGTCGTCTATGTTGATTATTTGATGATCATAGGGAACAATGATGATTATATAACATATGTTAAAAGTGATCTACACAAGATTTTTGATAAGAAAAATTTGGGTTCGATTCTTTACTACTTGGGAATTAAAGTTGATAAAAAACCCAAGCATATTTTTATTTCTCAGAAAAAGTATATTGGACATTTGTTGAATAAGTTTGGAATGCAGGATTTTAATCTTATTTCTACTCCAATGGAGTATAACCTAAATCTCACTTCAAATGAAGGAAGTGCATTTGAAGATCCAACAAAGTATAGGCAACTTGTTGGAAGTTTAAATTTTCTGACTACTACTCATCCTGACATAACTTTTGTTGTAGGAATATTTTCCAGGTTTATGCATCAGCCCTATGAAGGTCATTGGATCACAGAAAAATGAGTGCTCAAATATTTGAAAGGAACTCAGTCATATGGCATCAAATATTCCAAAGTTTCAGACTTTCATCTCATTGGTTATTCAAATTTTGGTTTTTATGGGGATAAGGAGCATGAGGTCTCTACTTCTGGTTATTTGATGAATCTTGGATCATTATCCATCACTTGGATATCACAAAATAAATATGTTCCTATTGATTCTACCTCCGAAGCCGAATCTATTGCAGCAGCTTAAGCTACAAAAGAAATAATTTGGCTTTGCAAAATACTTGAAGATTTGCAAGAGAAACAAAATTCTTCAACTCCTCCATTCATTGACAACTCTGATGCAATTCAATTGGCCAAGAATCCTAAGTTTCACGGTCGAAGCAAACATATCAATACCAAATATCACTTGATTCAACATTATGTAGAGGCCAAAGTCATTCATGTGACACATTGTCCTACTTCAAAACATATCGTAGATATCTTTACCAAAGCACTAGGAGGTGAAAAGTTTGAAAAAATCAAAATGTAACTTGGCATGTCACATATTAAGAGGGAATGTTAACGAATTTTTCAAGATTATTTTGTATCATATTAGTTAATAAATAGTTTTACTTTTACGTTAATAAATTACCAAAACAAATGTATCTCCTCCCTACTTTATACAAGTGTAAAATCATTATTGAGAAATCAATCCCTTATCCCATAAAAATACTTGACAATGACTTTGGCAATTTTATCTCTCAATATAAACACAATTTTTCCATTATGAGTTTATTCTCTCTACATAACTGTGAAATCATTATTGAGAAATCAATCCCTTATCCCATAAAAATACTTGACAATGACTTTGGCAATTTTATCTCTCAATATAAACACAATTCTTAATGAAAATATTCATTTTTGAAATTAGTTTTAAGATTGAGGAACAATTTCATTAGGAATTGCGCTGAACAATTACATATATCTCTATATATATATAGATATAGATATATATATATATATTTGTTTTTTCTAATAACTGAAAACAAACAAGTAAATGTGTGATAAACTAAATCGAACTTCAACTGCACAATCACATTTCCCACGCTTTCATTCATTTAACAAAAGCATGTAATAGGGGAAAAGCTTTTTCAATAATTTAATTGTAAAGGACTTATCCGCAGTCACGAAAACTTTCTACACATGGCCACCCACCCTAACATATCAAATCGTCAAAGAGAAAGGATAAACCATTTGTAAATTGTCAATAATAGATCGAGAAAGCCTCAAAGAGAAAGGACTGATGCAAAATAAAGAAATGCATAGGATAATATTCAGTGATTTCAAAAAGTGTTGGGTATTTTTCTTTAAATGGGGAAAATACCAAAAACCAAATATTCAAACACAGAGGCAATGCTCTGTTTTACCTCCATAGGATTTTTATGCTCAGACAATTTTTAAAAAATTTCATGAAGAAACAGAGTATTTCACCACCATTATAAAAACATTCTATTCATTAAAATCAATACAAACTTCATCCTCTTTTACTGAGAGGGATTTACCACTGTAAAATTGTTTTCATATTCACTGCTGTGAAAAAAAACTTACTGCTGTAACAAAAATTTACATAAGTTTACTGCTGTAAACAAAATTCACACAGGCTTACAAAATTTCACGCTCCACCATTTCCTTTATGCAAAACCACACATGGTTTTTGCTATTCCTCTGTTTTACAATTCCTTACAAAATATTACCAAATACATTTTATGCACTGCTGTGCATTCACCCTCTGGTTTTTCACACTTTTCACACTGCTGTGTGTTCAATACATACCACACATGGTTTTTGGCTTCACCACTCTAATCTAATTTTACTCTACTGTGAACACACACTAAAACTTCCCGTGTCCCATACAAGAAAAACAAGTCAACACAGTAATTAATTACATCACCTATCCCATACAAAATTTATGTAATAAGTACATTCGCCCATACCTTCTCATAAAAAAAACTTACCAACTCTATGTAAAACTTTAATATTCTACCTACCACTATGACATTTCATCAAGACGTATGGTCAATCAAAACTTAGATTTACTCCACGCAACATTTAATATTTGCCGTCGGGTGAATTTCAAACATTATGCGATTTGGTTTTGGGAAGCCATCGGGTCCACTCCATCGCATCGCAACTTTACTCATGTCAAAGACTTCAACTCTATGACATTGCCGATAGCGATGTGCCGATGCGATATCGGCGTTCGCTTATCGCAAAACACAAAGGCTCCTTTATAATGCCTTCACTTCATTTTGCCGACATGCCGACTTGCCGATATGCGATATCGGCCATTTCACTTCGACTTTGCCGATACGTCCGGATTATTGTCCTTAGGCTGCCGCATGCCTCAGCTGTCGCACAGTTGAAATTATACTTTCAACACTCCCCTTTAATTTCAACTGTCGGGCATTCAATCATACCCAAACACTTTCTCAAAAATTCAAAGCTCTTCTGATCCAATGGCTTTGTCAAAATGTCTGCTACCTGTTCCTGAGTACTGCAATGTTGTAGCACAATTTCTCCATTGTTCACCAATTCTCTGATGTAGTGAAACCTTGTATCAATGTGCTTCGTTCTCTTGTGAAACACTGAATTCTTTGACAATGCAATAGCTGAGCTATTGTCACAAAAGATGACTGTCGCTTTTGCCTGCTCTTGGCCTAAGCTTCTCAACATTCTTCTCATCCATACTGCCTGACAAGCTGCTGCTGTAGCTGCCACATATTCAGCCTCTGCTGTAGACAATGCTACAATGGACTGTTTCTTAGAAGCCCATGAAATGGCTCCTGAACCCATATGAAAAACATAACCGGAAGTGCTCTTCCGATCATCTACACTTCCAGCCCAATCGCTATCAGTGTAACCAACCAAATCTGAATGTTCTGAGGCATGATATAAAATTCCAAACATTTTGGTACCTTTCACATACCTCAAAATTCTCTTTGCTGCCTGCCAATGTGCCTCCTTTGGCCTCTCCATGAACCTGGAAATTAAACTAACAGCATACATTAAATCAGGCCTAGTAGCTGTTAAGTACATGAGGCTGCCTACAATACTCTTGTACAAACTAGGATCAAAATCCTTGCTGCTGTCCTCTCTGCTGAGCTTTAATCCCATCACTGTGGGAGTGATGGCTGCCTTGCATTCTTCCATCTTAAATCTGCTCAAAACTTGATTTACATATCTTGCTTGAGATATAAAAATTCCTTTTTCATTTTGATCTACTTCTATGCCTAAGAAGTATCTCAACAAACCCATGTCAGTCATTTCAAATTCATCCTTCATGACTGATTTAAAATTCTCAATAAGATAAATATCATTTCCAGTGAAAATAACATCATCTACATATAAGACAACAATTAAAATTTTACCATCATTTTCCTTGATGTAGACTGTGGGTTCTCCTTCACATTTGTCGAATTCATTATCCAATAGATATGAATCTATCCTGCTGTACCATGCTCTTGGCGCTTGCTTCAGCCCATAAAGAGCTTTCTTCAATTTGCACACTTTGTGCTCTTCACCTTTCTTCTCATACCCGAGAGGCTGTTCCACATAGACCTCTTCCATTAACACTCCATTTAGGAATGCTGATTTCACATCCATTTGGTAGACTTTCCATTTGTTTTGAGCTGCTATGGACAGCACTGCTCTCACGGTTTCCATTCTTGCAACCGGTGCGAAAGTCTCCTCATAATCTCTCCCATACTGCTGCTTGTAGCCTTTGACAACCAGCCTTGCTTTATGCCTTTCTATCTTGCCTTCAGCATTGCTCTTGGTCTTATAAACCCATTTCACACCAATGACTTCTTTGCCTTTTGGTAACTCAACCAAATCCCATGTTTTGTTTCTCTCTATGGCATTGATCTCCTCATCCATAGCTTCTATCCATTTCCTATCTTTGATTGCATCTTCGAAATGAATAGGATCATCAACATGACAATACAAGGCAAATAAGGAATTCATTCCTTCTTCATAAATTTCACTTAGATTTCTAAATTTCTTACCTCTTTCATTTGGTGTGCAAGTGCTTGAAGATGCACTTGAATTTCCCCCTTGTGGTGTGCTTGGAGAAACACTCTCATTGATCCTCAATGGTGTTCCTTGCTGTCCTTGTGTTGTCGCTGCTGTTTGGGGATGTACTTCAGCCACTTCCTCTTCATCTTCATCATGAGACAAACAGTTCTTGACATTAACTGTTTTCTCTATGCTTCCATCCCAAGCTTCCTCCTCAATGAATTGAACATCCCTGCTTACAAAGAACTTCTTGGTAGATGGGATGTACAGCCTGTAGGCTTTGGATTCATCACTGTATCCAATGAAGATGCATTTCTCCCCTTTGCTGTCCAACTTCCTTCTTAGTTGATCTGGTATGTGTGCATAGGCCACACATCCAAAAACTCTCATGTGGGTGACTCCTTGCTTTTTCCCACTCCATGCCTCTTCTGGCACCTTGTTCATGACTGCTTTTGTAGGACACCTGTTCAATATATAAACTGCACAATGTACAGCTTCAGCCCAATACTCATTTGGCAAATGCTTTGCCTTCAACATACTCCTCGCCATATCCATGATGGTCCTGTTCTTCCTTTCAGCAACTCCATTTTGCTGCGGAGTGTACCGAGTTGTAAACTGTTTATGAATTCCATTTTCTCTACAGAATCTTAGGAATTCCTTGGAGATATACTCACCTCCTCTATCAGTTCTCAATACTTTTATGTGCAGCCCGCTTTGGTTCTCCACAAGTGCTTTGAAGTTTTGAAATTTCTCAAACACTTCACTTTTGTTTTTAAGGAAGTATATCCAAGTTTTTCTTGTACAATCATCAATGAATGTTAGGAAATATAGGCTGCCAGCTAATGATGGAGCTTGCATTGGTCCACACAAATCTGAGTGGATAATCTCTAAGGGTGTCTTTGCCCTTATGCTCTTCCCTGATGGAAAACTTTCTCTATGTTGTTTTCCCAAAATGCAGCCTTCACAAAGGCTGTCCGGTTTCTCTATCAATGGTAATCCTCTTACCATTCCTTTTCTGCTCAATAAGTTTAGACCTCCAAAATTGAGATGCCCAAATCTCAAGTGCCATAACCAATTCTCATCCTTTGGCACGCTCTGGAAGGCCTCTTGGGTGACTGCTGCCATTTCCCTTTTATTCTTCATGTCAGTCCTGATCCGGAGAGGGAACATCCTGTTCCTTGTCATCTTCACTTCAGCAATGCATCTTTTGCTGGGTGGTATATCCATGATGGTGCACACACCATTTTTAAAGAAAACATTGTACCCCTTATGGACAAGCTGTCCAATACTCAAGAGATTACATCTCATTCCGGGAACATAGTATACATCTGCTATGGTTTTCCTTTCTCCTTGTTTTGTAAATATTTTTACCTCCCCTTTTCCCATAACAGACACTTTACTATCAGTTCCTAGTGTGACTTCTGATTTCAAGTTTTGATTTAAGGCTGAGAAGAGGGCTATATTCCCTGTCATATGGTTGCTGCAACCTGAGTCTAAAAACCATATGTCCTCACTATGTGTTTCAGCCATGTTACAAGCTAACAGGACATTTTCTTGACTGCTGTTTTCTCTTGTAACATTTGCATTTTGTCTGCTGTTCATATCATGCTGTTTCTTTCTACAATCACTAGCATAATGTCCATACTTTTTGCAATAATAGCATTGAACATTAGATTTATCATACCTTTGTCCTTGAGCATGATGTTGTCCTCCTTGTTGGCTGCTGCCTTGGCCTTGGTTCTGATTTGGATTGCTGCCTCTTCCTTGTGCATTTGATGGGCTGTTCCTTCCACCTCTGTTCTGGCTTCTGCCTCTTCCTCTCTTGTTTCCTCTGCCTTGACCTCTGCCTCTTCCAAAGGACATCTGGGTCTTGAAGGCTTGCTCAAGAGATGAGTTTTCATTCCTACTCAACCTCTGTTCATGTGTTATCAGTGATGCGTGTAGCTCATCAACTGAATAGTTTGAGAGATCCTTTGTCTCTTCAATGGTGGTGACTATGGCATCAAACCTTGAGGGTAAGACCCTCAATATTTTCTCCACTATTCTTCTGTCTTCAATGGTTTCTCCATGAGTTCTCATTTGTGTGATTACACCAATCACATGAGTGAAGAATGAGTCAATGTTATCTGACTCCTTCATGTTCAGATTCTCAAAATCCTTCCTCAGCAATTGAAGTTTTGCTGTCTTCACTCTCTCCATGCCTTGATAGGCTGTCTTGAGGGTTTGCCATGCTTCATTGGCTGTCTTAGCTGCTGCTAACCTTGGAAACATACTCTGGTCTACTGCTAGATACAACAACACACGGGCTTTTGAGTCCTTCTTCCTATTGTTCTTCAGCAGATCCTTCTCTCCCTGAGTTAATGCATTGAACTCAGTTTCATCTGCTGGTTCTTCGAAGCCATCTTCAACTATTTCCCATAAGTCTTGGGAGGCAAGCAGGGCTGTCATAGTTATTGACCAGTAGTCATAGTTCTTCCCATTAAACTGTGGGAGCTGGGTGTTAAACAAACCCATACCAGTGCTTGTGCTGGCCATTCCTTGACTGTGTATTTAAAACAGATCACTGCTTCTTCAGCAACACAAAAAAAACTTTTGAAATACCTGAATCCTTTGATGTCTGAGTCTTCTGTCTGCCTGAGAAGTTTTGCTGCAGCAACAACCTTCTCCTTTCAGCTTCTTGAACACCTTCAAGAGCCTAAGCCTTGCTCTGATACCACTGTTGGGTATTTTTCTTTAAATGGGGAAAATACCAAAAACCAAATATTCAAACACAGAGGCAATGCTCTGTTTTACCTCCACAGGATTTTTATGCTCAGACAATTTTTAAAAAATTTCATGAAGAAACAGAGTATTTCACCACCATTATAAAAACATTCTATTCATTAAAATCAATACAAACTTCATCCTCTTTTACTGAGAGGGATTTACCACTGTAAAATTGTTTTCATATTCACTGCTGTGAAAAACAACTTACTGCTGTAACAAAAATTTACATAAGTTTACTGCTGTAAACAAAATTCACACATGCTTACAAAATTTCACGCTCCACCATTTCCTTTATGCAAAACCACACATGGTTTTTGCTATTTCTCTGTTTTACAATTCCTTATAAAACATTACCAAATACATTCATGCACTGCTGTGCATTCACCCTCTGGTTTTTCACACTTTTCACACTGCTGTGTGTTCAATACATACCACACATGGTTTTTTGGCTTCACCACTCTAATCTGATTTTACTCTACTGTGAACACACACTAAAACTTCCCGTGTCCCATACAAGAAAAAACAAGTCAACACAGTAATTAATTACATCACCTATCCCATACAGAATTTATGTAATAAGTACATTCGCCCATACCTTCTCATAAAAAAAACTTACCAACTCTATGTAAAACTTTAATATTCTACCTACCACTATGACATTTCATCAAGACGTATGGTCAATCAAAACTTAGATTTACTCCACGCAACATTTAATATTTGCCGTCGGTTGAATTTCAAACATTATGCGATTTGGTTTTGGGAAGCCATCGGGTCCACTCCATCGCATCGCAACTTTACTCATGTCAAAGACTTCAACTCTATGACATTGCCGATAGCGATGTGCCGATGCGATATCGGCGTTCGCTTATCGCAAAACACAAAGGCTCCTTTATAATGCCTTCACTTCATTTTGCCGACATGCCGACTTGCCGATATGCGATATCGGCCATTTCACTTCGACTTTGCCGATACGTCCGGATTATTGTCCTTAGGCTGCCGCATGCCTCAGCTGTCGCACAGTTGAAATTATACTTTCAACAAAAAGATGATTGCACATGACCCGACAATACTTGAATGAAACTGGTAATGGAACATGGAGTAGTTGCATCTAATATGCTGCTCTTAGGTATACGAATAGATTATAAATCGAGAGACAATAAAACTACCGGAGCTTTTTGAGGAATCACCGCTAAAATAATGATATGCTGAGCTGTTTTGCTCCGAGTGTGCAGTGTTACAACCGCGACACGTTTGGAAGGAAAACAGATTGTTCGTGTGTATATATAAGACGACGATAGTGATGGGAGAAACAATACCAAGCTCATAACCATTGCCCCGTTATACAGACACTACACACACTGGTTCAATATCTCTACTCACTTCTCATTATCTGCTTCGCGGTGTTGTTTTATTTGAAAATACAATGGAGTATATAAGGAGCAACAATCCTATAAGCATTAGGAATGTAACTGCATTAACCCAGCTGCTTATTCTATTGGTAATGGCAGGCAGTGCTGCCTGTAGCATCAATGCAGTTAGTAATGTTGGTTTAAGGCCAGATTTCTATGCCCATTCCTGCCCGGATGCTTTTTCCATTGTCAAGTCCGTGATAGGGAAGGCTGTTGAAAGAGAGTCTCGGATGGCAGCTTATTTACTCCGTCTCCATTTCCATGACTGCTTCGTTCAGGTATTATATCTATACTTCGTCTCCATTTCCATGACAGTTTTCAGGTATTATTTGTATATATATTTACTCCGTCTCCATTTCCATGACTGCTTCGTTCAGGTATTATATCTATACTTCGTCTCCATTTCCATGACAGTTTTCAGGTATTATTTGTATATATATTATAAGTAAAATATATTTATGTCGATTGTAAATTCCAAGAAAATAACCTAATGTTAATCGCAATTCAGGGCTGTGACGGGTCCGTGCTGCTGGATGATACCCCTAGCTTCAAAGGAGAGAAGACAGCAGTCCCCAATAACAATTCAATCGGAGGATTTGATGTGGTCGATGAAATCAAAAGCCAACTAGAGAGTGCATGCCCTGGGGTTGTGTCTTGCGCTGACATCCTTGCCATTGCAGCCAGAGATTCACTCGTCTTGGTAATTATTATATTGATGTTATATACGGATATTTTTATGTCGATTGCAGATTTGGGAAATATCTTAGTTTTATCCATGAATCTGTACAGTTATATAATTGATTATATTGTTGGCATTGGCAGAGCGGAGGGCTGAAGTGGGATGTCATCGTGGGAAGAAGGGACTCAAGAAGCGCGAATTTCAGCGGGGCAAACCATGATATCCCCGCGCCCAACTCCACTCTCAAAACTCTCCTCACAAAGTTCAAACGCCATGGCCTCAACGTCGTAGACTTGGTCGCACTTTCAGGTAATATTATTGCTATTATCAATTCATAAAGTTAATTGTTTCCCATTGTTGATTTTAAAATATTGCAATGCAGGAGGCCACACCATCGGTCAGTCTCGGTGTGTAAGCTTCAGACAGAGGCTCTACATGACTACACATACTAATTTGGAGAAGGCTTATTCCACTGAATTGAAATCTAGATGCCCCAAATCCGGGGGAGACAACATATTGTCTCCATTAGACGTTGTTAGCCCCACTAAATTTGACCACCACTATTTTACCGACTTGAAGAGCTCTCGGGGACTTTTGATCTCTGACCAGGAGCTCTATGGCAACCAAAACGGTGATGCTCATCAAATATCCTCCACCACCACGGCCTTAGTTTCTACATTTGCGGAGGACGAGGAGAAATTTTTCCAACAGTTCGCGGAGTCGATGGTGAGAATGGGAAACATTAACCCTCTCATCGGAAGGAGGGGAGAAATTCGAAAGAATTGCCGTCGAATGAACTGATGACATACAACGCAGAATGAGGTTGTGAGGGTGGAACAAGTGTGATTTTGTTTATTTCAATGGTTCGGTTGGCTTGTTTGCCTACATGTTTTTCCTTTCGTGTGCAATAATTAACACCAATGGATGGGATGTACAGAAAGAGCTAACCAACCATATATTGGGTATTTAATGCCTTCAGAACAGCACGAGACTTAACGCGATAACACGGGACCGGCAAATTCGGCATTAAATAATATTTGTCCACTCCTGTGTTATCGGGCTAAGTGGCGTGCTGCTAAGACATTATATGACTAGTTAGTTCCAACCTGGGATGTACTGTGTTTCCTTCAATAAAGTGTCCAAAATATATTTCAATATTCTCGTGTATTTTCTTGTTCTCGGTGAAGTGTCAAACTTTGCGTAATATTATTAAACAAATGCTGTAGTATCAAACTTTAATTAATATCATTAAACAAAATTTGAACCTTCAGGAGTCACACATATATTTTAGAAATAGAGACTCCAGATCTGTCATCTTGAAATTACACATATACGCGCGTTTGTTTTAGAAATAGAGATTCTGAAATCTTTTAAATATCAGGACCGTAAGTTATAAATTTAAAGTTGAAATAGAATAATAAATTTAAAGGTGAAATAGAATTAATAAATTTAGAATTGCAAAACATCAAGGAAATTTAATATATCTATTTATATTTATATATATATATATTAATTAGTTTAAATTAGTTTATTTATTTTTGGATTTTTTTAAAATTTAATTTGGTATTTTTCTAATCTAATTTGCTCACTATCAATCGATTTATTGAAATTATAAATTGAAGATGTGAATTCCTCATAATTCAAATGCTTCAGGATTTTCCAAAATGTTAAATTCATATATGAAGTCAAAAACTTATTTTATCTATATATATATATATATATATAGCTGCTAAAAGCTCCAAAACTCTTAGAGTGGTTAAACAATGCCTTATGAAATTATTATAATGAAAAATATAAAACTTATACTTATTTTTATTAGTTATTTGCTTAAATAAATACAAAATTTAAAAACAAATTATATTGCATTATTAATTAAAATGCCAATAGTAAGGGGTTGTTAGTAGAGTTAATGTTGAAGAGATATGAAGTTGGGTGCTCTGTCTGCCACCTCCCTAAGGAATTATGCCTTAATCACATGGAGGGGCGCAACACGAGTCTGTGCAATGGGGCATGCATGCGTATAGTTGACTTAGAGCGTTGGGTTCTTTATTTGTGTGTTATGTTGGACGTTTTTCCGTCTCTAGGCATATGTTGGAGAGGAGGTAAGGGTAAGACCTCAAACTCCCTTTCCTAGTTGCTAGTTTGTTAAGTGGAAAGTGTGACATTGGCTTCCTCGAGATTTAATTGTGTCAAAGTTGTTCTTATTTCAGGGTTTGTGTTGTGCTCGTGAGGTTTCTATATATTTGCACTTGTGTTATTTCTCATGCCTTTGCCTTGAGTTGTTTAGATGGTTGGTTTTTCCTGTTCTTGAGGCAGTTTGTGCTATTGGGGCTACTCTCTCTGTCCGTTATTGTGTGTTTCTTGGTTTTCTTTAGAGGCCGACGAACCATTTTGTTTCTCTGGTGTATTGGTTTTCAAATATTATTTTCTTGGATTTATCTTAGTCAGAAAATTATAGTTGTGAGATTTGGTGTATTTTCTACTATGGAGTCCTATGGAAATATTTCGGGTCACATGTTAATCAGTTTTTCTTGGTTTTCTTTAGAGTTCGACGAACCATTTTGTTTCTCTCGTATATTAGTTTTCAAATGTTATTTTTTTGGATTGCTCTAAGTCAGAAAATTATAGTTGTTGTGAGATTTGGTCTATTTTCTACTATGGAGTCCTACAGAAATGTTTTGGGTCACGTGTTAATTAGCTGCTTAGATTTTCCTGAAAATGGTATTTTGAGTCATGTGTCAGTAGAGTTGCACGTTTCATGGTACTGGGTTATGAGGTGTCAGTTGAAGGAGGTGAGTCTCCATTTGTCACTCCCGTAATTTTGGTAGGCTCTAAATTACTTGTAGGGATATTAGGAGACGATTTGGTGATATTAGGTCTAGGGTGTCAAGTTGGTGTGTTTCGTGCCCCTCTCTTGTTCTTTTGTAGGCCGTGGCCATTTAGTGTGTCCCTTTTCCACATCAGTGATGCCTCCTAGACAACGAATGTGCTATAGACGAGGAAGAGGTAGCAATATTTATCTGGGACAGAGAAGGGTCAGACCTTTTGCATATGATTCTATAGCTACATATTTAGATGTTATTCCTCTATAATTGAGTAAGGAAATAAATGAGTTGGAATCTCTAGATGGGGTGGAATGACAAGTTCATTCTAACTCAGAGCTGCTTAACAATGTTTTAAAGAGGATTCCTAGCCTGGCCTCTATAGGCACATGAAGAAATAATTTATGACCTCGTGAGCTTTGCATCGACAAATGCTTACCTTGTTGAGACTAGTCCTTAAAGATAAGCAAGTGGAGAACTATAATACCTTCTCCTCCCCAGAGGATGTTAAAAGAATGATTTGAAATCAATAGTTCCGTTTAGAAAACCTAGATTCCCATTTGGCTTGCATAGAGGGTTACATTGCAAGTGACTCTAAGAATGGAAATTTTTCGAATCCCCCAGGTTCAAGCGCTGTAGTGACAAGCATTATTAGTGTTGCAGAGAGTTGGGAGTTTTGGTGGGCACTCTTGTTTTTTGTTGTTCATGTTAGTTAGCCTTAAATGTGTTGTTGCTCTTCATGTTGGTTTGGTTTACAAGTGTAGTGCCCTAATGATCATTGTATTGTTGAGCTTTTTGTGGATCTTCCTTCTTCATGTATTGGTTTAATTTTATGAAATGACCTGCTGATAAATTATTTTGGCATCCCATGTTAAATATTTGTGGTGATATGGTGAAATCATGTAGTGTTTATGGTATGTTGGGGTAATTTTGTTGCTAGTGTGATGTTTGAATCTCTTAGTACTAGCAATGGCTGTGTTGTTACTTTTATTCTGCTATGTCTTCGCTGAGAAAGTGTTGGAATGGAGTTATGTATCTTGCGTTGTCTTGGGTACATGGTCACATTTAACCTGTCTCTTTTGGTTTCTTTATTTGGATTATTGTTGACTCTCCAGATTGTTTATGGTGACTACTAAGTGAACCTCGTGAGGGAGCTTTCTGAATTGCTTTTGTAAAACATGATTTTTGATTAATATAAATGCTTCCGTTCACACACAAAAAAAGAGAGTTAATTTTCAATCAAAATATCTAGCATATTAAAAACATTATTATTAATTGTAAAAATTTAAATTTCAAATTCATATCGTCATATTTAAAACCAACACAATCACAATAGTAAATGTGGTTGATGGAAAATGTGGCTAATGAAAATGACTTTGAATAATGTATATCAACTACATTAATTAACATGATTGTGTTAGCTTAACTATAATTAAATATAATTACATTGATAAGAAAGGCCATATTAAAAATTAAATAGAGAAAAAACTTAGATATTAAATAAACCTTAAATTTTATTAAATATAAATATTAAACTTTATTAAATAATCCTAATATTAACATTTTTTTTATTTTTTATTTTGCTAAGTTGTGTGAGTGTGGAGATGAATGTATAGTTATCTTTTCGCTTCAAAAATTGCCACCTATAGTTGTCAAAATCCAACCCATGACCTCTCCATTACAGAGTGCCTTAATAATACATCCATTACCATATATTCTACTCCCCAATTCACATAATAATAGTAATAACAATAACAATAATCTTATTTTTATTAATCTTATTTGCTATTATTATTAATCTTATTTGCTATTAGATATTAAATAAACTTTAAATATTATTAAATAATTTTTTTAAATGTAATACTTTATTAATAAAATCTTATTGATAGCTACAGATAAACCTTAATAGTAACATGGCTAATAAACTTTATTATTAAACATTTTAAATTTTGTTAACATTAAACAATTTTAAACCAATTCATAATGAACTTATTAATAAATCTTAATATTAATGTTATTAATAAACTTTTTAAAACATTATTAATATAAATATCAATATTATTAAACAAATTTAAATCTTATAAATACAAGTTTATTAAATTTTAGTAATATTAATAAATGTGTTTTAAACTGTATTTAATATCATTAAATATTTTTAAATTTCAATTATGGTGGAGTAAAGTTGATTATGGTAGATTAAAAGTTATGGGTCAACAAGGTTGAATATGGTAAACATAGATTGAGGATGAATATGGGGCTGCAAGGTTGACTATGGTAAATATAGATTAGTCATGGTTGACTATTTAAATATTGATAATAAAGGTTGAGTACAAAGGTTAACTATGTTTGATTATGTCATTAAGTTCACTTTGGGTATGTCAATAACTCAAGGGTAATGTCTATAATTAACTTTGAACATATTGAACTTGATGTCTATAATTAGTCTTGATTAAACATAGATGTTTAGATTAACTATAATTGACTAAATAAAAGATGATGGAGATGTGTTAATGTTTAAATTAATATAATAATATATAACTTAATATATTAATATAATATTAATATATAAATAAATATATCATTAATATATTAATTTATAAATTATTATATTAATATACGAGTTTAAATGTATTAAAATTTAAATAATATTATTAAAATTTAAAATTGATATAAATATTTACTTTAATATTACTATTAAATCTTAATATCACTATAATTTAATAATATTATGAAATTATAATATTAATTATTAAACATTCAAGATAGGAACATTTTTCTCCTCGAGAGATAGAGGACGACGATGGCGACGAGGGCACCTGACGAGGGTTTCAGAGTAATTGCCTCATAATTTCTTTCTTACTGCAACCCTACCCTCGATGGTACTTCATGTGCTAGAGACCGTACCCCCTACCCGTTACCCTACCTACTCTCCTGCATAGACCCGTTTCAACAGTGCTACAACCTTTCCGCCGCAGTTGTCTTCCCCCTCCACCAACAAGGGTTTGCCTTTCATTTTCTTGTTTTGCCACTTCTGCCCCCAGTCACCAGCGACGGGCTCCCTTAGGACTCTGTAGGCAGTTGGCGCGAGAATATAGTGATGATTATGGATGAGCTCCTGGAATATTCGTAGGACCCTTTGGAGGGAATCCCCATTTGGTTCCATCCTAGAAAACTGCCGTAGGTGGTTACCATTTTGATAGTGTGCTCTTAGATGTCGTAGCCTCTTTTCCCTCGACATCGAGTCCTTCGAACTCGGTGGCCACATTCCCAGAAGCCACCTTCTTGCTGACGGCCCTCACTTATCATTTGTTGTCGCCATCTACCCTAACTTTGGTGGACCACTCTCTGGATCTTGGCTTGGAAAACCTCTTGGCGGGCGTCACACCCTTTCCACCCTCCACTGGCTCCCGTGTCCCTTCTGTTGCTCATTCCAGTGAGCCTGTGCCTTCCGCTTCGGAACGACAACCTGTGTTGCCCTCCACGGCCCCCCCATCTGGTAATTTCACAGGGATCCCACCCATTTCTGGAGTTTTCACCACGAAGCCTCCTCAGGACCCTCCTAATCTTGGGGCTCACCCTCCTCTGAGTGAACCTCTATAGCCCACAGATGAAGACAGGCCGCAGACAACTAAAAGACAGCGATGCCTGAAACCCAAAGCTTCTGAGGCTTTTCTGAGGCTGGGGGAGGACATTCATTTGAGTGATACTATGGAGATTGCTGATAGGGTCTTGGTTGGCAGAGTCAGGGGGAGGAACTATAGTGCAGCTAGGCTGAAGCAGTGGACATTAGAGGGATGGTTTTCCCTCCATTTCGCAAGGGTAGAACACACGAATTGGGTCCTCTCTATGGTATGGCACATATAATAGGATCTGGTGCTCCTATGCAGATGGACGCCCCTATTTGACCTAGAATGCGAGAAGCTAAATGTTGGTCCCCTCTGGGTCCGTCTCCCAGGGCTACCTTTACAATTTTGGTCTGAAGATGTTTTTAGGAGACTTGATAATGTCCTGGGCTTATAGCCGGACCATGAAAAATCCTACCTTACGACACGTATGATGGCCTACGCAAGGGTGTTAGTGCATTTGGATACCAGTGATGGCTTGCAGGAATACATCAAATTCATTGGAGAATTTTTTCTTGGAGATAGACATTGGATTATGAAGGAGTACCTTTCAGGTGCAGACGTTGTCACAAGGTCGGGCATCTATTTAAGGATTGCCCACTCAATAATAAGGCAATATTAGGGAAAGAGGCAAGGGAAATCCCATCTAAGTCAGCACATGAACAGGAGGAACAACCTCCCATCAGAGACCCAGGGATACAAGTAGATCCGGTGGATGTAGGAAAGATACCCTCTAGAGAGGTCCTGAAGAAATGAGGAAGACCACCTCTTCAGCCACCCTCTCCTCCACTCATAAGGGCTAGAGCGGCTACCGGGGCATCATCATCATCGGGTAAGAATTCATCCTCCTCTTACCCCTCTCATACATCTTCTATTGCTGATGGCTTGGCATTTCCTTCATTTAGTATCGTACATGGGATCACTGGAGTATCTCTTCCCCCCTATCCTATCCCCCTCACCCCGCCTCAGCCACATTCTCCATCACCCGCCCCTCTATCTCGGAGCCCCTTCTATTTTATTTCCTTATACCTGAAGATGGGCCCCCTCCCCGAGATACCAGACCATGTCTAAGGCCAAAAAACATCAAGACCAGATTGGTCTTGAACTAGTACTCTCCCCTACTCCCCCTAAACTCCCTCGAGGATGCCCCTCTTCCCTCTCCAAAGCACAAAGTATGGCTAGAGATGAAATCGCTTCTAGTAGGAAATATACCATCTTAAGGGCTCTTAGAGCATGAAGCCCATTACTTGAGCCCCCATCATGAATATTGTATCATTCAATTGCAGAGGGCTAGCTAGGCCTGATAAAAAATTAGCTTTTAGAAGACTGCTATATGCCTCTCGTATTGATGTTAGTTTCCTCCAGGAAACCCTTAGCTCTGCTAAAGGTATCTCTTTATTATTGCAACCGATGCTCCCAGGTTGGTCTTTTATTGGCCTTGATGCAAGTGGCCATTTAGGAGGTGTTGCCCTGGGGTTCAACTTGCGCACTATCAATCTTTGCAACTGCTGGGGGGGAGGGGTCGGGTTATCTTGGGGCGGACCTGTTCTCAACTGAACTAGGGATGGAGATACAGGCTATTAATGTCTATGGGCCATGCCAACATAGGCCTGAATTTTGGGACCGCCTTCTTAACTCTGAACTTTGTCAAAAGGATTTTCTTATTATGGGAGGGGATTTAAACTTCTCCATAGGACATGCAGAATCATGGGGACGGAGAGCACAAATTGATCCCCTTTCAGTCTATTTTGAGAATGTACTGGGAGCCCACAATCTGATGGAGATCCCCATCACAAAGATGCAACCCACATGGCGGAACAATAGAACAGGGGAAGACAGTCTAGCTCATAGACTAGATAGATTTCTTATTAAGGAAGGCCTTCTCAATCAGGGTCTAATTCACAGGCAATGGGTGGGATCAGGGGGCATCTCTGACCATCTACCTATCTATATGGAAATCAGCGGGGGGTAGGGGAAACCTAAGGGTCCCTTCAAGTTCTGTGCCACATGGCTGAAGGACCCTTCCTACGTTAGTATGGTCACAGATTTCTGGAGGCAGGATGATCAAGCCCTCAGAGAGGCTGAATCAGAAATTATGTACTTTGAGAATATCTTGGGAGGGGTGTACAACTCCACTAAACACAAGGATAGAATCTCATCTCTATATGCCGCTAGAGGGAAAATATTAAAGGAACACGAAGAATCATGGAGGCTAAGAAGCAGAGTGATCTGGATGCTTGAGGGAGATGATAACACTAAGTTTTATCATAAATTCACAAATGGGAGAAAGGCAATCAACACCATCTGGTAGCTTTTGAATGAATAGGGACACCTTGTAAATACCTTCCCTTAGCTAGCAGCAATGGCATCCTCTCACCTGAAGCAAATATACAGAGCACCCCCCACAGTGAACCTTGTCGAAATAATACAAGTGGCACAACTATTCCTATGTTTTGTGGATCAGGAGGAAGGCAGGGAACTAACTAAGGAAGTCACCTTAGGAGAGCTGGAAGCCACCCTCAAATGGTTCAAGAAAGATAAGAGTCCTGGGACAGATGGTTGGACGGTGGAATTCTACTTAGCATTTTTTGAGATTCTGGGCTCAGACCTCCTCAAGGTAGTGGAAGACTCCAAAGTTAATGGAAATATGTATGAATCCTTCAATGCTACTTTCATTTCTCTCATCCCCAATACTAACAATCCAAACTCCTTCGACAACTACAGACCAATCTCTCTTTGTAACTACATCTATAAGATCATGGATAAAATCATTTCCAGCCACTTAAGGACCATCCTATCAACCCACATCTCATAGGAGAAATTTTCCTTTCTTCAGGACTGATAGATCCACGAAGCGGTGGGAAAATGGTGAGAAGTTATGCACTCATTGCATTACAAGAAAACAAAAAGTATGCTCCTCAAGGTTGACCTCTCTAAGGCATTTGGCAGAGTCTATTGGTTGTATATTAGAATGCCTTTAACCCACCTTGGGTTCCCATTTGTCTTCATTAAATGGATTATGGGCTATATCACTAACACTCCATTCAGTGTTCTGGTTAATGGCACGACCTCTCCTTTCTTTCATTCTAAAAGAGGTCTTCAACAGGGATGTCCACTCTCACGCCTTCTATTCCTCCTAATGGTGGAGGGCCTCAATAGACTCATCAAGCAGAGGCCAGAAGGGGCAGAATGCAGGGTATAAAAGTCACAAAATATTGCATCTTAACACACCTGTTATTCGTGGATGATGTCTTAATTTTCCTCAATGGAGGTACAGGGGAATTGACCATCATAAAGAAAATTTTCTCCCTATGTCAAGTGGCTATAGGTATGATGGTCAACTGCAGTAAATCCACCTTGACAATGGCTGGATACACCCAACATGAGATCCACTTTGCCCTACAAAGATTTCAGTTCACTCTGCTGAAACTTGAGGATGGGTTAAGATACCTTGGACATAAGCTGAAGCCTCTAGGATACAAAATAACAGAGTGAACATGGCTTATAATGAAGATCAAGAAAAGACTCAATATCTAATACTACAAATATCTATCCAGGGCAGGTAGCCTTATCCTCATCAAGACTGTTTTGGACGCTACACCAATCTATTGGATGTCCTTGGCATGGATCCCCAAAGGTATACTCTCAAGGATACATGAACTTTGCTGCAAATTCATTTGGAAGAGAAATCAGATAGGAAATTCTTTTGCTTGGGTTAAATGGGATGAAATCAACCTTCCAAAGAAATGGGGTGGATGGGGCATGAAGAAATTGGAAGACTTTTCCTCAGCCTTGGCGACAAAACTTGGACGGTAACTTGTATCATCTAATAGCTTATGGACCAAGGTGGCGGTCTCCAAATACATTGCCCCTCTAAATGTAATGGATTGGTTAAGGCAGCCACACAAATACTCATATGGGATGTCGATTATATGGAAGGCTATTCTTAAATCCTTGGACATCATCAAAGTTGGCATCACATGGAAAATTCAATCCGGTTCGGCTGTTAGGATAGGATAGGACACCTGGATCAGCTGTGGGGATGCCCACAGACTACCTATTGAGATCAGGAATCATCTAAGTACAATGAGTATCACTCATATCAATCACATAGGAGATCCTGAGCACTCCACCCTTTTCCAACAAGTTTGGAAATCAGCCCACAACTTAAATATTCCTTAGCAGTGGGCGTAGATCTGGAAGGACTACACTAGGGCTCTCACTTCCGCCCATATCCAATTAGGGGATGGTGAAGATGAGATCATCTGGGCACTATCGAAATTTGGGTCTTACACACCTAAGTAGGGCTACCTTGTATTAGCTTATGCTCGAAGACCACAAGTCATTGAACTTGGTGGAGGCACTTGTGGAAGCTCACACCACCCCCAAGGTGCAGACTCCTTATGTGGACCATCCTCAACAATAAAATCCCTACGGGGGACAAACTCCTCAAGCACGCCCAAAATGGTCCATTTTGGTGCTGTCTTTGCAAGAACAATGATGAATCTGTCTCGCATCTGTTCATAGATTACACAACTACTCATGAACTATGGTAGACAATTACTACAACAGTCTCTACACAGATCAGGTGGCAGGGCTCAAATCCTGTGGAGGCCTGGACAAACTGGTGGACAAGGGCTGTCCTGCCTAAACTTCACAACCTCCCACTTCTCATCAGCTGGGCCATTTGGATTGCGCGCAACAGACTCATATTCCTGAACGCTTCCCCTCACTAGCCTTCAATTGCTACCTGAATCTTGTCTGATTATACCCTTATCCCGGAAGATGATAATCCCCCATGGCCTCGCACTCTTATACCTGAATCCATTAACCACTCGCTTCCTTGGGCTTTCTTTGATGGTTCCACACAGGAGGGGAGGTGTGGAGGGGGGGTGGGAGACATCCTGTATCTCACTAGCCTCCATATTTTCAATACATAATGGGCCTAGGAGAAGGCTCGAACAACTTTGATGAACTATCCACTGCTAAATTCCTTATTCAATTTGCATTAGAAAAACACTATAGAGAATTGAAACTGTTTTGGGATTCACAAGTTGTATGTGACTGGCTTAACAAAAAAACAAGATGTTATACTTACACTTTGAGACATATCCTGGATGAGGCTCTTCGACTTTCTTCACATTTTGATTTTTTCATATGCCATCACATTTTCAGGGAAAGGAACGCAGCTGCCGATCGATTATCCA
This sequence comes from Pinus tabuliformis, assembly GCA_031772625.1. NCBI lineage: Eukaryota > Viridiplantae > Streptophyta > Pinopsida > Pinales > Pinaceae > Pinus > Pinus tabuliformis. Next base: position 576,925,458 of record CM062809.1, read on the forward strand.
AAGAGGCTGCGAACAGGCCTCCCGACACTTGGATGATCCAAGAACAGAGGGAAGGGGCCCATTATCAGTATTATCACAGGCCCTTCATGGACATAGCTGCTCAGTAGGCTCACTGGGAGCCTGGATACAGGGTTTTTTTCATGCTTTTACAGTCTCCATCTGTAAATATACATATGTTTATTTTCTTTTATCTCAGAACTCTACTGCAGTTTACTCGAGCATATATCTTTATTGAAAAAACAATCTGAAAAATATTTTTTGAATCTGGGCCTCCCTGCGTGGACTCAAGGCACCAAAATTTTGAACTGATACAGGTGAACAATATTCTTTTTGACAGGCCATGCCTCACTTATAGCATATGCATCACGCATATACAACATGTAATTTTCTTACATAATGAAAATTACGATTTTTCCAAGGGGAAAAAAATGATTAAACATTCATGTTGATATCATTAATGTTAATATTAATATATTAGCCTTAAAACACAAAGACACCACTAGCCCTATCGGACTTGCAATGTTTCTACCTCAGTTTACCATGTTGTGTTTCTTCTATTTTTATTTCAATCGCAAAATCAATGGGTGGTTTCTCTCCATTCAATGTTTCCAGTTCATGGTTAGCATATTCTGATGCCTCTTTGTGGTTTTCAAGTTGTTGTCTATTTTTTCGAATTGTTAGAGCTGATGAGAAATGTGGATATTTGAAGTAGTTTTAATTGGATGGAAATTAAATATTAAATACTAATGAGGATTAAAAGTTAATATTAAATAATGGGGATTAAAAAGGTAGTTTGAGAATTGAACGCTTATACACTCTGAAATTTAAAATTATCTTTAAGTCTCAAATATATAAACTTTTAAAATCTAAAATTACCTTGCAACTTCAAAATATATAAATTTATAAAAGTTAAATTTTTAAATCTTCATTCAAAATATATAAACTTTTAAATCTAAAATTACCTTGCAATTTCAAAATATATAAATTTATAAAAAGTTAAATTTTTAATTCGTAAATGATGATGGCACATTCCAAATAAATGAAACAAAAAAGACCCTTTTTGTTAATTGTCATTTAAATTAATAGGTAAGAAAATTACATTCTATATATGTATTATAGTGTACTCAATGATACAACCATCTAGAAAAAGATATAAAAAAAGACTTATAAAAATATCTTTTAGTGTATTAACAATAGATATATGAATAACATAAATAACAAATATAAACATATATTTTGAGACTCCAAGGATATATTATTTGAGAGAACAAAAATGAGAATTTGTAGTTAGTTAGTATTAAGTCTCCACCTACATACCTTCTATGAAAGGCTAGTGATAATATTCAAATGTGTTTTCATCTATTTTCTCTAAGATCTTCCAAGTGCCCAGAATCTATGTAGCACCTACTTTAGATAGTGTGTTTGAATTGGAATTTATTTCTTTGTAAATATGGAAACATGAAATCCGATCAAAAGCATGTTTTAACTGTAAAATCTCTTCAAGGATTGAGAATAGTGTGTGCATGTTGCGTATTGTAGTCTCATTAAACCAATTTATAACAGTCTTTGAGTCACTAAAAATTGGCAACTGTTGATCCCTTCTCTATAGAAAACAAGAGGTGAAGTTTGAGGATAAATAACTTAGCATAGTTATTTGTGCCTCTACACAGCTCGATCAGAAGCTTAAAAAAATGATTATCCTAAATATATAATACAACTCCCCCCCACCCCCACCCCCCCAACAACATTCACCCTCAATAAATGAGGCCTCATCAAAGAAAGCCTGGGGATAAGAACAATCTACAACTTCTGTTATGATGTTGTGTGGAAGTTGAGTTGGCTCAGTAGTAGAAAGTAAAGAAAAAGTGGCCATGACCTATGCAACTACCCTATTAGGAATGGTAGGCCTGCCTTGAAAGATTTCATTATTCTTGGAGATCCATATTCCCTTACTGATAATAGGTGGTAAAATCCTATTCTTTTTTGGATTTGTTTATTCCCACCACTGCTTCGACACATCTTTGTAATACGTACCCTACCATATTAAAGCTAATCCCAAGTAGTTTCAAATAGTTTTCCATACTTCCAAATTGGAAGGATAGTAAAGAAAGAGGAAACTCATTGTTTCCTTAGTGTTTCGACATAGGGCACACCAGCATGGCCCAACCATATATTTTCTTTTTAAATTGTCTCCTGTAGGAACCTTATTTTCCATGATGCACCATTGAAACAATTGAGCTTTATCTCGATAGCAAAGCTTACATAACTTTCTCCACTTCTAAGCTAGCTCTCCCAGTCTCATGCCAACAATGATATATATATAAAACCTGATTTTGGCAAATATTCCCAAAAAGGAGAATGTGACTAGCATAACGAGTCTTCCCTGTCTCTAAGGCGAACATGGGAGATATTGAGAGTAGAAGTATAATTTTTCCATTATCATGAGTATTTTATTAGCAAGTTTAACTGGTTTATGTCAACCCATCCCTGTACCTAAATAGAAGTACAAGAATTATCATCCACCTGGTTCAAGGTACTACCTTCCATTTATATTTAGGAATTCAACCGTATTTTGAGGTAAAAAAAAAAATTCTCTACATCCCACCCAGGGATCAATACCAATCCTCACCTTTTCATTGTTTCCAACTTTCTAGGCTAAACCTTTTTCAACCATAAAGAAAAAGGCTAAGGATGTTTTCCATATAATTAAAATATTTGGCCTCTACTTGTTTGGAATTCGTATCCATTATTTAAGAGAACAAGGACGGATAAACTTCCTAAATACATCATATGTTCATAGACTATCAGTGGATAATAATCCCAACCAAATTTTGCTAACAATGCCTTAGCAAACAAGTATATGTTTTTTAGATCCCATCCTCCCTACATCTTTGGCAAAGAAATTTTGTCCCATTTAACCTAAGGGAAAAACCCATCCATATTTTGACCCCATCCATAAAAATTTGCAACATGTCTTATAAACAGAGTTCATAACCTTGTTTGGTGTCCATAGAAAGGACATCTAGAAAACTGGAATAACTTCTAGGATTGATTTTATGAGAACCAATATGTTGGCTCTAGACAACCATTTGAAACTTCATGCCTTTAATCTCTTTTTAATTTTTGTTGTTATCTAGTTCCAATCAACCTTTTTATAGTCATTAGATTTCAGGTAGAACCCCAGATACTTTAAACCTTCATAAAATTGCTAAAGTAAAAAGGAAAAATATTATGAACATTTGTGGCCTCATCCCTAGAAAGAATGAGTAGGGAGAGAGTAGATTTTTGAAGATTTACCTACATTCCTATAGCTTTCTCGAAGAGTGATGGGACCTCTTTGATGGTTGCAAGATCATGATTGGACACATCATATAATAAAAAAATATCATCCACGAACAAGAGATGTGTGATGGTTAAATCATCAGCTACAATAGCACCCTTTAAGTGACCCCTCCATTTTGATTCAGCTAATAGTTTGCTAAGGCCCTCAACCACCAATAAGAATAATAGGGGAGAAAGTGGACAACCTTGTCATAATACTTGTTATGAATTAAAAATTTTGAATTTAAATCATTCGTGAGTATTGCAAATGGTACATTGGTTATGTAACTCATAACCCAATTAATGAAAGGAACTTTAAATCCCAAATAGGTCATTCACAATCTAATATACATATAACTGACTCTGTCATATACTTTGGAAAGGTCAATTGTAATCACCAAGCCTTTGATTTTCTTGGTTTTTAAAATATGAATCCCTTACTAAGCAACCTGTATAGCCTCATGAACATTTTGACCATCCAGAAAGGAAAATTATTCCTTAGATACATTTTTTGATAGGATCAATTTAAGCCTATTGGATATTATTTTTGCAATGGCCTTGTAAATGCAATTAGCTAATGATATGGGCCTAAAGTCATCAAAAGGGTGTGTGCAATTGGTCTTGGGGATGAGGGGAATAGAGGTAGAGTTAAAAGAATCAAGCTTCCTACAAGATTTCCTACATTCCTCCATCACCTTTAAGAGATCTCCCCCAAAATTTTTATAAAGCTCCATGAAGAATTCTACCAATCATCCATAAGGTCCAAGGCTTTTGTCCAACTAAAAGCTATGGAAAACCCTTTGTAATTCAGCCTCAAACATTGGTGTCATTACACATTGGTTATCTTCATCACCTGTGAATCGAGGGAAAGATCAAGCTAATGAAATAACTTCAACAATGGTCACTTTAGGAGAAACCTTATAAAGATTACTGAAGTTATTTTTTCCCATCCTTTCAAGATCTTCATATATTGAAGCTCTACCTACATATGAATCATCTAAAGCCAAAATAGTATTATGAGTTTGATGACCCTTAACAAATTGTTGAAATAACTTAGTATTTTCATCTCCACTCTTCAACCATATTTCTCTACTTTTTTCCCTCCAAGTCTATTCCTTTTCTTCCAAAATTATCTTTTTGGTATCCTTTAGATGAATGATCATTTGTTTTGATTCATCCAACAAATAACCCCCCCCTTCACGAGCTTCCAAATGCTCCAACTCTTCCTCTAAAGCTTTAAGATCTTCCTCCTTCCTCTATATTTTAGGGGTATACCACTCAATCGTATCCTTTTTCACCCTTTTGATATTTTCAACAAATTTAACTGCCACTGGCACATCCTTATCATGGTTGTAAATTATCCAATGTTCAACTACCACATTACTTAAACATTCATCAACTACCACATTACTTAAACATTCATCTTTTAGCCTTGATGCATTAAATTTGCATGGGCTTCTCGGTTTGTTAAATCTCCCTTTCACTTGAAGGAAAATTGGATGATAGTCATATTCACCCCCACCCCTATCTACTGAAGAAAAATAGTGATCCTTTCCAATAAATATTATGCCATAAGGAAACAATCAATAGGCCTGACTATCATTGCATTACCAGTTCTCTTATTTCTCCAAGTGTTTTTATGCTTGATCAATTCCACATTTCACAATTTGTGTTCCTCCAAAAGATGACTAAAATAGTTAGAAAGGGAGTCTATATGAGCATGAGGACAACATATTTCAAAGGCCCCAAGATACAAATTCAAATTCCCCCCACCACTAAATTATCAACATTCATATAGGAATGAGCTAGTAGCCTTTCCCTGAAGGCGTTCCTATATGGAAAGGCTCATAAATATTAACCACTTTAAGCTCCTTACCCAATTGATAAGAAAATATATGAGCTCCCAAAACCAAATCTAATCCCCAGGAGCATAAAAGATCAATAATTTTTTGGTTAAAACTGAGAGTCAATACCCCTGACCTCCCTTTTGCATCAGATGCCACAAAACTCCAGCCTTGCAACAAATATTCTAGTGCCTTGACAATTAAATCCCCATTCCCCAAAGTTTGTTGTAGAAAAATAATATCAATGTGTTCATATTGAACCAATCTCCTCAAAGCTAGTTTTTTGGAGGGGCTAGCCAAACCTCAACAATTGAAAGAGAGAAAAATTGTTAAGGGACCAATCCCAGGGCACATGTTGCTCTAACTACCCCAAAAATATACCTCTATCTACCAGTAGATATGTCCATACTAGCTTTAATTTTATCCCTTAATATATTGGATTTCATTCCTTGAATGCACCCTCGAGACTTAATTGGGGAAGAAGGGTCCATGCACCCCATAAAAAAATAGAGTCCCTCCTCCTACAATTGGATCAAAGGTTATATTGAGAGAATGACTCAGTGGACATCACAAAATTTGTATATGGGGAAGGTATCAAAGGTAGGAAAAAGTAGGGAGCAGGAGGGGTAGGAGAAGAGAAAATACTCAAATATAGTTGAGTTGGGCTAAATCTAGATAAAAAACGAGATAGTGAAAAATGAACTAACCCCATTGCCAATGAACAATAAGAGTTAATGAGATTTGAAAAAGGGAGAGGATAAGAGAAAATAATTAGAGTCGAGAGTCCTGATGAGTATGGGTTTCCCTCCTGAGTGCCGTTCTATCGAGAAAATGGGCCACCACTCAAATTTACTTCCCTATTTGTTGTCATTAGCTATGACTTGCCTTGTTGATGAACCTGTGGATTAGTCTTAGTCAACATACCTCCTAGGGCTTCCCCTTCCCCCTCCTAAGTTCCCCTCACAATAATCTTTTCGACCTTTCTTACCCAAACAAGGGAGAGGGAAATTTGTTAAAACAAGACCCTATTTATGATGCTTGCAACACTTGAATTGGATTCATTTCATAATCCACTATCATCCTATGATAAAAAACTTGATAGGTAATATTCAGTTCTGCATACCTTCACTAGAGTCAATATTAACCAAATTTTTTTCCATGGTAATCTTTCTGTTGATTTCATATGACTCGTCAACCTCCAAAAAGGATCCTAATTTGTTTATGATAAAACTGAAGACGTCCAAAGACCAGAGCTAAGGTGGTAACCCAAGAAGTATTTCGGACATAGGGGCATAGCCCAAATTATCTTGATTGGCATAAAAAATAGGGTTTCATCTTTTCATCAATACTAGCAAAGAATCAATACACCAATTTTGTTGAGAACCCAACTGACCACTTCCATAGAATTGAATTGAAACGTGAACCATCCTCGTGTGAGACTGGCTACCTTAGGTATTTCATTAATCTCCTTCCCCCAATGTTCCTTTTTATTCCATTCGTGTAGGAGCTCGACCGAAAAATTCCTACCTATGGCTCAACCCACCACCACTCTTTCTAATGTCTCCATATCTTCCCTTAACTGAAATTCTTCCTAGCACACCAATTTTTGGTCTTAAGTTTTTACATTAGCACACTTTCATTTTTTCCCCTCCCGAGGTAGTGCTATCCCTCTGTGCTTGCCTAAACTTTTAGGGTTTCCACCTATTGATCAAGCCCCCTCTCTTGCTCCACAGACCTACCATTTTCCTCTTTCGAAGCAGTCAAGTAGTTAGATGGTCCTACTAGATGAAGCCCTTCAAAACCTAAAGAAAAACCCTTGAATAAATCATCTCCCATCCTTTGTTTATTGCCATAGACAAATCCTTATCCAACATTACCTTCAAAGGAAAATATTGATCTTGAAAACCCTATACTTCCTTCCATTTCCTCATTAAGAGCCTCCTAAAAGCCATGTAAGCCCTCTCGGAGGGTACCCCCAAAATGGGCATCCAGAAGAGTGTTGGTTTATAAGTATGTGCATGCATCTAGATCTAATACATTAATCCCTTGTGAAATATATGGCCCCAACATTTTATAAGAGCCCTTACTCTATTTTGAAGGGAAACCATGAGGAGAAATGACATAGGTAACCAACATTATTGACTCTTGAGGCTAAAGAGAAGTGTTAACTCCCAAATCCAAAGCACCAGTTATACCATAAACCTCAAGATCATGAGGTTAAGGTGGCACCTCTATCCAAATGGGAGCTTATTCGTTATGACCAAACAAATAATCAACCTCATCCACCATTCTTTTGCCGCCCACAACCATATAATTTTAATTAACCGCTAGCATGAATAGGGTCAAAACAACTTGCATACTTGATACCAACCTCAACCTATAGTTCCATCGCTTACTTAGGGTTTACTGAGATCTATGATATTCCTTAATATTGAAGGATAAACCCTTATTGCAATCCCACGAACTGAGCACACCACAAAGCTCCATTCCTAACAATACCACCAAGTAATGATACGTCCTTCTGCAAGTTTAAGCAAATGTTGGAATCCTTAATTGATCAGTCCTCAATTTTTTTTAATAGTATTAGAATACGTTTGCAATTTTTTTCTTAATAATACTGAATACTAGGGATATTTCTAGGTATTTGTGTGTGACATTACAGATAAACTTGGATATCTCAAAATAAATATTTTTAATCTTGATATGTTTTGAATGTGTCTGATGAGATTTTATTTGCTAATCATGAAGAAAAATGTAGCATACAAGTAGTCATTATCCAAGAAGCATCATTGAGCATAGCATGAAGTTTCAAAGTTGTCTAATAAATCATATAATTTCCCCAACGTATACAAATCACATGAATATAGGATATGAAATTGTTAGCTGATGAATGCAAGAACTTGGTAAGATTGATTTTCCAACAAGAATAGGTAGTCCCTCTTCTTGCATCCTATGCTTATAATTATGGTAGATTTCTTTGAAAATTAGGAATGGTGGTCTAGACATCACCAGACATGAGACCAATCCACTACTATATGTAAGAACATAAAATTAAAATCCACTATGAACAATATTACACATGTATAATGTAACTTCGACTATAAATAGTGTTAATGGGCACACTTCAATCACATATCATACTATCATTCTCCCTCCTACCAAAGGGGAACTACCTATAACTTTCATGTAAAATCAAAGCCATTCACCTTTTTCTTGCAGTATTTGATGAGTAGATTCTATGGTTCCAATGAAATAGTGAATGTGACAGATGAAGATTGAAATGGATGGAAGTAGGAATGTAAGAGATGGTCAAGCCAATTAAGAAATGAATAACTAATTTTATTAAATTTAATTTAAAAAGTAAAGAGATAAAACATATAACATTAAGGTTTGAAATAAATTTCAAGTACATGTGGGAAGAGGACGAAGAATATTATGTGTAAGTTAAATCCCCACTGTCCACCTATTTTTTTAAAGAAAAATTAAAATTCCGACAAATGAATTCCAATATAGGATGCCCATCCACAAATTACTAAAGATAGGATGCTGATAAGATTCAATATTGCTAGCATGTGGCCTCTTAGTCAAATGCTTCTTTTGTTTCCTTGTAATTGGTTTAATGCTTCTTGCTTGTGTTTATTATGAGAAGATGGCACGAGATTAGAAGAAGGATGAGAAGTAAGCTAAATTTCCTTGGGAATGCCTTTCAAAAAATCCATTTCAATGCAAATTTTGGCAGAAGAGATGTTATTCTCCTTGTCCATATAACTAGAAACCAATTGGCCCAATTTATATCTTCTGACCTTGAAAATATCTTCGCCCCAACAAAGAAGTGGAATATGTGGAAATCTTATCCACATTGGTGCAGAAGAATTTCCATCATGGAGACTAGTGGATGAGAAACATTCCTCTACTGCTCATGAAATAAGGTCTAGATTTGTAGATCTTATACCTATCTTCCTTGTTTTAAGAAAAAAAAGCATAATAACCATTCCCATAATAGAAAATACCACCGATCTCATGATTTACCCAATTAAGAAAGGTCCATTATAAAATAGTATTGTAGCTATGTTAAAGCCCAGTGTCTCAAAAAAAAGGCTCTTCAAGAGCAATTTATGATCCTACATAAACATTACTATCATTGAACTTTTCTTCAACAAAAAAATTATTATAATATAGTGTTAATGATGGAAAATTTACCGAGGGAAAACCCACATAATGGTATAGAATAGGAATTCCCCCTTCAAGATGTGGAAGACCATTATCTGATTCATAATAAAACTTTTTAGAATTAAATCTATCCAAATGATTGAGTTGTCTATCAACAATGGAAGCATCTTTAGCAAATTCAAGAAAATTTACATCTCGTGAAAGAATAAATTTCTTGTTCTCTTCATCATAAAAATTGAAAGCTTTGAAAGTAACAGAATATCCCAAGAAAATATATTTGCTATTCCTAGCACCCAATTTGTTGCACTGATGTTTGAGAATCAATGCATAATGTAGAGAACCAAAAACTCTAAAATGTTAAACAACAAGAAGACAATTATACCTCATTTCATAAGGAGATTTATTATTGATGACAGAATAAGGACAACGATTGTGAATATAGGATGCACAAAGTATTGCTTTTCCCCAAAACGTCAACTTGACATTCTTAAAAAACATCATTGATCTCACCATATTTAGCAAAGTTCTGTTCATAAATTCTGCAACACCATTTTGTTGTGGATTATAAGGAATTATAGTGTGATGTTTGATGCCACTGTCCTGCAAATACTTCTAGAAAACATGAGATGTGTATTCACAATTGTTATGAGATTGTAGCATGCCAATGTTAAGTTGACTTTCATTTTTCATTGATAAATGAAAACTTTTAAAAGTTTCAAAAACTTGTGATTTTTATTTCAACAGATAAACCCAACACATCCTCAAGTAGTCATTAATAAAATTCAACATATACTTATTACCATTGGCATATGGAATAGGAATAATCCCACAAAATCAGAATGCATGATACCTAACTTCGTGGAATATTAAGAAGTAGAATTATGAAAAGGTTGCTTACTGTGATTTCCTAAAATACAAGCATCACATGGAGTAAGTTTTATTGGAATAGTAGGAAGCCCTTTAATGCCTTGTTGTCTCATAATCCTGATACTATCATAATTTATATGACCAAAATGAGCATGCCACAACAAACTGAAAGACAAAGTATCATTTTGTTGAGACAAAATGAGCATAATTGAATGTAGAACATGAAGTTCCTTTGAGTTTCAAGAGTTTATCTTCTTCAACACCAGTCATAACAATCATATTATCAAATGCTCTATATATTTCTACTACACCATCAAATATATATAATTCCCTTGTTGCCTAATATGTATGAGAGACATCAAATTTCTTTGAAACTGAGGAATGCAAAGAACATATTATAAAGTATAATCAGCAAGTCCTGATATTTTCAATCGAATAAATCCAATTCCTAAAGGCTTTACTTGTGAATTATCAGAAAAATAAACTACTCCGCCAATAATTATGCAGAAAGTTTCAAAAAAATATCTTCTAAGGTTATATGACAAGTGGCTCCAATATTTAATATCCAAGTATCTCACCAATCAGATAAAGTAGTGCTAAAGACATCATTTATACAAATATTACAATGTGCAACAATATAATGGGCAAACTTTGGTGGTTTTCCTTTGTCAGGAGGTTGTTTCTCTTTCTTTTCACTAAATTGTTCCTTTTTTTCATTGAGCTTTTCCCAAGGAGTGTGACAATTAGGGGTAGTATGACCAAGTTTACCACACTTATAGAACTTAATAATTTGTTTATCATTCTAAAAATGTTTTTTTGTCTGTCACCTTCATTGTAACTCCCTTTGCCTCTAAATAGTTTCATTTATATTATTATGTTGAAATACTTGGCAGCAAAAAAATATTATCTAGATGAAGCTTCACTTAACCCCAATCTCACAAAATAATACCAAAATCAATATTATGGCCCCTGCTACCTCTTTAATTTTAAAAGGGAATGTTCTTGACCTCCAATAAAGTAATTCGAAAATCGTACTATACATGCATCACCCATCCATCAATTTGCTCCTTTTTTTTTTTTTTAACTACAGTATGTTGTCTACATTTACATTGTCACAATGATTTCCCTTTATAGATTTTAGTGAAATTTGTTTCTCAATATAGAAGAGTCTTCTTGTATTAATTTTCACACCGAACCCAGACAAAATGAATGTATATTGAACAAAAAGTTAAATAACAAAATTATATGTTATTCGATTGGGTACACGCAGCTCCCATAGCATTGAATTCTACTCCAATTAAATAATGAGGGACATATTCTTTGTTAGTGATTCAAGATGTCACTTTTTATTTTATTTCTTATAAGAACTAGCTATTTTGGGCCTCCACAAAAACCTTCGCTAGATGGTATTTTCCTTGTAGTGATTTGTGTGCAAGGGTGTGCTTTTTTCCATTATTATGAGTCGGACTATAGTTGAAAGAATTCGTTGAAGCAAAGAAAAAGATTGTAGTATGAGATTGAGTGAGGTTTTCTTTGGCATGGAAGTAAAAAAAAATAGGAAGAAAGAAATGACAAGATAACTGGTACCTCACAGGGTCATTGACTCTGAATGGTGGGATCTGCACACAGTTAATCGAACTCATGCTATGTTTCTCTGCATGATTGATATTAGTCTCACATCGTGCTTGATTATGTAGTAGTAGAGAGGATAGGCATCAGGGAACTTGTGTTGGGCTTCATGGATATAATTAATTCATCAAATGATAGTGGGATGTGATATGTGGATTGGTGGATCCAAAGAGAAAGGATCATTGGTACCTTATGTGCAATAGTTAGTTGGGAAAAGTCATGGTAAAAATTCAAGGTTGATGCATGCAGAGATCAAAGGATGAGCCCAAGATTTTTTAAAAAAAGTAGCATATCCAATATTCAAATGAAGATTTTGGAGATTCGTAGGAAATTTCATGTAGAGAAAGCAAATTAAGGTGAAACTTTGGCATCGACACAAAATTTTTAGACTTACATGGCCTCAAGAAGTTGGTCTGGTTTGAGAATGGACCTCCTAAGGTTCCTTGACGCTATTGGAGATGGTGCAGGGGGATATAAAAAATACAAGCAATGGCTCGAATTTTTGATTTAAAACTCGTAGTGAATATATTGGAATTATGCCCCCTTCATTGATTTTTTGGATCTACTCATAGTCGGCCTCCTTCGTCTACACATTCAACTTAAATGAATGCAACCTTGGCCCTTCAAATGTCACAAGCTCTAGATTTTCTCCATAAACTTCAAACAAAACCTCCTCAACAAAAACAAACTTAGTAGACATGGAGATTATAATCTCAACAGTGCTCTGACACCACTGTAGACAGGCCCGTGAATAAACTCTACAATGGAAAATTGATTCATTGAAACCAAAAGCATACATTATAAATGTATAAAATAGGTATGAGACAATATTTTCTTGGTAACTTATTAATGAAAAATTAAAACTATCTATTAACTAATATGATACAAAATAACCCTGCAAAATTAGTTAACATGTTAAAGTCTATAAAGATGTCTATACTCTATCACCTTTGAATTTGAATATATAATCTATTCGGAGGAAAGTCATCATTAATCAATCAAGATATATTATGTTGTAAGACTTGTATGATATTATTTTAGGACATCTTCAAATATTTCCTCAAAATAATGTATTATATAGCCACCATAGATTAATCTTTTAACTCTAGATTTATGTGCAAATTTAAGAAAAAGATGTGTACCTAAATAAATTTGCTTCCTCTTAATGGTTGATAAATCGAGAGTTAAGATGGATCTATTCTAGTTCTTAATAATATTATTTATATTTATATAAATTACACGTCTACATATTTATAAATATTTTTATTTTTTATTTTATTAAAATTGTTAGATGTTTTATATTTTTATAATTTTTTTTAATTATATATATATATATATATATATATATATATATATATATATATATATATATATATAACTTTAAAAAATTATTATAAATATTGATTTTTTATGTGCTTGTTAATTAAATTTATATATGAAATTTTGAAATATAATAATTTTGAGTATAAATCATTATTTTTTATATAGTTAAATACATCTCTATAAATATTTATTTATTTTAAATTACATGTTTATTAATTAAATTTATTAAGTATTTATATATTTATAAATTATATATTAATTAAATTTATATATGAAAATTTGAAAAACAAAACGCAAGGAAACTATGCAAACTACAGTCTCCTGAGAATCAGAGCTGGAAGAAACATTGAGGATGGCTCTACAGCGTGATGGTGAGTACGACTGACCAGACATGGAGGCAGACAAATGCAACAGTTGGCAGTCATGAGGGGTTCCACATAGATTGGATTCGAGGCTACGACCATCCCTACCTTAACCCTGCTCACCCTGGCCTGTTTCGTTTTTTACTACGTTTTACTGCGATAGTTCACCACAGTTTTGTATCTTCTGTTTGGGGCAACCATCCCTCTCACTTTCACCCTACTATACTTGACGGTTACAGGAAGCTGGCACTCATGACCCCTGACAACAATGGACCTTGATATTGTTGATTATTCGAAGGACTCAATACCAGAAGGATCTATCTGGACATCACCGAATAACACAAGGGAGGACCGTATTCGATTTAGTCATGAGTTGAATGAGGCCATTATCGACATGCCTTTGATCTCAGGTCCGTTCAGTCATCTAGTCATCCTGCTGGACGTTCCCCCAACCTAGCCATCTCTCTCTATCCCGCCGGCCTCCCCATCCTTATTAGGGTTTGTTACGGGCTGTCTAAACCCTAACCTTCCAGAGTCATGGGTTGACCCTCCTTACATTCCCCTCTCAACCAGTCCCTCTTCCATTTTGAGCTGTTCGTCAGCTCCCTTCGTTTCTGCTACTCTGTCCTCATCCCATAGCCCTGTTCACCATTCAGAAAGTCCGAACAATCCCCCGACACTCTCTGGCATCCCTACATCACCCCCTTCCCCTAACCCTGAGGATCACACTGACCCTAGATGCATCTCGGACACAAGGGTGCCTCCATCAGAGGAAGCGAGACCCCGCAAGAAGGCTAGGTGTTTTAGATCAATGATTGATGACATCTTCCAGAGGTTGGAGGAAGATATTCAGTTGGCAGAGTCCATGGATATCGCATATAGGGTCCTGGTTGGAAGGATTTGCAGACGAAACTATTCAGAAAAAAGACTAAAGGCTTGGGTGTCTGAGGTATGGGGCCATCGACTAGCAGACCTACCTACAGTTTAGACTTTTGAGAGGGGTTGGCTTGCCTTTATGTTTTCTCGGTCAGACCATACAAACTAGGTACTATCTTCTTACTAGCATTCCGAGCATGCTCCGGTTCACGTGAAGCGATGGTCACCTCTTTTTGATCCTGAATCTGAACAGCTGGGGGTAGGGCCAATTTGGGTCAGGCTGCCAGGGCTTCCCCCTCATTTCTGGTCGGAGGAGATTTTCAAGCGAATTGGGAATTCGCTCGGTTCGTATATGGGCTCGGATAAATCCTACCTTGCTACAGGTAAGATGGCTTATGCAAGAATCTTGGTACACATGGATATGTGGGGGGGTCTGCAAGAATTCATCACCATCCAGTGGAAGAATTTTACTAGAAAACAAATATTGGACTATGAAGGTGTGCCCTATAGGTGCCGATGTTGCCATAAGGTCAACCATGTTTACAAGGACTGCCCCCTGATCGCTAAATGGGGACAAAAGACACAGGAAAATTCTCAGAACAACGAGACCCCCATGGAGCCTACACAGTAAGCTCACACAATAGTGGAGTAGTCGGCACAAGATGTAGCAGAGGAAATTGAAGAAGCGGACCCGGGTCCCAGAAAGAAGTGGGGCAAAGCACCACCCAAGCCACCCTCTCCTCCATTGATGAGAGCTCGGGTGGCTTTAGGGGATGCTTTCACCGCGGGTACTCCCTCTTCTAACTCCCCTTTTGGTTTCTCTACTTCTGATAATCTTACTGTATCTGCAATGCATTCACATGTTATACCTCCCCTCCCTGAGGGTAGTCTGTCTTGCTCTCCCTCTCCTCCCCTGTCCCCATTCAGCACTCCCTCCCTAATCTAAATTGCCCCATTACAGCCCCTCCCTCCACCACCCCCTTTCCCCAACCTACCCTCCTGGTGGCCCTCTCTCCCTCCCCTCAGGTTCCTACCCCCTGCACAGACCACCGCTACCCTACGCGCTCAAAGTTCCGCTCATAGGGCAAGGATGTGGTTGGCTTTAGGGTTATTCCCCTCCCCTTTCTCCCAAAGCTTCCCCAGGGCTGACCTTCCCTGCTCACCAGGGCAATACACCAGGCCAGAGAAGAGATTGCCTTAGGCAGACAAACAAAAATCCCTTGGGGTCTTAGAGCAGAGGATACCCCATGCCTCCCCCTTCCATGAAGATACTCTCTTTTAACTATCGGGGGCTAGCTAGCCCCGGTAAAAAACTAGCCCTAAGGCAACTGTTTTCTTCAGAACCTGCAGACATTATCTTTCTCTAATAAATGCTTGGAGTAGCAAGCACCATCAATCCCCTCCTGGAATCCTGGCTCCAGAACTACTCTTTCCACTCCCTTGACATGATGGGTAGATCTGGAGGGGTCTCCTTAGGCATCTTCACCCACTCCTTACAGCTGCTAAATGTCTGGGGGGTTTGGGGTTTTTGGGAGTTGATATCTACTCGTTTACTCTAGAAACCAGCTTTAGGATCTTCAATATATATGGGCCTTGCCGAGACAGGGCTGTGTTCTGGAGGAATCTGCTAACCTCCTCCACCTTGCAAGGAGACAATATCATCCTCGGAGTGATCTCAATTTCTCTATGGGGTTTGTGGAGTCTTGGGGACAACAGGCACAAATGGACACATTGTCGGCTTTTTTTGAGAATTTACTGGACTCCCATGTTGGAAATAATACTGAGAGGGGGGGGGGGGGGTGAATCAGTATTGTTCAAGTCAATAATCTTTTCTTTTCTTACTCAATTTCATATACTCTACTTTAATGAAGGCAACTCGCGTGTGTACGCAATTGTGTTTAAGGAAACAAGAGTATATCCAACAAACTAATGATTCTGTTAATTCATCATATGTTGATCTTTAATCTGAGTATCAGTACTTTATTAAACATTAAACAATAACCATGTGCAGTTAATAATAGAAAGAACCATCACACATAAGCATCACACATGAACACCAAGATGTAAGGTGGAAACCTAATGTCGGTAAAAACCACCTGTTGTTGTCGTCTCTGTCTTCTTTTAATAATAAGAAAATATGTTTACAACAATGTATTGGTGCAGACTCATACTAGTAAGTAGGCTTATACCTGTAGAAGTCTACAACCTTCTTTCATTCTCCAGCTTCTACTGGAAGGGAGCTACAACCCCCTAGCTATTATACTAGCCGATATATTTACTAGTACGTAGGTGCCGACCTACAGAAGGCTATGACCTTCTTTCTTCCTCCAGGTACCATGTTTCATAAATTTTTAGACCTGATACTCTTGGAACACAACACCATAATCTGAAGGCCACGTTTCATCCAATTTTCATACTGGACCCATAAAAAACATTGAAGCTCAAAAATCAATCACCACTATAATATAACTATTGCATTACCCATTCATTGAATACTCAATCATTAATCTCTAAATCAACCAACAACTAAATCATTGAAGCCTTGTCATCAAAACACAGTCACCAGAACATAGACCAGAACCCATAACTCTGCAACAATATTCAGAGCCAACTGTATCCTCAAAAACCATTCATCAGAGCGCATACACTACTTGGAAGAGTCGAACCAGCGTGTATATGCAACATCACCAAAGCGAACTAGTGTATATGTCATCAAATGATTACTTATAACTTCGCTGCACTTCCCGACTTCAGACATACCCAGATCTAGTCCATCAGATCACATAAAGATAAGTCATTATGATTCTGATCCTTTATTAGATCTCATCCATCATCACTGAAGAAAATCAATCAATTTGAACACTGTTACCAGAATGTAGTCACCATAACATAAAGAAAAAATCCAGAACTCTGTATCAATAGCAAGAACCAATTGTAACTTCAAACATCATAGTTCACAAGGTATATGCTACTTCGATGTGTAGAAACTGAATGTACATGCGCTTGTTCCAAAGTCAACCAGCGTATACATCTGTAAATATTCATTCATAATTTGTAGCTATTCAAGACTTCAGTTATACCTAGATCATAATATTTACAGAACAACACATGCGTAAGTATACAAATCCAGAATAAGCATGATCAAACCATATAGAGATTATTCATTCCAAGCCTTAAGATCCTGATCGATCACTAGATCTTATCCTCCATCAAGCATTAAGGTTCATCCTTGGTTCAGCTCTAGCTATGCACCATAACCTAATAACCTGTATACTAGATCTTGCTCTTCATTTGATATACAATTCTCGAGTACCTTTACCTAATGATCTTCTCCTCCTTTCATAGTCTTAGGCCTTACTCAATACCATGGTCAAAAACCACTTAGAATCAATACCTTGGACCAAATACCTGGGGTCAACACGTCAGACAAGATACCTTGGACCAATACCATGGACCAAATACCACGGACCAAATACCACGGACCAAAACTAAGTTTTCCAACATGTACGTGCATTTCCTTTCATGGACGTGCGTGTGTACGCTATACGCACCTTTTGTTCTTCTAACCCGCGTGTATACGTAGCCTGGTCAATGCGGAACCTACATATACCCTTCTTTCTTCATTCTGTGTAGCCTGAACTGTAAATCATCACATCTGTAAACGCTATTGTTATGCATTCTGTCACATCTGATATGTCTTCTGTAGATTCATCTAGTTACCATATACAAGAGAGTTGTTCTGCTACAAGTGGGTTGCCATCAAGTACAACACATACATCATAATGCCAACAATCTCCCCCTTTGGACTTGATGGCAACCATGTTGGTGTTGATTACTGCAATATGTAGAAACTGTTAGAGATAACAAGCAACACCAAAATACTCTCCCCCTTTGACATCAAGGGCAAAGGGCAGACCAGGATATTCTCCCCCTTTGATATCAAGGGCATAGGGCTGACCAAAAGAAGACTTCCATATCTGAACCGCTGAATATAAACATTGATCATGCTCCCCCTAATCACATGCTGAATTTTCTGATTAAACTCCCCCTTTGTTCATGCTGAGATGTACTGTATCATCCATGCTCCCCCTGAGCACATGCTGAATTCTCTGATATGTTGAAGTGTGCTGATTGAGCTCCATGCTCGGGTCCATGCTCCTCCTGAAAATAAGCAAGGTCTGCAAAAAGATGTTCTAAAAGAAGAACATGATTCTATACATGCATCATAAATGACCTTCCTATCACCAGTGACTCATACATACATTCATCTCCCAACCAAGTGGGGATATACCAATTTTGACTCATCCACCCAACCAAGTGGGGATATACCAATTGTTCATACATTACATCATCCATCCCATGCATAGTGGGAATAGGTCATTTCATGACCTTGACATTAAAAAGATATACATGACACAGAGACCAAATATCTAAAACAAAACCATGTAATCTTCAACAACTTACACCATGTATAATCTGCTCCATAAGCATCTGTCAACAACATCCAGACCAACAACTTGTATATGTCCATCATTAGTTCCCTATGACAAGGAATGTCTGCATATATATATATCAAGTCATCTTCTTGATCTCATCAAGATCAACTTGCTTCATTTTCATAACCTTAAACAAATGTCATATCTCCAAGCGGTAGCACCAAGTCATTCACATCATATCATATGTATGTGAAAATACCATAGTCATCATCATAACATCATTATCAAGAACTGCATGATCTTTCCACAAGAACCTTCAATGTATCAATCATGTATCATCACTAGAGAACATCCCACATCTAATACGCATCAACATATGTGAGTATCAACCTATCATCATAAGGTAAGAACACATCATCATTAAGTGATTAAGTAAGCCATGTCTTCGAATAGCTATGTCTCCATGCGACTTGCAATAACACCATTATATTGGCCAACCAGCAATGCAACTTTGAGTAATCATCCATGTATCTAGCATACTGTATATAGCACTATGCATCTAGCAAACCATGAGCTCATGGTCATTTTTCAAGACTTCTTGATATCATCAACAACAATAATCCTCAACCATGTGAGAGCCAGGAAATATAGGAATCCTACATCATAACTACACCATATGATTTTTATGCATCTTTCAAGGCATGACGATAGTAGCATAAAGAATATGAGTGGTGTACTTAAGCTTTGTATTTCTCTTTGTCCTTATGAAGATCATCATGTAAGCAACATATGTGGTCAACTCATAACTGTATCATAGCAAGATGTATCATTTATCCATATAAGTATCATCATCATTGATTAGGTACGAAAGAATTCTGAACATAATGCCAAAAATGCTTTATTAGAAGCATAGCATGTTCTCCCCCTGAACTTGTTCCATCTGTTCACTGTCAGATCTGATCATGCACATATCAGCAAGAAGTATCAGGGCATCATCAACAATCAGATATACATCAATTTAACTTTTGAGGAGCAAAAACAACATCTTATGAGTATCAATATATTTCCACACATTATCAACAGATTGTAACTATCATCAAACAGAGAAATAATTGACTGAACCATATTAGGTCCTTTTTCCTGAGTCTGTCCCACTGGCTTTCCTCAAACTAACATATACACGACTGTGCAATATCTAACTCGTGTATATACATGACTTCTCTTCATGAAACTTGCGTATGAGATTTAGAACACTGAAGTTTCACACTTTCAGCTCCCTCTGAGTCTGTCATGTCTGTACATTGTGCTGTGCCACATCTTTCTGATTGTACTTCCTTCTTCTTCCATATCTTCGAGTGTGATGATGTTTTCTCCTTTTGGTATGGTTCCCGTACTTTGTTCCTGCATTCCTTAGCTATATGTCCAAGCTTGTTACATGCATAACATCTCATATGTTTCATATTCCTTCTATAGTAGTCAATGGCTTTGTGACCAAACATATTGCAAGCAAAACAATATCCCTTAAAGTACCTGGAATGTGATGATCTTTCTGTGTGACGGTCTTGAACCATTCTACTTCTGCATCTGGCTGCAACATGTCCAACATTATGACATACATAACATTCAACATTATTCATTTGAGGAAATAACCGACTATCACTTCCATAGTTAGGAGTAAAAGATTTTGTTTGAAGAATTTCTTTCCTTGGTTGTTGATGGGATTGACCTCTCATCTCCTTGTTGAGAATTTCAGATTTCACATTAGAGTTCCTTGTCTTACTTTGTGAACTAGATTCACCTTCAACAAGTTCATGAAATCCAAGACCAATTTTGATGGCAGGAGACCTTTGACTACTAAGAATATCATCCAAGATCTTAGTACTATATTGAAATCGTAAGAGCTTATCCTTTTCTTCTAATTTATCTTTTAGAATATTTACCTCAACCTGATGTTGCTCTTCCTTTTCAAGATACTTCTTCTTCATGATTCCTTCAACTTTTCTTCCTTCTTCCAACTGATGTCTTAATTCAAAAACTTCATTTTCTTGTTTTTAAAGAGCTTGGAGTAGTTCTTTATTCTGCTTATTTGATTATTCAAGATCTTCTTTTAGTGAGAGGATCTTAGCTTCAAGACTTTCATAGTAACTGGATCTATCTCTGAGTTTCTTGATTGTTGTTCTCCTTTCATTTACTTCATTTCTTAATGATGCCACTCCATCTTGTAGCTTTTTACATTGATCTTCCTTTTCCTTGAATTGCTTCCTTACCTTGTTTCCTTCCTCTAGTTGATCTTTTAGTTTGGTAGCTTCTTCTTTGGAGGCGCATTCCATTTTGTCCAATAGATCTTGTTGATCTCTAATTTTGTCTGTAAGCCTTTTAAATTCTGCCTCTATTTGATATCTTTATTCCTCACCCATAAGGAAAAATTTATTTGTTTCGCTATCACTTTCATCATCTTCAAATGGATGGAGAAATGTATCACCAGAGGATAACAAACTCATACCTGATAGTTCTTTTGCTTGTTCATCTTCATTCTTAGGTGATTCTAAATCTGAAGAGTTGCTTCCACATAATCCCCAATCGATTCTCCCAGTTTCATAGTTCCTTTGAGATGTCTTCTTCTTCTGAGGTTATTTCTTCTTTAGCTTCTTTCCCATTGTTCTATAGATCTTCTTCAAGCGATCAAGCTTCTACCAAAGGACCTGCTTTGATTCCAATTGTTGGAAATAATATTGAGGGTGGGGGGGGGGGGGGGGGGTGGGGTGGGGGAGGGGGTGAATCAGTACTAGTCAAGTCAATAATCTTTTCTTTTCTTACTCAATTTCATATATGCTACTTTAATGAAGTAAACCTGCGTGTGTACGCAACTATGTTTAAGGAAACAAGTGTATATCCAGCAAACTAATGATTTTGTTAATTCATCATATGTTGATCTTTAATCTGAGTATCAATACTTTATTAAACATTAAACAGTAACCATGTGCAGTTAATAACAGAAAGAACCATCACACATAAGCATCACACATGAACACCAAGATGTAAGGTGGAAACCCAATGTGGGTAAAAACCACCTGCTGCTGTCATCTCTGTCTTCTTTTAATAATAAGAAAATCTGTTTACAACAATGTACTAGTGCAGACTCATACCAGTATGTAGGCTTCTACCTGCAGAAGGCTACAACCTTCTTTCGTTCTCCAGCTTCTACTGGAAGGGAGCTACAACCCCCTAGCTCTTGTACTAGCCGATATATTTACTAGTACGTAGGTGCCGACCTATAGAAGGCTACGACCTTCTTTCTTCCTCCAGGTACCATGTTTCATAAATTTTCAAACTAGATACTCTTGGAACACAACACCATAATCTGAAGGCCACGTTTCATCCAATTTTCATACTGGACCCATCAACAACATTGAAGTTCAAAAATCAATCACCACTGCAATATAACTATTGCATTACCCATTCATTGAATACTTAATCATTAATCTCTGAATCACCCAACAACTGAATCATTGAAGCCTTGTCATCAAAACATAGTCACCAGAACACAGAGCAAAACCCATAACTCTGTAACAATATTCAGAGCCAACTGTATCCTAAAAAACCATGCATCAGAGTGCATATGCTACTTGGAAGAACTGAACCAGCGTGTATACGCAACATCACCAAAGCAAACCAGTGTATATGTCATCAAATGCTTACTTATAACTTCACTACACTTCTCGAATTCAGACATACCCAGATCATTTCATACAAAAGGATAATACATGTGTTAGCAACCAGATCTAGTCCATCAGATCACATAAAGATAAGTCATTATGATTCTGATCCATTATTAGATCTCATCCATCATCACTAAAGCAAATCAATCAATCTGAACACTGTTACTAAAATGTAGTCACCAGAACATAAAGAAAAAACCCAAAACTCTGTATCAATAGCAAGAATCAATTGTAACTTCAAACATCATAGTTCATAAGGTATATGCTACTTTGATGTGTAGAAAATGCATATACACGCACTTTTTCCAAATTCAACCAGTGTATACATCTGTAAATATTCATTCATAATTTGTAGCTATTCTAGACTTCAGTTATACCCAGATCATAATATTTACAAAAACAACACATGCATCAATATATAGATCTAGAATAAGCATGATCAAACCATATAGAGATGATTCATTCCAAGTCTTAAGATCCCGATCCATCATTAGATCTTATCCCCCATCAAGCGCTAAGGTTCATCCTTGGTTCAGCTCCAGCTATGCACCATAACCTAATAACCTGTATACTAGATCTTGCTCTTCATTAGATATACAATTCTTGAGTACTTTTGCCTAATGATCTTCTCCTCCTTTTATAGTCTTAGGCCTTACTCAATACCATGGTCCAAAACCACTTATAATCAATACCTTGGACCAAATACTTGGGGTCAACACATCGAACAAGATACCTTGGACCAATACCATGGATCACAATACCATGGACAAAATACCATGGACCAAAACTAAGTTTTCCAACATGTATGCGCCTTTCCTTCCGTGAAAGTGCATGTATATGATATACGTGCCTTTTGGTTTTCTAACCCGCATGTATACATGGCTTGGTCAATGCAGAACTTGCGTATACCCTTGTTTCTTCATTCTATGTAGCCTGAACTGTAAACCATCACATCTGTAAATGCTATTGTTATGCATTCTATCACACCTGTTATGTCTTTTGTAGATTCATCTAGTTACCTGTTGATGCCTTGAAAATCGCTGCATCAACATCGGGGAAAACCACTCGGTCCGGACCTTAAAGGGAGCTCCTTTTCCATTTGGTGTGATGGCTCCAACTAGATATAATGGGATTAGTTTCCCAATAATTTGTAAATGGGATGGATAAGTGATCAGTTTTATGATTTCTAATGGGAATGATGGATGATTTATTCTAAAAGTGCAACAATATAAATAACTAATCTATCCTAGGAAATCTTTCTCTTTTAGTGTAACTCTCGATGATTCTTATTAACAAGTAGGCATATAGATGACTCTACTCATAAACAAAAATATTCATTCATATGATAATTACTTTGTTCAAGTAGTTGAACAAAGTAATAATTAAAGTATTATTACACTATTCTTTTTCTATACCATTGACATAAATATGAATGAAAAAATAACAACCCTTAAACATTCAATAGTGATAAGCCAAAGAACTGCTGGGAAAGCACATACATGTGCCAATGGTAGCAAGATGAATAAACATTGATTCATATAAAAGAACGAAGCAAAGACATAGATAATAGTGCCATATGTAATTTGAATCCCCTCAGATATCAATCACATTCAAATTCCGCCTTTCAACTTGGAAATACTTTTACACAAAGCAATAGTGCATATCCCATAAAAGTACTCTTCATTAAAACTCAGAATTCAGGTCCAGTTTTTATAAAAAAATATATATTAGAAGCACAGTAATGCAACTCCTGATCCAAATCTTAATACAAAATTTGAGGACCCTTTCTAAAGACATGAAAGGGTCTTTAAATACTATCTAAACTAACAAACTATGAAAAAAAAATGTTGCGTGCTGGTATAACTAAATCACAAATATATGTGAAAATATCCACGAAATAGGCATGCTTGCAGTTGGTTAGAATGGTTCATTGTTTCGGCTGATTATCTTTTGGCTTGAGCTGGCATATGGCGAGCATCAGTTGCAGTTCTGGAGGATGACTCATGCACGAATGTAACTGGGTAGTATATGTGGCATCAGTAATTTCGGGAATCATATAACCGATCGCATCGGTGAGGCATTTTATCGTTGTTCTCTAGCTATATGGTTTAACAAGGAAAAACCAAAAGGTTTCCCATGTTAAAGTTTGAATGCCCGTGATCAATCTTTCCCTCTTTTCCAGCTCTTGTTTCCATGTCTATTCCAATGCTTTCACTGATGGCAATTCCCCTGGAGAACATTCTGAAATTAAATTTAACAAATAAAGAGTATCATTAATCAATTCAACCAGATTACTAGTCGCCGATCTACATCTTGATGTCGCCCTTTCTACTTTCATCAGTTGAGATTGCCATTCAAGGAATAGGATTTCCTTATGTGATTCCAGAATTCGAGGTAGATTTGCAACTTTTCCTTCCTTGGTTTCTTGCCAAGAGAGAAACTCTGTTAGTGTTTCATCTGCCTGCTCCAATTTCTGTCTTGCATCAACTGACTTATCAATCATAGATGAGGAAATTTCGCAGAAGGGAGGAACTAGAGAAATATTATTACATAACAAACTCAACTGATTAGATAGTGCTTTAGTAATTTGGAGAGCCTCTGATTTGAATTCTTCTATTTGAGGAAATCCTTTGAACCTTTCTGTTTGCAGTGACAGTTGAGTGATCTGTTCATCTTTTGATTTGCTCAACTATTCATTCATTGACATTAGTTTGTTCAATGCTTGAGATAATTTCTTTTGCTTTTGAATTGCATGTTGATCTATCCTCTGTTTGTCTTTGAGCAATTTCTCTTTTAATTGGTCGTTTGACTGCTTCTGTTTTGCTAACTACTGCTCTAACTACTCTATCCTCTGTTGCTTCTCATGTACCTGTGTCTCGAGTGAAACGATTGCTTGATCCTTTTCTTTAAGCAAATTGCTGACTTCCAATGCCTTGTCCATAGTAGTTGTTGTGTATGCTCCAGCATACTGAGAGAGTTTAGTAAGATCTTTGGAAGGGTCGACTTCCTCTCTCCATACCACATTAGTTATCTCCATCTGTGCAGGCAAAAGAGAAGATTGATCAAGCTTTCTCTTTTTCCTTTGTCTCTTTATTATAGCCCTATGCTTAGGGCTGTAGAAGACATCCAAGGGTGGTATGGGATCATCTATACATCCTTTTGAGTCATGGGTGGGCAACTAGTTCCTTCAGTTGGAACTGTATTAGTTGTTGTCTTTTGACCAGTTGTCACTTCATGTACTAAATCCTTGTAGGCTCTCAGTATTTCTTATGATTGAGTCAAACTGTTGCCATTCTTTGAGTAGTTTGGGATCAATATGAATGTCTGAATCAATGAGTTCACTACCTTTTCCCTGTTCCTGTTCCTATTCCATTGTTTTTTCTTTCTCAAAGATCTTTTCCACAACAGGAGCCTTATCAATAATCTTTTGTTCAGTTTAACTAGATGGATGAACTGTAAGGGGTTGTGGCTAATAAGTCTAAAGGCAAAGTTTGAAACCTCTGGTCTCTAAGCCTTTTAAACGTTTCGAACCGTTCATCTTCATACATGATTCTGGCCAATCCTTTAACCTGAAATAATGATTTGGCTGAGGCAAATAAATCATTGGAGACATCCTCTTCATGATCAAATTTAGCAAGTTTGGCTTGAGATGTGACGTTATAAGCAACCTGTCTTGGATCATATTGCCTGTTAGGAATTGTGGCAAGATTCAGCATTTGAATCTTTTCTGCCTCTTTCTCGGCATGCTTGTAGTCATGTAAAGTGAAAATGCCACAACGTAAGGGAAATGTAGGCCACATATGTTTCTTTGAATCCTTAAGGGTTCTGGATGTCCCTTCTACTGTTATTTGATAAGCCAATTCCTGAGCTAATAATTTATCAGTTACATCCAGGGGGAGAACATGGGGTTTAGTGAGGCTACCAAAAAGCCTTATATAGGTAAATTTTTCCTCCCTGACTATAGGTAGATCAATTCCTGCTTCCTGGGAAATCCTAAGGGCAGACTTATTAAAAATAGAATAATATATAGGCAAAATAAAGCCATTGCAAATTCTATACAAATGATTTTTGTAGTGTGCCTTCCATAACTACTTATGATAAATATGAATTGGGTTTGGACCCTGAGCAATCCATTTCCATCTGAGTAATGAATATTCAGAATTAAAGCAAATAGTATCCATAATATAAGCACTGTAATAGAAAGGGGGAATGGTCCTGGTAGTTTTATGTAGGATTTTAGCTCGCACTGCTATCCTGTGAAGATAAGAACAATCCAATTCCTTAAGAGTTCCTTTTGACTTGTTAGTTGAATCGGCTGTGGCTTCCTCTGATAACTCTTTGGGCTCCTAAGCTTCTATCATATTATAAATACTTTCTCAGCTTGTATTTTCTAGACCAAGACATGTCATATTTGAGACTAATCCTTTCTTGCTTGGTCCTGGATCTTTGGCTGCAGGAGTTGCTGTTGTGGACTTCTTTGATTTCTTCCTGATTTTCTCTGGATCTCTGGTTTCAGAGGAATTCTACACAAGCAGTTGCAAACCATAATACAGGGATAGTGATACTATAAGCCGATATGACAATGAATAGAATTACGTTGATTGGCGTATGATAATATGAAATATAGTTAAGGATTACCACAGATAAAATATTTTAAAGGATCTATCCTTAACTGTAATATTAAATAGCCGTCCAAACTGCCAATCGTGGTAAATAATATCATAAATGCCCATCTCATCGATCATATGCCGAATGATTAATTCAAGCGTGCTTCGGATTTCCTCGATTGACGATCAATGATAAGTTGCAAATCAGCAATCGGGAGTGTTAAAGGGAAGGGCTTTAGTGATTGCTTTAAATATCCCCGATTACCGAAAGGTGATACAATATAATGCATGCAAATTTTTTTTAACGTATATTTACCTTTCGAGATGCACGCCCAATTAATAGATTGCAGCTGGGATTTAGCTTGATCTTTATCCCTTTGTCATGTGACTCCGCCGATTGCCAATTGCGATTACCTTTATCGCATCGGGAGTTTTGATTAGGCCTTTTCATATATCCTTTTATTATTGACATGGCCGATTTGCTGATTGCGATTTCTTTATTGGATTGGAGGAGTTAAGGGGCTTTGTTTTATGTACCTTTGGCATTTGTTTTCCCCGATTACCGATTGCGATTACCTTTTCGGATCGGAGAATTGGGTGAGGTTTCGCTTTTGTGTGTGTTTCCTTTGATATTGCGATATGCGATCTCCGATCACTTTATCGCAATATAGAATGGTTTTATAATTTTTACTAAAGGAACACTTTGTTTTTATTTAAAAGGCCTTATAAAATGATTCATTTACATCGGGCCTTTTAATAAGGATTTTTCTTGTGATGAGGTAAATATTGTTTTATTCACACATCTAACTAAGTTTATTTTAAAAGGGACCCATTTCATATTAAGATCTTGTGAAAAGCTTTTTTATGAAATGGGGGGTTGTTGTACGGCACAACAATTGGCGATTCACTGGAACAAACAGTTATTTCTGAGAAAATAATATAATGCTTTAACTTTCTTAATCTAAAAACCTTAATCGATAGAGGAAATCTAATACAACTAGGTAACCATAAATTCTGAATATAATGAAGACTATTTTTGCTATCTCTCTCTCATCACAAAATTAAATACAAACAATGTAAACTTTGAAATGGGAATTGCTACTGTTACCCGTTTTGTATAGAGAGCAAAAAAGTGACCCGATTTTGAAAAGGGGTGATGCAGAACACACATGTTTTTTTTAAAGCATAGTTTTTGGCACTTTAAATTTTTTTATGTACATTGCGTTTTAGAATGGTAATGATTTCCATGCTGATTTAAAAAACTGGTTATTCTGCATCAGACCCTTTTTTTAAAAGACCTATTTTTTGACTTTAAATTTTTCTAACATATGAAATGTAAATAATTATTTCGTAAATTTAATAGTTTTGGAAGTGGACTTCTTTTTCATATTTTCTAGTTTTTATGTTAATTTTTTTTTTTTTTTTTTTGTAGTGGGGTTTTTATTGATTTGCATATTTAAAGAAGAAGGTCGATATTTTGCATTTTCGATATACTACATATTTATACATTGTTAATTAAATTTTCAATCCAAATGAAATAATTGTCTCTAAAAAACAAATATAAAAATATATGTAAAGAAGACAAAAATAAAAAATGTTAAAAAAATTATCTCATAAACCATAAAAGAATTTGGAAAAAAAAAACAAAATATATATATATATATATATATAATTAAGTAAGTAAATATCAAGAAATTAAAAAAAAACATTAGCAAAAACTAGGGAAAAGAAAAAAATAAATAAAAACAAACTAGTTTAAAAAAAAGAAATAGAAAAATAACGAAAAAAAATAAAAAAAAAAACTAGTAAAATTAATATTAAAAAAAAAAACAAAAAATGTCAAAAAAAAAAAAAAAAAATCTCATAAACCATCAAAAAATTTGGAAAAGAAAACAAAATTAAAAAAATATATATTTATAAAATTAAGTAAGTAAAAATAGAGAAATTAAAAAAAACATTAGCAAAAACTGGGGAAAAAAATTAAAAACAAACTAGTTTTAAAAAAAAAGAAAATTAATGTAAAAAAATTAAAAAACTCGTAAAATTAATATAAAGAAAAAACACACAAACAGATTTAAATTAAAAAAAAAAAAAAAAAACCCAAAAAAACACGTATTTTTTATTAAAAAAAGAAAAAAATACAATTATAAACAATCTTTGTTTTTATTAAAAATAAAAAATAAAAAAAATTTAAACAATTTTTATTTGAAAAAATAAAAATAAAAAAACAATTTAAAACGATTTTTTTTTTTTTTTTTATTATTATTATGTGAAAAAAAAACATATATTAGATTTTATTAAAAATTAAATTATTAAAAAAAATTAACAAATTTTTTTAATAAGAATTAATTTAATATATATATATATATATATATATATATATATATATATATATATATATATATATATATATATATATATATTTTTTTTTTTTTTTTTTTGTAATTTTGATTTTATAAAAAATAAATTAAAAAAAAAAATTAATTTGTGCCCCATTGGCGATTCCCGGAATCGCCCCCGGGCGGCTGGCCAGAATCGCCCGAGGGCCGGCCAGCTGCCCGGGGGCGATTCCGGGAATCGCCCATGGGGCACAAATTAAATTTTTTTTTTTAATTTATTTTTTATAAAATCAAAATAAAAAAAAAAAAATAATTCTTATTAAAAAATTTCGTTAAATTTTTTTAATAATTTAATTTTTAATGAAATTTAATATATATTTTTTTCACATAAAAAAAAAATCGTTTTAAATTGTTTTATTTATTTTTTTTATGATAAAAATTGTTTAAATTTTTTTTTATTATTTATTTTTAATAAAAACAAAGATTGTTTAAAAAAAATAAAATTATTATTTATTTTTAAATAAAATATATATGTTTAATAAAAAATAATTGCATTTTTTTCTTTTTTTAATAAAAAATACGCGATTTTTTGGGTTTTTTTTTTATAATTTAAATTTATATTTTTACATTTATTTTTTTAAGTAATCATCATTTTAATTTTAATTTCACTAGTTTTTAATTTTTTTTTTGTTAATTTTCCATTTTTTTTTTTAAATCTAGTTTGTTTTTAATTTTCAATTTTTTTTTAGTTTTTTGTTAATGTTTTTTTTAATTTTTCTATTTTTACCTACTTAATTTTAGAGTTTTTTTTAATGTGTATTTTTTTCTTTTCCCAAATTTTTTTAGTTTACATATTTGTTTTGTTTTTTTTTTTTTAATATGTTTTTTTTACTATTTATTTGTTTATAATTTGTAATTTTTTTTTAGTTTTTTAATTCTTATTTTTTATTGGTTAATTTTGTTTTTTATTTCCATTTTTATGATTGATTTTTATTTTTGATGTTTGTTTGTTTTTATTTATTTATTTATTTTATTTTATTTTATTTTATGTTTTGTTTTTAGTATATATTTTTATTTATGTTTTGTTATGTTTATTTCTATTTTTTTTGTTTTGTGTTTTTTCATTGTTTTATCTTTTTTATTTTTATTTATTTATTTTTTTATATATGAAATTTTAATGTTTTTCGAGCTCATGATAAAATATTTTATGCTATTATTTTGAAATGTTGAAATTTTACCCTTGAAAAACAATTTGTTATCCTAGCATCAACACTTTTCGTTTTGAGGGTGTTTTCTGCACAAAATTTACCATTGAAAAAAAAATTTGTTATTCGAACATCAGCACTTCATTTTGAGGGTATTTTTTGGACAATTTTTGCACAAAAAATTGGTTTTTACCGCCATTTTTAAAACATGTTGAAAATTTAACCTGGAAAAAAAAGGTGTTATTCCGGCATCAACACTTTTCGTTTTTAGCATTGTTTTTGATGTTTTTTCGGGGTTTTTTGGCCAGAGTTCCCTTTTTGAGTTTATAGTTCTCGTTTCAAAGTTTACATTGTTTACATTCTAAGTTTTAAGTAAACCTTACTTGGTTGATAATGATAAAATAAAAGGCTTTTCCATCTTAGGCTATATAATGACTCCTTTGTGATAAGTAGAGCCACTTCTGCCAGCAAACGTCCATAGTCTCAGCAGGGTTACCTTTTAACCATTTAATCATTCATTGTTCCATCCATTTCAAAGTATAATTTAAAAGAATGAATTCAAAATGATATGTTTCCACGTATTTTGTATTTCATTTTAATTTTTCTCTATTTCTTTATTTTGTGAGATAAAAAGCCATTGTCCTGGTTTGGTGGCCAGCTTTTGACAATGCCACTCACTGGTTGTAATTTAACTGAACAAGCTGGCTCGTGATGAGACCCCTTGTCTTATAATTATAAGCCATTACCCTATTTTGGTATGCAGTGATGGTAATGTCAGTTAAACTAGTCCCCTATGAACATGGTAAGCAGGCTTATGATAAGACCTCTTATCTTTTATATCAAATATATTTTAGAATTACACTCTGAAAAATTATAAACTTTGATGGATGGGGTGAATAATTTTCTCCTTAAGACAACATGGATGACAATTTTTAGAGTTAAAGATGCTAAGATTGAACTAGTCTTTTTTTTTGTATTGATAACCGTTTTTAGGCTTCTAAAACTTTAGAATGATTTACAGTATTTTCAAGTTTTGAGAAGATTTTACAAAAATGAAAAGGGTTTTCAAAATTCAATTATACCTAATTTCCTAGAATTTTCCTTTTCCTTCAAGGCTTCCATCTATCAAAAGTAAATATTAAAACTATTTTCTTTTGAGTGACTTTCTCAATATAGTAAAGACCAATAGAAGGCTATTTACAACTTTATTTGCTAAGACAAAATAATTAATTATTCACACAAATATAAATGGAAATTAAATATTTACAAAGTGAGAAGGGGTTATCTCCTCAATTGATTTTTTTTTTCAAAATAAGCCCATTGATAAGAAGAGAATCTATCTTTAATGATAGATCTTGCAATATGAATGTAGATGAGCCTATCTTCTCGCTGATTTTGAATGGTCCAAGCCACATTTTCTGAAACTTAGTGTGTTTTCCTTTATCCTCATGGGCTTTATCACATTTTAAAACCAGATCACCAATCTGTAAATGTTTTGAGCCAGTTGAAGTTGTATCAAAAGAAGACTTAATAATTTCTTGATGCTTTGCTTGTGTAATTCAGACTTTCTCCCTTTCTTCTTCTAGTTTCAAGATCTAATCATGTCTGAATTGAATAGAAGATGAGGGATTTTCTTCAATAAACTACACTAAAGCTAGTGATGGAAGTACTAAGTTTGATGGTATGACAGCTTCCTTTCCATACACTAGATTAAATGGAGAAGTGCCTATTGAGGCCTTCTGTGTTATATGGTCTGCCCATAGTGCAAATATCAAAGACTTATGCTAATTTTTATGATTCTGCTCCATAGTTCTCTTAATGATTTTGATAAGATTCTTATTGGTAGATTATGCTAAACCATTACCCTGAGGGTAATAGTTTGCAGAATATTTCAATTTAAATCCTCTTTTGATAGAAAATTCAAGTATAGAATTACCAAGAAGTAAGATGCGTTATAAAAAATAAGAGTGTTTGGGACACCAAACCTGGTAATGATGAATTGATCTATGAATTCAATAATTTCCTTAGAGTTTTTTGTTTTCAAAGGAATTGGTTCCACCCACTTAGTAAAGTAATCGGTAGCTGTAAGGATATACCTATGATTTTTGGATGAATGTGGAGTGATTTCTCCAATGATATGCAATCCCCATTGTTCAAAGGGTTGTTCAATGTTGACTCGCTGCAAAGGGAAAGTTGGCTTCCTTTGTCTTCCACTAGTAGTTTGACATGTTTGGCATTTACTTATGTATTCATGAGTGTCTCTAAACAAGGTGGGCCAGTAATAACCAACATGAATGATTTTGTGGGTTGTTGTATCAGCTCCAAAATGTCCTCCTGTCATACCATCATGTAGTTCCTGCAAGACCTTTTGCGCTTCAGGTTTTTCTAAGCATCTTAACAAAATTGAATCATAATTCCATCTAAATAACACATCATCAATAATCATGAAGTTTTTTGCTTTCAATCTTATGGCATGCTTGTTTTTATAGGAAATATTAGAGGGAGCATATCCATTTTTCAAATAGAATATCAAATCTGCATATGGGATTTAGGATTAATGGTACTTATCTCATTGATTTCTTCAATATCATTTGTACCTTGATGTTCTTGAATATTATAAGCTCCTGCTAATAACTTGAAAAAACCTTGGCCTTTGACAATCTTTGCTGGTTTAATTTCCAAGTCATATTCTTGTAATGTCGTGACCCAATTTGCCCTTTTTT
The DNA here is from genome assembly GCA_031772625.1 of Pinus tabuliformis. Lineage (NCBI taxonomy): Eukaryota > Viridiplantae > Streptophyta > Pinopsida > Pinales > Pinaceae > Pinus > Pinus tabuliformis. The sequence continues at coordinate 576,958,879 of CM062809.1, forward strand.
CTCCCAATTCCCTTTGAACTAGTAACTATCTTACTACTGAAAAAGGGACTATAACTTTTTTGTGAGCCCTTAAGAGAAAGGGCCGAAAGTTTTTAATGGCTTTGTATACATCAAAGGCTTTCTTTTCAACTTCGTTGTAATTAAGTTCAGCACCTTGGAGATTTGAACTATAAAATGAAATTGGTGCTTCCAAGTTTTGATTGTTGATTTGTGTCAGCACTACTGCGTAAGATGAATCATATGTAAGAGTATATAGAATGAAATAATTTGAAAAATCAAGCGTGTTTAATGCAGGAGCATTTATGATTGCTTTCTTAATTGAATCGAAAGCTTCTTTTTCTATATGTCCCCACTTAAACACTGAGTACTTCTTAATCATGGTTTGTAATGGTAAAACAATCTGTGAAAAATCTGGAACAAATCTTTTTACAAAATTAATTTGACCTAAAAATGATTGCATTGTTTTTTTATTATGTGGAAATGGGATGTCAGAAATCTATTTGACTCTATCTGGATCAATATAAATGCCATCCTTTGAAACAATGAAGCCCAAGAGTTTACCTTGGTCAAGAGCAAAAAAGGACTTCTTAGGATTGAGGGAAATGCCATACCTTTTGCAGTGCTCAAAGATTTGTTTCAAATCATGCAAGTGATTTGATCCTTTCCTAGAGAAAATAGTAATTTCATCCAAATAGACAACTACTGATTTATTGATTAGACCTTTGAATGTTATGTCCATCGTTCTTTGGAATGTGGCTCCAGCATTGATTAATTCGAAAGGCATTTTTGATAGGCATAAGTTCCCCACTTGGTTTTGAAAGTAGTCTTAAGTCTATCATTGGGGTGGACCAAAATTTGGTTATACCCTAAAAAACCACCTAAGAAGGACATTAATTCAGAATTAGCTACTAAATGGAGAGTTTGCTCCATTCTTGGTAGAGGGAAGTTATCCTTTTGACTTTCTTTATTAAGATTTCTAAAATCAATACAAATTCTAATGTCACCATTTTTCTTCCTTGCTGGCACCATGTTGGACATCCAATTTGAATGTCTAACAGGAAAAATTATCTTAGCTTTCAAGAGTTTGTTTAATTCAGCTTTTATTTGACTCTCTAAGTTAGGATGAATCTTCCTTAATTTCTATTGTATTGGTTTTTCTTCAGATAGTATTAGAATTGTATGCTGTATGATAGATGTATCATATGTTTTCCAATCATCATATTTCCAAGCGAAGACATTTTTTTATTTATGCAATAATATGATAAATGCAGTTCTTTCTTCTGAAGTAAGTCCTAATCCTAAATTGATGTTTTGTGGATTGTCTTTAGTACCAAGGTTTATTAATTCAAATATCAAAGTAGAACTTTGAATCTTTGAATTAGTAACCTGTTTAAACCTATCTTTGATGTCATAAAGGTCTTCAAATTTAACCACTGGTTTAGGTATTGAATTTTCTTCAATTTTTTCTTTCATTTGAAGATCATACTCACTTTCTTCAATAATTTGATCATCGTAGGACTTATTAGAAGTTAAGAAATTTAAAATGTCATCAACATGATTGAATACTCGCTAGTTAGTGACATTATCAAGAATTGATGGTTTAAAAATTAACTCTACTGAAAATCTATCAGGACTGTAGTTTTCAAATGGAAGGAGCTTAGAAGCAACATTGGCTAGTAAATCTGTTGTTGCATTCTGGGATCTGGGAATGGGAGAGATATTGAATGCTAAAAAATGAGGCACAAGGTCTTGTACCAAAGATTGATAATGTTTAAGGTGACTAGAAAGACAATGTATAGTATTTATGACTTGTTTTATAACAATTTCAGAGTCACCAAACACTTTCAAATATTTTACATTAAGACCGATTGCTTTATAAAGTCCTTGAATCAAGGCTTCGTATTCAACAGTATTGTTTGTGCACTCAAATTCTAATCTGCATGATAGCATGGTCTTTTCTCCCTCAGGACTAACTAAAATACATCATGCTCCTGCACCTTCATTAGATTTAGACCCATCAAAATATAATGACCAAAACAAAGGTTTATCTATAGTTTTATTTACAGTTTCCTCAGTAATTTTAACACACCTTGATGTATTTGTTTGGGAAAATTTTTCAATTTGAGATGTGAAATTATTAACTGAGAAAGGTGATGATTGAGTAGTAAAATTGCCAAAGAATGATTCGGATGAGTAATTACCCAGAATGTTGTTGTTGAATGCTATTGGCTGGTTTTCTTGTTCAAACTCAGTAACAATATGAGTCATATGTTTCTCCCAATCAATCTTTATCTGATTTGGCTTTCCTTTATAAGGTAGCCACATATGAGACCAATCGGTGGAAATATAACCATGAAGTTTCTTAGACCAGTCTCTACTCAAAATCAAACCATAGAACTCAGGAATATCAACGATTAAAATATCAATTCTCTGAATGACTCTTGGATCAGCTGATAACCTAATGGTAACTGAGTTGATTTCTCCTAATACTTTGACCTTGGTTCTATCCAACTGGACAATATGGATTGCAGACTTCTGGGGTTCGATATTAAATTTAGAACAAACTAAACCTGGCATTATATTTGAGGAAGCTTCTGAGTCTATCAAGCAATTGTGCAGATTTCTATTATAAATCTCGTAGGTCAAGAGAAAAGGAGGAGTATGGGAATTTGATCTATCTCTGATTAAAACAGCATGAGTAGCTTCTACTCTACTAGGAGGTGGTTAACCTGTTTCATTAGCAGCCTTGGACAATACAATATTTGGGAGAGGAGAAGAAGGTACTGCATCTAACTCCTTAAGCAACAATTTTTGTTGATGTTTGAGTTTACTAAGTTCAAGCATAGTGATACTTTCCTTCATTTTTTTCATGTCTTCAATAATGTTGTAATCCTTAGAATCTGTAACTACTAATGTTTTAGATGTTCAAGGTGGATTTGAAGCTGATGGTTGATTTTGGGAAAGTGCGGCTGTAGACTTCTTTGTGGGAGATTTTTCTTTAGTAGCGGTACTTGTGTTCCTTTTCTTCTGAGTTACATGAATAGATTCTGGAGTGCCTTTACTCCTAGTAGTTACTGGGAAAGCTTCCTGTTCATTTTCTGTATCAGAATTAGGCAAAATAAAGTCCCACATCCCATGACATTCTGCAGTTACCTCTTCTTCAGTTTCTTCAGATGATAAGACTGTCTCTTCTTCTTCATCTTCCTCGGGGTCTGACTCTGCATTGGATATAGCATTCGGGGGTTTTGATTCTAGCTTCTTAAAGTTTCTAAATGGCTTTTTAGTTGAAGTCTCAACTACTTGCTTCTTGATTTCTATCATTTCATTTGACATAGTCTTGAGAACTTTTTGGAGACCTTCCATATCATATGGATCTTTAGCCATTTTCTTTTTTGAATCATCTTTGAAGGAGACCTTTTTAGGTTTTCTGTCCTCAAGAGAAGCTTTCTTTTCTATGGTGATGATACGTTTTTCTACTGCAATTGCCTCTTTCATATTTTCAGCTAGAGTAGTTTTTGCAGCTCTACCAACAAAGATAGCTATATCTGAAGGTAAAGCTATTATATACCATTCACTTCTAACTTGTTCACTAGGTTTAGAGGCAGTTGGGATCTTATTTAAGAGTTTATTAAACCGTGAATTGAACTCTTTTATAGGTTCTTTAGACTCTGTCCTAAGATTTGAAAGATCGTTGATTAATGTTGCTACAGATCTGTCATCACTGTATTTAGTCAATAACTATTCTTGAAAAATATTCCAACTAGTAATGGATCCTGATGGTAAGGAAAAGTACCAAGACCCAGCTGATCCTTGTAGAGTATAAGGGAAAAGTCTGACAACCACATCTTCTTCAGTAACTCCTTTTAAGTTGACTGACAACATAAAGTTATTAATGTGTTCATTTTCCGGTATGCCTGCATTTGGATTAAATTTTGGCAACCATTTTTCGGGATGAGCTGGCAATAGATGCAAAGGTGTAGGCATAGTGACTGCACCAGGATTGTTCCATGGATTCTGTGCCATTATTGAGTTGCTAATAGATGATAGTGCCAATGAGGTTCCAGATGGTTGGGAGGGGGCAGGTATTGAAGTTTGAGGAGGTTGAGAAATAGATGTTGAAGTTCCAATTCCTAGTTGAACGACAGTTTGGAGTGGATGAGTGGATGGTTGACTTTGAAATGGAGAAGATGAAATGGAAGATGATGATGAGAAAGTTTCACTATCAGATCCTTCAATTTTCCTCCTTGCCCTTTTCCTTTTAGGAAAAGGTAACTCAGTAGGTTCAATACCAAGCTTTCCACTCTGAAGTCTGGTGAGGGGGTGAGAGGGAATGAATTGCAAAGTCACACTACCTTGAGATAGCTCAGATTTCTGTGGTGATATTGAGAATCCTTGAAGTTTATGGATTAGAGACTGTACTTCGGGAGATTCTGGAGTTAATTTATCTGAGATATTTTGGGGTTGAGTAGTGGTAGTTGTCTCCTCTACTTCTCGCTTGAAAACTAGAGTTCTAGTATGCACGGGAGAAGTCAGAGGTGAGGTGGAGGGAGATTTACTCTCAGAATGGACTATAGATTTGGGTTTGCTCACAATTCACAGTTCATGCCCTCCTTCTAGCACCAAAAATGTTGATGCCTCAAAAATCGCTGCATCGACATCGGGGAAAACCACCCGGTCCGGACCTTAAAGGTAGCTCCTTTTCTGTTTGGTGTGGTGGCTCTGACTAGATATAATGGGACCAGTTTCCCAATAATTTGTAAATGGGATGGATAAGTGATCATTTTTCTAATTTCTAATGGGAATTATGGATGATTTATTCTAAAAGTGTAACAATATAAATAATAATCTATCCCGGGAAATCTTTCTCTTTTAGTGTAACTCTCGATGATTCTTATTAACAAGTAGGCATATAGATGACTCTACTCATAAACAAAAATATTCATTCATATGATAATTACTTTGTTCAAGTAGTTGAACAAAGTAATAATTAAAATATTATTACACTATTCCTTTTCTATACCATTGACATAAATATGAATGAAAAAATAACAACCCTTAAACATTCAATAGTGATAAGCCAAAGAACTGTTGTGAAAGCACATACATGTATCAATGATAGCAAAATGAATAAACGTTGATTCATATAAAAGAATGAAGCAAAGACATAGATAGTAGTACCATATGTAATTTGAATCCCCTCTGATATCAATCGCATTCAGATTCCACCTTTCAACTTGGAAATACTTTTACAAAAAGCAATAGTGCATATCCCATAAAAGTACTCTTCATTAAAACTCAAAATTCAGGTCCAGTTTTTATAAAAAATATATATATCAGAAGCACAGTAGTGCAACTCCCAATCCAAGTCTTAATACAAAATTTGAGGACCCTTTCTAAAAACATGAAAGGGTCTTTAAATACTATCTAAACTAACAAACTATGAAATAAAAATGCTGTGTGATGGTATAACTAAATCACAAATATATGTGAAAATCTCCCCGAAATAGGCATGCTTGCAGTCGGTCAGAATGGTTCATTGTTTCGGCTGATTATCTTTTGGCTTGAGCTGGCATATGGCGAGCATTGGTTGCAGTTCTGGAGGATGACTCATGCACGAATGTAACTGGGTAGTATATGTGGCATCAATTATTTTGGGAACCATATAACCGATCGCATCGGTGAGGCATTTTATCATTGTTCTCTGGCTATATGGTTTAACAAAGAAAAACCAAAAGGTTTCCCATGTTAAAGTTTGAATGCCCATGATCAATATTTCCCTCTTTTCCAACTCTTGTTTCCATGTCTATTCGAATTCTTTCACTGATGGAAATTCCCCTGGAGAACATTTTGAAATTAAATTCAAAAATAAAAAGTATCATTAATCAATTCAACCAGATTACTAGTCACCGATCTACATCTTGATGTCGCCCTTTCTGCTTTCATCAGTTGAGATTGCCATTCAAGGAATAGGATTTCCTTATGTGATTCCAGAATTCGGGGTAGATTTGTAGCTTGTCCTTCCTTGGTTTCTTGCTGAGAGAGAAACTTTGTTAGTGTTTCATTTGCCTGCTCCAATTTCTGTCTTGCATCAACTGACTTATCAATCATAGATGAGGAAATTTTGCAGAAGGGAGGAACTAGAGAAATATTATTACATAACAAACTCAACTGATTAGATAGTGTTTTAGTAATTTTAAGAGCCTCTGATTTGAATTCTTCTATTTGAGGAAATCCTTTGAACCTTTCTATTTGCAGTGATAGCTGAGCGATCTGTTCATCTTTTGATTTGTTTAATGCTTGAGATAGTTCTTTTTGCTTTTGAACTGCATGTTGATCTATCCTATGTTTTTCTTTGAGAAATTGCTCACTTAATTGGTCGTTTGATTGCTTCTATGTTGCTAACTGCTACTCTAACTACTCTATCCTCTGCTACTTCTCATGTACCTGTGTCTCTAGTGAAACGATTGCTTGATCCTTTTCTTTAAGAAAATTGCTGACTTTTGATGCCTTGTCCATAGTAGCTGTTGTGTATGCTCTAGCATACTGAGAGAGTTTAGTAATATCTTTGGAAGTGTCGATTTCCTCTCTCCATACCACATTAGTTATCTCCATTTGTGCAGGTAAAAGAGAAGATTGATCAAGCTTTCTCTTTTTCCTTTGTCTCTTTATTACAGCCTTATGCTTAGGGCTGTAGAAGACATCCAAGGGTGGTATTTCTTCTACATGTAGAACAATTTCATCGGATGGGTTCTCTGGAATCATCTCTACATCCTTTTGAGTCATGGGTGGGCCGCTAGTTCCTTCAGTCGGAACTGTATTAGTTGTTGTCTTTTGACCAGTTGTCACTTCAGGTGTACTAAATCCTTGTAGGCTCTCAGTATTGCTTATGATTGAGTCAAACTGTTGCCATTCTTTGAGTAGTTTGGGATCAATATGAATGTCTGAATCAATGAGTTCACTGCCTTTTCCTTGTTCTTGTTCCTATTCTGGTGTTTTTTCTTTCTCAGAGATCTTTTCCACAACAGGAGTCTTATCAATAACCTTTTGTTCAGTTTTATTGGATGGTTGAATTGTAGGGGTTATGGCTAATAGGTCTAAAGGTAGAGTTTGCAACCTTTGGTCTCTAAGCCTTTTAAATGTTTCTAACCCTTCATCTTCATACCTAATTCTGGCCAGTCCTTTAACCTGAAATAGTGATTCAGCTGAGGCAAATAAGTCATCGAAGAAATCCTCTTCATGATCAAATTTAGCAAGTTTGGTTTGAGATGTGATGTTATAAGCAACCTATCTTGGATCATATTGCCTGTTAGTAATTGTGGCAAGATTCAGCATTTGAATCTTTTCTGCCTCTTTCTCAGCATGCTTGTAGTCATGTAAAGTGAAAATGCCACAACGTAAGGGAAATGTAGGCCACATGTGTTTCTTTGAATCCTTAAGGGTTCTGGATGTCCCTTCTACTGTTATTTGATAAGCCAATTCCCGAGCTAATAATTTATCAGGCACATATAGGGGGAGAACATGGGGTTTAGTGAGGCTACCAAAAAGCCTTATATAGGTAAATTTTTCCTCCCCGAACCAACTACCTACTGTAGTCAAGTCAATTCTTGCTTCCTGGGAAATCCTGGGGGCAGGCTTATTGAAAATAGAATAATATACAGGCAAAATAAAACCATTGCAAATTCTATACAAATGATTTTTGTAGTGTGCCTTCCATAACTGCTTATGATAAATATGAATTGGGTTTGGATCCTGAGCAGTCCATTTCCATCCGAGTACCAGATATTTAGAATTAAAGCAAATAGTATCCATAATATAAGCACTGTAATAGAAAGGGGGAATGGTCTTGGTAGTTTTATGTGCATTTGTTCTGTACTCTAAAATTGTTGTGGCTAATTTATCAGACAAAATATTTGCCCAATCCATCACATAACCATTGATTGCAGCTTCCATTAGGGGGACCATTTCTATAGTGAATTTGGCAGAATCATGTATTCCCCACATCCTACACATCATAGCTTCAGCATAGCAATAAGGGGAAGCCAATGAGTCAACAGAGTACTTACCTGATGACTTGTGCTTGTGCTTTTCCGGAAAATGCCTCCATTGCTTTATCGGGGCTGACTCTGAGTCGTTTTCCTTTGCAAATGCCTCTAGGAATGCCTTGTTGTACCGCTTCTCAAGTTGAGGTAAGTGGTACATTTTCCTAAGATCCTCAGGTTGGAATGAGCCGAATATCCTCCCATCAGATTTGCAAAATGTTCTGTCTGAGACTGGAATTTTCTCTACCACCCATCTTACCACGTCAATATATGGCAGGATTTTAGCTCGCGCTACTATCCTGTGAAGATAAGAACAAGCCAATTCCTTAAGAGTTCCTTCTGACTTGTTAGTTGAATCGGTTGTGGCTTCCTCTGATAACTCTTCGGGCTCCTCTGCTTCTATCAGATTATAAATACTTTCCTAGCTTGTATTTCCTAGACCAAGACATGTCGTATCTGAGATTAATCCTTTCTTGCTTGGTCCTGGATCTTTGGTTGCAGGAGCTGCTGTTGTGGACTTCTTTGATTTCTTCCCCATTTTCTCTGGATCTCTGGTTTCAGAGGAATTCTGCACAAATAGTTGCAAACCATAATACATGGATAGTGATACTATAATCCATTATGATAATGAATAGAATTACGTTGATTGGCGTATGATAATATGAAATATAATTAAGGATTACCACAGATAAAATCTTTTAAAGGATCTATCCTTAACTGTAATATTAAATAGCCATCCAAACTGCCAATTGTGGTAAATAATATCATAAATGCCAATCTCGTTGATCATATGCCAAATGATTAATTCAAGAATGCTTCAGATTCCCTCGATTGATGATCAGCGATAAGTTGCAAATTGGCGATCGGGAGTGTCAAAGGGAAGGGCTTTAGCGCTTGCTTTAAATATCCCCGATTACCGAAAGGTGATACCATATAATGCATGCAAACTATTTTTAACGTATATTTACCTTTCGAGATGTGCGCCCAATTAATATATCATAGTCGGGATCTGGCTTGATCTTTATCCCTTTTTCATGTGACTCTGTCGATTGCCGATTGCGATTACCTTTTCGGATCAGAGAATTGGGTGAAGTTTCACTTTTGTGTGTGTTTCCTTTGATATTGCGATATGCGATCTCCGATCGCTTTATCGCAATATAGAATGGTTTTATAATTTTTACTAAAGGAACACTTTGTTTTTATTTAAAAGGCTTTATAAAATGATTCATTTACATCGGGCCTTTTAATAAGGATTTTTCTTGTGATGAGGTAAATACCGTTTTATTCACACATCTAACTAAGTTTATTTTAAAAGGGACCCATTTCATATTAAGATCTTGTGAATTTTTTTTAATGAAATGGGGGATTGTTGTACAACACAAAATTACCATATACAAGAGAGTTGTTCTGCTACAAGTGAGTTGCCATCAAGTACAACACATACATCATAATGCCAACATCCCATAACCTAATAGACATTCCCTCTGCAAAAATCTAGCCCACTTGGAGAAACAATAGAACTGGAGAGGCTAGCCTGGCCAGAAGATTGGACCGCTTTCTCATCAGAGAAGCTCTGGTCAACAGAGGCTACCACATTAGACAGTGGGTTGGTTCGGGGGGGCTATCTGATCATAGGCCTATCTATTTGGAATTACAAGCTGTCAATAACAATCCTAAGGCCCCCTTTAAGTTCAATGCCACCTGGTTAAAGGATGCTGGGTATATGAAGGTAGTTAGTGATTATTGGAAGGCTCATCCAGTGGGCTCGGAAGGCCTCATTGCAGAAGGGTTTTCCCGAAACATGCATGCCCTGAAGATGCTTTCAAAGGAGTGGGCCAGAAGGAAAAGAGAACAGGAGGAGCATCAGCTCAAATTAGCAGAATAAGAAATTTCTAATATGGACGAGGGTTCAGAAGGTATATCAAGCTCCCAAGATCAAAAGGACAGGATGATCGCCCTCCTTCAAAAAAAGACACAAATTCTGAAAGACAGGGAGGAGAGCTGGAGGCTTCGTAGCCGAGCTATATGGCTCAAAGAAGGAGATGAGAACACAAAGTTCTTTCATAGACATGCAAATGGGAGAAAGGCAATCAACACCATCTGGGAACTCAAGAATGAGAATGGATCCACTGTTAAATCTTTTCGGGAACTGGCAAGTCTAGCAAGTGCACACTTCAAAGGAATTTACAAGGAACCCCCAATCGCCACCCTGGCAGAGGTCATGTGCATTGCTCAAACTTTCCCTAGATTCATGGATGAAGAAGCAGAGCAGGACCTGATTAAGGAGGTGACCCTGGGAGAGTTGGAAGCAACCCTCAAATGGCTAAAAAAAGATAAGAGCCCAGGACCGGATGGATGGACAGTCGAGTTTTACACAACTTTCTTTGATATTCTAGGATCTGACCTCCTGAGACTGATAGAAGAATGTCGAACGAGGGGAAGAATGTGGGAAAGTTTCAACTCTACATTCATAGCCCTCATCCCCAAAACTGATAATCCCTTGACCTATGACGACTTTAGGCCTATCTCCTTATGCAACTGCATATACAAGATTATTGCTAAAATCATTGCTAACCGCCTCAAGCCCATCCTATCCGCACATATCTCCCTAGAACAATTTTCTTTCTTTCAGAACAAACAAATTCAAGAGGTCGTCGGCACTGCTCAGGAACTTCTCCACTCAGTTCAAACCTGTCTAAAGCTTTTGATAAGGTCAACTAGCTCTACATCCACATCTTTTTAACCCACCTAGGCTTCCCCTACTCCTTTATCAAATGGATCCTGTGTTGTATCACGAATGTATCCTTCAGTGTGCTCATCAATGGCTCTGCCTCCCCTTTTTTCCACGCGGAAAGAGGACTGAGGCAAGGCTACCCACTCTCCCCACTACTATTCCTTCTCATTATGGAGGGCCTCAGCAGAACTATTGGAGAGGATTGCAGACAAGGGCAAATAAGGGGAATAAAAATCACTGAAGATTGTACCCTCACCCACTTATTGTTTGTGGATGATGTACTTGTTCTCCTTAATGGGGGAATAGGGGACACCACCTCTTTTCACCGCTCCCTCGGCATTTTCTTAAAAGCCACAGGCATGGTCTTAAACGAGGCAAAATCCACAATTACTGCCACCGGATGCTCCCAGCATGAGCTCCAGTATGCTCTCAGAAGATTTACCTTTGCAGAAGTGGCACTCGAAGAAGGGTTGAGGTATCTTGGGTACAGGCTAAAACCTCTCGGCTACAAGATTGTAGATTGGACGTGGCTCATTTCAAAAGTGGAGAGGAGGCTCAATATCTGGTATCACAAATACCTCTCCAGAGTGGGGAGGTTGATCCTTATCAAGGCGATCCTAGAAGCAACCTTGGTGTATTGGATGACGCTGGCTTGGATTCCTCGAGGTATCCTGGCTCGCCTCCAAAACATATGCTGTCGGTTTTTGTGGAAAGGGAATCAGACAAGGAGAATCTTCGCATGGTCAAGCTGGGAGTCATTGGCTCTACCAAAGAGTTGGGGAGGATGGGGAATTAAGAGGCTGGATACTTTCTCACAAGCCTTGGCCGCCAAGTTAGGATGGCAATTGCTTAACAACAATAGTCTCTGGACGAAGGTAGTTGTGTCAAAATACATCCACCCCTCAAGTGTGCTAGCCTGGATCAGGCAAGACACTAGGATAAATAATATCTCCATTATCTGGAAGGCAGTCAATAACACTAAGGAGCTTATTTGAAATGGCCTGACTTGGAGGATTAGGGCTAAGAGACAGATAACTATAGACCCCTGGGTGGGCTGCGGCAATACACACAGGCTCATAGAGGGTCTGAGAGGTAATTTAAAGGCCCAAGGTACAATGTACATAAGCGAGATTGCAGATGAGGCACACACCTCCCTCTTTCAACAAGCCTGGAAAATAGCCAATGATTTGAATATCCCCCGATGCTGGTAGCAGGAGTGGCATAATTACACAAATGCTTTGACAAAGGCACACATAAGAACAATCGAGGGGGAAGATGAGCTTATCTGGGCATGTGCTAAGCATGGAACATACTCCCCCAAGACAGGCTACCAAGCGCTGATGGAGAGGCACAAGCCACAGGAGTTGGAGCAGTGGTGGAAGCAGCTGTGGAAGTTGAAGGTGCCCCCTCGATCGAAATTTCTTATGTGGTCCATCCTCCGGAACAAAGTCCCGACAGGGGCCAATCTAAGATCCTTCTCAGGGCCTTTCTGGTGCCATCTTTGCAAGGGTGATAATGAAGATTCGGACCACCTTTTTCTCCACTGCCCTTGCACACAAGAACTCTGGAATGGCTTCCTTAGTTCGATATCCTCCACTAAAAAATGGCAGGGCACACATTTCTCTGAAGCATGGAACAACTGGTGCCTATCTAACTCTATCAGAGAGAAGAACATCCCGCTCCTTTTAAGTTGGGCCATCTGGATTGCCAGGAACCAAGCCATCTTCCTACAAAAATTCCCCCACTGGCCCTCCATTACAGCCAGACTTCTAGCTGACTACAGTTCCATCCCCGAAGAGGACTCTCAGCCGACCCATAGGAACATATCACTGGAAGTCATCAACACAGCTCACCCATGGGCTTATTTTGATGGATCAGCCCAGGAGGTAGGCTGTGGAGGGGGTGAAATCCTCCATCTATCTGTATCTCATGTCTATAAAATACAAATGGGGTTGGGAAGAGGGACCAACAATTTTGTTGAACTCCTTGCGGCCAAAAACCTCATAACTTTTGCATTGTCCAAAAACTGCCTTCATTTACAGCTATTTGGAGATTCTCAAATCATATGCAACTGGATTAACAAAAAAGCTCAATGCAATGCATACTCTTTAAAACATATCCTGGAAGAAACTCATAGACTCATAACAAATTTTGATGTCTTCTCATGCCGCCATATATACAGGGAACGCAACACAACTGCTGACATCTTATCCAAGGAGGCTGCGCACAGGGACGATGCTTCTTGGTTGATCCAGGAGAAAAGAGATGGCAACACCTACCAGTACTATCACAGGCCGTTTATTGAACCTGGAATATAAACAGTCTCCATACAGTTTTTGCTCAATTTTTGTTCTTTTGGATCCATACACTGAACGACCATATGTAATTATTCACATTGTTATTTTATGTTTAAAAATAGCAAAGGGCTCTCTGTGAAGAGCACGATAGTAACTCATAGAATATTTTTTTGAATTGTCTCACACACAAGGTGGAACAATGGTTGACCGTTTTGGTTTTTGATAGGCATAGGCCTAATATTGTATATGTAATGCATCTGCAAAATGTAGTTTCTTATCAATAAAGAAATTACGACTTTTCCACGGGAAAAAAATGAAATTTTGAAATATAATAATTATGAATGTAAATTAATATTTTAATTTTGTATAGTTAAATGTGTCTCTTTATTTACATATATTTTTAATTATATGTTTATTAATTAAATTTATTAAGTATTTATATATTTAAATTTTAAATGTTTTGAAATATGAATTATTATTATTTAAATTGATTTTTCTAGGTAAAAATTGTTTGTGATTTTATTAATAAAAATAAAATTATAATATATATATATATATATATATATATATATATATATATATATATATATATATATATATATATATATATATATATATATATATATATATATATATATATATATATATATATATATATATATATATATTAATAGTGATGAGATTTGTATTAATAAAAATCTACACCTATTCAAAAGGTAGCAAGTACATTGAAGCAACTATTATAAATAAAAATTTCTTTCATGAATCTAAAAAGAAAAGAACTAAAAACCATCCTTTGCTCAAAAAATGAAAGGGGTGCTAAGATCCAATATTAGACCTTCTAAAGCCAAGGGGTTGCAAAGATCCAATACTAGACCTTCTAAAGCTTGCACCTAGTGCATATCAAGAATATGAGTAGATTATTATAATTTGCTTGCACAAGATGATGCAAAAACAAAACATATTCTCGCCACCAAATTTGGGGATTTACTTGCTTCAATTTTTCTTACTTCTTGTTAAAGGAGGCGAAGAGTGTGAATTATTTTGCCTCTAGTGAATTGAAAACTTCATATCTACAAAACAAAACCATATTAGTAAAAGTGGTTGCTATACTCAAATTGATCTCTTATACACTAATTGACCTATAGAAATAATTCGATAAGTGTATATCAACCACACTTACTAATATGATTTTACTAATTTAACTATAATTAAATATAATTACATTGTTAAGGAAATTCATATTTAAAATTAAATATTGAATAAGCTTAAATATTGAATAAACATTAAACCTTATTAAATATAAATATTAAACCTTATTTCCTCGATCCGGGTATTCATAATAGCTCACCGAGTTACACAAACTCGGAGTGAATTCTCCCTCCACCTAGCATTCTCTCCCCATGACGCAATCACCCATGCTCCTACCCTTCTTTAACTCAAATCATTCATTGTGTCCTCACATGCTTCGACCCAACAAGCTCCTGGCCTCCACCCTGTATACATTCATTTTTCATTCCACGCCAATGATGTGGAGTATCCCTCCTCCTTCAGTTGTCTCGCTCCATGCTCAATCTTGCATTCCCACTTGTCTAGTTCCCATGACCCCCATGACCCCTGTGCTTTCTGCAAACAACATTTCCTTCCAATTCACTCCCATGGTTTGAGAATAAGGTCGAACTTGGTGTGGTGGTCATGGACGGGGGCGAGGACACCCTCTCAATGCCCCAACGGTGGATGTTGAATTTGATTTATTTAACAATAGAAACCCTTACCACATACATCGAAAGGTGACCGAACTAGAAGTAGAGGAGGTTCGTTGTGGGGGGAATGCCCTCTAGGCTCTTCGCAATATCCTCATCCGCCACCTCCTCACATAAGAATGATATCACTCTTGTTGTCAAAAGGATTGCTGACATCAATGCCCACTCTAGCCATCTCTACTCCTCCCTTCGTCATCTCTCCTATGACCTAGGTTGTACTTTCCCTCTAGATATTCCCTTCTCATCCTCTCATGGTCCCTCTACTTCAATTTATATCCCTCCCGGGCCCTCTTTTCCATCCACCATTTACGATGTTGGGCATAATTCCCTGGCTCATGAATCACAGGACACCCCTCTCTATCCCATGGATGCACAACTTCCTAGTGACAAATTATCTCCCCCTTTCTCGAGTCCATTCGGTTGCTTCATCATGGAAGAACCACTTAAAGTTGGCCCCTCTAGCCCTAGAAACACAAAGGTTGTTGGTCCATCCAATGGTAAACACGCACAAAAACAAAACATCCATGTTCTCTTTGGCTTACGCGGTGCCATATCAACTTGACTAAGTCCGTTTTGTCACTAGTTTTGTTGTCGGTATGTTTTTCCATTGATTTTGCTCATAGTCCAGTGTTAGAATAGCGACAGTGTCTTTCTATCAACTATTGTGCCCAACTCTCTTGTTTTGGTTTTTTTGACCTCTTTTAACTATAACAATGGCGATGAACTTCTACTTCATGGGTAGACTATTTGGTTTCCCCTCTTGGGGTAAATGTTGTCCCTTTTGCATCCTTCTATGGTTCATTCAGGTCATAACTCTCCACGCTTATCTACTAGTAATATATGTATTCCATTTTTATTAATATAATGTAACAATTTTCCCAAAAAAAAAAAAAAAGTAAGCCTTACTAAAAATCATAATATTAGTATTATTAATAAATCTTATTAACATGAATATTAATAATATTATTATTGATCATATTTAAAAATAAATATTAATTAAAGTTTAGATCTCATTTAATATTAAACAAGATTTAAATCTTATTAAATATATATATTTTTAAGAAACTTTATTAAATATAATACTTTATTAATAAAATTTTATTAAAATTTATGAATAAAATTTAATACTAATATCATTAATAAACTTTATTATTACTTTTTTTTAAGCGTTAATAATAGGAATATTAATATTATCGAACAATTTCAAACTTTTTAAATAAAATCTTATTAAAAATTATTATTAATATTAATTTTATTAAAAAATATTTTATAACATAATTAATATTATTATTATTAAACAATAATAATTTATTGAAACTTATTAATATTAGTAAATGTGTTTAAGTTTATATTAATACTGTTAAATATTTTTAAATTTTTATTATGGTTGAGTAAGTTTGGTTATAGTTGAATATAGGATATTAAGGTTGATGGAGGATGATTGAAGATGAATATGAATGATTATTATCCATGATTATGGTAAACGTATGGTTGGTTAAGGTGGACCATGGATCACTATTTAAACATTAATTAAAAGGTTTATGACAATGGTTAATTATGTTTAACTAGGTTGTCATGTTGACTCTAGGTATGTCTAGCATGATGTCTATGGTTAACTCTAAGAATACTAAACACAACGTCTATAGTTAAACATAAATATTCATATTAACTATGGTTGGCTAGGTCAATCATGATTGACTTGTGTTAATGTTTAAATTAATATATATCTTAATATCCTAATATTTTAAGTCATTGATCTATTTATTTGTGAGTTGGTTACAAAACATTTGGTATCAGAGCTTTGGATTCTAGGGTTTTGATGCTTCAAACAGTCTATCGTGGAATTTTCTCTATAAATTTTTTTCTATGAAGCTTTAGAAGATGAATGTGAAACCCTGTGGAGCCAAAATCTTGATGAACCTCATGTACAAATTTCACATATTTTATCATTATATTTTCGTAGATACGATTTGAGGAAGTTAGGGTTTTTGTAGGCTCCAGAATTCCATCTCAAAGAGGTGACCTTGGGAAAAATGTCATAACTTTCTCTCTAAGCATTAGATTTAAATTCTGTAAAAAGCGATAGAAAGAGGACGATTATAGTTTGTTTGGTATCATTTTCAGGGCTGAAAGTTGAAACAATACTATACTGAACTCCATACAAGTTCGCTCTGCTGAACTAGTCTATAATTAGGTCATCGTGGGAGATTGGGCATAACTATCTATTGAAGAATCCAATCTCATTCAGACTTGTGGGCTTAGAAATAGAAATTAGAGGGATACCACATGACGGAATTTTATACATTGCAGATCCAAACTTACGAAGATATGACAGATTCAATATCGAGCTCCTACAAAGTGAAAAAGAAAATGTGTATTTTTTTTTTAAATTGCATAACTTTTATTTGAAAAATTAGTTTGAAGTGATTCAAAAAGAATAGTGAAGCATAGATAACATTGTTTGATTTCAAAATTACTCGAAGCAAGAAAATAGAAACACCTAGTAAGCAACCAAAAATCTCTACTATGGCACATGAAGAAGAAGAAGAAATGCAACATGATATATCAAAATGATGAGACCAAGTGCAACAAATTTTGCTCTCACAAAGAGTAACCATAAATGAAATGGAAGATAAGATGGATGGTTTGAAGACTAGCTTAAAATAAAATATGGAAGGTTTGAAGGATGGCATGAAATCTAATATGGATGGCATGAGAGCTAATATTAATTATATAGAAGCAAAAATGAAAGGCAACATGGAAGATTTGAAGAATCATTTAAAAGCAAACATGGAAGGTTTGACAACATTGATACAAGAAATGATTCATAATGGCTATAAGGTATTATATGAAACTCATGATGAGAACAAAAGAAATGTTAATCATGATTTCATAGACTCTAACACTGGATTGAGGAACCACCATATTTGAAAGATCGGTATGGGAAAGTTGATGACAAGGATCTGGTAACATGGATACTACAAATGGAGCAATATTTTGATCTTCATAATGTGCAACACACACAAAAGGTATGCATTGCAACTTTATATTTAGAACTCAATCAGTTTGTATGGTATCGATGGCTTTGTTTTTGTAAACCACTTGTCACTTGGTCAATTTTTACAGAGGAAATGATAACACATTATGAGGATACAAAGAGAAACACCTTCTTTATCCAATTGACAAGTATCAAACAAAAGGGTTCAATGGCAGAGCACATTGACCACTTCCAAAAATTGAACATAAGGATAAATGATATTCCAGAGGAGCATAGGATTGATGTGTTCATAGGGACTTTAAAGGATGACATCCAACATGAGTTTCACCTTTGGGAACTTGATTCATTGGAGAAGGAATTTGGGTTGGAAAGAATAATTGAAAGAAAAATTATGGCAACAAGGAATCCTACCACTCACAACTATAAATATGGAAGTGTTTTTGCCCCTAGCCTTCCACAACCTATAAGGTTGAAACCACAAAAACTGGAATAAAAAAAAGAAATAGGGATTTGCTATAGTTGTGATAGAAAATACACTAAAGGTCATAAGTGTGCTGAGAGGAAATTATTTTACATAGATTGTGAAGATGAGGAAAAAAGGAACAATAAATGTCAAAAGAAGAGGATATACACCAGGAACCAACCCTAGAGAAAGAAGAAATGAATCCGATCATATCTTGTAATGCATTGGCAGGGATTTACCACTCCTCAAATTCTCAAGATAGAAGGACATATCAAGAAGAAAAAGGTAATAGTGTTGATTGATTTGGGTAGTAACCGTAATTTTATTCATTGTAAGATAACCAAGGAATTGAATTGCTTCCTATATCTAGCACGAGAGTGTCAAGTGATGGTTGCAACTGGAGGAACCATAAATTTCTCTGGGAAGTGTCATAATATCAAGCTATCCATGGGAGAATATGTATTGAATAGTCCAATGCTTTCCATTCCAATGGGTGGTGTTTATTTTGTACTAGGAGTCCAATGGTTACAATATTTGGGTACGATAGCTTTTAATTTTCAAGAACTTTTATTGAATTTTATTTGGGAAGGAAAGGAAGTTGAATTAAGGGGCATCAAAGGGAAAACTTGAAAGATAACTAGCTTTGATGGTAGCACAAATCTTCTAAATAAAGAACAACAGAGTGTAATTGCACAATTATGTCACTAGAGGTTCCCACATCGAAATCATTTATTTCTTCAGATCTCCAGAAAGTCTTGGATAATCATTCCAAGGTATTTGAGAATCCTAAAGGCCTCCCACCTATTCGTTATCATGATCATGCTATTCATTTGATTCTAGGAAGTTTTCTTCCAAACATTAGGCCTTATGGATATCCTTATGCCCAAAAGAGTGAAATTGAATGTATGGTTGCAAAATTGTTAGAGGCTAGTATAATTAAACCTAGTCGGAGTTATTTCTCTACTCTAGTAGTATTGGTGCACAAGAAGGATGGATCATGGTGCATGTGTCTAGATTATATGGAGCTCAACAAGCTCACTATTAAAGATAAATTTCTAATTCTTGCATTGATGAATTATTGGATGAATTACATGGAGCAATTTACTTCACCAATTTGGATCTTCATTCAAGATATCATCAAATCAGAATGAAGACTGAAGACATTGCAAAAACAACATTTAGAACTCATGAGGGTCATTATGAATTTTTAGTAATGTCTTTTGGCCTTACCAATGCACCTTCTCCATTTAAAGGTTTGATGAATTCAATTTTCAAACCCTTAGAAAATTTGTGTTAGTATTTTTTGATGATATACTAATCTACATCAAGTCTTGGAAGGATCATGTTCAACATGTTGACATAGTGCTCAAACTATTGGAAGAGAAACAAATATATGAAAAAACCTCCAAATATTTCATTGGAGTATAGGAGGTGGAATATCTGAGTCATATTGTATCTCATGATGGTGTTAAGGTAGACCCTAAAAAAATTAAAGCCATTAAGGAATGGAAAATCCCCACGTCCATAAAGCATCTGCGAGGATTTCTTGGGTTGATACGGTATTATTGCATGTTTGTTAAGAATTATGGGAGAATAATAATACATTTAACAACATTATTGAAGAAAGATGCATTTTCTTGGACTCCACAAGAAACTAATGACTTTGAACATCTTAAAGAGGCAATGTGCCAAGCATTGGTCTTAGCTATGCCAGACTTCACAAAAACCTTTATTGTGGAATGTGATGCCTCAGGAAATGGAATTGGTGTTGCTTTAATGCAAGAAGGAATACCCATTTCTTTTCAAAGTTTTCTAATAATAGGAAAGTATTTACATAAAGCTATTTATGAGAAGGAAATGTTGGCAATATTACATGCACTTAAGAAATGGTGACCTAACCTAATGGGAAGATACTTCACAATAAAAACAAATCATGATAGTCTTAAATTATTTTTAGAACAAATATTATCTTCAGTAGAGTAGAAAAAATGGGTCACAAAGATGTTGGGTTATGAATTTGAAATCGTTTACAAAAAATGGAAGCAAAATGTTGTTGCAGATGCACTCTGAAGAAAGGATGAGGATGTGGAAGCATTGCTTTGTGCCATTTCTATTATCCAACCATATTGAATAATCAAAGCAAGAGATGAATGGAAGAATGACAAAGAAGTGTGGGCACTCATTCAAAAGTTGTAGTAAGATGCCAGTACATATGATACATTTCGCTGGAAAATTGATTCATTATGGTACAAAGATCACTTATACCTTTGTAAGAATTCCCAAATCAAACAAAATATTCTTTTGGAATCGCACAACTCTCCCTTTGGAGGGAAATCAAGATTTTAAAAACTTACCACAATGTTAAGAAGCATTATTTTTGGAATGGCCTTAAATATGATATTCAAAAGTTTGTGGCAGAATTTTTGGTTTGACAACAAAATAATTTGAGACAATTAATACCCCGATTTTGTTACAACCTTTATCCATTCTAAGTCAATGTTGGGAGGAGGTTTCAATGGATTTTATCACAAGGTTACCCAAGTTCGAAGGAAAGAGTGTTATCGTGGTGGTAGTTGATAGACTTACCAAGTATGCACACTTTTGTGCATTATCTCATCCATTTAAAGTCAGTATAGTTGCTACTGCATTTATGGAAACAATTCAAAAGCTACATGGAAACCCAAAGATTATTGTAAGTGACAGAGATCCCATTTTCACTGAAAATTTTTGGACAAAATTATTTTCTTGTCTGGGTACGCAATTAGCTCATAGCTTATATTATCATCTTCAATCTGATGGGAAAACTAAGATAATGAATTTTTTTTGGAAGGATATCTTCATTGCTTTGTATTTGATAAACGGACACAATGGATCAAGTGGTTACCTCTGACTTAATGGTGGTATAACACTTCCTTCCATACTACAGCAAAAATGACCCTATTTATGGCACTTTATGGATACCATCCACCAACCATCACATCATCTTTAAGAGAAAAATCTAAGGTTCAAGAAGTGGAATATCACATCGAGTATCAATAACAAGTTCTCCAACTCTTAAGGGATAACCTCACTTTGGCGCAAAACACAATGAAACAACAGGAAAATCAACATCACAGTGAAACAAGTTTTGATGTAGGTTCTAAGGTATTTCTACGGCTACAACCATACAAACAAATGTCCCTCAAGCAAGCTGAGAAGGTTAATAAATTATCACCAATGTATTATGGTCTATACAATATGTTGCAAAAGATTGGTACTATGACATACAAATTGGAGCTTCCTGCATCTTCTCGAGTGCACCTAGTTTTCCATGTTTCATGCTTAAATAAGGTTATAGGTGAAAAGCTACTAGTTCAAACAATATTTCTAGAATTTGACGAGGAAGGAAAAATCATATTGGAACCTGAAGCAGTCATGGAAACAATAACTCGACAACTATGGAATCAATCAATTTTAGAGAATCTCATCAAGTAGAAGAACTTACCCACTGAAGATTCCATACGGGAGGATGATAATTTTATATAGAAACATCTAGAACTACTCAAGTGTTCAGGACAACACATTTTTGAAGAAGAGGGGCATGTTAGGTACCTATAATACTAGTGTATTCCCTAATTTTTATTGTTAGTGTATATCCCCCTTAATGTTATTGTTGTGCCCTTGTTGTCCCCATATTGTTATTAGTGTGCCCCGTAGAAGCCTACTATTGTTATTGTTGTGCCCTTACATTATTATTGTTATGTCGAGTTTGATTATATTGTGACCCCTTAGACTCCTATATATAGAAAGGAAGTTTTGTCATTTGAATCATCAAAGAATTTTTCATTTATGTAATGTAAAGGAGGTTTCCCCCTCGAAGAGGATCATTTTTAAGTCGTTGATCTATCTATTTGTGAGTTGGTTGCATAACAACTATGTTTAACTAGGTCATCATATTGACTCTAGGTATGTCAAACATAATGTCTATGGTTAACTATAAGAATACTAAACACAATGTATATAGTTAACTATAGTTAAACATAAATATTCATATTAATTATGGTTGACCAGGTCAATCATGATTGACATGTGTTAATGTTTAAATTAATATATAGCTTAATATCTTCATATGTAGATTAATATATACTTGATACATGTGTAAGTAAATATATTATTAATATACAAATTTATATATTAATATATTTAATAATATATTACTATAAATTTATTCAAGTTTAAATATTATTATTAAATTATTAAAATTTAATATTAATATTAATATATCTATATTTGTGTGTGTGTGTGTACGAGTCCTGAGATGATTGGCATGTCAAACATGTAGCTTGAGTAGCGGCTATCTAGGGGCATTTAAGTTATCAAAATGACCTAAGGATTGCACTTGGCCTAGGCCACACCAACCCTTAGCATGGTTGGATTTTTTTTGGCATAATTTCAGATCAATGACCTTTACAGTAAAAATTTATTTAATAGTACACCTTATCACCTTTTACTCTACTTCGTGGGCTCCTTTGATTTAAAATTAATATTATATCACAATATTAATTATTAGACATTCATGCTAATATCATTGACATTAATACTAATATATATTAACATTAAAAAATAGGAGACTATCGGCTAGATTGGTTTTTGACTATTTCTTCCTCCATAGTTTACTGTGTTGTGTTTCTTGGTTGCATACGCATTTCAATTAGTTTCATACACCAAATAAATGTGTGCTTTCTCTCCATTCAACATTTCAGGTTCAGGCGTAGAAACATTTCTATGCTGATTTTTTATTTTTCAAATTGTTATCTATTTTTAAATGGTTAAAAGTGTGGGTACTTGAAGTGGTTTTAACCATGTGGGAATTTAATATTTAATAATGAGGATTAAAGGGTAGTTTGAAAATTTCACACTTACCCACTTTGGAATCTGAAACTACCTTACAGTTTCAAAATATATAAACTTATAAAAAGGGAATTTTTTAATTTATAAATGACAACTCACAAACTCCACATGAATGAAACTGATGAAATAGTCTCAGCCCTATTGTCAAAAGAGGAAATGGAAAAATATGGAGAGCCATAATGGAGATGCCTTGTCTATAAGAGGATGGTCCCATAATAGAAATATAAATAAGTCCTCAAGTGGGAGATCTAAGTCTAGACAGAGATCTAAATGTCCAGGAAAATTTGTAAAGGTGTGCTGAAAATGCTGAAAACAAGGGCACCACAAGAAAGATTATTGATCTAAAATTCCTATCAAAAGAAAAGGGACCAAAGAAGATATATTTTTAACTAAAGGAGGAAGAATTATACTCTAGGTGAATGCATGAAGATGGGTTTCCTTTTTGGCAAACACACAGGTTGGGATGAAGGAAAAAAACAACTCAATCGAGTAATAATTTTAGCCCTTGATCGAGATTTTTGAGGGCTTAAAAAAAACCCTCGATCTAGTTTTTTTTTTTAAATTCCTATCTAAAACACAACAATGAGTTTATGGTTCAAAGGGCTTGATCTATCTCTAGCTTGATCGAGCCCTTGTTTAACCAAGTCAAGAGCTCGATCAAGGGTTTATTAAAATCTCAGTCGAGTTTTTTCAAATTTTACCTTAAGCACTTGGTCAAGCTTTTTAAGTGATCAATCGAGTTGTTGAGGGCCTAAAAAATAGGGTTCTACCTCCCCTTTCACAAATTTCTCTACAACACCATTTTGTACCCTAAGGGACTTCAGGAAAAATTTGTCCTTAAGTGGCAGAGTTGATCATGTTGGATTCATAAAATGATCCTCTATCCAATGGCATATGAGTTTGACATTTTCGAATTCATATGATATTTTTCATCTAATTTCTTTTAAACATAATGCTTGAATTTTTTTGGATAGTTTCAAAGGGATTGAATAAAAAATCAATAACATAAAATATACAAAACAAAAAAAAAAAACAAAAAAAAATATATTCATTTACGAGTCCTCTTCAAAAGGATACTCTTGGTTTTTGAATTTATTTAAATAGTAGAAAAAAATCTTATATGAACACGTGTGTCTACAAAATGAAATTGAAATATTACTTTGTAAACTTCGAAAAATAATAAAAAATATAATTTTGCATTAAAAAATATTTTTTTAATATACATAACTTAGTTTTATTTATGTACATCATACATACATACATACATACATACATACATACATATACATATACATATACATATACACATACACATACACATACACATACACATACACACACACACACATATATATATATATATATATATATATATATATATATATATATATATATATATATATATATATATATATATAATTACACATTTTAGACTAAGTTATGCTACGTGAACACACACATACCTCTTAAGATGTGCGAAAATTTGCAAGGACAAGAATTTCATTTAATAGAAAATTGACATATTATATGACACTAATTTTTTTTTTCAAAAAATATCATTAGGAAAAAAACATAATTCTCCACAAATTTTATTTTTACTCCGAATGAAAATTCACAATGCTTGTATGAATTTTGAGGGCTTCAATTTGATAAAAGAGTAAAATTTTGAAATTTCATCTCCACCTTTAGCCCAAAAGTGTAACCCACCTTCATGCATTCACCCCTCTATAGGAGCATAGTAATCAGAAGAGGAAGAACCACACACTATATTTTTGAGGAGATTAGTTTGAGAAAGAAGGCAGCCAAAGAGATATAGTCTATCTTATTTTATTTTAAGTTTTTCTTTATCTATTATTGATAATGATCCCAGAATTGTTAGGGAGGCAGTGGATTCAGAGGATGACAAACTTTGGAAGAAGGCCATGGTTGAAGAAATGGTAGCTTTGGACAAAAATAAAGTTTGGAATCTAGTGGAGTTTCGAACTGGAAGAAAACTCATTGGTAGCAAATGGGTGTTTAAGAAGAAGATGAATGCATAAGGAAAAGTGGAGAAATACAAAGCTCAATTAGTAATGAAAGGTTATTCCCAGGCGCCGAAAATTGATTTTGGTGATATTTTTTCTCCTAATGTGAAGTTAGCTTCTATTATATTACATTTATCTATTGATATTGCTTTTTATTTTGATGTAGATCAAATGGATGTGAAGACAAAATTCCTACATGGGAATCTAGAAGAAGAGATCTACATGAAGCAGTTGGAAGGCTTTGCAGTGAAGGGTAAGAAAGAACTAGTTTGAAAGTAAAATAATTCTTTGTATGGGTTAAAGATTCAACCAAGTATGTGGTATCAAATATTTGATACGTAAATACATGGACTTGGATTCATAAGGAGTAAAGTAGATCATAATGTGTATTATAAATTACTTGGTGATTGTGTTAGTTATTTGGTCTTGTATGTGGATGATATGCTACTAATAAAAAATGACAAAGAAATGATCTAGGATGTGAAGACCCAATTGCCCTATAAATTCTACATGAAGGATCTTGGTGCTACAAACTTTATTTTGGGCATGGAAATTAAATGAGATCGAGAAAAGAGAAAGATCTGACTAAACCAAAGGAAGTATGTCAAGACAATATTGTGGAGGTTTGATATGCAAGATAGTAAACAGGTGAAGGTCCCTATTCCTGTAAGTGTAAATTTATCTCTAAAACAATGTCCCAAGACATAGGAAGAGGAAGAGGACATGTCTTTTGTTCCATATGCAAATCTATTTGGTACTTTGATGTATGCAATGGTTTTTATAAGACCACACATTGCACATGCATTGTGATTATTAAGCAATTTTATGTCAAGATCAAGGAAGGAGAATTGGACATAAGTAAAGCATGTTCTTAGGTATTTACATGGCACCAATGTTTATGGTTTATGCTACTAGGCAATACCAGGATTCAGTAGAGTGTTGGACATACATGGCTTTGTTGATGCAGACTGTGTTGGAGATATAGACCAGAGAAGATATGCAAGTGGGTATGTGTTTAACCTATTTGGAGGAGCAGTCAGTTAGACAAGTAAGAGACAGTCTGTAGTGGCACTGTCAACTACAGAGGCTGAATACATGGTGGTTACTCATGCAAGCAAGGAAGCAGTTTGGTTGCAGAGATTGTGTTCATGTATGGGGTTGCTAAAACTCTCTATAGGGATATATTCTGACAACCAAAGTACAATTTTCTTGGCAAAGAACCTTGCTTATCATTTGAAGACAAAACTTATTGATGTGTAGTATAACTTTGTGAGGGATATGGTTAAAGACAAAAAGGTGTTTTTGGTAAAGGTGGACACTTTAGAGAATGTTGCAAATGAATTGAAAATTTTGTGAGCATCGAGAAGTTTTGTTGGTGTAGATAAATAATGGGCACTGTGACCCTAGACCAATGACAATATGTGTGTGCAGTCCCCTGTGTGCAAAGAAAACAACAAGTGGGAGAATGTTGGGTATGTGCTATATTCTTGGAAAATGTGGTGTATGTGTTATGTGTTATATTTTATGCGGACCCAAGGATGCTGGGTGGACCTACCCATGGTTTAGCGCGTGGTTTTTGTGCATATTTTTGGGCATGATAATTTTTCCCATTGTATTTTGTAAATCTGGTCAATGAAACTATGATTATGCTCTAATCCAGGGTTAATGGATTGAGGGTTTACGAATGCTCCGACATGTATATAATGTAATGCAACATTGAAAGGAATATAATGAAAAATAGATCTGGTAATTTCTCGGTTTTTGGTTCCAAGAGAAAAATATATGTGTATGTTTTTTTGTTCTCACCATTGCATATTTTCTATTTTTAAGAATTCATTTGTAGATAATTTATGTACAAGGTTAAAAAATTTAGAGAGTAATATCGATTTTCCAATGAAAATAACTAGTAGTCATTCTTCTTGTATCCAATGTTCATAATTATGGAAGATGTTTTAAGTAATTCGCCTTTGGTGAGTAGGAAAGGTGTTCTAGACAAATCCAAACACAGGATCAATTCACTACTATATGTAACTACATAAATTTAAAATTCCCTACAATTATTACTATGAACAAATACACACATGTATCATGTAACTTCAAATGAAAACAATGTTAATGGGCATGCTTCATTTACATATAATAGTATCATTGTTCATCATGCTAAAAGGATTTGCCTATAACTTCCTTGTACAAATCAAAGCCAATTACCTTTTGCTTGTGGTAGTTGATGAGTTGAAACTATGGTGCCAATGAAAAGGTGAATGGGACATAATGAAGATTCAAATGGATGGAAGGAGGAATGCAAGAGAATGAATAGATAGTTTTATTTAATTTAATTTAAAAACTAACAGATAAAATGTCCAAAATTAGGGTTTGAGATAAATTTCTATACTACTACCAAAAATAATTAAATTAAGTCCCACCATCTATCTATTATAAACCAATTCCAATATAAAATACCTCTCAACAAATTAGTACAACACACACACACACATATATAAAATTACAGTATCAAATATATTTTTTCATTTTTGTTACATCACTTTAATAAAAAAATCTTTAAAAAAATTTAGTTTAATTATTTATAAAATATTCTTTTAAACCACTCTTTTAGAATAATATAAGAGGATATCATGTACAAGGATATTTTTATAGAGGCATCTATCTTCCCTAGTCAAAGTTTAGATCATTGGCCCATTTAACAAGTAGCTTAGATGTGAAATCCTGACAAAAAAATAAACCATTCCATTTTGAAGGTTTTGGTTATGCTACTTAGATTTCTAACAAATATATAACAATGATGGGGAGAGATAGGAAGATTGGAAAGTTTTGTTATGTTTATACCCCATCAGAATATCAAGCACATAAAATGGAGGATTAAAGGTTGGAATAAGGATAAATTTGGAAACATTCTAGAGTAAAAACATAGACTTGAACAAAAGATGGAAGTAGTTCAACAAGACAATATCCTATTTGGAAGGTGTGAAGGAATTAATTAAAGAAGAGCCAACAAATATTAATGATTTGGAGGAATGACAAAAGTAGGAAGATCTCCTTTGTAGACAAAAATATAAAATTTGATGGCTCAAAGAAGGATAAAACAATAAAGCCTTTTCCCACCACTTAATGCTCCAACATCAACACCACAACAAGATATCTTCTATAAATAACTCAAAAGGGGGAAAATGGAAACCCATCAAAAGATTCAAAGGAGCTCTCTCGGTTCTTTCAAAATATACCCTCTAAGCCCTTGTCTCACATAACAAGGGTGATCCAACATATATTGAAGTAGATTGCAAACTAATTATGCCATAACAGAATGAAGCCCTGTTCAGAACAATATCTTTCAAAGAAGTAGAAGCCACAACTAAAGCAATGCCAAGCAATAAATCACCTAAACTTGATGGTTTCACTATTGAATATTTTTCAAACATGATGGCCAATTATTGGGAATGAATTTTGGCAATATGTTGAGGAATCCCGACAGTATCGAACCATTATTAAATATTTTGATACCACTTTTCTATCTTTGGTTCCTAATATAGAAAAGGTGGAAGATCTTAATGGCTATATACCTATTTCTTTATGTAGTGTTTTTACAAAATAATTAAAAATATTATATCCAATAGACTCAAGCCTTATTCCAAAATATTATTTTCCCATAGAAAATATGATTTGTAGAAGGTCAACATAGACTATATGGTATCATGGTTGCTTATCAAGCTATTCACTCTCTAAAAATTACTAAGAAGATACGAATATTGCTAAAACTATATATCTCCAAAGCATATGATAAATTGAACTAGAACTTTTTATGTAATGTCCTCAAAGCTTTTGGTTTCTTTGGTGACTGATGAGCCTCGGTATTGCAATAAGAATGTTGCAACTCCCAAGGCTACCGACTTTAATTATAAACCTGGGGTTCGTACAAACTTAAGAGGTATCGCTACTATATGTGTAGTACCCAATGTGTCCTTCCTTTTCTGTCATGATGTAATGGAATGCATGTACTAAAACCAAATCCTAAGCTCATTGTAGAAAACAAAATGCT
Source organism: Pinus tabuliformis (assembly GCA_031772625.1). NCBI lineage: Eukaryota > Viridiplantae > Streptophyta > Pinopsida > Pinales > Pinaceae > Pinus > Pinus tabuliformis. Next base: position 576,988,138 of record CM062809.1, read on the forward strand.
CAAAATGGAAACCTTAACCTATTGCAAGAAATAAAGTACAAGGAAAGAAACATATTCTAATTGCATAAAGATCATGAACTAAATGTAAAAGAAACCTAACTTAACCCTATTTATCACATGTGATGATTTAAAATAACTGAGCATGGAGTCTAATCTAGGGATTATTAATTGTTATGTGCATGTATGAATATAAAAGAACTCTTTTTTAATCTTTTTGTTTTATAAATGCAAATGTTAATCCTCACTTGTTCTTTGGCATGGGAGATAGGTATGGAGGAAGAGGGTTAAAATGGTCTTGATGGCATGGAGGTCAAGTAGAGGCCTAATCCCAACTTCAATGATTATTTTTCTCAATTCGGGCTCAAAATAGGCCACTACAAGATTTCCTACAGGATGTACTAGTTCTCCTACATGATCCCCTATTTTACTATAGAATGTTACAGATTTACTATATGAAATTATAATTCATCGAATGAAAAGGAAAATCAAATTCAAATTGGATGATAATTTTTTTTTATTGACTAGGATGTCTTAGGTCTCCATTCCAAGTGGAATCACTCAAAAATACCTTTGTTAACCCATGCTAAAAAATAGCAGAAAATTACTAGTCGAAAATCTAGAAATTCGAGAACTAGTGAGCTAGTAAATATATAAAATGCCTAACCTAATCAAGTGCAAATGCAATGGGGTAATTTTTTTATGAACTAGAATGTTTTTTTGATCTAATTCAAGTGGAACCAACTCAATTTAAGCTTGTTATCATGCTCTAAAAAATAACATAAATTTACTGTTCTTTTCCACAAAGGAGTTCCAGAAATATAGATTTGGGAATATGAAAGCTAATCCAAATAGCTCAATGATTAATATGATCCAGGTGGATATTGGTGGCCACTCACCAATTCTACTTGGATCCCCACCATTATTTCTTTCAGTTTTTCAGTTTTCTTATTTGCGGCACAATTTACTATTTTTGGTAGTTTTTCGGGTCCTAAACTTCCAGAGTCGTTTTGAGGCCCTCAACTACATTTTTTGGGAAAACTGGGAGAAACATGGGTCCATGGACTGATGTGTCTCTTCCCAAAGTTGTATTCCTCGAACAGATATTTCTAACAAGGTATTTTGTGCGTCAAACGGAGATCGTATTCCAAAGTTACGACCTCGGGAAGTTGATGTACCAATTTACCCAAAATGGGGCCCATAGTTTGGCGCTTCATCTCCTAGGGTTAGGGTTTTGGATGTTTAGGGTTTTCCAATGTTTCTCAGTAATAAATAGGCTTTCGAGCCTCATTGTAAGACAGTTCAGAGGCATGTAGCCAGCACATCTCTTCTCAGAGATAAGCTACCATTTCCCTAGCTGGTTTATTTCCATTTCTATTTGTAAGCATATTTCAATATTTCACATTAATGAAATGAAATATTATTTCTGTTGCATCTTTGTATTTATAGTTATATCTGTACTTTGTTGCATTCCTGTCTAAATATGGATCATACTATGACCTTCCAAAGTTTTTCCAAGGATGAAATGATGCTTGTGATCCTTAAAGAGAACTTACATCACCCATTTAACCCAATCCTACAACAAGAAATCATTAATACTAAATGCAGAAATAGAAAGAAATAAAAACAAGAGATGCATGTGAATAAGAAGTGAAAATAAGGAAAGAAAATGATACAAAAGGGCTCTGAGGCTCTTGGGATGGACAAGCCCAAGGAAACTCAGAGACCTATGGAGGAGAATAAGATTTAGAAGCTGAACATGACACCAATCTTCATTATTTTCATACAATTACATCTGTGCAAGAAAATATAATGGAGTTGCAGAAATACAAGTTCTCTCCACAAGAACACTAATGAAAATCTCCCCCTAGAGGAAAATTTGACTTGATACTTATACAAAATGATTAGAAATTATTCCTCATGAATGGAGGAAGCTTTTCCCACCAAAATCCCTTGATTAGTGGATCTGGTTCCCAATACTAGGAGTCTACATTAAATGGCAGGGAACACATTCCTAGATTTCCTCAATCATTTGAGTTCCAAAATTTGTGCCATAATTCCATAATATCTTGTTGATTTATTATTTAATAGTGATCCTCCTATAGTAGGGAGCAAGTCCCTAAATTATCTCCTCCAAATCTTCATAATCTACCCAATATTCTCACAATATTCCACAAAAATAAATAATATTAGGCACACATATGAAATTATTCATAAATCTTCCTAATGAATATATTAAAGTTAAAAATACATTATCTAATGCAAAAAGAGAGGTTTAATGTGCTGAAGGATGGTCATATGCCTTAATTTATGTTTAATTTAGAGGCACGGGCCTTAATTTATGTCTAATTTAGAGGCCCATCATACCCCTTGCTGAAAGTGTTGCTCATCCTCTGAGAAAATTAGTGACCTCATTGTGCCTCATTCATGGCCCTGGTGGCCTCTCTCTTGTGCATTAAGAATCTTGGCTGTAAGTTCTGCAAGGACAAGCCCAAAAACATATTTGTGCAAAGAAAAATCCTTGTTTCTTGAGACCATTAGTTTGCCTTCTTCCCCTTATTCAAGATGGTTCTTGAATATTTTTTAGTTTGGCAAGGTCTTCCACATCCTTATCAACCTTCTGCTACCTTGTTCCACCATTTGGAAACCTCTGAAACCTTCAAAATGTATTTAGATGAGAACTAGGACATCCTGTAGTAATTCTTGTCAAAACTACATGAAACCCTTTTTGAGCATGAGTGATAGTCTGAGCCTAGGACATGCTCTCAACTTGATTCCCATGTCTTTTTCTCATTTCTATAACATCGTTTAGGCCTTGGACAAAAGCCAGAAAGAGATTAGAGACCTCTTGGAAAGTCTCTTTTCATCACTGCAGTTTGAGTTCTGTTTTGATGGTGGATGCCTCATTTCCTTTTGTTGCCTTCTTCTTCTTTCATTTGGCATAGATGGTTGCCTAATGGCCTTGGAGTTATCTGCTTTGATTAGGTCTCTCTTAGGCATTGTCATTTTGGGTTTTAGCATACTTTTTTCTTTCTTTCTTCTTGTAGCAACATTCTTCCTTCCTGTAGTAGTCATTCCTTCTTCCTTTAGAGTCTTCTAACTGTATGGGAGTGAATAGAAATGATGTAGGTTTGTGAAAATGGAGATGATGCTCTGTTCGCTCTTCCAAGAAATTTTCAGGGTGAGATAGGGTTTGTTCTTGAAATTATGAAATGGGATGGATGAATGATGGATAGATAGTGAATATGAAGTGGATGAAGGGCTTGAAGTGCTATGGTGAATTGGCCTTTCCAAAAATTTCTTCTTTTAACTGATGTGCTCATTCCTTGAAATCATCACCCTTCATAGTTTGACTTTTCAACATTACACGAGTGAAGGAGTGAGCTGCAATTAACTAGTTGAAGGTAGGTGAGATTGCTCACCCATCCTTAGCTTATAAAACATCATCTCTCATGCATTTGTGATGTAGGTAAATTCTAAGTGCGGATACAAACAATTCCTCTAGCCCAAGAGAGTGGGTCTAGTCACAAACAGACAATCTATGGAAGATTTCCTTAAGTTAGAATCAATTAATAGGGCCTACCTCTTAGAATGCTATTCCACTTGGTGATGATTCTACTTCCTCGCTCCAACTATCTTTCATTTCCTTTCTTCGAACACCTGAAACAAGCAAGCAAAAAACGTAACAACATACAATATTGTATTTAGCATACTTAACAGGTCAAGGAACATTAAGCCATAAAGATATAAAATGACACTTCATGTAGGAAATCAATCAATAGTTGCCTTTATATAAGTAAAAAAGAGATTACAACCGGTGCCTTGACGTTTCTGGTCTCCTCTGACGTATCCGGGTTCCCACACTTTTGCTAGCACTTCATGGATAGCCCCAACAATAGAGGTTTTAAGGCCTCTTTCCCTCTAGTCTCAAATCACACCAAAGCACACTATTCTCCCTCAAACATACATTAGAAAACTTCAGACTATAGATGTCTTACTGATTATTCTAACTCTAAACTAAAAACTAGCTTTTTCTTGGGAAAAAGAGAGGTTTTTATAACTTGGATGGATGGGAGATGGTTCCTCTTCTCATGGGAGAAGGCCTTATCTCTTGGATTAGTTCCATCCTAATAGGGGAAAGGAGACCAAACTAACCTCTTCGACTCCATCTGGTCTAACCATTTACCATACTTCTGTTATGAAGCTTCGGATATTTAAAAAACATTCCAAAAGAGGATCAACGCGACTGAGAAAGGGCTCAGTCGATCCGATTGGCTCTAGGGATAGTTGTAATCCTTGCATATTAGCACGAGGAGGACATGGGTCATTAGCATTGGTCTTGTAAACTGGGATAAATAGAAGATTTTTGGGAAATTATGCAAAAGTGAATTTTTCTACTCATGAAGAGGGACATAATGGGAATTTCTTCATGAGAGGAAAGCATGTGGGGTTCACTGTAGAGGTCCTCCAGGATCGTGAACAGGGAGTACAGGGACAGTGACAAAATGTTGTGTAACAGATGCCCCCTAAAACATGAAGGCCGAACTAGAGTGAGAAGTGAAATGCTTTACAAGTGCATGCGGGGAACTAGAGTCTGTCATCAGAGAACCTACAAGCAAGCATAGATACATATACATCACTGACAACTCTGAAAAATGATACATGAATCACGGTATGGACAAAACCATCCTGAGAATGATCATATAAATGGATCCAAGGCATGGGCATAGCCATCCAATAGAGAGGATCATAATTAAACCAAGGTATGGTCGCAACCATCCAATAATGAGAAGGATCATATATAACAACCCATGGTATGGTCACATCCACCCATCTAAAAGAGACATGTACATTAGCATGATCATGTCACATCGCCTTGCAACCTGGAATTTTGTAATCTGAGCCCAGGGTCTTGCTCTCCGACACGACCCGATCAAAGTACAAATTCTAATAGGTGAATATATGTATTGAAGTCGAACATGTTAGGAAATCGCTTGATTACTGGTCAATGATGAAAACAGTTAACAAGCATGAGAGAAACCATGAATAATGACAATGACTCTCAAGGTACTAGCAGTGTAGTTCATGGAATGTGAATAAAGGAACTAAATACGAATACCCATGAAATCACCCGATCGAAAGCTAATGATGTGAACTTATCATCAAGTGAAAAGAGCTTGCCATTAGTGCATGCAAGCTCTAAGGTACTGGAAGGGAGTCTCTCGGCCATCTTCCTGGATAATGAGCTGAAGTTGACAGGAAGCGACCGTGTCGAAGGAGGGCCAAGATGTATCCCACGTCATTGACATGAGACGAAGAGATGGAATGATTTAATATGAAAAAAAGAATCAGGAGTAAGTGTAACTGCAGAGGGACTAACTCTTGAACATATCGGCGACACGACTCCAGAGTTTGGTAGCATTTGACATCATAGGATCAAAGGTCATGGTGACGTAGTAGAGATCATGTGAGAGGTTTAAAATGGATAACTCAAAACCCAGGGAGGCAAGTGACAAAGTGAGGATGTCCCAAAACCCAACACGAACAATAGATGAGTGGCAATGTTCAAGAGTGACCAGCTGCCTCAAGTGCAGAATACAACTGATGAAATATTTCCAATTTTCCCCCACCATTTCTGGTGAGTACCCAAATTATTTTTACACAAGCTTGATGGGGATAACATATGCTTGTAATATAAGTCCATCCTTCAAATGGATCCATCATAGTAAGTTTTACGAGCCCTAGGAGGGAGTAGCTCGATCTCATCATAATGACAAGTCCTATGTCGTTTTTTTTTAACTAGTCCGACAAAGGAAAACTCGGTATCTTTTCATATTTAGAGAGTTTGAAAAAGATATGGAAGAGAAAAATCCAAAAGGTCCCTTTTCATACATTTGTGTCTCTCGAGCCCAAAAAGGTAGAAAAAAATACTTGAGATAACCGCTTGATCATGTTATCCAAGGAGTACCTTTTTCATAAATAGTTTATCCCAGCCTGAAAAGAGGGGTAAATGTACACTAGGTAAACTACATTTCACAGCCTTTAATGAGTTCAAAATGACAAGAGCTCAGCAATCTTTTCGTGTTTAAAGAGTTGGAAAAGAGCTGAAAGCAGACCCCCCATTTTTATTCTCTTTAATGAGTCAAAAAGGGCAAAATACTCGGCGATATTTTCATCTTTTACGAGTCAGAAAAGAGCTTAAAGGTGATTTGTCCTGGAGGAACGAGTGCGATAAAGGGTAGCAACTGGTTCTGATAATGGAGGAACTGCACAAAAAATGTAATGGTCAAGAGGTTGGCTAATAAAACCACTCATCACTACGGTCCCTAAGGAAAGGAAAAACAACCAAATGAAAGCATATGATCGGCCAAAGAGATGGTGTCGATGGAATGAAACAACCAGGCTCATCTAGCATAATTTAGTTGATAAAAACACAATCACGAGCTGTGAATCGGGCATGGGTTCAAAATTGAACCATGGAGAACTGTGCTTGGATTCGGTTTCATGTTTACACAAGCTTGAAACAAAAAACTATGTTTGCTATAAGTTTGCATGCCCCCAAAATAATGACTCAATCGAGGTACATGCCCCCCAAGCTTCATTTCAAACAACTAGGTGGATGGAATGAAGGTTCACTTTCGAGATCTTGGAAAGACTCAACTAGGATTTTACGAGATCTCAATCAAAGACTCGATTTAGAAAAGGGAGTTTCTTCATTTTTTAATGAGGTTGACACAGTAAAAAAACTATCCTTGAGACCCCTGTTCATTTTTTAATGAGCTTGACACAAGACAAAGAACTATCCTCATGGCCCTTGTTTCATTTTTTAATGAGGTTGATATAGGAACAAACTATCCTTGAACATCTTGATTCATTTTTTAATGAGCTTGCTGCAAGACAAGGAACTATGCTCATCCCTTGTTGCATTTTTTAATGGGGTTAACACAAGACTAGGAACTATCCTCATCCCTTGGTTCATTATTTAACGAGGTTGAAACAAGAATAGGAACCATCCTCATCACATCTGTTCATGAACCATATGAGAACATGGCTCCCAAGAGGTCTTCACTAGACGGAAGAACCATGCTCTAGGAGGAACACATGTCAACTGGTACCAATGACAGATTAGGTTCCAATGCCCCCAATACATAATGTACTATACCATCTGTGTGATCGTCAACAGATGTGAAGATGGAAAGGGTAGCCACATAATTGACTTGTGGCGGGGAAGGTACTACTTGTAAACAATAATTGATAGGGGACAATCGTTGCAAAGGAGGCACTTGGTGACCAATGAATGAAAATTGATCAATAGTCACAATTCTCCCTTCTCGCGGAAAAAAAATCACATGGAAAAGTGAAGAAACAAGAGCTCCCATGACATAAACATAGTCGCATCCAAGGAGAAGATTGAAAACTAAAGGACCTTGGACTACCATCACATCTATATAGATAGTCTTCCCTTCCAAAGTAATAGAGAACTTCGAAAGGAACCCTAAGTGTTGATTGGTTCCTCTATTGAAAGCCAATAGATTCTAGGTGACAGGCACAAGCTATGGGTAACCCAAAGCTTGCCAACTAGTAGAAGACATGATGCTAATAGACGAGCCTTCATCTAATATAGTGCCATGTATGACCATATTATAGGTTTGTACTGTGATCTAAAAAGGAATATAAGACAGGAGGTGGAAAGCAGTCAATGGACTCTAATCGAAATAAACGATAGAACTACTTAGTGGGGGTATCATATGATTTCCCACATGCTATGCAGGAATAGGAGAAGGACTCTCCTAAACAACTGGGATGAGAGGGCCACTCTTTGATTCATGAGAATCTGAGGAGATGAGAAGAACATGAGAAGTATGATCACCACTCTCTTCCAGAAGGGAGTGAGAAATTAGAGGTGGAGCCAAGTCGACACTATTTCCGACCTATGGTTGGTCGGGAACAAACACAAGAGAGTAATGCTCAAGAATAGCAGGACTGACAAGAGATGAATTCAAGTCAATCTATTTACCAACCGGGAGAGGGTCAGAAGAAAGCCTCTGATAACCAACAGGAAGTTGGGGTTGAGGAGCTGTAAGGTTTTCCAAAACTTTGGATGATCTATCCATAAGAGGACATAGGTGAAGAATATGCTCTCCTTCACATAACCTACAGGGGAATCTAATCTTCCCTTTCTTCTTACTATCACTAGTCGAGGGTGTAACATCAACATGATCTCTAGAGGTCGATGGGGATGGTCGATTCAAGTCTTGAGGCCATACCTCTAAGACTCTAGGAATGCCATGATAGTCCCGGAGGAGATGGTCACCCTTACATAGCTTGCAAGGGAATCTGACCTTCCATGGAGGATCAGAAGTTTTGTCGATAGAAAGTGCATTTAGAGCAATAGTTGCACAGTTGGCATCTCACTTATCTAACTTCTTCTTCTTCGTCTTCTTCTTCTTCTTCTTAGCCTCCTGGTTACTATATTTGAAACTTTCACCAAGTGAAGTAGAAGAGGAGGGTGAAGAAATAGGGGAAGACAGTGAGGGGTCAACCTTAGAATCATCATGATATGATTCGAATGAAGGAGACATTTGGACAGGAGTCGGGATGCTCGGGACCAGTGAGGTCAAAGTACCAGAAAGGTAGACCAATGGTTAACCTAGGAAGGGACAACATCGCCATATAAGGAGCACCAAAATTTCCAAAAGAAGAAAAAGAACCAGGATTCCCATCCAAGGGAAATCCTTAACTAGTGAACTCTGGAAAACTTGCCATTGAAATCAACCCTAAATAATTACAAAGGATGATAACTTTTACCAGGAATATTTCGTGGGTAGTTAATTTTAGAATACTGAAACAAAACTTTTCCTTTTCATGTTTTAAGAGTCGAAAAAAGGACGAAAGATGACTCTAGTTGCTTTCAGAGTTAATGAGCTCGAAAGGAAAAATTCTTGATGATATTTTAAATTTAAAGAGTCAAAAGGACCAAAATGTTTACTCGGGATAATCTAGGCAAAATGGATTACTAGGTAATTGTGAACTGGAGAATACCTCTCGGCGAACCGAGAAGTATGGGTAGGAAATCTCCCTGAATGTTGTGTTCAGTGTATCACATTTACAAGGCAACAGACTCGGCTTCCTATGGATAAAGGATTGCAGCCTAATGGGGTCTCCCTTTATATACTTGACGGTAGGGGGAGCACAAGTCTGTACTAGCATTGCCTAGTGCCAGAGCAAATGACAACTGCTAGGTTTAAAGACGTTGGAACATGTCTCTAGCCTAGACCTTCTAGATGTGATCGCTAGGTCTCAAATGCGCCTTAGGTTAGTTGAGTTCATTTTAAAGTTTATCTTGAATTATGTCTTGGTTTTTATGCCTTAGCAATGTGACTCGAAAAATCCTATATGCAGCTAAATGAGACAAGACTCTTTCAATTCAATGAATTGTTTATGCTAGAGAGGGTAGAAAACATAATCAAATGCAAAAAACCAAGCAACTGAAAGAAAAATGATTTTTTCACTACTTTACTTTTTGAAAACAAAATAATGAAAAAATCCTTCCCAATTCCTATTTTCCTAACAAGTGCACTTCAAGAAATCCTTTCAAAAGTAAAGAGAATTCTTTTTCTTTTCAAATGCAAATGTAACTCTAGTCTTCAATGATGCTAAGTAATATAACATAGTGATGTAGCAAACTAGAATTGTGTACTTTTCATGAAATGACAAAAAGGAATTTTTTTGTAAAACACTTCAATGAATTTTTTTTTGAGACAATCAGTCCTGAAATAGATGAAAAGGCACAAAAAGAACTTCTTTCAAACTAATGACGCAATGACTCTACCAAAAAACAAGACAAGCAATGTGATTTGTGTTGTAAAAGAGACATTTAAACAATCAAACGAAACTTTTCAAACTTGAATGATGGAAATCAAAGCAATAAGAGGACTACAAACGAAATGCAAGGAGAAAATTCACCAATAACTTGACTCACTGAGTTCACAATTAGCTGAATTGATGACAACCTAGATGTCCTACAGCCACTAACCATCTAAAGACTCAAGAAATCAAGCAAAAGAAGGAAAACCAACAAGCACATAAACCAAGTCAAATAAATTTTTCCAGTCAGGGAGAAATAGTCTAAAACAAGCTAAGAGGCAGAAATCAAGAGAGCAAGACACACGGTTGAGATCTGGGGTAAACCCTAATATCCACCTACAGGCATCGACACAACTTCCTAACTGACAACAAGCACCAGAAGGGGGTTGGCGTGACTGCTTTTGAGAAACTCGATCTAATCAGCGCGACTGTTTTAGAAAAAACTGCACTGGTCGAGGATTCAAAGGAAAAAATAAAATTTCCTCAGGTAAAAACCAGACTTGCTACTGTAAATTTCAGACTCAGAGCAGTAAACCAGGCAAAGCATAGAACACTAGAGGGAAATGGTGATACTATAAAAGTTCACACAAAACCATGAAATTACAATCAATCAAACAGAAAGATCGGATCCAAAGCGGAGTTGCCAATTTGTGATGCAGGTAAATTCTAAGTGCAAACAGAAACAATTCCTCTATTTTGAGAAAGCGGGTCTTGTCACAAACAGACAATCTATGGAAGATTTCCTTAAGCTAGAATCAATTAAGAGGGCCTACCTCTTAGAACGTTATTCCACTTGGTGATGATCCTGCTTCCTCGCTCCAACTATCTTTCATTTCCTTCCTTCGAACACCTGAAACAAGCAAACAACAACAAACAAAAAATGTAATAGCATACAATATTGTATTCAGCTTACTTAACAAGTCAAGGAACATTAAGCCATAAATATGTAAAATGACACTTCATGTAGGAAATCAATAGATAGTTGCATTTATATAAATAAAAAAGAGATTACAACTGATGCCTTGACATTGCTGGTCTTCTCTGACATATCCAGGTTCCCACACTTCTTCTAGCACTTCATGGACAACCCCAAAAATAGAGGTTTTAAGGGCTCTTTCCCTCTAGTCTCAAATAACACCAAAGCACACTATTCTCCCTCAAACACATACTGGAAAACTTCAAACTATAGATGTCTCGCTGATTATTCTAACTCTAAACTAAAAACTAGATTTTGCTTGGGAAAAAGAGAGGGTTTTATAACTTGGATGGATGGGAGATGGTTCCTCTTCTCATGGGAGAAGGGCTTATCTCTTGGATTAGTTCCATCCTAATAGGGAAAAGGAGCCCAAACTGACCTCCTCGACTCCATCCATCCTAACCATTTACCAGAATTTCATTAGGAAGCTTCTAGAGCTGGAAGATTTGCTCCATATTTAAAAAAAATTCCAAAAGAGCATCAGCATGACTGAGAAAGGGCTCAGTTAATCTGATCGACACTAGTGACAGTTGTAATCCCTACATATTAGCGTGAGGAGGACATGGGTCATTAGCGTCAGTCTTGTAAACTAGAATAAACAGAAGATTTTTGGGAAATGATGCAAAAGGGAATTGTTTTTCTCATGAAGAGGGACATAATGGGAATTTCTCCATGAGTAGAGGTCCTCTAGGATCGTGGACGGGGAGTATAGGGACAGTTAAAAAATGTTGTGTAACATCATTGAAAACAAATTTGTAACTATAATATGCTCAAGCAAAGAGGTCAAGAATATTGCATACCTGTACCTACCTGATGGTTGTTGGAGAGACATGCATGTTGCTGCTGAGTTGATGTTGTTGTGCTTCTCTTGACTCAAGTACATCTTCTTGACTACCTTTTTCTTTTTTGTTGATCTTATTTTGCTGGGTTGTCTTCTTGTTGATGTGTAGGCAATGGATTCCTCTGTTGTTGTTGAGCTCTAGAGGAGTTTCAATGTGCCTATAGTTATGCTTCTCCTCTTTCAATCATGGTGCTGAAGGTTAGACTTAGAGCCTATTGTTATTTCCAAATAGGCTGTTGTAGCTGCCCCTTTTTTTTAATGTTTGTGTCCTTTCTCTGTTGGAGAGTAAATAGGTATTGGAATGAGTGGAAGGTGTGGCCATAGACTGACATGGTCATGATGGGTGTTGGTTGAGATGTGGTGAAGTCAATGTCGTTTTTTTCCTATCCCAAAATAGGCCTGCATCATAAATTTTCCATCGAAATTCCTTTCCTGTAGATTTTCAGAACTTCCTATAGTACGACAGGAAACTCCTGTAGTAATTCAAGACAAAATCGTGTTACAGACTTGTTTTGTCTATATCTCCCAAATGGTAGAATTTATTGACCTGAAACTTTTTGAGCATGTTTCCATCATCATTATGCACCTCCCCATAAAGAAAAATTGGTTAATGGATGCACGGATCATGAGAAAAACTAAAAATGGCTGAAGGTGATGGAGGCCGATTTCTTGGAAACTGTGCACTGGAATTTTCTGAAATTGCTTGGGCATGTTACCATCATCCATATGAATCTCCCCATGATTTTTTTTTTAAATGGATGCATGGTTTTCAAGTTATGGTAAAAATAAATTTCTTCTCTATGTATTTTTGTTTCGTGTAGTAAAACAGAGACTTCTTGTAGTTTTTTAGGACAACAAGAAAACTGAATGGGAAGAGCTTGATAATGGTGGGTGGATGGTGGAAATATATGAGGGTGATCGATTGTCATGGACTTGGTCTTGTTGGAGCATTTGAGCAAAGGAGGAGAAAGTCAAAATTTGACTTCTTTTGACTAGGTTTGACCTATTTTTTCTTTACTTTGGTGCCAACTTGTTTTTGTTCCTTGTAGATGTTGGAGAGCACCTACATTCATCAAAGAGATACATGGAGCAAGGATTTTTTTTATTTTTTTCCTAGGCCTACTAGCTGCCTCAATGAGGTTTTCAACTAGTAGGTCTGCCTAGGCGTCTCAAATGAGGTTTTCACCTAGGATTTTTTTTTTGCTCTTTTTTTTTTCCCAGCCCATTGATTGCCTCATGGAGGTTTTCAATCAATGAGGCAACCTCAGGTGCCTCAAAGGAGGTTTTCACCTGAGATTTTACTTTTTTCTCTTATTTTTCATTTTTTTTTTTTTACCATACTTTACTTGAAAAACAAAATCAATTTCAAATATAAGAATACTTCCAATGGATCCATATGCACATCAAGATGAAATAAAAACTGATGTGTAGGCTTGAAATGTACATTTTGACATGTACCTGAATTTGAGTGATCAAATGCTCTGACTTTGATGAATACAAGCACAATTGAAGAAGAGAGTATTGTTGCAACTTAATGACTAGCTGGAAGCATATTTCAGTATAGTTGTGATGTCCCTGGTCCTTTTGATGATCTGGATCATTCTTCATGACTTCTTCTACCATGACCTTCAAACCTTCCTCTTTTTGCTAATTGTTCTCTTGAATACATGGAGGATTTGATGGTAACCATGAGGGAGCTCTTTCGATCTCTAATTTTGATGTCTTCTCTTCATCAAGTGCAGCCCATGATTCTATGGTCTTCTCATTTGAATCTTATTCTTTCGGATGTTTTCCTTCAATGATATCAAGATAATCTCCTTTTTGTAATACTCTTCCTAAGCTATGGTGAATACCATTGATCTCAAGAGGAGATGTTTGGAAGTGTTGTACCTTAGCATTGTAAGTGGGCTGAGCTACTTCTTCATTTGGATGTGATCCTTCAATGATATCAAGATAATCTCTTTTTTGCAATACTCTTCTTAAGCTATGGTGAATACCATTGGTCTCAAGAGGAGATGTTTGGAAGTGTTGTACCTTAGCATTGTAAGTGGGCTGAACTACTTCAATGTATGGGTTTGGAAATGGTTGTACAGGTAGTTGAGTGGGAGTGGATATTTGAGATGGATGTGGTTAGGGTTGTGATTGTGGTGGACATGAATGGTAGGGATAACATGGAGTTGGGTATGGAGGATATTGAGGAAAATATTGAGGATATTGTGGATGGCTCCCATAAATTCCTTGCAACCCTTTTTTCCAAGATTGGTTTTGGGGTTGAGATGTCTAATGTTACAAAGGAAAAGGTGTGCTCGAATTACTTTGAGGTGTATATGCATTACCTTGAAATTGTGAATTAGGTTCTTGCATCATACTAGGTTGAATAGGATGCCATGGTCCTCTTGGAGCTACATAACATAGCTACATTGGCAACTGACTTGCTCCATTGTCCTCTTGGTAAACTTCTTTCAACCTTGGTAATGATGGAAAATGTTTAACATCGTGTGATTCTGCATGGAAAACACAAATATAAACATCTTCTTTTTCTTCATCTTGCATTCTTAACATTTCTACTTGTTTGGTTAGATTGCTAAGAATTTCTGTTTTAAAATCATCAAATAACTTTCCAAGTTTAGCTTGACTTACCAATCTTGATGTTGATTTACCTAATTTTGCCTTTCCTCTTGATATGTGTTTGCATGTTTCACAAATTTCTTCCAATGATAATTGGTATACATCACCTCTACTCATGAGATCAAAGATATTAATCCATTCATCCCTAATTGTTTCAAGTAAGAGGGTTTTTAATTTGTCAGATCCTAAACAATGTAGTTTTGGCCTCTTAACATTATACATGAACCTATCTATTAGATCCTCAAGGCTCTCATCTTCTCCTTGATTCATTCTAAAGATTTCTTCTTTAAGATCATGATCTTTATATTTTTTTAGAAATATCTTTTACATATCATTCTATGATCTTATTGAATTAGTCCCTAAACTCATAAACCATTTAAGAGCTCCATCCTTCAATGTTGCCAGAAACAATCTCAATTTTTGAGTTTTTTAATAAGTAACCATAAGATCTACAAACAATTTCAAATTCAAAGAGAAAGGTTTCTGGATCCTCTGACCTTAGACCATTACATTTTAGAAGAAAATATGGAGAGATGTTCTTCATGGGCACATTGATATCAGTATCTTGAATGGGGAATCTGAGAGGATCTTCCTCAATGTTATCTTCTCCATCCATTTATTCTACATTCTTTGCCATCTCTTATTCTTCTTCTACCTGCAAAAGTGGATGGTGATATTCTTACTGCACCATGTGATCAAATGGGGTAGGTTGATGTTGGAGAATTTTTTTGTTTTTGTTTTTATGATTGAATGAAAACTATAATGCAATGCAATTTTCTACTTTTGAAATTAAATATGCCTGATGAAAATATTTTTTTGTTTTTGCAAAACGTAAAAACAAATGAATCAACTAGGGAAGAAAACAATGCATACTTTGACACCTCCCCGGAAATGACACCAAAAAGTGATGAGCCTCGGTATTGCAACAAGAATGTTGTAACTCCCAAGGCTATTGACTTTGATTATCAACCCGAGGTTCGTACAAACTTAAGAGGTATCAACACTATATGTGCAATATCCAATGTGTCCTTCCTTTGCTGTCATGATGTAATGGAGTGCATGTACTGAAACCAAATCCTAAACTAATTGCAGAAAACAAAATGCTCGAAATGGAAACCTTAACCTATTGCAAGAAATAAAGTACAAGGAAAGAAACATATTCTAATTGCATAAATATCATGAACTAAATGTAAAAGAAACCTAACTTAACCATATTTATCACATGTGATGATTTAAACTAATTGAGCATGGAGTTTGATCTAGGGAGTATTAACTGTTATGTGCATGTGTGAATATAAAAGAACTCTTTTTTAATCTTTTTGTTTTATAAATGAAAATGCTAATCCTCACGTGTTCTTTGGCATGGGAGACAGGTATGGAGGAAGAGAGTTAAAGTGGTCTTGATGGCATGGAGGTCAAGAAGAGGCCTAATCCCAACTTCAATGATCATTTTTCTCAATTCGGGCTCAAAAAATGCCACTACAGGATTTCCTACAGGATGTACTAGTTCTCCTACAGGATCCCCTAGTTCTCCTACAAGATCCCATGTTTTACTACATGATGTTACAAATTTACTATACGAAATTATAATTCATCAAATGACCAAGAAAATCGAATCCAAATTGGATGGGACAAATTTTTTTATTGACTAGAATGTCTTAGGTCTCCATTCCAAGTGGAATCACTAAAAAAGTCCTCTGTTAACCCATGCTAAAAAATAGCAGAAAATTAATAGTCGAAAATCTGGAAATTCGAGAACTAGTGAGCTAGTAAATATATAAAATGCCTAACCTAATCAAGTGCAAATGAAATGGAGTAATTTTTTTTATCAACTAGAATGTTTTTTTGATCTAATTCAAGTGGAACCAACTCAATTGAAACTCGTTAGCATGCTCTAAAAAATAGCAGAAATTCACTGTTCTTTGCCACAAAGGAGTTCCAAAAATCTAGATTTGGGAATAAGAAAGTTAATCCAAGTAGCTCAATGATTACTATGAACTTCCAAAGCATTTCCAAGGATGAAATGATGCTTTTTATCCTTCAAAGAACTTAAGTCACCCATTTAACCCAATCCTACAACAATAAATCATTAATATTAAATGCAAAAATAGAAAGAAATAAAAACAAGAGATGCATGTGAATAAAAAGTGAAAAGAAAGAAATAAAATGATACAAAAGGGCTATGAGGCTCCTGGGATGGCCAAGACCAAGGAAACTCAGAGACCTATGGAGGAGAACAAGATTTAGAAGTTGAACATGACACCAATCTTCATTACTTTCATATAATTACATCTGTGCAAGAAAATACAATGGAGCTCCAGAAATATGAGTTCTCTCCATAAGAACACTAATGAAAATCTCCCCCTAGAGGAAATTTGACATGATACTTATACAAAATTATTAGGAATCATTCCCCATGAATGGAGGAAGCTTTACCCACCAAAATCGCTTGATTAGTGGATCTTGTTCCCAAAACTAGGAATCTGCATTAAATGACAGGGAACACATTCCTAGATTTTCCCAATCATTGGAGTTCCACAATCTGTGCCATAATTCCATAATATCTTGTTGATTTATTATTTAATATTTTTCCTCTTGTAATAAGTAACGAGTCTCTAAATTATCTCCTCCTACAAATCTTCATAATCTACCTAATATTCTCATAATATTCCACAAAAAAAAAAAAAAATATTAGGCACAAATATGCAATTATTCATAAATCTTCCTAATGAATATATTAAAGTAAAACATACATTATCTAATGCAAAAAGATAGGTTTAATGTGTTGAAGGATGGTCATAGGCCTTAATTTATGTTTAAATTAGAGGCATAGGCATTAATTTATGTCTAATTTAGAGGCCCATCAGTAACAGGATAGAATGGATTTACAATCTTATTTCTTCAGCTTCATTCTCTATTTTGGTTAATTGATCAGTTTCTCCACTTTTTTCTCTACTCATGGGATCTAGAAAAGTGATCTATTATCTCTAGTTCTTTTTATGTTATGGAACTAGCTCACTAAAAGATAGAAAAGATAGATCAACTCCTTAGAATTCAGCCTCTTCGAGGGGGCAACCTCCTTTACATTACACAAATGAATAATTCTTGGATGATACAAATGACAAGACCTCCTTTCTATATATAGGAGTCTAAGGGGTCATAATATAATCAGAGCCGACATAACAATAATAATGTAAGGGCACAATAATAACAATAGTGGGATTCTATGGAGCACAATAATAACAATATGGGGACTACATGGGCACAAAAATATAATAAGGAGGTTTTACTGATAACAATAATGGGTTACACTAGTAGTATAGGGATCTAACATGCCCCTCTCCTTCAAAAAGTGTTGTCCTCAACGCTTGAGTAGTTTTTGATGCTTCTTTATAGATTTTTGTCCTCCCGTGTGGAATCTTTAGCGGGTAAGTTCTTCCATTTGATGAGATACTCTGAAATTGATCTATTTCGTAGCTTTTGATTTCTCGGTTCTGTGATTGCTTTAGGTTCCAATATGATTTTTCTTTCCTTGCCAAGTTCTCACAATATTGTTTGAACTGTGATCTTCTGCAACTTTTGAATGAGTTCCCACTCCTTTGGGCATATGGATATATGTAAGGCCTGATGTTTGGAGGAACACTTTGTGGAATCAAATGAATAGCATGATCATGATCATGAATAGGTGGGAGGCCTTTGGGAGTCTCAAATACCTTGGAATGATTGTCCAAAACGTTTTGGAGATCTGGAGAAATACATGATTTCGATGTGGGATCCTCTAGTGAACATAATTGTGCAATTACACACCATTGTTTTTTATTTAGAAGCTTTGTCATGATGTTAGAGTTGATTATCTTTCCAAGTTTTCCTTCTATACCCCTCAATTCAACTTCCTTTCCTTCCCAAAAAAATTTCAAGAAAAGTTCTTGAAAATTAAAAGCTATCGTACCCAAAGATTGTAGCCATTAGACTCCTAGTAAAACATCAGCACCACCCATTGGAATGGAAAGCATTGGGCTATTCAATACATATTCTCCCATGGATAGCTTGATATTATGGCACTTTCTAGAGCAATTTATGGTTCCTCCATTTGCAACCATCACTTGACACTCGGGTGCTGGATATAGGAAGTAATTCAATTCCTTGGCTATCTTACAATCAATAAAATTATGGGCATTGCCTGAATCAGTCAACACTCTTACCTTTTTCTTCTTGAGACGTCCTTCTATCTTGATAGTTTGAGGAGTGGTAATTTCTTCCAATGCATTCCAAGATATGGTCAGATTGATTTCTTGAGACTCAATGTGATCTTTCAATTCTTGAACATTTTTCTTCTTGATATGTCCTTCTATATTTATAGTTGAGGAGTGGTAATTCCATCCAATGCATTACAAGATATAGTCAGATTCATTTCTTCTTTCTCGATGTGATCTTGCACTTCTTGAACCTTTTTCTTCTTGATATGTCCTTCTATCTTGAGAGTTTTAGGAGTGGTAATTCTTTCCAATGCTTTACAAGATATGGTCGGATTCATTTCTTCTTTCTCTGGGGTTGATTCCTAGTGTATATACTCTTCTTTTGACGTTTCTTGATCCTTTTCTTCCTTCTCTCCATAATCAATGTAAAATTATTTCTTTTCAGCACACTTATGACCTTTAATGTATTTGTTATCACAATTGTAACAAAGTCCTTTTTCTCTTTTTTCTTCCAATTGTTGTGGTGTAACCCTTGTAGGTTATGGAAGGCTAGGAGAAACAACACTTCCATATTTATAGTTGTGAGGGGTAGACTTCCTTGTTGCCATAATTTTTCTTTCCACTTTGTAACAAAGCCCTTTTTCTCTTTTTTCTTGCAATTGTTTTGGTGTTGCTCTAAAGAATGTGTTGCTCTTTGTATCCTCATAATGTGCTATCATTTCCTCTGTGAAAATTGACCACATAACAAGTTGTTTACAAGAACAAAGCCCTTTGTACCATAAAAATTGATCCAGTTCTAAATATGAAGATGCAATACATAACTTTTGTAACAGTGATACACCATGTAGATCAAAATATTGCTCCATCTGTAGTATCCAATTTACTGGATCCTTTCCATCAAACTTCCTCATATCGCTTTTTCTTTATTTATGGAGCTCAATCTTGAAATGAATATAACTCTGTACTTTCAGATCTCAAAGTTTTGAAATTGTCTCCTGCAGTAGCCCTCTGAGTCCTCTTTCTAACCCTGCAAGTCTGATCAGAATTTGATTCTCCAAGAAATAGTTATGCCCAATCTCCTAAGATGACCTGATTATATAATGTTTCAGTAGAGCGAACTTGTACGACGTGCCATGTGTCACTGTTTCGACCTTTGGATTTGAAAACTATGCACAGAAAACTATAGTCTGTCCTCTTTCTGTAACTTCTTATGAAATTTCAATTTGTTGCTTAAAGAGAAGGTTATGACGATTTTCCCAAGGTCACTTGTTTAGGATGTAATTCAAGAGTCTGCGAAAACCCTAACTTCCTTAGATCATATATCCAAAAATATAGCAAGACAAGATCTGAAATTCAGACCCACGATTTAGAACGATTTCTTCTCAAATGGGTTTTTTCTTTAGCTTCTTAAACTTTGTAGCGAAATGGTTATAGCTAAAATACCATGATGACCTTTTTTAGATGAAATTCTGGAGCTTGAAAAAACCCTAACTTATTCATATCATATCTTTGACAATATAGTGAGACAAGATCTACAATTTAGACGCGCAGTTCAGTGATATTTCTTCTTAAATGGTTTTTTTTTTTAGCTTCTGAAACGAGGCAGAAAAAAGTTATAGCAAAAATACCACGATGGCTTGTTTGGAGCAGCGAAACCATAGAATCCAAAGTTCTGATACCAAATGTTATGGAACTAGCTCACAAAAAGATAGAAAAGATAGATCAACGCCTTAGAATTCAGCCTATTCAAGGGGGAAACCTCCTTTACATTACACAAATGAATAATTCTTGGATGATACAAATGAAAAGACCTCCTTCCTATATATAGGAGTCTAAGGGGTCAGTAATATAATCAGAGCTGACATAACAATAATAATGTAAGGGCATAATAATAACAATAATGGGCTTCTATGGGGCACAATAATAACAATATGGGGACTACATGGGCACAAAAATATAATAAGGAATTTTTACTAATAACAATAATGGGTTACACTAGTAGTATAGGGACCTAACATTTTATATTGACTATGGAGGGACTGGGCTTCTCTTTCAGAGTAGTATCATAAGAGAATATGATCAAATGCATTTGACTGTTTGGGAATGATTTCTCACTCACCCACCAATAATTTGTGGATGACACTATACAAATGGGATCTCCAATGGTTCAAGAAGCATGAGAATTCACTAAAATTTTGGAATTGTTCTTTATTGCGTCATGTATGGATATAAATATAAATAAATCTCAAGTATTTTTCTTTAACACCCCAAATATTGTCCAACACCATGTGGCTCAAATTTTGGGTATCTAAACTTTTAAACTCCTAAATTATTATCCAAATTTCATAATAAATTAGTAGATTCGACATTTTGATCCCTCAATATTGTTGAAAGATTAATACTCCTCAAAGTAGTACTTTAAGATCCTCCTTTATATCTTTGTTGAGAGACTACCATCCATTCTTCAGGAACTATGCCGAATCCCATGATATTTCCTTTGGGGTGTTTTGTGCTTGGAAAATAAATGGTATTTAGTGGTGTGGGATAAACTTTATTGGCCAAAGACAAAGGGAGGATTGGGGCAACATGACCCTTCAATCATGGCTACAATCTTGGTAACAAAAAACTAGTGGCAATGACTCCAAGCGGGACTGGAACTTTGGAAAATAATTTGGAAGCATAAGTATACTCATAAAATTTCTCAACAGAATCTCATTAGGATAAAAAACATGGTCCCTAATTCATTGATTTGGACCCTAGAAAAAAAGGCATGAGTATGATCTAGAAGCACATTTTTGGGAGATTAAAAATGGCCACACCACTATGTTTTGGGAGGATTCATGGAAATATTTACCCAAAATAGGGTGACCAAATAGATTTAGAAATTATGTTCCAAAATATGACAAACCAATGGCTAATCACAATTACAGATTACTGGACAAAGCAGGATCCCAACTCATGTTGGTGCTAATGGATCCCACTAGAGACATGGCACCTCAAACTGGATGGTGAAACATGGCACCATTTTTGGAGAAACTTACAAAGTAGGTGCATTCCTTATTTAGTCCAAGTAGATTAAATATGATATGGGTACATGTCTAGAGGAAACTTTTGCATTCAAGAAGCCTACCATTTAGAAGTAAGGCATCAAGCTCTACAAAAGGAATAGGTTTGGCCCAAAATATGGAAACAAAATGTATGGCCAAATATCTCTATTTTTGTTTGGCTTCTATGATATAATAAGCCATTAATATGGGAAAAAATTCAAAATAATAATTACTAGGGACCATATTGGTGTCCACTTTGCCTCCTACATGCATAAAATATCGCACATTTACTCAATACCTATGACTTCTCGGTGGGATTATAGAACAATCTCGAAAAAAATTTATGTGTACTAACAAGGATCCTACAAATATTTCTAATACTATTGTTTGTTGGCGCTCTCAGGGCTTCTACAATCCCATTCTAAATCACATTTGGACCCTTTGAGTCACCTAGATTCCTCCTCTAAGAGATATGGAAAGAATGGAACCGAATAATTTTTAAGGGTTCCTCCATCCCCTTGACCTCCATCTAGAACTTTGTTCTTTGCCTTAACAAAGAATCAGTTCTTACTCTCACCAGGTTCCCCTAGGAATACCAATCTTCTGGACATGAAGTGATTCTTCCTCATGTTTGGTTCCCCTCCCCTCCCCTTGTGTCATCCTCTACTCCTACATTTGCCTCGTCTCTAGTCTTTTGACCTAGCTTCCCCCTTTGATTTCCTTCCTGAAACTGAATTTTGGTGGGGTGTCGAAAGGTAATCCTTATCCAATGATATATGGTGGCATCATTCAAGATTAAGCAAGCATGCCCCTTTACATATACTCTAGATTTCTTGGAATCAATAGCAAGAACATTATTAAACATATGGTCTCCACATGGAATTGGAGATTTCCCATTCCCAAAGTATCACCAAGCTCCTAGTAAAATGTAATTCTCAAATTATCATAAATATGCTTTGAAAACTTTAGAAACATACCCATATACATAAGGTTTCAACAATTTGGAAACTTGACTATCTCCTTGGATAATTCTCTTCTCTCATTACCCTCATTCCAACTCTTATACCAATGCATGTTCAGTGGTTTGGTAATAGAATAGAAAATTTTCTATCTAATTATGGGTGCTTAGATTCCTCTCCCTTCATGTCAACCACTTGGAACCTTTTTCCAGACTCCCCTATTAAGAACATGTGTTAGCAGTTCCTTCCAAAATACTTTCCAATCTCAGATGGGGTGGTGATTGATATAGAAGGGTGGGGGGTAGGTTTCCACTGTCCCACTGGGAAATAGACCAGGGACATGGCAACATGCCCTCATGAATAGTTAATGAGACTTAACTATGACATACAACCCATCATTATAGGTAGCCATACCATGGAGGTAAAAGAATTGGAAATTAGTTGTTCACCATCCATATTGTGTGTCAGTCGAGTGCTCACTCATGTGGTTCTAATGCGAGAAAGGAATTTTCCCACGACTCAAAGCCCACATCCACCTTTTGAGATTTTTCTAGTGGTGTGTAGCATGAAGATGAATCCAAGTCTAGAGGCTACAAGGAATGTCATGGTCTCAACATTGCGTTATTTATTGCTAAACCCTAATGAGGTTTTGACTACCAAAAAGTTACCTACTAATCAAAGAATTCGACAATTTTAGACAGTTGGCTTTCTCTTTACACTATGACAACACTTTGGAATCAGTAATATTGGTTTTCCATGCAGAATTTATATTAGCATGTGTTATTTGTTCTCCTATAGGTTGGTCAACCCATCGTTGACATTGGTGCTAAGGATTTCCACTTTTTTTTTTCTTCCTCTCTCATTCCTAGTAGCTTCCTCTAGGCAACCAACCTCGGTTTCTCATCTTATTTTTCTTACCTCATTAGCCTACCCCCCTTATCCTACCCTTGGGATCCTCTGGTCCTCTGCAATACAACCTTTCCTTTCTTTAGCTTGATTTTTCTCTCTTTCTTCTCCACCTTACAAGTTGTCACGACTAAGCTCCCATGTGGTGTATTACGGTCTACTTCTAGTCTAGGTTTTCTTTTTATCTTCCCCCATTTTGTTTTATTGACACAACCTATGTATCTCTATGGAGGGTCTTGCCAGCTGTAATGATTCTTTAATAGGTATTTGATTTATATGGTGTTCCCTAGATCCCATGAATCCCTAAGTCTATTTTGGTCTCTATTCGAGCTTTACTGATACCCTAAATTTTTATCCATGCCTCATTAGCGAGTGGGGAGGGGAAGCACCTACTACCAAGAGAGGGCCAACAAGGGGAGTACACACATGCATCAATGTTTGGAGGACATAGCCGCTCACTTTTGTGACCTCATTCTGTGAACCATTCAAGAGGAGCTCACTCGTGCTGAGGGGGAATATTCCTCTCACATACTACCCCTCTCACACATGGAGGTTCTTACTGAATAGGTAGATTAGATTCTGAATATAGGGACATGAAAAGGATGTTTGAATAAATATATGCAAATAATTGATCTCTACTAGCATATGAAATTTCTACTAGGGCGCACTTTCTTGGACCAACCTAAGTGTTGTGCACGTATTCTCTATTCCCTTGAGCATTTTCATCAACATCTGAGGGACTTAAATCAAAGGATGGAGAGAATTGAGAAACATCCTTCACTCAGTGAGCGAAACCTTTGAAGATACTAAATAATCCATCGAAGTCATTGTTTCAAACTCTAAGCCTCTTGCCTAGTTTGTAGTATGTCTATGCTTTGTGGTTCTTTTGTTATTAATTCTTTTCTACACTACTACTTGGCTAGATTCTAAGTTTTTGTATACTAAATTTTGTAAAGAGAGTTAATTTTTCGATTGGGTTAGATCTGCGTAGTAAGAAACTGATATGAATTTTCAACTTATCTTAAAATTAAGAAGTTATTATTAAAGTTATATATAGATACTTCGTTACAAATAAAATCTACATTTTTAATGTATCCATTTATATTTAATTGCATTACATATTTCACACATTTTCACAAACTATTTTTTAATTTAATTGCATTACATATTTCACACATTTTGAAATACTATTTTTTTATTTTATATATATTATAAGTGTGATACAATGATTACAAAAATTATAAACAGACTTATATAACCATTTTTTATTTTTTATTTAAACAATCATTTTTACCTTATATAAGAATACAAAATTAAACAATAAGTATTTTTAGATTATATAAGAATATTAAATTAAATAATAAGATATAATTAAGTAATTTTTTAATTTTTAAAATCAGTCATTTTGCATTCAGTTAAATGAAGATAAAGATAATATAGTTTTAATTTTTTTATTTTTTTAGTTTATTTGATAGAAAATCAAATCACTAATAAAAGTTCAGTTTTATAGTTTTCGAAACTATATTTAATTAGAGAAGTTTGTAAATAGAAACTTGTTGACATACTTTAATATAAGACAAAAAAGACTACTAGTGATGCAAGCAAAAAACTAGTGAATCATCATAACTATTGGGCTAAATCTACATGCATATGCACTGGCTAGTCACTACCCTCATCTGAATAGAAGAAGATGTTGGCTGATCTCCTAGCTAGAATGGTCAGCTTGTGGTCTATAGCATCAATTTTCTCCTCCATATTTTCTAATTTGATTGAATTCTCTTCTTGAGTCTTCATGTGCCTCCCCACCTGCAATATTTACATGATGCATAACCTTATGTTGGTTTTGTGTCATGATCAATGAAGTGGTGGGAGTACATGCAATATGCCAAGTATAGTGGGAGCCACAACCCCCTTTCATGTGAGTTGGCATCATATCAAGGAGGAAATGCGTGTTCCTAGGCACCCTCCTTAAGGATATAGATAAGAAACTTAAATAACATCATTCTAATCTATGGAAAATATAAATTTATAATTTATTTTAGTAAATTATGATGCATAATGTAAACCTCAATGCAAAATTAAATATTTATATAAATCTCAATTATAATATATATATATATATATATATATATATATATATATATATATATATATATTAAAACTATTTTTGTTTGGCTAAGAGCTTCTTATCCTCGAATGTAAGGAAACGTGTCAATGGCCCAAGACCTAGAAGTATCTAGCAGAATTAAAAGTTTTCTCCCCTACAAACTACCAGTGCGTAATTACAAGTAGTGTGGTTTTCCTTAAATAATAGTGATGAGACAACCTACATTAACAAATAATGACTAATAACAATTATCCTCACTATTAATTTAACAACTGAATTATAATAAATTTTCTTATTTATATATATAAATAATAAACCAGATTTAAATTATATATATATATATATATAAAACAAACCAGATTTAAATTAATTATATATATATATATATATATATATAACTTTAACAAATCAGATTTAATATATATATACTTTAACGGACCAGGTTTAAATAATAAGTGTGCATAACAAAAATCTTTGGTAATATATAAATGGTGAGCTTGGTTTTCAAAGGCTATATGTTTCTCATACTTTTGACTTCATTCATACACCAGTTTTAAATAATAATGGTACGTCATAACATGCTTCAGTAATTTATATAGGTTGAGTTTGCTTTTGAAAGTTTGATCTATGTTTCTCATGCTCTTGATTTTCTTTCATTTTCTTTCCACTTTTTTCACTTAAAAGTAAAAGTAAACCTAAATAACTAAAATGGTATTGAATTGCAACTTGCAATGAACCTTTGAAATTTTAATTCATAAAACTGTGTATTTTCAATGTGGGCAAATAAACATATATCTAGCTATAGCTATATGGTGAGTGAGGGAGAGTCACTTCTCTATACCTTGTATAGATAATTGAGGAGTTTGAAGAGAGAGTGACAAGAGTTTGAGGAGAGAGTGACATTTTGAGATTTATTTGATCATTGTTGTGGTAATAAAATTAATAAAATTTATTATATATATATATAAAAGTGTGATTGCACGCATATAATAATATGTATAAAATATTATTAAAAATTAATGAATTAATTTAATTAATTTTTTTACATTTATTTTTTTTAGAGATCATTTAATCAAATTATGCTCTATCTGCTAGGTGGATTTGTAGTTTAATGATCACAAGAAAGGTTATGCAATTTGTTAGACAATTCAATGTGCCCAAGAACACTGTAGTGATCACGTCCCTTATACACCATGATCCCATGTTTGTTGAGTATGTTTTCATTGATGTCAAACAAGGTGGTGCAGATACAACTGTCCTCAATGAGATGATGTAGGTGCAAGATGTCAAGTTGGTGTAGGATATCGCCATTCATGTATGGAGGTCATTGATGTCCACAAAATGATGTGACTCATAATTTGGCCTGATGATGTCCACAAGATAATGCAGTTTGATGGTGTCATTGGATGATACAACTTGATGATGTACACAAGATCATGTAACTTGATGGTGTCCATTGGATGATGAAGCTTAATGAAAACCTAGCTCTAGGGTTTGGTATTTGTAGAAGATGAGCATACCCCACATTTATTGAGAATTTTGAAGATGAAGATTAGCTTATTTGACTTGGACACCATCCCCATTGCATTCTCCTCATCATGTCATTTTCGTTTATATGCATAGTGTCTCGTGGACCTCACGGTTTGAGAGATACACATAGTATAAGTGCAAGCCCCATCTAATGATAAAAACCCCTAGGGTTGCTAAAGTGGCATCATATTATTGATTGGATGATGTGGAAACCAAGTTATGTTGATATTGTAGCATTCAAATGAAGCCAAATGACTTAGAAACCATGATATTCGTTAAGGAGTATTAAAATAATGAAAACCATAATATGCCTATGGTTTTAGGCCAAATATAATGAGTCAAAAGTTAAGTTGTATTTGGATTCAAATTTAATTTGAAAATCCAAAGGATTTTTTTTGGTGGGAATTTTTTTTATTAAAATTAAAATTTGAAATATTATTCCCTCTCAATCCTTCATGTCATTCATTCTAATATTCTTCTCCAATTCTATATAAACGGAGGCTTTATGAGCCATAAGTGTATTGAACAATTGGATTTCTCTATGTGATTCACTTGCCATATAAAAGATATTTGACAAGAAGGAAGGGTTTCTGGGCATCATAAGGGGATTCGCTAGGATTAAAGAAATCATATTGATTTGTGGATTTTTTGAGATTTTTTTTTCTTTCTATTTTGTAGGTGATTTAAAACCATGATGACTCAACTTACCAATGAACTGAACACATTAATCATCATGTGATTAAAATCTATGGCTTATGGGAAAGCTTTGTCATAAATGGTCGAAATTGAACAGAAGATATGATTATTTTTCTTCTATTTTTCTGTCTTGGATTATGGTTGAAAGGGGACTCGCTCGACATTCCTAAGGAATTTTTTTTAATGCTAATCTATAACTCGATGGTGTATTTTGTGCCTAGATTTGAGCATCATATGGCTCATTCAGAAGTGAAAAACTGTTAAAAGGATTGTCTGAAGCATCTATTGGATTTTTGGAATCTCACCTTACAGGTCTCAACTCTCTCAACCTTTGATGGTATTATCAAACTCTACAGTCATCTATGCCTGGATTTATTGAAGAAATGGTTTTCTAAAGTATTCCATCTGTGACCTTACTACCCTTCTATGGCAGGCTCTAGGTAAAAATCAACAAAAGGGTTTTGGCTTTTGAAATAGCGAAGTATTTAAGAGCACTAAGGAAAGGGCATGAGAGAAAACCTACGGCCATCAAAGTCTATGGCTTCCTAAAGTAGCTTGTGTCATGTATAAGAGTGTAATGACAAAAAATGTGATTATGGATCATACCTATTTTGATCTTTGAGGATTGTTGATTTCAAAAGAAGGGTTTGCGAATTTGATTCATATACAATGGTACACTTACTCCAATTCATACATTAATAGTTTTGAAATGTGCCAAATTGACTATTGTCAAGTCTGCAAATAGATCACTATGAATTCATTACAAGAATCAACATGAACATGACCGTTGACGTTGACCTAGTTTCATTCTACAATGATATGATTACCCCTGTATGGTAGCACTTGATAATTGTATTTCATCTACAATGAAATACATATATACTCTTATCCCCTATGCCTAAATAAATTCGACCTCTGTGCTCTACATATTTGTGAATTAAAGCAATTAGAAACTTGAGATATCAATCCTAAAGGTACAAGCCTTGGTTGGCTTTCTTCTTTTGAAATTCTACAATGGCATATTTATCAAGCCAACACTGACATAAAGCCACATGTTTAAAGTATTTATTTTAAGGTTGAAACATGTATCATACTACTTTCACAGTTACATGCATTCAAAATTATTGACATCATTATTTGAGAGGAAGAGATTTTGCAGTAAGGTCTCAACATTCCCACAATAACAATGGTTTATGGTAGTTGTCTCATCATTTAGTTCCAAATATTTGACATTATTCAAAGTGTATGATTGCAGTAGGCCTATCATAATACAGTAAACTTACGGAAGTCAAATGATGAATATTTTTGGCATTACTCTCAGCAAATAAGAAAATCATTGTTGAACTGTTGTGTTGAGCATCTGTATTTAAGATTAGAGGTACAATGATATATAATTATGTAGAAATCAAGAAATATTAATGATTTATAAATTAATAAGGCTTGACTAAGGGAATTTTTAGGGAAATAGCATTGATCCATCTTTAGGCAAACTAATGATAGTAACACTGGCATAAGAAAGACCTATTCTTAGATGATTATATCTAATTGTTGCATGATTTGACAATTTGGATCAACCAGGAAGTACTCCAAAATTGTCACACAATAAGCAATTGTAATTTCTCCAAGAATGCTTAGAGTTATTGACAAAGTATAAGTAGAGAACATTGAGCTTAGTATGGTGGAGTATCTTCATAGAGATACTTGATTGACACATGCTTTACAGTGATCCATGCCTAGTTCTTGACATAACTAGTAATAGTAAATATAGATACATGCTCTGGTGACAATAAAATAAGTAGTGATAATATTTAGAATTTGATGGTCGTGAGTGTGAAAGGTTGTGTGATTGGTTTTGGACAGATCTTATGGGATATGTGCAATAGTATTATTATTAATGTCATTGAGTAGGGTCATGGTTGTAATACTACCTTGATGAATTAATGAATAGAGGCATCAACATATAAGGTGATCTAGGAGCATCAAGCAATAATAGTATAGCAAATTCTAGTAACCTTGAGAACATAGAAATCAGAACGAGTTGGTAAGCATCTAATAGAGTAAAGTAGATAGTAGCAATAGTGGAAGTACTAAGAAGCAACAATTGGAGTAGTGACAACAGTGGACAACAATGGATATCATTGGAAATAGTACTGGGCAACAATTGGAGTAGTGGCAACAATGGGTAGTAGTGGATATCAGTGGCAGTAACAGAGGCAGTGGCAACAGCGGTAGTGAGAAGATAGTTGTACAACAACTGCAACAAATGAAGTAGTTCATTGTAGTTGGGCCATTATGCCTAGTACAGGATCCCAAACCATTTCAGGTAGAATTTGCCTCCTTCCATCATTGTTGGTAAAACCGCTTCGAGAGTCTTGTACTTCCTTCTAGTTTGACTCATAAAGTTGTATATAATCCATACATAACCAACGATTATTGAGTGAAAAAACACATGTTTACTGATCTTGTCATGTGATGTTGTTTAATATCATGATCTGATGCCAATTGTAAAAATAAAGGAAATATCTATTCACCACCCCCGAGCACTTCCAACAATGTTGAGTTCCCATCCTCTCCTATGTTGGAGAATGAATATGGCCCATCGACTAGGTAATCTAAATTATTTTATGTTTATGAGCGTATCTATTTATATCAATTATATGTTTATATATATGTATACATATCATATAAAACTTTTGTATTTAGAACATTTTATTATATTATTTGAATACATGTATAACTTACTAAATATACTAAGAGGAAAGGTGAAAAAGTATCTAGTGCTCAACTCAAGGACCCTAGTGAAATGTCAATCTATATTAACTTTTGTGGTTTTTTAATTAATCTTTAAACATTGTATGGACATTATGTGTTCTTATATACTCACCCATTTGATATTCCCATTGAAGCTCCATGGGAAGAATAATTTCATTTATTGATGTATCATTATTGCATGAACCATCGTAAAAAATTATAGGGTCACCTTGAAAAATAGACCCTATTCTTGAGAGTCAATAGAGCTTAGTATATATGTTTCACTCTCTTCCCTAAAAATCAAATGATCTAGTTCTAATGTGTTTTTTGACTTAATAAAAAGGTAAAAGGACAAATTTCAAGGGTTATTGGGGAAGACCCTTAATGCCACCTAGACACATTCATATTTGCCTACTTTGAGTTCAATGGTTAAGAGGAATACCATTAATGCAGCCTAGACACATTCATCTAATCACTAATAGATATTTCTCATCACTTGTCCCATCATCTCCCTAAATATTTAATCTATTATTACCCTACCTATTAGGATACTAGGTTGTCTAACACTTTGACATGTAGATACTAGACAATCCTAGTATGTTCACCATCACAATCCACAAGAAAAATGTTAAGGAATATTTTTAAATATTCATGTTATCACCCCAAGAAACTCTTCTAGGTTGTATATCAGAGATGCTCAAGAACATTACAAACTCAACAAAAATGTTGTAAAATGGTGGATGAATGTAAGAAATGATGCATGTTCAAGCTAGATAACCACTCCTACTATGCTTAACCCCCGACATGGGTGAAAACCCCAAACTACAAGGCTTTAGACCACCAATTACTCACAGTTTTAGGGAAAATGTGAAGATGGAGAAGACTGATCACACCAGTAGATGCACAGGACCCTGAGATGGCCAGCTGTAACCAGTTAAAAGGTTTGTTAATATATTTCTTAATGCAGAGATAGGATGACAGCTCTCTGGCATTAAAACAACAAAAACCTGCATACAAATTCAATGATACAGCTAGATTCTAACACAGAGGTGGGATGACAGCCCCTCTAACGCTAAATATCAACAGCACATGAATAAATATATGATAGGCACAACCTGGAACAAGAAGAAGAAGTGGAAAGTGAGAAATCAACAGCAAAAGAAGCTTGCATTAGCTGAAAATGCAGACCAGAAGCTGCAGGTATCATAATATTTACAGTGTCTAGAAGTTGAAGCTTACAACAGAATAACATTCATCAACCTATTACATTTTGTCTTTTGAGTATATATGGAGGTTGAATACAAAAAATCTCTGCTAACCTATGCATGGAGGTGTCTTAATGGACCACCAACCACATTTACAATTAGATATGGATCTCTGATATAGTCTGCTAATTTTAATGGACAAAATCAGCCTTTCTGCTGCTTGGTCGTCCTTCTCTGAGCAAATGGAATGAAAAATGAATGAAACCCATAACCATTCAATGCTTTTAACTGCTCGAGGCAGTCCTTTTTTTCCTTGTTCATGCTGCTCTTTAACTGTGTTTGCTAGGAATTCAATGCATGAAGGACCAGATCAGGTCCTCCTTCCTCCTTTAGGTGCACAGGATTGCCAAAGAACATGAAAAATGTGTTGAAAACTGGCGAGAGGTGATGGAAGACACAGAGGCATTACAGGGATCAATAGCAGCTGTTGGATCACAGAGATAAATGGCAGAGATCAATCTACAGAGGCGATCGGGAGACTTATGCGTGGGAAGAACGAGGACCGTCGGATCATGGGCGGGGATGATCGGACGACCATCGTACGAGGAAGATGCGCAACGGTTAATGAGCAAGGGATAGGCGGTTTCGCGGGCGGGCAGTTTCCCTGCACCGCTTTTGGCGCAATGGCGGTTTTCGTAACATGGGACACGATCAAGTAAAGTTGCGACATGTGGCTAGCGGGAAACCACTTCCCCGTGAGCTATCGGATGTGCAGGTTCACAGAGCGGGGGCAGTGGATATCGTCGGATCTGTGGGAGATGATCAGACAGTTGAGGTAAAAGGCATGTGTTCCTTTAAAACTAACGTGACGGGGACAAAGCGTGGGTTTATGATTATGGTCATGTGGCTTATATGTGCTAAAGCCTTAGTGCCTAGGGCTAAACAAAAATGATTTTATTCGGGGTTTAAACAGGTTATAGGGTTTTATAGGTTTTAAACAAAAAGAAGCCTGGGAGCCCGAAAAAGGGTTTATGAGGGGTTTTGAGACAAAAACAGGGATAAAGGGGTTTAAAGGGAAATAAGGGGAATTTAAGGGGAAGAAGGAAATGGAGGTGGAGGGAGCTATAAGGGAATAATGTAAATGAAGGGGAAGGATAAAATAAACAGCTGCAAACCCTTCGCAACCCAAATCAGCACTATATGACCTGATTTAATCCATCAAATGTTGAAAACTGTAGCAGAGCTAACACTAGCTCCTTCTAGGAATGAGATCCTCCCTGTGAGGTCTCAAGAACCTGCAGACCGATGCCTTTCCAGCTGAAAACAAATTAGCCAAAATTCCTAGTGTTCCATTGGGCATGCAGTCTACTACATCTATACTAAAGCTGATAAAAACACAATATTTAGAACTTTTAAGGCCAAAGACCTTAAACAACATAAACTTTCAAAAACCACCCATTAACTGGGCCATCAAAAACTATCTCTCCTCCCATACTTTTCAGTATGAAGGTGTTGTTCCCTTGAATCTGTGCAATGATGAAAGGCCTTGTCCAGAAAGCATCAAATTTCCCATGATTGCCTTTCTTCTCCTTTAGTGCATCCCATTTCAAAACCAATTCACCAATATGAAAATTATTTATTTTTGCCTTCTTGTCAAAGGCTTCCTTAATCTTTTTCTGATGTGCTGCAACCTTTTCAACCAGCTGTTCTCTAATCTAATGTAACTCTGCCAAATCAGTGATCCTCTTTGCCATGTCTTCTTCCTCATCCTGCTCTTCTTGAAGGAATTTTGTCACAGGTAGAGTTAGCTAAATTGGAAATGCAGCTTCAGTGCCATATACCAGCTTGAAAGGAGAATTCCCTGTGGGTTTTTTAATGGTCACTCTGTCAGCCCATAGTGCATACTCGAGCTTTGAATCCCAATTCTTTTTATTGTCCTCTAACAACTTTTTAATTATCCTGATCAAACTTTTATTAGAGGATTCTGCTAGACCATTTCCTTGAGGATAATATCAGGTGGAATGAACAAGTTTAATACCCATATAATCACACAATTCCAACAGTTCTTTTGCCCTGAAGGCTGCTGCATTATCTGTTATTAACTTATGTGGACAACCAAATCTGCTGAAAATATTTTCTATTAAAAACTTCATGACCACATTATGATCAGCCTTCTTGGTAGGGACTGCTTCAGTCCACTTGGTAAAATAGTCAGTGGCTACTAATATCCACCTATGCTGGCCACTGGAATGTGGATTGATTTCTCCAATGAAATCCAAGCCCCACTGCCGGAAAGGTCCTTTTGCCTGAATTGGTTTTAGGGGTAGGGATTTCAAATATTTTTTTCCTTCAAATCTTTGGCACCTATCACAAGATTTAACAAAAGAAAACACATCAGAAAATAAAGTGGGCCAATAGTACCCAGCTCTGAGAATTTTATGGGTTGTAGTTTTCCAATAATGGTGCCCTCCACACATGCTGTTGTGAAACTGCTGCATAACTTCTTTTGACTGTTCTTTGTCCAAACACCTTAAAAATATTCCAGATGGGTCCCTCCAGTAGAGCAGATTTTCAATGATACAATATTTTGCTGCTCTAAGTTTTAAAGTTCTAGCTTGACTTGTGCTTAAGCCTAAAGGGATTTCTAGCTTCAGCAAAAAATTAATTATTTCAGCATACCAATTACAAGAAGCTAGACTCTCGGTCACTGACTGCTTTCCCTTTGTTTTAGCTGCTTGTTCTTCTATATTTGTCTGACCATTTTTTGCATTTGTGCTCAGGAAATCAATATCTAAAGACCTGCAATTTTCTGCAGCCAATAACTTGGCAAGCCCCTGACCTCTAACCAGCTTGGTGGGCTTCAGCTCTATATTAAATTCTATCATTTTTGCAATCCATTTTTCCCTTCTCCCATCAGCATCCGGTTGTGTTAGGACATCTTTTATTGCAGCAGAGGGTACATATGCAATTAACTTTGAATGCAAGATATAAACTCTGAAAGCTTTTAAGGATTTAATAAGAGCATATGCCTATTTTTCTATAATATCATACCACAGTTCAGCATCCCTCAAGTTCTTGCTGAAAAATGCTATTGGATGTTCTGAACCTTCCTCATCTGCCTGCAATAAAACTGCTGCGATAGTATCTTCAAGAAAATGAAAATATATGAAACTCCTTGCTGTAATCAGGACTTATTAAAGCGGGAGCCTCCATAATAGCTTTTTTGATTGAATCAAATGATCTTCTTGCTGCAACAGTCCATCTTACCTCTGACCCTTTTCTCAACATGGAGGTAATATGCTTCACATATTCAGCAAAATTTGGAATAAACCTCCTTACAAAATTTATTTTTCCCAAAAAAGACTGAATATCCTTCTTTGATCTAGGGACAGACAAAGTCTGAATTGCTTTGACTCTTTCTGGGTCAATCTGAACACCTGCAGCAGACACAACATGTCCTAACAGCTTGCCTTCTTCCAAAGCAAATTGTGATTTTTTGGGATTGACTGAGATTCCAAACCTCTTGCACTTCAAGAATACTTTTTTCAAATGTTGTAAATGATTTTGATGGCTACTGGAGTAGACTGTTATATCATCAAGGTAGATAAGGACAAATTTATCCTTCTCCCCCACAAATGCTATATCCATAGCTCTCTGAAAGGTGGCTCCAGCATTCATCAACCCAAAAGGCATTTTGGCATACATAAAAGTGCCCCAAGGAGTGGTGAATGCAGTCTTTTCTTGATCATCTAGGTGTACAACAATCTGATTAAAGCCTAAAAAACCATCCAAGAAAGACATTACTTTGGCTCCTAAGACCCTCTACAACAAATGATCCATCTTAGGTAGAGGATAGTTGTCTTTCTTTGAGCATTTGTTTAAATTTCTAAAATCAACACACAATCTGATTTCTCCACTCTTCTTCCTCACAACCACCAAATTTGCTACCCATTTGGAATATCTATGAGGAACTATAATCTTGGCAGCCAGCAATTTTTTAATTTCTTTTTCAATCAGTGGAAGAAGTATAGGGTTTATTGGTCTTAGCTTCTGTTTGAAAGGAATAGTGTCTTTCTCCAGAGGGATTTTATGCTGAATTATGTTCTTATCATACATTTTCAGTTCACTATACTCCCAGGCAAACACATCAACAAATTGCCTCATTAAATTGTAGTATTCAGCACTTTGATCAACAGACAAATGAGTGGACAAACATACATATTTAGGTTGACCTCGACTTCCTATATCATGCTTACAGACTACAGATTGGTCTTCTTTTTGGGCAGCCTTGCAAGGCACATCATTTTGGTTAGCAGTCTTTCAAGAGGAATTAGACCCTTAGGAATATGGTTACTAAGAAGATGGACAATGCTGTCTTTGCCAATCTTATTTCTAAGCTGAGACTTGGGGTTTTCTTCCACGACTTCATTTTCTTGGTCAATTTGCATTTCAGAAAACTCATCAATGACTTGGAGAAATCTATTTAACTCATTATCATCTTCAAAAACTTTCCAATGGTGGACATTATCAGGCAAGGATGGTCTATACTTCATTTGAACTTCATATGCTAGTCTGGGAGGCATGGGAGATACAAATAAACTAGCAGAAACAGCAAGGGAATCAACAAGCTGATTTTGGGCTCTAGGAATGTATGAAATACAGAAATAATCAAAAGAGTCTCTGCTTCTCCATACCTCATCTCTGTATGCTCTTAACCTTGGGTGCTTTTCTTGAAATTTTTTATCTACTTGCTGCATAATCAAATCAGCATCTCCAAACACCTTCAAATTCTTGATTCCTCTGTCTTTTGCTGCATTAAGGCCCAACAGCAAAGTTTCGTATTCTGCTATGTTATTAGTGACTTGAAAAACCATCTTAAAATACAGCTGAATGCTTTCTTTCTATGGAGATACTGGCACCACCCCTACTCCTGCAGTCTCCCTGGAACATGCTCCATCAAAGAACATCTCCCAAACTCAACTTCCTTACTCTTCTTTGGCCTGATTTGTTGGTTTCCTAAGCTGTGATGTGGCCTTATGAGATTCTTCTATTTGGAGAATACATGCTCCAAAATCAGTGTCCACAGCATATATAGGATGATTTTTAGGATTCTTCTCATCACTGATGATATATGCCAACTGTGCCTCTCTATACAACCTCCTGCTCTCTCCTACAAAAATTGGGACAGTGGCATAAGATAGATCATTCTGTAATGTCCCACCTAGTCTCTTAATCCATCCTCTGGATAGCAACATACCAAACTTGGGAGGCACATCTGCTACCACAATATCCATCATCATACTCTTCATCGGCAGCTGAATTAAGGTAATGGCCAGATCCATTATTAATCCTAGGCACTTCACTTTTCTTGAATCAAAAGAGAATAAATCATGATAAGGTCTGGTGATATCAAGGCCTAACTCTTCCATGACAGCTTTAGGCATCAAATTGTGGCTAGCCCCTGTATCTAGCAGGAAGTTGTGGAGGATTTTTTCATGAATGGTCAATTAAACATAAAAATATGGAGAACTATTATCAGCAGGTTCAATCATGGGACTAAGCACAATGGCAGGCCTGTCATCTTGCAAATTGACAGAGTCAGTGGAGGTTTGTGTAGTTTCTAGCTCAAGGGCTTCAAGGATAGGCTTTCTAAATACTTCACTCTTCACCAACTCTACTAGAGGCACAGATATTTTCAATTTCTGAACTTTTGACTCTAAGTTGAAAGAAGATGATAACTTATCAAAACCTTTTACCTCTTGAACTGGAGCTTTGAGGATGACTAGATTAGCTGCTGGTCTTTTCTGCCTGCTATTCTGTGACTTTATTTGGACAGCAGTTCTTTGTGCAGGATTTTCTTTCACATTCTTTGCATTCAACCTCATGTTATATCTTTGCTATTCAGTTTGTAGAACAGCTCCTCTATCCCACTCCTGACTGTTTTGTTCTTGTAGTAATGATTCTTCATAAGCGGCCAAAGTAAAAAATGCAGCGCTGCCTTTATCTTCCATGCAGTGAATTTCATTCTCATCTTCTTCAAATTGTTCTTCCTCCATGACTACATTTTGGAAAGGAGCTTTAACTTTCTGTTTTTCTTTTGATTCTTCACCCCTCTGCATAATCTATAACTGCTCATTTGCTCTTCTAAATGGAATAGGATTTCTTGGAGCAAATGTATTATACTGCCTTGTTTTTGTTAAATTCTACTCAACCTTTAGCTTGGAAATTTCAACAGCCAGTGACACTATCATCTTGGTCATTTTATCTAATTTAGGCTCTGAAGATGATGCAAAAGAAGTAGATGCCTGATTTCTCTATCTTCTCCTGTCAGCTTGACTTTTGAGCTTTTCTGCAGCCATGATATTAGACTCTACTTCTAGTGCTGCATCCTACATGTCTGCTAGAGTAGCACATCTCCTTTCTCTAAAAAACAAGTAGAAATTAGAGTCAAAAGCGTTGGCATAAGTGAGCTTGGCAGAGGTAGGAGTAGGATTTACCTCAACTGGTATCTTACTATACATTCAATTGAATCTTTTACTAAAATCAGGCAAAGATTCACCATTTTCCCTCTTCAGATTACCAAACTCAGTATGATAATACAGTAAGTCTTTTTTATCTCCGCATTTCTTCAAAAACGCATCATCTAATGCTTCAATATCTGTTCTTGATCTCTGGGGTAATTCTCTAAACCACTTCCTAGCCTCTCCATCAAGGCTTTATACAAAAACTCTCATCCACACATCATTTCACTTATATCTAAATTATCAACATAACTATAAAAATCTTCAAGGTGTTCTTCTGCTGTTACTCCCTATGTTCCAGTGAATTTAGGCATATATTTCTGATATTCTCCCACAGAAATAGGATTTGAAGGAACAGGCAAGACTAAAGGTCCATATCTGGCAGCTACAATTCTTTCTATCCTCGTAGGTGCTTGCTAACCTGCCATGATTGGAATATGTGGAATAATAATGGCAGATGGAGCAGTAGGAAGTAATGTGATGGATGGTAGAGATAAAGGGATGTTTTGGACTGAATGGAATGCTTTCTTTGGACTGAGATTCAAAGGGGAACTAACTACACAAGGGGCTGAATTAATCTCTGAAGGTTTTTCCTTATTAACAGTGCTGTACTCTACATCTTCAAAATGTAAATCTTCAGCAATAACTTTATCTTTCAGAGATTAATAAGATTTCTTAGGCTTACCTGATCTTGATGCCCCTTTCTGTGAAGATTTTTTCTATTTGGCAGTCCTCTCAGGTTCAGTCACTGGTTTAGCTAGTAATTTCTGAGGATTTCTTCAAGTGTGTCTCACAAACTGAGCTAGAACTTCAATGTGGAATCACCAAATGATGGTCTTCCCCCAATGGAGTTGCCAGATAGATGATTACAACCAGAAACTGTGCTCAGACCTTGTCTGTCATCAAAATTTGGAACTATGTCATTCTCTTAGGGAAGCTGAGCTTCAATTCTCCTCTCCCCGACAACGGTGCCAATTAATGTTAACACCCCAAGAAACTCTCCTAGGTTGTATATCAGAGATGCTCAGGAACATTACAAACTCAACAAAAATGTTGTGAAATGGTGGATGAATGTAAGAAATGCTGCATGTTCAAGCCAGATAACCACTCCTACTATGCTTAATCCCAGACATGGGTGAACACCCCAAACTACAAGGCTTTAGACCACCAATTACTCACAATTTTAGGGAAAATGTGAAGATGGAGAAGACGGATCACAGCAGTAGATGCATAGGACCCTGAGATGGTCAGCTGCAACCAGTTAAAAGTTCTGTCAATCTATTTCCTAATGCACAGACAGGATGACAACTCTCTGGCATTAAAACAACAAAAACCTGCATACAAATTCAATGATACAGCTAGATTCTAACACAGAGGTGGGATTACAGCCCCTCTAATGCTAAATATCAACAGCACATGAATAAATATATGACGGGCATAGCCTGGAACAAGAAGAAAAAGTGGAAAGTGAGAAATCAACAGCAAAAGAAGCTTGCATTAGCTGAAAATGTAGACCAGAAGCTGCAGGTATCATAATAATTACAGTCTCCAGAAGTTGAAGCTTACAACAGAATAACATTCATCAACTTATTACATTCTGTCTTTTGAGTATATATGGAGGTTGAATACGAAAAATATCTGCTAACCTATGCGTGGAGGTGTCTTAATGGAACACCAACCACATTTACAATTAGATATGGATCTCTGATACAGTCTATTGATTTTAATGGACAAAATCGACCTTTCTATTGCTCAGTCGTCCTTCTCTGAGCAGATGGAATGAAAAATGAATGAAACCCATAACCATTCAATGCTTTTAACTGCTCGAGGCAGTCCTTTTTGTCCTTGGCTGTGCTGCTCTTTAACTTTGTTTTCTGGGAACTCAATATGTGAAGGACCAGATCAGGGCCTCCTTCCTCCTTCAGGTGCACAGGATTGCCAAAGAACATGAAAAATGCGTTGAAAACTGGCGGGAGGCGATGGAAGACACAGAGGCATTACAGGGATCAATAGCAGCCGTTGGATCGCAGAGATCAACGGCGGAGATCAATCTACGGAGGAGATTGGGAGACTTATGTGTAGGAAGAACGAGGACCATCAGATCATGGGCGGGGATGATCGGATGGCCATCGCACGAGGAAGATGTGCAACGGTTAACGAGCGCGGGATCGGTGGTTTCGCAGGCGGGTGATTTCCCCGCACCACTTTCGGTGCAATGGTGGTTTCCATAACATGGGGCGCGATCAAGTAAGGTTGCGACACGTGGCTGGACCGCTTCCCCGTGGGCTATCGGGCATGTATGTCCGTGGAGTGGGGGCAGTGGATACTGTCGTATTTGCGGGAGATGATTGGATGGCTGAGGTAAAAGACACATGTTTCTTTAAAACCGATGTGACGGGGATAGAGTGTGGGTTTTATGATTATGGTCATGTGGGTTATATGTGCTAAAGCCTTAGTGCCTAGGGCTAAACAAAAATGAGTTTATTCGGGGTTTAAACAGGTTATAGGGTTTTACAGGTTTTAAACAAAAAGAAGCCCGGGAGCTCGAAAAAGGGTTTATGAGGGGTTTTGAGACAAAAACAAGGATAAAGGGGTTTAAAGGGAAATA
This sequence comes from Pinus tabuliformis, assembly GCA_031772625.1. Taxonomy (NCBI): domain Eukaryota; kingdom Viridiplantae; phylum Streptophyta; class Pinopsida; order Pinales; family Pinaceae; genus Pinus; species Pinus tabuliformis. Next base: position 577,028,973 of record CM062809.1, read on the forward strand.
AGGGGAATTTAAGGGGAAGGAGGAAACGGAGGTGGCGAGAGCTATAAGGGAATAATGCAAATGAAGGGGAAGGATAAAATAAACAGCTGTAAACCCTCTACAACCCAAACCAACACTATTTGACCTGATTTAATCCATCAAATGTTGCAAACTGTAGCAGAGCTAACAATTCATACATCAATGGTGGAAGGTATGGCATAAATTTATGTTATATATCCCTAAATATACTATATACTACTTTTTTACAAGAGAACTAAATTAAGAAAGCAAAATAAAAGTATTTCTAGAAGACTTGAAATCAATTGAAGGATCCATTGGCCACCTGATTGGTATTAAAGATGTATATATCAAGGCTAGTATGGGAGAAATAAATCCAAAGCAGCCTAAGACCCCAGTCTCTAAGAGAAACCCAAAGTTGAAGAGGTGAAATAAGAAACCCAAACTAAAGATGAGACTCGAAGCATATTTCAAATCAAGGAAAAAAACAAATCAGATACCCTTAACTCAAATACAAACATGTAACACAAATACCACAAGCGAGATACTCATAAAACTAAATTTGTTAAAAAGTAAAATAATGAAATGAAGAGGAATGTTGAAGTGGTTAACCCCATGAACCTGTTAGCGCTTGAAATTTCACCTCAGGCTGAGAAAGGTAAACCTCAAGGCAACATCAAACCACTTAGCCTCGTAGCTAGCCCTACGGGGCTGGAGAGGGCTCTCTCCGGTCTATCTCGGTAAATATCTTCAATGGGCGAGATAACCAATAGGGTAACACTGATTTTAGGCTAGTAAACTGATCAAAAGGGTTGATTTGGGATTTTTAGGGTTTTTGGTGGCAAATTGGGGAGATGGCAATTTTGGGTGCGGGGATTGGACACAGTTTCTGCAGGGGGTTCTTTGGGGCGAGGTAGGAGACAGTATTGATGCCTTTGATAGAGGTGGATGGATGAGAATGACAGGTGAGGAGCTAAGGAGAGCAAGCAATAACCTTGAATTCCCCTTAAACAGTAGAAAACATTGATATTAAGCAAACTTAAAAGCAGAGCATGACAGTCATGAGTTCTACTTTAACACTTCATTTGCCTAATGTGCAGAAGGAAAAGTAAGGAAATGATTCACATAACACACTTACAAGTACAAAGAGAAACACACCATCAACACATGTGTCCACAAGAATCCCAAAGAGGACTGCAAAACCCTGGTCTTCCTTTGCCAAAAATTGCAGAGATACAGTGAATAATACAATAATAGCTTCTCCCTCAAGAGTCCAACCATGAAAATGAGCAAGAGAGTACATAATATAGATCATCTAACATCTTTCCCTGCCTCTAGGGGTCGAGCTCACTATCCTAGGAGCTGTTTCAACCAATTCTAAACTAAGCACTGAAAACTAGGCAGTCAAAACAACTTGCCTCTATAAGCTAGGAAACCAATTCATTCATTTAATTTTCACCTATCTCATGAATGAATCTTCTAGAAGAGATACATAAGTGTAAATGTATCATAAAATTACATCATTTACAACAAGGAGGATAAAAATCAACTCCAAAAAGTCAAACATAGTCAAAACTGCGTTTTGCTGAGCTGTAGGCTGAAATCCTGAGCAATTTGCCTGACGCGTCGCGCGCCTTTGAGAGCACTTTTGGGGCACTTCTAGGTGTCCAAATGAGGCAAGAGTAGGCTTGTTGGAAAGGTCTGTGAGTATAATTTCCAACCCAACTAGAATTTCTGAATTTGGTTGTCATTTTCCCCTGCAAAATTGCAATCTCCCAAGACTGCTTTCTGTGTGTCAAAAATGTGGCAGAAAGTCATTTTTTGCTTGTTTTTTGACTTTCAGGAGGCCCAAAACTTCATAAAATCTCTTGGAAATGGGTGAGCATGTGTAACTTTTCATTCAAAATCTAGAAATGCTGAGTTTTTTGAAAATAGAGTTGCCAAGTGAAAGGGTCGCGCAGGGGGTGAGACCGTCAAGCAGAAAAACCTGTGTATGGCACAAAAAATTCACAAATGACAAAATTTTCTCCAAATTTCTTGAAATTTGTGCTGGGAGTCCCCAATCAAGTACCATGCTCATTCAAAGAGGCTTTGGCCAAAATTTGGAGTGGATCGGGCCTTTTTCGTCGTTTTAGTGCCGTGGCCAACCTCCTTGGATTTGGCGATTGCAATTTTGACATTTATTTAAAACCATGACACCTGTGAAAAACGTGAAGGAGGTTTTTATTCCTTGGCATGTTTTGGACAAAAACCTCTCTCAATTTTCCAAAATTCATCTTTGACTGCTCTGAAACATCATTTGAGTGAAACTTGTCCCAATGTGTGAAACAAGGAATTTTGTTGAAATGAAGCAAAATGAAGGGGATAAGGGGCTTCTAAATTCTTGGGGAAATTTTGGGGAGTAGGGAGGGATGTTAGGAAGTAGGGGAAAGTGGAATCTCATAGATTGAGCGAGGGGAAGGGGTCCAAAAGAGAAAAACACAGGCCAAACCTAGAAAATTGCCAGGTTGTAGCTAGAAACTAGGGTTTGTGCAAAAATGAGGAATTTGGCGGATCTAAGGGATGGGAAATGTTTGATAAGGTACTTTAAGGATAGGGGAAGGTGTATGAACATCAGGATACAAGTTTTGCCTATGATTTAACTGTCCAAGAAAAATTGCCTTCAAAACCCTAGGAGAGGGAAATGACCTTACCTAGGTGCAACTGAAGCATGGACAAGGTGTAAAAAGACTCATTAGACACTGAGATGATAATGAAAACCCTATGAATGATGATAGACTCAGCTGAATGATGACATGGACTGCCATTTGGACAACTTTAGAAGGAGTGAAAGCAAACCCTAGACCTAATGCCTAGTGACCAAATTTTGCTTGAAGACTCACTGAAATGACAAAATTTGACCTTGACACTCTGAGACCACTTTGTAAGAGCATATTTGATCACTGGAGGAAGGCTAGAAAGACTGACACTAACATTGGCTCCAATGGGGATGGTAGCTCCTTGTAGGTGCCAAGAACCGCAGATCTCTGTAAGAGCTAGACTAGTGCTTTCATCCATTGGGCGATGGAGTCATCATTCCAACAATTAACACAAAACTTTGACACATTTATTGACTGAAACTTGGTTCAAACCGACTCAATTATGAAACCTACATGATTGAAAACTGACTCCCAAATGACTCATGACTCAACTAAAAACTGACTCGATACTTAAACACAACCGACAAACTGAAAATGATGCTCAAAGTGGAGCTTATTCATCAAAACCTACTCTAACAGTTTCATTCATCACCTGATCAAGTGAAATGAAACAACCAATGTAACCAAGTAAATATCCCGTCTGATGTTCGAATTCTCCGCAAGTGCTCACTTATGACCAACAAGAGAGAACTACTGAAAGGCAACTCCCATGACAACTTAGAAATAGATCCATTGAATGATATGAATTCTCTATCCGCCTCCAAAAACACTGCATAAGGATCTTGAAATTCAAGCACACTGGAACTTAGCTCATCTAATGGATTACTTCTATTTTCCTCATACCATGAATGCAAACTTTGATCTGAGCCTTATGATGAGACCTCTGCTGAAAATGACAAAGAAACCGGTTGCCGGATCAAATTCATATCAGCACATGTTTCAAGCTCACATGTTAATGGAGAAAGACTTTGATTGAAAACCTCATCCAAAACATCAGCTATTGGATCATGAAAAACTTGAAAAGACTGCTGCAATCCCATTTCTATTGGTTCCAATGTGATTACATGATTGCCTACATGCTGCTCATTCTTCACTGAAGAAGGACTATGCAAATTTCCCTTCAAAAACTGAAATGATTCAAAACAGAAAGGTAGGGAACCTTCTTGTATCATTTGATCAAATATGTCAGCTTCCATGCTTTCATCTGAAACTTGACAACCAAAGGAATTCGGGGGCTGCAAATCTGGATATGAGAAGTCTTGAACAAGGTTTTCATTGCCTTCAAGATGGTCTAGATCAAGACTTGTTGACAGCTGATTTCTAATTTCATGGAAGTTGTCTCTAATGAACTGACATGAATCAAAACAAAAAGGTAAAGATCCTTCACTTACTTCAAACTTTGCTGCACTTTCCTCATCAATGTCATAGCTGATATGTGATGGCTGAACATTGTATTCAAGTTGCTGAAAATGAACTTCTTCCTCCCACAAACTAGCTGCTGATTTGCCTATAAGATTAGCTTCTTTTTGGAGAACATAATCATCATCATACTAATCATACCGAGGCAAATCATCGGTATAAAACATATCATCAAGCATGCAGGTCATATCAACAGATCCCTCTTCTACAAGGTGATCTACAAAACAATCATTATCAGATCTATGACAACTAGGATAAGAAAGAAGATGTTTTGGATCAGCAACTTGTTCTTCTTCAATCAGCGCGCCATGATCTTGAACATCATAATCATTCCTTGCGTTGATCTTGTCTATCATCTTTTCCACTGCACTTACCAAAATGTCAAGCTTCACCTCTAGAGATGTCAATTTTTCCGGATCTATGTTTTTCATCTCTTCCTCTTTCAACCTTGCCCGCCGGATCAACAAATGCACCTCTACATTTACTGCACGGTTTTGCATCTCGTGAAGTGTTGCAATGTCCCTTTCTCTCAGCTGAAACTCCATTTCCGGATCAAAGGCACCCGGATAGTGCAAGAGAGCAGATCTAGGAGTAGGCCTTATATCAATTGGGATCGAATAATAAACTTGGTTAAATCTGGCTGAAAACTGTTGTACTGTCTCCCCTGGTAATATTTTCAGCTGGTTATACTCTTCTACAATCAAGAAAAGGTTCTGCCCGATCATCCACCTGTCGAGAAAAACTTTGACGAACTGCTGGAAATCTGAGATGCTCGCATCAGGCAGGGTTTTGAACCAACTCTTCACTTTGGCTTGCAAAGAAAGAGCAAAAAGCCTTATACTAACATCTTCTTCATCAACTTCAAAAAGATCTAGAAAATTCTCAAAATTCTGCACATGTTGCTCAGCGTTGACATTCTTACTTTCACCATCAAACCTCGGCAAGTATAGATCATAATTTTTGGGGAAAGCATGAAGAACAGAAGGTAAAACAAGAGGTTTATACCGATCTGGAATTTTACAAGGTGTAGGGGTATGTACAACAGGTATAGAATTAGTCTTAGTCTCTTGAGATTCATCAACTTGAAGATGGCCATCACAAAATTCGGAAGAAAGGTCTTGATCAAGCTCAAAGGTATGAAATCTTTGGTATTCACAATCTTCAAAGGGAAAGAATCAACTGCAGGCCAAGGATCTCTTCTCAAATACAATATACTTTGCAAAGCCTTCTTGACATTCTCAGGAAAAGAGAAGAAATAATTTATGACAAAGAACAAAATGTCTTGGATGAAATTCCAACTTGAATACCTGATCTTGCCATATTCTCCTTTCATGTTTCTGCTGGTTGGGATCATCCTCCAGTGGAGTCTTTGGATCTGATCTCAAAACGGATTTAGAGTCACCAAGTGAATGATTTCAGCCTTTCAAGTGTCTGATCGTTGTCCACCATCAACAATCATTTCTGAACTTGATACATGTACTGTGGTAAATTGCAGATGAAGTGCTACATTCACAAGCTCACGGAGGTCGACTGAAGCAGCGTTTATCTACTTGCGCTGATGCAAAGCAAGAGTGTTTTCGAAGGCTACCTGGCGTATCTTCAGACTCCGTCTAAGCCTTATGAAATAAACACATCAGTCAGCAAACAATTTGTTCTCCCCAGTATGGTCGCCAATATGTTAGGTCTTGAAATTTCACCTCAGGCTGAGAAAGGTAAACCTCAAGGCAACATCAAACCACTTAGCCTCGTAGCTAGCCCTACGGGGCTGGAGGGGGCTCTCTCCGGTGTATCTCGGTAAAGATCTTCAATGGGCGAGATAACCAATAGGGTAACACATATTTTAGGCTAGTAAACTGATCAAAAGGGTTGATTTTGGATTTTTAGGGTTTTTGGTGGCAAATTGGGGAGATGGCAATTTTGGGTGCGGGGATTGGACACAGTTTTTGCAGGGGGTTCTTTGGGGCGAGGTAGGAGACAGTATTGATGCCTTTGATAGAGGTGGATGGATGAGAATGACAGGTGAGGAGCTAAGGAGAGCAAGCAATAACCTTGAATTCCCCTTAAACAGTAGAAAACATTGATATTAAGCAAACTTAAAAGCAGAGCATGACAATCATGAGTTCTACTTTAACACTTCATTTGCCTAATGTGCAGAAGGAAAAGTAAGGAAATGATTCACATAACACACTTACAAGTACAAAGAGAAACACACCATCAACACATGTGTCCACAAGAATCCCAAAGAGGACTGCAAAACCCTGGTCTTCCTTTGCCAAAAATTGCAGAGATACAGTGAATAATACAATAATAGCTTCTCCCTCAAGAGTCCAACCATGAAAATGAGCAAGATAGTACATAATATAGATCATCTAACATATTTCCCTACCTCTAGGGGTCGAGATCACTATCCTAGGAGCTGTTTCAACCAATTCTAAACTAAGCACTGAAAACTAGGCAGTCAAAACAACTTGCCTCTATAAGCTAGGAAACCAATTCATTCATTTAATTTTCACCTATCTCATGAATGAATCTTATAGAAGAGATACATAAGTGTAAAAGTATAATAAAATTACATCATTTACAACAAGGAGGATAAAAATCAACTCCAAAAAGTCAAACATAGTCAAAACTGCGTTTTGCTGAGCTGTAGGCTGAAATCCTGAGCAATTTGCCTGACGGGTCGCGCGCCAAATCCTGACGGGTTGTGCGCCTTTGAGAGAACGTTTGGGGAACTTACAGGTGTCCAAATGAGGCAAGAGTAGGCTTGTTCGAAATGTCTATGAGTCTACTTTCCAACCCAACTGGAATTTCTGAATTTGGTTGTCATTTGCCCCTCCAACATTGCAATCTCCCAAGACTGCTTTCTGTGTGTCAAAAATGTGGCAGAAAGTCATTTTTTGCTTGTTTTTTGACTTTCAGGAGGCCCAAAACTTCATAAAATCTCTTGGAAATGGGTGAGCATGTGTAACGTTTCATGCCAAATCCAGAAATGCTTAGTTTTTTGAAAATAGAGTTGCCAAGTGAAAGGGTCGCGCGGGGGGTGAGACCCGTCAAGCGGAAAAACCTGTGTATGGCACAAAAAATTCACAAATGACAAAATTTTCTCCAAATTTCTTGAAATTTGGGCTGGGAGTCCCCAATCAAGTACCGTGCTCAGTAAAAGAGGCTTTGGCCAAAATTCGGAGTGGATCGGGCCTTTTTCATCGTTTTAGTGCCTTGGCCAACCTCCTTGGATCTGGCGATTGTAATTTTGACATTTATTTAAAACCATGACACTTGTGCAAAAAGTGAAGGAGGTTTTTCTTCCTTGGCATGTTTTGGATAAAAACCTCTCTCAGTTTTCCAAAATTCATCTTTGACTGCTCTGAAACATCATTTGAGTGAAACTTGTCCCGATGTGTGAAACAAGGAATTTTGTCGAAATGAAGCGAAATGAAGGGGATAAGGGGCTTCTAAATTCTTGGGGAAATTTTGGGGAGTAGGGAGGGATGTTAGGAAGTAGGGGAAAGTGGAATCTCAGGGAAGGGGTCCAAAAGGGAAAAACACAGGCCAAACCTAGAAAATTGCCAGGTTGTAGCTAGAAACTAGGGTTTGTGCAAAAATGAGGAATTTGGCGGATCTAAGGGATGGGAAGTGTTTGATAAGGTACTTTAAGGATAGGGGAAGGTGTATGAACATCAGGATACAAGTTTTTCCGATGATTTGACCGTCCAAGAAAAATTGCCTTCAAAACCCTAGGAGAGGGAAATGACCTTACCTAGGCGCAACTGAAGCATGGACAAGGTGTAAAAAGACTCATTAGACACTGAGATGATAATGAAAACCCTATGAATGATGATAGAATCAGCTGAATGATGACATGGACCGCCATTTGGACAACTTTAGAAGGAGTGAAAGCAAACCCTAGACCTAATGCCTAGTGACCAAATTTTGCTTGAAGACTCACTGAAATGACAAAATTTGACCTTGACACTCTGAGACCACTTTGTAAGAGCATATTTGATCACTGGAGGAAGGCTAGAAAGACTAACACTAACAGAACCCAAAAAATTGCATAAGAAATTTCTAATATCAGGATATAAAATGAGGTTATGCTTAACCGTGGCCCTACTCTGGAGTCTTCCAAGAAAATGAATAATACCTATCTTCAACCCCATTTTTCTTCTTCTAACAAAGAAGAAGAGGAGGATCATCCCTTTATCCTACCCCATATTGGATTAGGATTGTGACTATTTTATTTATGAAGAGGGAATGCTCTCTATTAGACTCTTTGACCAACATTCTTAACCTCTATATTCTCATTCTATTTTATTGGATAAGAACAATCTCTTCATATAATCTTATACACCTAGAACCACCCTTTATCCTAATATTGAGGAGGTTTATAATTTTTCCCCTATGTTGGCTCAATATTGTTCCCATTATCTTTCCCTTGTCCTTTTTAATATCCCTTACATCAGAGAAGGGGAGAATAACATGAGAAACAAATTATTTTTGGAAAATCCACCATAATGAATCCTTAATTAAGTGAGTTATTATTTATCTCAAATCTACACTTAATATCATAATAACCTTTTTGCATCACATTGGTGCTTTAATTCCTTATTTACCTATCATTGCTTGCTCTAAAACATTCAAGCCTATTCCATCCTCCATTCCCTCTTCATTTTATTTAGCCTCTCCCCCTAATCACTTCAAATACCACTAGTTTTTCCTTTTGAATCATTTTCTATAGTAGGTACCAACTTGAGATGATTCTAACCTAGAAGTATTCAATGACCAGGTTGTCCTCATGATATTCTAAGTGTGGTTATTTTATGCCACAGACTATCTATCTATTGGATTTCTTCACCAACCATAGCTTTATACTCCCCCCTCTTTCCACCTCTCTACTCCACTATTTTGTCTCTAGCATTGTCACCTTTCATTTCTTATTTCTCTTTCTAAGTCGTACTTGGTGTTTTTGCCTCATCCTCCCCATACTTTGTGCATGTTTAGCCTTCATTTCTTGGAATTTATTGTTGCTATCAATTTTCCCTATTTATGGAAAGCTACTAGATTTTGTGATATAGGTACCTATCTTGTTTAAGCATACTCTTGTGCTATTGGCTTCAACGCATAATATTGTAAAAGTATGTATTTTTCATTCTTATTCTAATATTTCATTTCCAATGTCTTGTTCACAAATCTAATTGTCATATTCACTTTATGATATCTAGATTTTGTTGCACATGTTTTCATACTCTACTTGTTATTAATATTTTTATTTTTTAGGTAATGTGAGTCCTAACATGACTGGCATGCCTCACCTATGGCTTGAGTAACCGCAACCTAAGGGTATCTAAGTCATCAAAATAACCCAGGGATTGCACCTGGCCTAGGCCACATTGGTCCTTAGCATGACTTGATTGTTTCTCACGGAGTTTAGAACCAATGGCCTTTTCACCACAGAGTGTTTGAGCACACCACCCTGTAACTATATATTATATGACCCGTGGGCCATACTCTAGTTGCTATTATTTATTTTAAGTTTACTAATGTTTTATTTCATGCTTTGGTTGTTATTTTAGTAACATGGTAGTTTTATTTTCCTTGGGAAAAAAAACCATTATTTCATTTAAAATTTTGAAAAAAGCAACAAAATTACATTTTGTAGATGCTAAAGGCATTCATTGTGTGTATCCTTATGACTTAGGAGTAGGGAAAAGATACAAAAATACAAAGGAGAATATTAAATGAAATAAAAATCACTTATATTCTCTTTCTTTCCTTTTTTCTTTGAACCTTCTACCATCCCCTTAAATGATGGTCAAAAGGAACCATTGCCAAATCATTATCAATCACCTATGGTGGTTTTTTTGATTTGGATTAGATCATTATATATATATCTTTTCCATCTCAGTGATTTTAGAGTGGAAAAGTGGAGGAATCAACTCATATGACCTTTTTTACCAGTGGGAACCAGTTTGGCAAATTGTGGTTTGAAACCTTCCAGGAGCATTTTGACACATCAAGTGACATTTTTTAGGGTTAATACTTTATTCTTTAGCATAACACCATTTTCTCCTATTCTACACATGGATACCTTTCCAACGACGTAAGAATCACATCAATCAGAGTCTATATGTGGAAGTTATGCCACTCAAAAGTTGACTTTCATGGTTTCACCACCACAATTTGAGAGGATGCCACGCCATCCCCCATGATTCCTGGAAAAGGAGCTAGCCATTGATTATGATAAAGAAGACTCTAGAAAAGTCTATATTGTAACTTTGGTTAAGAGTTTATGTAGTCAAACCCAACCAATAGTAGGCTATCGGGCTATGTTATAACTGATCCACTAGGAGGAAAAGGGGTTCCATTATTTTGAGCACATTTGTTACATAATTGAACAAAATAGGCAAGACGAATAGGATAAAGAGAAAATTGAGAGGATTTATGCATTGTACTAGCCCACATTCCACAATTCATACTTCTTTATACTCACAACCATATTTCCATTCAAAGAAAGAGAGCGAAGTAACCTTACCTTCTAGCTGGGTTATTCTCCTGAAAGGGTTTCCCAGGTTATAATGTGTCAAATGTGTTTGTGAGCTTTTATTTTTTCGTTCTATATTTTATGCATAATTTTAATTTGCATGCATATGTTATTAATAGTAATCTACGTATCTATAAATCTAAAGAGATATAAAACTATAATACTTTATATTTTGGAATATTTATGTATAATTTTATTAGAATTGTTGTGATGAACTATCGAGTGGAATATCCACGATAGTTTATGGATCATATTGGTACCAGAGTAGAATTATTAATTGGGTATATTATGGATATTTGTAGGGGATCTAGATCGTCTGGTAAAAAGTCATAAAACCCTAATCATGGCTAATGAATCTCTGAATAACCCTTATGATCATGCAGAGGAGAGGTTTTCATGGCTAGAAAAACAATTCGTTGATATATATCATAATATAAATCTCCTTATGAAAATTTTGAGCAATAATGTTGGTTATTTGAATAAGATGGGGGTTCTAAAATAGAGGACAAAACATAGGGGGGTGAGGAGATCGTGAAGAAATAGAGAAATAGTAAAAGAAAGGACCCAAAAAACATCAACCTAGTTCGAGTGTCGTGATCATTTATATAATGTGTTCAAAATGGAAGTGAAGGTCAATATCAAGTTGTACCATGTTGAGATCAACACTCTAAAGCTAAATCACTGGTTGCAACACCTAGAAGTGTATTTTAGAGTCCATCAAATTGACTAAGAAGAAAATATTTCAGTTGTGTCGCTGAAATTAGAGGACCATGCACTAACTTGGTGGGAAACTCCACATAGAGGCCTTGAGGTTGGAGGGAGATCCTCCAGTGACTAAGTGGGAGGACTTCAAAACCCTCACAAAGACACATTTCTACCCTAAAGGGCATGAAGAGGATTAGTGGATCCGATGGCACTACTTCAATAAAACGCAGGGGAAAAGCATGCAGGAGTACAACACAAAGTTCAGAAACATGGTCATAATTCTAGGTGTTTCCCCGAATAACCCATATGTACTTCTCGAATATTTGGGGGGTTTACACCACCTTATATGGGAGCAAGTGATATTGTTAAATCCAAATTCAATGGATGAGGCTTGTGTACAGGCATAATACCTTAAAAAATAGGCATGAAGAAAGGGCAATCAATTGGATCAAAGTAGAGGGAGAAACAAAATATTTCTAAGGATGGGAAGAAGAAGCAGAAATGGGGAAAATATAAAAATATGGTAGCCATGACACACTAGTGAAATTTTCCCAAAAACTACTACAACATTGATGGCCATAAAGAGGAGAAGTGTTGGAAGTTGCATCTAGAGCTTAACTCGAAGAACAAAAAGAAAGACAATAAGAAGAAGAATCTCATGGCCATTGATTTGAGAAATCGATTTGAAAGAAACTAGGACATGGATGAAAATATCATATGTACATAAGTGAAGAAGGAGGTGAATATAAGTAGCCTTCAACAATAGGAAGATAAATAAATGACCAAACTCTCCCATATAAAGATATAGGTCAGGAAGAAAAAGATTCAGGATTGTAGGCAGGTATCAATGCAACAGAGCTGGTCAAGAAGTTGGGGTTGGAATTCCATGATCATCCAAGCCCATATCCACTGGTAAGGGTAAATAAGGATGTAGAGCTTAAGCTAAGAAAAAGTGAAAAAATAGATTTTATATTAGTGTTGATTTTATTAATGAAGTAGAATTAGATGTGGTTCCTTGTGATGTATGTGGAGCCATGTTTGGGAGTCCCTACATGTACATGTAATATTCAATATTCATGTGGAGAAACAACCACTATCATCTCTTCAAGGATGGAAAATAGTTGACCATCAACGTGCAGAAAGACATGTTAAAAATTTCGCTAGTGAGGGCCAACCAAGACAAGAAATTGGCCAATTTTAGTAAGAAGTATGATTTATTGTTTCTAAGAGAAAATCAATCTCTAGAAGAGACATTAAGAGGCAAAGCATACATAGAGGGGTGTACAAAGAAATGGAAACAAAAACTGGAAAAATTGCTACTAAAATACAAGGACATGCTTTGGGAGCCTAAAGGGTTACCACCTAGAGGGAAGTGGAGCACGAGATCTAGTTATTTCCATAGTCCCCATTGCCAAATATTGGGTTGTATAGGTAGTCTATTATAGAATTAAGGAAGGTGAAGAAATAGGTGCAATGAATATTGGAACAGGGTTTCATTTGACTGAGTACATCACCATATGGGTCACCCATCATCATTGTTCCAAAGAAGGATGTAGGGACTTGGAAAATGTGTATATATTACAGGGAATTGAAAAAAATCACACTCAAGAACAGGTACCTCTGCCCAAGATAGATGGTCTATTAGATCAGTTGCAACAAGTGAAATACTTCACCAAGTTGGACTTAAAGTATGGCTATCACTAGGTTCAAGTTAGAGAAGATACTTGGAAGACCACCTTTAAAACTAGGCAAGGTTTGTATGATTGATTATTCATGCCATTTAGCCTATACAATGCATCAACTATGTTTATGAGATTAATGAATGATGTATTGTGCCCTTTTATATATTCATTTATTATTATGTATTTCGATGATATACTGGTATATAGTGCTACTTGAGAGGAGTGCATGTCACATTTCATGTAGGTGCTAGAGACATTAAAGAAGCACCAGTTTCTTGTGAATCTCAAGAAGTGTGAGTTTACACAACAATATTAGTGAATTTGGGGTATTTGATAGGTGGAGGAGAGCTAAATATAGACTCTACCAATATGGAGGCTATCATGAAATGAACGGTACCTACTAATGTTTCTGAGGGTTAGGAGATTCATTGCAGCAATAAAATACTTGAGAAATTTCATAGTCTCATTTTAAGTGGTAGCAAAGCCACTCCACACTATAACAACAAGTGGCAAGAGTTCCCAGTGAGGAAAGGGCCAACAAAGGGATTTCGAGGAGCTAGAGAAAAAGATCATGCATGCACCATTTTTGGCATTTCCAAACTTGCAACAACCCTTTGAAGTGGACACATATGCAAATGGGTATAATATGGGAGCAATATTGATGTAGGACACAGATGCAACCATTCTAAAGTATTTAATGGGGAAATTCTTAACTACCCAAACTACAACAAGGAGATTTATGTCCTTGTGCAAACTCTGGAGAAGTGTAAGCACTATTAGATTGGAAAGGAGATAGTAATCCACACAGATCACCAGCCACTATAGTACTTGCATGCATAGAGTAAGCTACAAAAGACCATACATTACAAGTGGATGGGGTTTCTACAACAATTTCATTTAGTGATTAAGTACAAGAAGGGAAACATAAAAAATTTGGCTAATATGCTTTCAAGGCCACCCACATTAAAGATCACAACTTTGGGAAATCTAATATACATGGAGCCATTCACCCATGATGCATACAGAAAGGCATATTCAAAGGATGATAACTTTGGGGATGTGTTTCATAAGTTTCAAATTCAAAGTCATGTGGCCAATGGCGATAGCACCATTGACTACCATCTCCAAGATCGGTTTCTCTACAAATTGGATAAGCTATGTTTTCCTAAAGGTGAACAATTGCAGATGATTAGAGAGGCTTACACCCTTAAGGTTGTAGGGAACTTTGGTGTAGGGAAGAAAATGACCAAATTGCATAGGTATATGTATTAGCCCAAGATGTAAGAATAGGTAGTTGGGTTCATAAGTGGATGCATGCTTTATTGTACCAGTAGGCCTAGCAATAAGATATATGTTCTATATCATCCCTTACCTATACCCACACATCCTTGAGAGAGAATTTCCATGGATTTTGTGGGAGGTCAACCAACAACTGAGAAGGGACATGACTACCTGTTTCTGGTATTTGATAGGTTTAGCGAGATGTGTGTTCTTGCTATGATCAGTGGGAAAGAAGTAGCAAAATTGTTCTTTGAACAAGTTTGGGTGCACTTTGGCATACCAGGGAGCATCATCTCAGATGTGATACAAGATTTCTTAGTGCATTCTAGACCATATCATGGGAGAATATGGATACAAAGTTGAAGATATCGACAACATTCCATCCATAGACATATGGGAAAACAGTAGTAAAAAATACTTTGGTACAATTTCTGAGGGGATAAAACTAGAAGCATATAAAGACCTGTGATGAAAATATGGTATATATACAACATTCTTACAACAAATTAGTCCATACTTCTACTAGAAAGTCCCCATTTGAATTTTTTTTTGGATATTTTCGACCTTCATCTTTCGACATTGCATATGGGAATCAAGGAGGAGTGAGGGAAAGTCTTACAGGATATGCCTTGAGGGCTGAAAAATTTATATAGAAGATCAGGAAGATCCATATACAGGTACAAGAGACATTGCGGAAGTCATGGGAGAAATATAAGGCCATGCAAGATCATCATAGAACATGGAAATCTCTTAAGGTGGGAGAAAAAGTATGGCTACAGTTGAAGGAGAGGTTATAGGGGCCTGGTAAGAAAATTAAGGTGTAACTCCCTCCTCCCAGATTTACCCAAGCTAACTGGTCCAATGGGGTAAACATGTGATAAGAGGCTACTATGATGTGATTCAACTCCCCATGTATAGTTAAGGAGGTGGAATCGACAAAAAAAAACCATTATGACCTTCCACATATGCTACAAAACCTTCAAGAGCCAACCAACCCTTCCAGGTGACCAACCCTTGAGACAACTTGACATTTTACTAATCTAAACCCTCATCCACTCCCATGACATGCCATGCCTATGACTAAGGCCTTCCAGTCACTCCCACAGCAAGGAATGCGAGCGACTATGCACTTTTTCGTGCAGTTTTGTGTTAGTGACCCCATATTTTGAACCACTTTTCAGGGCTAGGTCTCAGGCCACTACCCATAGCTTCATGAAACTTTCATAAATGATACATAACCATGAAATCAAGCTACTAATGAAAATATTTGATCAAGGAATTTACTAGATACTTACTAGTCATGACAAGAATTTTGTCAAACATCTCACAAATATGTAATCTACATGTCATCACAGTCGATATGTGCATAGGGGTCTCATACTTATCTAGGATTCATAATGAAGCATTGTTGCCTTATCAAAATAGTTGTATTATCATCTATTAGGTCATATATTCAATGTACATTCATTTGATAATCAAAACATGATGAGATTTCTATATCAAGTTTGTCGTAAAACATACTCATAGCGAGCATATAACCAACAAAAATAACAAGGACACAACAACCATAAAAATCACATATGAACCAGTACATATACAGATGAGATACCAAGGAGAAGGATATCTTATTAATGAATGAATAAGCCAACCAGGTGCGGGACTTCCATGAACTACCTGACCATAGATTGGGTTGAACCAAATCTTTCTTCCAGCCAATCACCCTCGTGCCATATTTCAATCATGAATGTGGGACTCATAACAAAACCAATCCAGGTTTCCTCATGATTTACTACAATCCACACCGGATCACTAGGCCCTAAACAAGCGTGGATGCCTTCGGATCTCTCCACATGCACCTTGAGGAATTTACCTATCTCCTAGTCTCTAGGATTTATCATATATCTCGTCATTCACTAGTCGAGGATTCCTATGCTTAATAGAGACTCCACCCTCCAGAATTTAGCTTTGTTGTTTAAAATAAGTTTTTGACTTCATATATGGATTCAACACCCCAATAAAAACCTAAAGCACTTGGATTGTGGAGAGTTTACATCTTCAATTTATGATTCCAATAAATCTGTAGTTGATGGGTTAATTTTAAATTTCTTAATATTTTCCAATTTCCAATTTATTAATTCTATTTCAACTTTAAATTTATTAAATGTTTTCAATTTTAAATTTTATTTAAATTTTTTTTCTAACCTTAAATTTATTATTTTATTTCAACTTTAAATTTAATACTTACAGTCCTGATATTTAAAAGATTTTAAGATGACAGTCCTGATATTTAAAATATTTATTAATAATATTAATATTATGATTTTTAATAAGGCTTAATTTTTATTGTTGGAAAATTATTTACATTATATTAATAAAAATGGAATACATATATTACAAGTAAATAAGCGTGGAGAGTCACGACATGAATGAACCATAGAAGGATGCAAAAGGGACAACATTTACCCCAAGAGGGGAAAATCATATAATCTACCCATGAAGTAGAAGTTCATTGCCATTGTTATAGTTAAAAGAGGTCAAAAAAACCAAAACAAGAGAGTTGGGCACAATAGTTGATAGAGAGCCACTGCCACTATTCTAACACTGGACTATAAGCAAAATCGATGAAAAAACATACTGACAACAAAACTAGTGACAAAGTGGACTTAGTCAAGTTGATATGGCACCATGTAAGCCAAAGAGAACATGGGTGTTTTGTTGTTGTGGGTGTTCGCCATTGGATGGACCAACAATCTTTGCGTTTTTAGGGCTAGAGGGACCAATTTTAGGTGGTTCTTCCATGATGAAGCAACTGAATGGACTTGGGAAGGGGTGAGATAATTTGTCACTAGGAAGTTGTGCATCCATGGGATAGAGAGAGGTGTCGCGTGATTCATGAGCTAGGGAATTATGCCCAACATCGTAAATGGTGGATGGCAAAGAGGGCCTGGGAGGGATATAAATTGAAGTAGAGGGACTGTGAGAGGTTGAGAAGGGAATATCTAGAGGGAAAGTGAGGCCTAGGTCATAGGAGAGACGATAAAGGGAGGAGTAGAGATGGCCAGAGTGGGCATTGATGTCGGCAATTAGAGTGATCTCATTCTTATGTGAGGAGGTGGCAGATGAGGATATTTCGAAGAGCCTAAAGGGCATTCCCACTCACAATGAACCTCCTCTGCTTATAGTTCGGTCACCTTTCGATGTATGTGGTAAGGGTTTCTATTGTTAAATAAATCAAATACAACATCCACTACTGGGGCAGTGAGAGGGTGTCCTCGGCCCCGTCCATGACCACCACACCAAGCTTGACCTCGTTCTCGAATCATGGGAGTGAATTGGAAGGAAATGTGGTTTTTAGAAAGCACAGGGGTCATGGGGGTCATGGAAACCAGAGAAGCGGGAGTGAGACAAGTGAAGGAGAAGGAGGGATACTTTACATCATTGGTGTGGCATGCAAAATGAATGTATACAGGGTGGAGGCCAAGAGCTTGTTGGGTCGAATCATGTGAGGACACAATGAAGGATGTGAGTTAAAGAAGGGTAGGAGCATGGGTGATTGCGTCATGGGGAGAGAATTCCAGGTGAAGGGAGAATTTACTTCGAGTTTGTGCAACTGGTTGAGCTATTATGAATACCTGGATCTAGGAAATAAGGCTTAATATTTATATTTAATAAGGTTTAAAGTTTATTTAATATTTAAGCTTATTCAATATTTAATTTTAAATAGCATATCTCTCTGTCGACGATTTTAGGAAGGTAGTGGAGGCACAATGGAAGCAGATAGGGTTTCAGTGAGACGAGGATTTTTTCCATGGATGGGCACAGAGGAGGGGGCTCCACCCCCTCCTACAAAGCAGCGGTGGTCAACAACAGCAAAAAACCTCCAGATAAAGGCAGGAGTAATGCGGAGGATGGAAGGAAAAACAGGGAAGAGGAAGCAGAGGAACCCATATCGACGGAGAATGATAGCACAAAAGACAAGGAGGAAAGGGCCAAAAAACAAGGAACAAAAGACAAAAATCGAAAGGGACCGTGTAAACCCAAGGCTGAATTCACTCCAAGAGTAGTTTTAAATAATCCTGAGCTGCAGGCGCACAGGGAGCACATGCAGACTTATGCAATCATATGCAAATTCATGGGACTATGGCCCACTGAAAAAGCATTACAATCTTGGATCAGATACCATTGGAAACCTAAAGGAAGCATTGATCTTCATCTAGGGTCCAAGGGTTTCTTTACTGTGGTGTTCACCAACATTGAGGATAAAGACAGAGTGTTTGAAGGCGGACCCTACTTTTATGCA
Source organism: Pinus tabuliformis (assembly GCA_031772625.1). Lineage (NCBI taxonomy): Eukaryota > Viridiplantae > Streptophyta > Pinopsida > Pinales > Pinaceae > Pinus > Pinus tabuliformis. Next base: position 577,047,594 of record CM062809.1, read on the forward strand.
GCAGCAGGGCTCTATATGAGGCCATGGAAGATGAATTTCATTCCGGAGAAGGAAACCTTCACTTCAGTGCCGGTATGGGTAAGACTCTACTCTCTACCTCTTGATTATTGGCAAATAGAATCACTAGCTGCCATAGGCAATAAATTAGGGAGGTTTGTCAAAGCTGCTGAAGCCACTAGGAGGAGAAAATATACATCCTTTGCTAGGATCTGCGTGGAGATGGATCTATCTGGAGCTCTTCTGGATGAAGTTATCTTGGAGGTCTTGGATGAAGAATGGGTACAGACAGTAGACTACGAGCATATTCCATTTAGATGTCGTAGCTGCCATGAACACGGGCACCTTTTAAGAGACTGTCCTCTCAGCAAAGCAGAAAACAAAGGAAACACTAACACAATGAAAGATACAGATAGTTTTCAAAAAGTAGTTCACAAAGGAAAAAACAGCAAAAAAGGGCCAAAACAACACCAAGTGGGAGGTCAAAAGGCCAGTCAGAATCAGTTCCAAGTTCTTGAAGAGGAAGAAGAAATAGTAGGAGAAGATCAAGTGATGAAGGAAGGATATGAAAGGAGGGAAAAGGAAGAAGATAATGAACAAACGCAGGAAAATGAAAAACAGAAAGGAAAAATGATGTGTGTTTCAGAACTGGAAATGGATCAGGAGATGAACCAGAGTGAGATGGAAATGGAAGACAATGAGCTACAGGAGATTCTGGACAGAGAAAACCTAGATCTAGAAGGGTTCTTACATCAGGGAACTACAAGTGGGGTAGAATCAATACCACAAGAAGAGATCATTAGAATTCAGCAGTTATTCCTATGGAAAACTCAGGCCAAGGGTTTGGAGGAAGTAAACAACACTGATAAACAGAGGAATGAAGGAGTGAAAGCAGTAAAAATAACTCTGGGGCTCGCACCGAGATATCCTGGAAAGAAAAGAGGAAGGAAAAAGCAGAACGAGCTTCTGATGGAATGCGGAAAACTCATGGTAGACTCAGGTAAGATGAAAGATCTAACCAGTTACTCCTTCACCAATCTTTGATCATGAAGTTCACAACTTGGAATATTAGAGGTCTAGGAAGCAAGAGAAAACAAAGAATTTTGAATAACAGAATGAAGCAAACAGCCCCGGATATAATTTTTGTCCAAGAAACGAAATGCTCTATTCAAAAGTTAAGACAAATTCATAGCAAATGGCTCAGTAGATTTGAGTTTCTAGAAGTTAAAGTAGAAAACACAGCGGGGGGTATCCTCACCCTCTGGAACCCAATGAAGATTGGAATAATAGATGCGGAGGCATCAAGGAATTACTTATCAGTGGTCATACAGCCGGTAGGAGACAGGGACACTTTTCTAGTTACGAATGTTTATGGCCCTCAAAGATTAGATGACAAAATTAGATTTATAGACTCCTTGGTGGATCTACGGGCCAGGCATGAAGGGTTACCATGGATCATTGGAGGAGACTTCAATATGATCAGATCCCTCTCAGAGAAAAAAGGGGGCACAAGAGCTCTAAACAAAGACTCCTCATCCTTCCAAGACTTTTCAGAAAACATGAAGCTTGTGGACATTGAGACGAACAATGGCCTCTGCACATGGAATAATAAAAGAGGAGGGGATTCCCAGGTAGCCTCCAAGCTAGACAGATTTATGATCTCAGAGGATCTCATGCTTTTAAACAAGGAAATAATTACAAAAATTCTACCTTTTGGAGGCTTAGATCACTGGTTGGTTCAAATGGAGATCAAGGGCATAGGCACCCCAAGAAACCGACCTTTCAGATTTGAAAATATTTGGCTTTCACACCCAGATTTCAGAAGCAACATTGAGAAATGGTGGGTGGAAGATCTGCAGTTTCAGGGATCTTCAATGTTCCTGCTACACAAAAGATTAAAGCACATCAAGATGAAACTAAAAGATTGGAACAAGAATGAATTTGGAAACATTTTTGCAGACAAGAAATCTGTTGAAAATAAAATCCAGGAGCTCAGCCAAGCTTTGATCAAGGAAGGATTTGATAAGAACAAAAATGATCAGGTAGAGAAACATCATCAAGAATGGGAACAATTATGTAAACAAGAGGAAATTTTTTGGAGACAAAAATCTAGAGTTCAATGGCTAAAGGAAGGGGAGCGTAACACTAAATTTTTCCATAGATCCACGATAGCTAACAGGACCCACAACAGGATCTCCTCGATCAAGGATGAGGATGGGCAGATCCATCAATCCCATGAAGAAATAGAAGCGGTGTTAGTTAGACACTTCAGAGGTATTGCCCAGGAAAACTTCTTAATAAGGGAACCTTTCATCAAGGACTTCACTAAACACATACCTAAGCTAGTATCTAAAGAGGACAACTGTAATCTAAACAGACCTATAACTGAAAAGGAGGTCAGTGAGGTACTCAAAGAAATGCAAAATGGCAAAGCTCCAGGTCCGGATGGATTTAATGCGGATTTCTTCAAAGCTTGTTGGGACATAGTCAAAAAGGATATTGTAAGGGTAGTAGAAGATTCCAGGCTGAACAGATCAGTTTTGAAAGCTCTCAACACCTCTTTCATTGCCCTTATTCCAAAACAGGAAAATGCTCAAATGCCAGAGAAGTACAGGCCCATAGCCTTATGCAACGTAGTTTACAAAATAATTTCCAAGGTGGTGGCCAACAGACTCAAACCTTTGATGCCTTCGCTTGTTTCGGGTGAACAATCGGGGTATGTTGAAGGCAGACAAATTCTAGATAACATCATTCAAGCTCATGAAGTAGTTCACTCGTTAACAAGCAGGAGGAAAGTAGGTATGATAATGCAATTGGACATAGCCAAAGCTTATGACAAAGTAAACTAGACATATATCAGGAAAGTGCTCATGGCGTATGGTTTTGATCATAATTGGATCAGATGGGTCATGGCCCTTGTGACTTCCTCCAGCTCCTCAATTTTAGTTAATGGATCCCCCTCTGAAATTTTTCTTCCTTCTAGAGGTCTTAGACAGGGTGACCCGCTCTCTCCTTTTCTTTTCATCCTCATGATGGAAGGGCTCGGAAGATCCATTAAGCATGCTAAAGTAATGGGAAAAATTAAAGGACTCCAACTGTCGGAGAATGGTCAAGCTCTGACCCATCAATAGTTTGTTGATGATACCATGTTACAAGGAATTCCCACAGTCAAGGAAGCGCTTGCCTACAAACAAATCTTGAATGACTTTGCTATGGCAACAGGTATGGAGGTCAATCTTTCCAAATCAAAAATTTTCTTCTTCAACACCCACATTGCCATTCAGAGAAATATCTCCAGAATTCTTGGCTTTCAAAGAGAATCCCTCCCCTTCAAGTATCTGGGAGTTCCTCTAACAGCGAAACCTTTGCATAAGAGCATTTGGGAACAGTTAATCAACAAGATGCAAGATAAGGTCAAAAAATGGACGATCAGATCTTTAAATCTAGCTAGCAGACTAGTCCTTACAAAAGCTGTGCTCCAAGCTATCCCAGTCTTTATGCTTTCTACTCTCCCAGTTCCAAAAGGAGTCTTACAACAATTGAGAAATATACAAAGAGATTTTATTTGGGGCAAGGAGGAAACCAGGAAAAAATGGGCTTTAGTTTCATGGGAAAAAATCTGTAAACATAAGAACCAAGGAGGACTAGGACTAGATGATCCAAAGATTCTCAGTAAGGCTCTTGGAGCCAAGCTTTGGTGGCAGTGGGTTAAAGATCCTAAAGCTCAATGGGAAAACATCTGGAAGGAAAAATATGCCAGCTCCTGGCAATATTCTGAGCTAATAAGATTGTCTGGAAATATAAAGGGCTCTCCCATTTGGAACAAGGCCTGGGAGAATAGAGAGGTGGTTCAAAAAAACAGTTTCTGGGAAATTAGAAATGGAGATCAGGCACTATTCTGGGAGGATAAGTGGCAACAAGAGCCAACACTCTTGAGAGAGGATTTTTTGAGCCTCAAGCATGAGACAGATAACCAAGGACTGGTAAAGGTAAAGGACTTCTGGGATCATAATCACAATACTGGAAAATGGAGAGTGTGGAAAAAAATAGCTAGCAGAGGGGACAAAATAATTGACAGTAGAGCCGAGACCCTAAAGAGGATGTTGGATCAGAGAATGATTCTTGTCACTGAAGGGTAGGACCAACTAAGATGGGGTAACAACAAAGAGGGAAACTTCAACATTAAGGAAGCTAAAGATATTCTCTTAGGGCCAGAGTCCCAAGATCTGGACAGAATTTGGCAGAAACTTTGGAGAAGCAAGAGCTGGATGAAGATCAAACTCTTTATGTGGCTGGTTAACCACAGAAAAATCTTAACCTAGGACAACATTAGAAAGAGGGGGATGCTAGGGCCCTCCAGATGCCAGCTCTGTGAAGCTCAAGAGGAGACAATGGAACATCTTCTCAACAGCTGCAGTTTCACCTCTGGGTTATGGGATTACTTTGCCACCATCTTTAATCAGTCTGACAGAGACAAAAATTGTATCACTAACACCCTAAACAGTTGGAGGAATAAGGTCTCAGACAATGAAGTCCTTAACTCGGCCTGGGCTCTCTTGCCAAGCTTCATAATATGGAATGTGTGGAAAGAAAGAAACAAAAGAATCTTCAAAGAAGAGAAGAATTCCTCTCTCCGACTATTGGAACAGATCTTGAAACAGTTAAAAGAGACAGTAGGCACAACTATCAGGGATCTCCCCAAGAATTCTCCCTCAGAAACAGATTTGAGAATTCTCAGGCAGTTAGACTTGGAAGGGTTCACTCCACAAGGTATAGATAGGAAAACAGGCATGAGGGAAATGGTCAAGGAATACTGGAAACCCCCTCCAAAAGGTTTTCTGAAGTACAACATTGATGGTGCTTCAAAAGATAACCCTGGAATGGCTGGCTTTGGAGGAGTTCTACGGGATGAAAATGGAAGCATCATCTCCCTCTTCCATTGTCATTTAGGAAAATCCACCAACAACATGGTGGAATTAATGGCTTTGGAGCAATGCTTAGATTCTTTGAAACAGGACAACTGCCAGAATGTGATAATAGAAGCTGATTCAGAGTTAGTTATCAATGCAGCCAAGAAAATCAGCCATGGAACGAGGCCGAAAAAAGTCACAAAACACTGGAGGTTAATAAGGGTGCTCCAGAAAATACAGGTTCATCTTCAAGGACTACGCACACTCACATTCACTCATGTGTGCAGAAACGCCAACAAATTGGCAGACATTCTGGCCAATCAAGGTGTTACATGCAGGGATAGCAAACTTTCGATGGGCTGGCTGGCTATGCCACAGAGTGAACTAAAAGAACTCTGCCATAACCAGGCGGAAGAGGATAAAAAAGTGAATGAGAACAACACCAAGGAAGACAATCCGCAATAAGAAGACTGATGCAAGATTCTCCTTTTGGTCAAACAGGTCTAGGGTAGTTGAATCGCATGGGATGGTCCCTGCAACTATGGTTTTCACAAACACTGAAAATCTCCGAAGGCGGGCGATGGGTTGTGCGCAGTTTGGTAAATGGTTGAGTGTTTTAACTGTTGGTTCTGTTCTGGCGGCAAATCTCCATTCTTTACAGGGTCGGGAGGATAAACCACTTCTGGAGTGGTATGGGCGCGATCGCACCACTTTTAACGCAAAAGTGGTTTTTGTTCACTCGGCAGCGATACCATACATCAACAGAAACGTGGATGAGGGCTGGGTCGGAAAACCACCCTCATCGCACGATAAACCTCGTTCATTTTGGGCGAGTGATATTCACCATAGCTGTCCGATCTTGGTGGGCCCAATCAATGGACAGGATTGCACGTTTGGTTTAGTGGGACCAGGGGTTAAACCACTGCTGGAGTGGTATGGGCGCGATCGCACCGCTTTTAACGCAAAAGCGGTTTTTGTTCACTCAGCAGCGATACCATACATCAATGGACACGTGGATGAGGGCTGGGTCGGAAAACCACCCTCATCGCATGATAAACCTCGTTCATTTTGGGTGAGCGATATTCACCATAGCTGTCCGATCTTGGCGGGCCCGATCAATGGACAGGATTGCATGTTTGGTTTGGTGGGACCGTTTTGCATCTCCGACGCCGGGTTCAGTTAGGCTAGCAGACAGCTGTGTTATTGTGGCTGGTCAAGAGCTTGTTGGCGCATGTCTTAGTGGGGTGGGTTCTTGTCCACGATGACCCTCGTCGTTTATTTTTTTGTCGGCTTTCAAAGGTTTTGCGAGTACTTTTTGTGGTTAGAGAGCCTTGTTGTCATAGGTTTTCTCTTTCTGCCTTTCACCACTCTGTTTGGTGAATCTGTGTAAATAATGTAATTTTTGGTTGATTTAATGGAATTGAAGGTACAACTCTTGCTTAAGCAAAAAAATATTTAATTTTAAATATGAATTTCCTTAACAATGTAATTATATTTTATTATAGTTAAATTAGTAAAATTATATTAGTAAATGTGGTTTATATACACTTATCGAATTATTTCTATAGGTCAATTAGTGTATAAGAGGTCGATTTGAGTATAGCAACCACTTTTACTAATATGGTTGTGTTTTGTAGATGTGAAGTTTTCAATTCACTAGAATAAAAAATAATTCACATTCTTCGCCTCCTTTAACAAAGTGTAGGAAAAGCTGAAGCAAGTAAATCCACAAATTTGGTGGCGAGAATATGTTTTGTTTTTGCATCATCTTGTGCAAGCAAATTATAATAATCTACTCATGTTCTTGATATGCACTAGGTGCAAGCTTTAGAAGGTCTAGTATTGGATCTTTGCACCCCCTTGGCTTTAGAAGGTCTAATATTGGATCTTATCACCCCTTTCACTTTTTGAGCAAAGGATGGTTTTTAGTTCTTTTCTTTTTAGATTCATGAAAGAAATTTTTATTTATAATAGTTGCTTCAATGTACTTGCTATTTGTTGAATAGGTGTAGATTTTTATTAATACAAATATTATCACCATTAAAAATATATATATATATTATAATTTTGTTTTTATTAATAAAATCACAAATAATTTTTACTTGGAAAAATCATAATATACTTATCACATTAAAATCAATTTAAATAATAATAATTCATATTTCAAAACATATAATATATAAATATATAAATACTTAATAAATTTAATTAATAAACATATATATATATATATATATATATATATAGAGAGAGAGAGAGAGAGATGTATTTAACTATATAAATTAAAATAATGATTTATACTCATAATTATTATATTTCAAAATTTCATATATAAATTTAATTAACAAGCATATAAAAAATCATATATATATATATATATATATATATATATATATATATATATATATATGTATATGTATATTATTAAAAAAATAAGTTATAAAAGATATAAAACATCTAACAATTTTAATAAAATAAAAAATATAAAGATTTATAAATATGTAGACATGTAATCTATATAAATATAAATAATATTATTAAGAACTAGAATAGATCCATCTTAACTTTGGATTTATCAACCATTGAGAGGAAGCAAATTTATTTAGGTACACATCTTTTTCTTAAGTTCGCACATAAATCTAGAGTTAAAAGATTAATCTATGGTGGTTATATAATAAATTATTTTGAGGAAATATTTGAAAATGTCCTAAAAGAATATCATAAAATTCTTACAACATAATATATCTTGATTGATTAATGATGACTTTCTTTCGAATAGGTTATATATTCAAATTCAAAGGTGATAGAGTATAGACATCTTTATAGACTTTAACATGTTAACTAATTTTTCAGGGTTATTTTGTATGATATTAGTTAATAGATAGTTTTAATTTTTCATTAATAAGTTACCAAGAAAATATTGTCTCATATCTACTTTATGCATTTATAATGTATGCTTTCGGTTTCAATGAATCAATTTTCCATTGTGGAGTTTATTCACGAGCCTGTCTACAGTGGTGTTAGAGCATCGTTGAGATTATAAACTCCATGTCTACTGAGTTTGTTTTTGCTAAGGACATGTTGTTTGAAGTTTATGGAGGAAATCTGGAGTCTGTGACATTTGAAGGGCCGAGATTGCATTCATTTAAGTTGAATGCCTAGAAGAAGGAGGCCGACTATCAGTAGATCCAAAAAATCAATGAAGGGGGCATAATGCCAATATATTCACTACGAGTTTTAAATAAAAAATTCAAGCCATTGCTTGCAGTTTTTATATTCCCCTACACCATGTTTGATAGCATCAAGGAGCCTCACGAGGTCCATTATCGAACCAGACCAACTTCTCGAGGCCATGTAAGTCTAAGAATTTTGTGTCGATGCCAAATTTTCACCTTAATTTGTTTTCTCTACATGAATTTTCCTACAAATCTCCAAAATATTCATTAGAATATTGGATACGCTACTTTTTTAAAAAATTCTTGGGCTCATCCTTTGATCTTTGCATGCATCAACCTTGCATTTTCACCATGAAAGGTACCAATGATCCTTTCTCTTTGGATCCACCAATCCACATATCACATCTCACTGTCATTTGATGAATTAATTATATCCATGAAGCCCAACCCAAGTTCCCTGATGTCTATCCTCTCTACTGGTACACAATCAAGCACGAAGTGAGACTAATCTCAGTCATGCAGAGCAACATAGCATGAGTTCAATTAACCGTGTGCAGATCCCACCATTCATAGTCAATGACCCTGTGAGGTACCAGTTATCTTGTCATTTCTTGCTTCCTATTTTTTTTTTACTTCCATGCCAAATCAGACCTAACTCAATCTCATATTACAATTTTTCTTTGCTTCAATGAATTCTTTCAACTATAGTTTGACTCATAATAATGGAAAAAAGTGCACCCTTGCACGCAAATCACTACAAGGAAAATACCATCTAGCAAAGGTTTTTGTGGAGGTTCAAAATAGCTAGTGCTTATAGGAAATAAAATAAAAAGTGACATCTCGAATCACTAATAAAGAATATTCCCTCATTATTTAATTGTAGTATTCAGTGCTATGGGAGCTGCGTGTACCCAAACACATAACATATAATTTTCTTATTTAACTTTTTGTTCAATATACATTCATTTTGTCTGGGTTTGGTGTGAAAATTAATACAAGAAGACTCTTCTATATTGAAAAACAAAGTTCACTAAAATTTTATAAAGGGAAATCACTGTGACAATGTAAATGTAGACAACATACCCTACTTAAAAAAAAAAAGGAGAAAATTGATGGATGGGTGATGCATGTATAGTACGATTTTTGAATTATTTTATTGGAGGTCAAAAACATTACCTTTTAAAATTAAAGAGGTAGCAGGGTCCATAATATTGATTTTGGTATTATTTTGTGAGATTGGGGTTAAGTGAAGCTTCATCTAGATAGTATTTTTTTTGCTACCAAATATTTCAACATAATAATATAAATGAAACTATTTAGAGGCAAAGGGAGTTACAATCAAGGTGACAGAAAACAAAAACATTTTTAGAATGATAAACAAACTATTAAGTTCTATAAGTGTGGTAAACTTGGTCATACTGCCCCTAATTGTCACACTTCTTGGGAAAAGATCAATGAAAAAAAGGAACAATTTAGTGAAAAGAAAGAGAAACAACCTCCTGACAAAGGAAAACCACCAAAGTATGCCCACTATATTGTTGCACATTGTAATATTTGTATAAATGATGTCTTTAGCACTACTTTATCTAATTGGTGAGATACTTGGATATTAAATATTGGAGCCACTTGTCATATAACCTTAGAAGATATTTTTTTGAAACTTTCAGTGATAATATTGATGGAGTAGTTTATTTTGTTGATAAGTCACAAGTAAAGCCTTTAGGAATTGGATTTATTCGATTGAAAATATCAGGACTTGCTGATTATATTTTATAATATGTTCTTTACATTCCTTAGTTTCAAAGAAATTTGATGTCTCTCATACATATTAGGCAACAAGGGAATTATCTATATCTATATCTATATATATATATATATATATATATATATATATATATATATATATATATATATATATATATATAGTTGATGGTGTAGTAGAAATATATAGAGCATTTGATAATATGATTTTCATAAATGGTGTTGAAGAAGATAAACTCTTGTAACTCAAAGGAAATTCATGTTCTACATTTAGTTATGTTGACTTTGACTCAACAAAATGATACTTTTTCTTTCAGTTTGTTGTGGCATGCTCCTTTTTTTCATATAAGTTATGATAGTATCAAGATTATGAGACAATAAGACATTAAAGGGCTTCCTACTATTCCAATAAAACTTACTCCATGTAATGATTGTATTTTAGGAAACCACAGTAAGCAACCTTTTCATAATTGTACTTCCTAATATTCCACGAAGTTAGGTCTCATGCATTCTGATTTATGTGGGCCTATTCCAATTCCATATGCCAATGGTAATAAGTATATGCTGAATTTTATTGATGACTACTCGAGGATGTGTTGGGTTGATATGTTGAAAGAAAAATCACAAGTTTTTGAAACTTTTAAAAGTTTTCATTTATCAATGAAAAATGAAAGTCAACTTAACATTGAAATGCTACAATCTCATAACAATTGTGAATACACATCTCATGTTTTTTAGAAGTATTTGTAGGAAAGTGTCACCAAACATCACACTATAATTCCTTATAATCCACAACAAAATGGTGTTGCAGAACATATGAACAGAAATTTGCTAAATATGGTGAGATCAATGATGTTTTTTAAGAATTTTAAGTTGATGTTTTGGGGAGAAGCAATACTTTGTGCATCCTATATTCACAATCATTGTCCTTCTTTTGTCATCAATAATAAATCTCCTTATGAAATGTGGTATAATTGTCTTCCTATTGTTTAACATTTTATAGTTTTTGGTTCTCTACGTTATGCATTGATTCCTAAACATCAGTGAAACAAATTGGGTGCTAGGAATCAAAAATATATTTTCTTGGGATATTCTACTACTTCCAAAGCTTTCAATTTGTATGATGAAGAGAACAAGAAATTTATTCTTTCACGAGATGTAATTTTTCTTGAATTTGCTAAAGATGCTTCCATTGTTGATAGACAACTCAGTCATTTGGATAGATTTAATTCTAAAAAGTTTTATTATGAATCGGATAATGATCTTCCACATCCTGAAGGGGGAATTCCTATTCTAGACCATTATGTGGGTTTTCCTTCAGTAAATTTTCCATCATTAACACTAGATGATAATAATGTTTTTGTTGAAGAAAAGTTCAATGATAGTAATGTTTATGTAGGATCAGAAATTGCTCTTAAAGAGTTGTTCTTGAACCTGTTTTTCAAGACACTGGCCTTTAGCATAGCTACAATATTATTTTATAATGGACCTTTCTTAATTGGGTAAATCACGAGATCGGTGGTATTTTCTATTATGGGAATGGTTATTATGCTTTTGTTTTTTAAAACAAGGAAAATAGGCATCAGATCTACAAATATGGACCTTATTTCATGAGCAGTAGAGCAATGTTTCTCATCCACTAGTCTCCATGATGGAAATTCTTCTGCACCAGTGTGGATAAGATTTCCACATATTCAACTTCTTTTTTGGGGTGAAGATATTTTCAAGCTCATAAGATATAAATTGGGCCAATTGGTTTCTAGTTATATGGACAAGGAGAATAACCTCTCTTTTGCCAAAATTTGCATTGAAATGGATTTTTTGAAAGGCATTCCCAAGGAAATTTAGCTTACTTCTCATCCTTCTTCTAATCTCATGCCATCTTCTCATAATAAACATGAGAAAGAAACATTAAACCAATTACAAGGAAACAAAAGAAGCATTTGACTAAGAGGCCACATGCTAGCAAGATTGAATCTTATCAGCATCCTCCCTTTAGTCTTTTGTGAATGGGCATCCTATATTTGAATCCACTTGTCGGAATTTTAATTTTTCTTTAAAAAAATAGGTGGATAGTGGGGATTTAACTTACACATAATATTCTTCGTCATCTTCCCACATGTACTTGAAATTTATTTCAAACCTTAATATTAAACGTTTTATCTCTTTACTTTTTAAACCAAATTTAATAAAATTAGTTATTCATTTCATAATTGGTTTGTCCATCTCTCACATTCCTCCTTCCATCCATTTCAATCTTCATCTGTCACATTCACTATTTCATTGGAACCATAGATTCTACTCATCAAATATTGCAGGAAAAAGGTGAATGGTTTTCATTTTACATGGAAGTTATAGGTAGCTCCCCTTTGAAGGAGGGAGGATTATACTATGATATGTGATTGAAGTGTGCCCATTAACACTATTTGCAGTCGAAGTTACATGATACATGTGTAATATTGTTCATAGTGGATTTTAATTTTATTTTATTACATATAGTAGTGGATTGGTCTCATGTCCGACGTTGTCTAGACCACCATTCCTAATTTCCGAAGAAATCTACCATAATTATAAGCATAGGATGCAAGAAGAGGGACTACCTATTCTTGTTGGAAAATCAATCTTACTAAGTTCTTGCATTCATCAGCTAACAATGTCATATCCTACATTCATGTGATTTTTATACATTGGGATAATGAAATTGTATGATTTATTAGACAACTTTCAAAATTCATGCTATGCTCAATGATGCTTCTTGGACAATGACTACTTGTATGTTACATTTTTCTTCATGATTAGCAAATAAAATCTCATTAGACACATTCGAAACTTATCAAGATTAAAAATATTTATTTTGAGATATCTGAGTTTTATCTGTAATGTCACACATAGATACCTAGACATATCCCTAGTATTCAGTATTATTAAGGAAACAAATTGCAAACATATTCTAATACTATTAAAAAAAATGAGGACTAATGAACTAAAGATTCCAACATTTTCTTAAACTTGCAGAAGGATGTATCATTGCTTTATGGTATTGTTAGGAATGGAGCTTTGTGGTGTGCTCAATTTGTGGGATTGCAACGAGGGTTTATCCTTCAATATTAAGGAATATCATAGATCTTACTAAACCCTAAGTAAGCGGTGGGACTATAGGTTGAGGTTGGTATCAAGTATGCAAGTTGTTTTGACCCTATTCATGCTATCAGTTAATTAAAATTATAGGTTGAGGGTGGCAAAACAATGGTGGATGAGGTTGATTATTTGTTTGGTCATAAAAAATAATCTCCCATTTGGATAGAGGTGCCACCTCAGCCTCATGATCTTGAGGTTTATGGTACAACTGGTGCTTTGGATTTCAGAATTAACACTTCTCTTTAGCCTCAAGAGTCAATATTGTTGGTTACCTATGCCATTTCTCCTCCTGGTTTCCCTTCATAATAGAGTAAGGGCTCATCTACAATGTTGGGGCCATATATTTCACAAGGGATTAATGTATTAGATCTGGATGCATGCACATACTTATACACTAACACTCTTCTGGATGCCCATTTTGGGGCTACCCTCCAAGAGGACTTACATGGTTTTCAATAGGTCCTTAATGAGGAAATGGAGGGAAGTATAGGGTTTTCAAGATCAGGATTTTCCTTTGAAGGTAATGTTGGAGAAGGATTTTTCTATGGCAGTAAACAAAGGATGGGAGATGATTTATTCAAGGGTTTTTCTTTAGGGTTTGAAGGGCTTCATCTAGTAGGACCATCTAACTACTTGACTGCTTCGAAAGAGGAAAATGGTAGGTCTGTGGAGAAAGAAAGTGGGCTTGATCAATAGGTAGAAACCATAAAATTTTAGGCAAGCACAGAGGGATAACATTGCCCAAGGTGGAATAAATAAAAATGAAAGTGCTAAAGTAAAAACTTAAGACCAAAAATTGGTGTGCGAGGAAGAATTTCGGTTAAGGGAAGATATGGAGACATTAAAAAGAGTGGTGGTGGGTTGAGCCATAGGTAGGAATTTTTCGGTTGAGCTCCTGTGTGAATGGACCGGAAAGGAACATTGGGGGAAGGAGATGAATGAAATACCTAAGGTAGCCAGTCTCACACAAGGATGGTTCATGTTTCAATTCAATTCTATGGAAGTGGTTGGTTGGGTTCTCAACAAAATTGGTGTATTGATTCTTTGCTGGTACTGATGAAAAGATGAAACCCTTTTTTTATGCTAATCAAGATAATTTGGGCTATTCCCTTGTGTCGGAAATACTTCTTGGGTTACCACCTTAGCTCTAGTCTTTGGATGTCTTCAGGTGTATCAGAAACAAATTAGGATCCTTTTTGGAGTTTGACAAGTCATATGAAATCAACAGAAAGATTACCATGGAAATAATTTTGGTTAATATTGACTCTAGTGAAGGTACGCAAAACTGAATATTACCTATAGAGGTTTTTAAAATAGCATGATATTGGATTATGAAATGAATCCAATTCAGGTGTTGCAAGCATCATAAATAGGGTCATGTTTTAACGAATTTCCCTCTCCCTTGTTTGGGTAAGAAAGGTCAAAAGGATTATTGTGAGGGGGAACTTAGGAGGGGGAAGGGGAAGCCCTAGGAGATATGTTGACTAAGACTAATCCATAGGTTCATCAACAGGGCAAGTCATAGCTAATGAGAACAAATAGGAAAGTAAATTTGAGTGGTGGAAGGATGCCATTTTCTGGATAGAATGACACTCAGGAGGGAAGCCCATACTCCTCAGGACTCTCAAGTCTAAGTATTTTCTCTTCTCCTCTCCTTTTTTCAAATCTCATTAACTCTTATTGTTCATTTGAAATGGGGTTAATTCATTTTTCACTATCTCCTTTCTTATCTAGATTTGTCCCAACTCAGTTTTATTTGAGTATTATCTCTTCTCCTACCGCTCCTGCTCCCTCCTGTTTCCTACCTTTGATACCTTCCCCATATATGAATTTTGTGATATCCACTGAGTCATTCTCTCAATATAAACTTTGATCCAATTGTAGGAGGAAGGACTCTACTTTTTTTATGGGGTACCTGGGCCCTTCTTCCCCGATTAAGTCTCGAGGGTGCATTCGAGGAATGAAATCCAATACCTTAAGGGATAAAATTAAAGATAGTATTGACATGGCTGCTGGTAGATAAAGGTATACTTTTGGGGCAGTTAGAGAAACATGTGCCCTGGGATTGGTCCCTTAACGATTTTTCTCTCTTTCAATTGTTAAGGTTTGGCTAGCCCCTCCAAAAAAATAGCTTTGAGGAGATTGGTTCAATATGAACACATTGATATTATTTTTCTACAACAAACTTTGGGGAATGGGGATTTAATTGTCAAGGCACTAGAATATTTGTTACAAGGCTGGAGTTTTGTGGAACCTGATGCAAAAGGGAGGTCAAGGGTTTTGACTCTCGGTTTTAACCAAAAATTTATTGAGCTTTTAGGCTCCTGGGGATTATATTTGGTTTTGGGAGCTCATGTATTTTCTTCTAAATTGGGTAAGGAGCTTAAAGTGGTTAATATTTATGAGCCTTTCCATATAGGAACGCCTTCAGGGAAAGGCTACTGGCTCATTCCTATATGAATGTTGATAATTTAGTGGTGAGGGGATTTGAATTTCTCCCTTGGGGCCTTTGAAATATGTTGTCCTCATGCTCATATAGACACCCTTTCTAACTATTTTAGTCACCTTTTGGAGGAACACAAATTGTGTAATGTGGAATTGATCAAGCATAAACACACCTGGAGAAATAGGAGAACTAGTAATGCAATGATAGTTAGACCTATTGATTGTTTCCTTATGGAATAATATTTATTGGAAAGGCTCCCTCTTTTTCTTCAATAGGTAGGGGTGGGAGCCGAATATGACTATCATCCAATTTTCCTTCAAGTGAAAGGGAGATTTAACAAACCGGGAAGCCCATTCAAATTTAATGCATCATGGTTAAAAGATGAATATTTATGTAATTTGGTAGTTGAACATTGGATACTTTACAACCATGATAGGGATGTGCCAGTGGCAGTTAAATTTGTTGAAAATATCAAAAGGGTGAAAAAGGATACGATTGAGTGTTATACCCTTAAAATATAGAGGAAGGAGGAAGATCTTAAAGCTGTAGAGGAAGAGTTGGAGCATTTGGAAGCTTGTGAAGGGGGGGTGGTTATTTGTTTGAGGAACCAAAACAAATGATCATCCATCTAAAGGCTACCAAAAAGATAAATTTGGAAGAAAAGGAATAGAATTGGCGGGAAAAAAGTATAGAAATATGGTTGAAGAGTGGAGATGAAAATACGAAGTTCTTTCAACAGTTTGTTAAAGATCATCGAACTCATAATACTATTTGGGCTTTAGATAATTCATATGTAGGTAGAGCTTCAATATATGAAGATCTTGCAAGGATGGGAAAAAATAACTTCAGTAATATTTATAAGGTTTCTCCTAAAGTGACCATTGTTGAAGTTAGTTCATTAGCTTGATCTTTCCCTCGATTCACAGGTGATGAAGATAACCAATGTGTAATGACACCGATGTTTGAGGCTGAATTACAAAAGGGTATCCATAGCTTTTAGTTGGAAAAAAGCCTTGGACCTTATGGATGATTGGTAGAATTCTTCATGGAGCTTTATAAAAAATTTGGGGGAGATTTCTTAAAGTTGATGGACTAATGTAGGCAATCTTGTAGGAAGCTTGATTATTTTAACTCTACCTTTATTTCCATCATCCCCAAGACCAATTATACAAACCCTTTTGATGACTTTAGGCCCATATCATTAGCTAATTGCATTTACAAGGCCATTGCAAAAATAATATCCAATAGGCTTAAGTTGATCCTATCAAAAAATGTATGTAAGGAATAATTTTCCTTTTTGGATGGTCAACATATTCATGAGGCTATAGGGGTTGCTTAGTAAGGGATTCATATTTTAAAAACCAAGAAAATCAAAGGTTTGGTGATTACAATTTACCTTTCCAAAGCATATGACAGAGTCAGTTAGATATATATTAGATTGTGAATGACCCATTTGGGATTTGAAGTTCCTTTCATTAATTGGGTTATAAGTTACATAACCAATGTATCATTTGCACTACTAATGAATGATTTAATTTTTTTTTTTTTAATGCATAACAAGGTTTACGACAAGGTTGTCCACTTTCTCCCCTATTATTCTTATTGGTGGTTGAGGTTCTTAGCAAACTATTAGCTGAATCAAAATGGAGGGATCACTTAAAGGGTGTTATTGTAGCTGATGATTTAACCATCACACATCTCTTGTTCATGGATGATATTTTTTTATTATGTGATGTGTCCAATCGCGATATTACAACCATCAAAGGGGTCCCATCACTCTTCAAGAAAGCTACAGAAATGTATGTATATCTTCAAAAATATACTCTCTCCCTACTCATTCTTTCTAGGGATGAGGCCACAAATGTTCATGATATTTTTCCTTTTCACTCTAACAATTTTATGAAGGTTTAAAGTATTTGGGGTTCTACCTGAAATCCAATGACTATAAAAAGGTTGATTGGAACTAGATAATAACAAATTAAAAAGGGATTAAAGGCATGAAGTTTCAAATGGTTGTCTAGAGCCAACATATTGGTTCTCATAAAATCAAAACTAGAAGTTATTCCATTTTTCTAGATGTCCTTTCTATGGATACCAAATGAGGTTATGAACTCTGTTTATAAGACATGTTGCAGATTTTTATGGATGGCTCAAAATATGGATGGGTTTTCCCTTAGGTTAAATGGGACAAAATTTCTTTGCCAAAGATGTAGGGAGGATGGGGTCTAAAAAACCTATACTTGTTTGCTAAGGCATTGTTAGCAAAAGTTGGTTGGGATTATTATCCACTAATAGTCTATGAAAATATGATGTATTTAGGAAGTATATCCATCCTTGTTCTCTTGAATAATGGATACGAATTCCAAGCAAGCAGAGGCCAAATATTTTAATTATATGGAAAGAATCCTTAGCCTTTTTCTCTATGATTGAAAAAGGTTTGGCCTAGAAAGTTGGAAACAATGAAAAGGTGAGGATTGGTATTGATCCCTGGGTGGGATGTAGAGAAAATTTTTGTTTTCCTCAAGATATGGTTGAATTCCTAAATATAAATGGAAGGTAGTACCTTGAACCAGGTGGATGATAATTCTTGTACCTCTATTTAGGCATAGGGATGGGTTCACACAAACTAGTTAAACTTGCCAATTAAATACTCATGATAATGGAAAAATTATACTCCTACTCTTAATATCTCCCATGTTCGCCTTAGAGACAAGGAAGACTCATTATGCTAGTCACATTCTCCTTTTTGGGAATATTTGCCAAAATCAAGTTTTATATATATATCATTGATGACATGAGACTAGGAGAGCTAGCTTAGAAGTGGAGAAAGTTATGGAAGCTTTGCTATCGAGCTAAAGCTCAATTGTTTCAATGGTGCATCATGGAAAATGAGGTTCCTACAGGAGACAATTTAAAAATAAAATATATGGTTGGGCCAAGCTGGTGTGCCCTATGCTAAAACACTAAGGAAATAATGGATTGCCTCTTTCTTTACTATCCTTTCACTTTGGAAGTATGGAAACCTATTTGAAACTACTTGGGATTAGCTTTAATATGGCAAGGTACGTATTACAAAGATGTGTGGAAGTAGTGGTGGAAATAAACAAATCCAAAAAAAAAAAGGATTTTACCACCTATTATCAGCAAGGGAATATGGATCTCCAAGAATAATGAAATCTTTCAAGACAAGCCTACCATTCCTAATAGGGTAGTTGCATAGGTCATGGCCACTTTTTCTTTACTTTCTGCTACTGAGCCAACTCAACCTCTGCACAACATCATAGCTAAAGTTGTAGACAATTCTTATTCCCAAGCTTTCTTTGATGAGGCCTCATTTGTTGGGGGTGAATGTTGGGGGGTGGGGGGAGGGGGGAGTTGTATTATATCTTTAGGATAATCATTTTTTTAAGCTTCTGATCGAGCTGTGTAGAGGCACAAATAACTATGCTAAGTTACTTATCCTCAAAATTCACCTCTTGTTTTCTATAGAGAAGGGATCAACAGTTGCAAATTTTTAGTGACTCAAAGACTATTATAAATTGGTTTATTGAGATTACAATTTGCCACATGCACACACTATTCTCAATCCTTGAAGATATTTTACAGTTAAAACATACTTTTGATCGGATTTCATATTTCCATATTTACAAAGAAATAAATTCCAATTCAAACACACTATCTAAAGTAGGTTCTACACAGATTCTGGGAACTTGGAAGATCCTAGAGAAAATAGATGAAAACACCTTTGAATATTATCTCTAGCCTTTCATAGAAGGTATGTAGGTGGAGACTTCATCTAACTAACTACAGATTCTCATTTTTGTTCTCTTAGATAATATATCCTTGGGGACTCAAAATATATGTTTATATTTGTTATTTATGTTCTTCATATATCTATTGTTAATACACTAAAAGTGCTTTTTAGAAGTCTCTTTTTTATATCTTTTTCTAGATGGTTCTATGATTGAGTACACTATAATGCATATATAGAATGTAATTTTCTTACCTATTAATGAAAATGACAATTAACAAAAAGGGTCTTTTTTGTTTCATTTACTTGGAGTTTGCCATCATCATTTACGATTTAAAAATTTACCTTTTTATAAATTTATATATTTTGAAATTGCAAGGTAATTTTAGATTTTAAAAGTTTATATATTTTGAATGACGATTTAAAAATTTAACTTTTATAAATTTATATATTTTGAAATTGCAAGGTAATTTTAGATTTTAAAAGTTTATATATTTTGAGACTTAAAGATAATTTTAAATTTCAAAGTGTATAAGCGTTCAATTCTCAAACTGCCTTTTTAATCCTCATTAGTATTTAATATTAAATTTCCATCCAATTAAAACTACTTCAAATACCCACATTTCTCCTCAGCTCTAGCAATTAGAAAAAATAGACAACAACTTGAAAACCACAAAGAGGCATTGGAATATGCCTAACCGTGAACTAGAAACACTGAATGGAGAGAAACCACCCATTGATTTCGCGATTGAAATAAAAATAGAAGAAACAAAACATGGTAAACTAAGGTAGAAACGTTGCAAGTGTGATAGGGCTGGTGGTGTCTTTGTGTTTTAAGGCTAATATATTAATATTAATGTTAAGGATATCAACATGAATGTTTAATAATTCTTTCCCCTTGGGAAAATTGTAATTTCATTATGTAAGAAAATTACATGTTGTATATGTGTGATGCATATGATATAAGCGAGGCATAGCCTATCAAAAAAGAATATTGTTCACTTGTGTCAGTTCAAAATTTTGGTGCCTTGAGTCCACACAGGGAGGCTCGGATTCAAAAAATATTTTTCAAATTGTTTTTTCAAAAAAGATATATGCTCGAATAAACTACAGTAAAGTTTTGAGATAAGAGAAAATAAACATATGTATATTTACAGATGAAGATTATAAAAGCATGAAAAAAAACCCTGTATGCAGGCTCCCAGTGAACCTACTAAGCAGCTATACCCATGAAGGGCCTGTGATAATACTGATAGTGGGCCACTTCCCTCTGTTCTTAGATCATCCAAGTTTCAGGAGGCCTATTCGCAACCTCTTTGGATAATTGATCGATAGCTGCGTTCCTTTCCTTGAAAATGTGATGGCATATGAAAAAATCAAAATGTGAAGAAAGTCGAAGACCCTCATTCAGGATATGTCTCAAAGTGTAAGTATAGCATCTTGTTTTTTTGTTAAGCCAGTCACATACAACTTGTGAATCCCCAAACAATTGCAATGCTCTACAGTGTTTTTCCAATGCAAATTGAATAAGGAATTTAGCAGTGGATAGTTCAGCAAAGTTGTTCGAGCCTCCTCCTAGGCCCATTTGTATATTGAAAAGATGGAGGTCAGTGAGATACAGGATGGCTCCCCCCCCCCCGCCCCCCACACCTCCCCTCCTGCACGGAACCATCAAAGAAATCCCAAGGAAGCAAGTGGTTAATGGATTCAGGTATAAGAGTGCGAGGCCGCGGGGGATTATCATCTTCCAGGATAAGGGTATAATCAGACAAGATCCAGGTAGCAATTGAAGGCCAGTGAGGGGAAGTGTTTAGGAATATGAGTCTGTTGCACGCAATCCAAATGGCCTAGATGATAAGAAGCAGGAGGTTGCGAAGTTTAGGTGGGATAGCCCTTGTCCACTAGTTTTTCAAGGCCTCCACAGGATTTGAGCCCTTCCACCTGATCTGTGTAGAGACTATTGTAGTAATTGTCTGCTAGAGTTCATAAGCAGCTGTGCAATCTATGAATAGATGTGAGATAGATTCATCATTGTACTTGCAAAGACAGCACCAAAATGGACCATTTTGGGCGTGCTTGAGGAGGTTGTCCCCCGTGGGGATTTTATTGTTGAGGATGGTCCACATAAGGAGTCTGCACCTTGGGGGTGCTTTGAGCTTCCACAAGTGCCTCCAGTTATGTTCAATGACTTGTGGTCTTCGAGCATCAGCTAATACCAGGTAGCCCTCTTTAGGCATCTAAGACCCAAATTTCGATAGTGCCAAGATGATCTTGTCTTCACCATCCCCTAGTCAGATATTGGTGGAAGTGAGAGCCCCAGTGTAGTCCTTCCATATCTGCGCCCACTACTAAGGAATATTTAAGTTGTGGGCCAATTTCCAAGCTTGCTGGAAAAGGGTGGAGTGCTTAGGATCTCCTATGTGATTGATATAAGTGATATTCATTGTACTTAGATTATTCCTAATCTCAATAGGTAGTCTGTGGGCATCCCCATAGCCAATCCAGGGGTCCTGTCCTATCCTAACAACAGAACCAGATTGGATTTTCCATGTGATGTGAGCTCTGATGATGTCCAAGGATTTAATAATAGTCTTCCATATAATCGACATCTTGGATGAGTATATCTGTGGCTGCCTTAATCAATCCATCACATTGAGAGGGGCAATGTATTTGGAGACCGCCACCTTGGTCCATAAGCTATTAGATGATATAAGTTTCCATCCAAGTTTTGTTGCCAGGGCTGAGGAAAAGTCTTCCAATTTCTTGATGCCCCATCCACCCCATTTCTTTGGAAGGTTGAGTGCATCCCATTTGACCCAAGCAAAAATTCTTCCTGTCTGATTGCCCTTCCAAAGGAATCTACAACAAAATGCCAGTATCCTTGAGAGTATACCTCTAGGGATCCATGCTAAGGACATCCAATAGATCGATGTAGCCTTCAGAACAGTCTTGATGACGATAAGTCTACCTGCCCTAGATAGATATTTGTAGTACTAGATATTGAGTCTTTTCTTGATCTTCGCTATAAGCCACGTCCACTCTACTATTTTGTATCCTAGAGGCTTCAACTTATATCCAAGGTATCTTAACCCATCCTCAAGTTTTAGCAGAGTGAACTTAAATCTTTGTAGGGCAAAGTGGATCTCATGTTGGGTGCATCCAGTCGTTGACAAGGTGGATTTACTACAGTAACCATCATGCCTGTAGCCACTTGACATAGGGAGAAAATGTTATTTATGATGGTAAATTCCACTATACCTCCATTGAGGAAAATTAAGACATCATCCACGAATAATAGGTGTGTTAAGATGAAGTCTTTCGTGACTTTTATACCCTGAATTCTGCCCCTTCTAGCCTCTGCTTTGATGAGTCCACTGAGCCCCTCCACTATTAGGAGGAATAGAAGTGGTGAGAGTGGACATCCCTATCAAAGACCTCTTTCAGAATGAAAGAAAGGAGAGGCCATGCCATTAACCAGAACACTAAATGGAATGTTAGTGATATAGCCCATAATCCATTTAATGAAGACAAATGGGAACCCAAGGTGGGTTAAAAGCATTCTAATATACAACCAACAAACTCTGCCAAATTCCTTAGAGAGGTCGCCCTTAAGGATCATACCTTTGATTTTCTTGTAATGCAATGAGTGCGTAACTTCTTGGGCTATTCCCATGGCTTCATGGATTTGTCGGTCTTGAAGAAAGGCAAATTTCTCCTGTGAGATGTGGGTGGATAGGATGGGCCTTAAGCGGTTGGCAATGATTTTAGCCATGATCTTATAGATGCAGTTATAAAGAGAGATCAATATGTAGTCATCGAAGGAGTTTGGATTTTCAGTCTTGGGGATGAGAGAAATGAAAGTAGCATTGAAGGGTTCATACATCTTTCCATTAACTCTGGAGTCTTCCACTACCTTGAGGAGGTCTAAGCCCAGAATCTCAAAAAATGCTAAGTAGAATTCCACCATCCAACCGTCTAGCCCAGGACTCTTATCTTTCTTAAACCATTTGAGGGTGGCTTCCAGCTCTCCTAAGGTGACTTCCTTAGTTAGTTCCTTACCTTCCTCCTGATCCACAAAACGTGGGAATAACTATGCCATTTATATTATTTCGGCAAGGTTCACTGTGGGGGGTGCTCTGTATATTTGTTTAAAGTGAGAGGATGTTAGTGTTGCTAGCTAGGGGAAGGTATTTATAGGGTGTCCCTATTCATTCGGAAGCTACCAGATGGTGTTGATTGCCTTTCTCCCATTTGCGAATTTATGATAAAACTTAGTGTTATCATCTCCCTTAAGCATCTAGATCACTCTGCTTCTCATCCTCCATGATCCTTCGCGTTCCTTTAAGATTCTCCCTCTAGCAGCATATAGAGATGAGATTCTATCCTTGTGTTCAGTGGAGCTATACACCCCTCCCAAGATATTCTAAAAGTCCATAATTTCTTATTCAGCCTCTCTGAGGGTTTGATCATCCCACCTCCTCTTGTTGTGAGCCAAAATTTTGGAGAGTCTCTTCAACTCGTTAAGATTTTGAGCAAACCCTTCCGTAATGTGACCTGCTGCAACAGGGGGATGTGCCTTCCAAAAATCTATGACCATACTAACGTAGGAAGTGTCCTTTAGCCATGTGGCACAGAACTTGAAGGGACCCTTAGGTTTCCCCTGTCCCCCGCTAATTTCCATATAGATAGGCATATGGTCAGAGATTCCCCCTAATCCCATACATTTCCTATGAATTTGACCCTGATTGAGAAGGCCTTCCTTAATAAGAAATATATCTCGTCTATGAGCTAGACTGTCTTCCCCTATTCTATTGTTCTGCCATGTGGGTTGCATCTTTGTGATGGGGATCTCCATCAGATTGTGGGCTCCCAGTATATTCTCAAAATAGACTGAAAGGGGATCAATTTGTGCTCTTCATCCCCATGATTCCACATGTCCTATGGAGAAGTTTAAATCCCCTCCCATAATTAGAAAATCCTTTTGATAGAGTTCAGAGTTAAGAAGGTGGTCCCAAAATTCAGGCCTGTGTTGGCACGACCCATAGACATTAATAGCCTATATCTCCATCCCTAGGTTAGTCAAGAACAAGTCCGCCCCAAGATAACCTGGCACCCCCAGTAGTTGCAAAGATTGATAGTGTGCAAGTTGAACCCCAGGGCAATGCCTCTCGAATGACCACTTGCATCAAGGCCAATAAAGGACCAACCTGGGAGCATCGATTGCAATAATAGAGAGATAGCTTCAACAAAGCTAAGGGTTTCCTAGAGGAAAATAACATCAATAGGAGAGGCATATAACAGTCTTCTAAGAGCTAATTTTTTATCGGGCCTAGCTAGCCCTCTGCAATTGAATGATACAATCTTCATGAGGGGGGCTCAGGTAATGGGCCTCGTGCTCTAAGAGCCCTTAGGATGGTAGATTTCCTACCAAAAGCGATTTCGTCTCCGGCCATACTCTGTGCTTTGGAGAGGGAAGAGGGGTGTCCTCGAGGGAGTTTAGGGGGAGCAGGGGAGAGTACCAGTTCAAGACCAATGTGGTCGTCCTGCTATTTTTTGGCCTTAGACCTAGTCTGGTATCTCGGGGAGGGGGGCCCATCTTCAGGTACAGGGGAATACAGTGGAAGGGGCTCTGGGATAGAAGGGGGGGTGATGGAGAACGTGGTTGAGGGGGGGTGAGCGGGACAGGATAGTGTTGGGGGGGGGGGGGGGGGGGGGGAAGAGATACTCCATTGATCCCATGTACAATGCCAAATGAAGGAAACGGTAAGCCATCAGCAATAGAAGACGTATGAGAGGGGTAAGAGGAGGATGAATTCTTACTCGATGATGATGTTGCCCCGACAGCTGCTCTAGACCTTGTGAGTGGAGGAGAGGGTGGCTGAAGAGGTGGTCTGCTGCAATTCTTCAGGAGGTTGTTCATCCTGTTCCTGTGCTGGCTTAGATGGGATTTCCCTTGCCTCTTTCCCTAATCTTGCCTTATTATTGAGTGGGCAATCCTTAAATAGATGCCCGACCTTGTGACAATGTCTACACCTGAAAGGTACTCCTTCATAATCCAATTTCTATCTCCGAAAAAAATTTCTCCACTGAATTGTGATGTATTCCTCCAATCCATCAATAGTATCCAAATGTACTAATACCCTTGTGTAGGCCATCATACCTGTCATAAGGTAGGATTTTTCATGATCCAAGTATGAGCCCAAGACATTCCCAAGTCTCCTGAAAATATCTTCAGACCAAAACTGTAAAGGTAGCCCTAGGAGACAGACCCAGAGGAGACCAACATTTAGCTTCTCACATTCTGGGTCAAATAGGGGCGTCCATCTGCGCAGGAGCATCAGTTTTGTGTGCCATACCGTAGAGAGGACCTAATTGTGTGTTCTGCCCTTGCAAAATGGAGGGTAAACCATCCCTTAATAAAAGCCTGGACGGAAGGAGGATCAGCCAGATACTGTCCCCAGACCTCTAATGTCCACTGCTTTAGCCTAGCTGCACTATAGTTCCTCCCCTTGACTCTGCCAACCAAGACCCTATCAGAAATCTCCATTGTATCACTCAAATGAATGTCCTCCTCTGGCCTTAGAAAAGCCTCAGAAGCTTTGGGTTTCAGGCATCGCTGTCTTTTAGTCATTTGCGGCCTGTCTTCATCTATGGGCTGCAAAGGTTTGCTTAGAGTAGGGTGAGCCCCAAGATTAGGACGGTCTTGAGGAGGTTCCGTGGTGAAATCTCCAGAAATGGGCGGGATCCCTGTGAAATTACTAGATGGGGGGGTCATGGAGGGTAGCATAGGTTGTCATTCCACAGCAGAAGGCACGGGCTCACTGGAATGAGCGGCAGAAGGGACACGGGAGCCAGCGGAGGGTGGAAAGGGTGTGATGCCTGCTGAGAGGTTTTCCAAGCCAAGATCCAGAGAGTGGTCCACGAAAGTTAGGGTAGATGGCGACAACGACTGATAAGTGAGGTTCGACAGCGAGGGGGTGGCTTCCAGGAATGTGGCCATCGAGTTCGAAGGACCCAATATTGAGGGCAGAGAGGCTACGGCATCCGAGAGCGCATTGTCAAAAGGGTAACCACCTACGGGAGTTTTTTGGGGATGGGACCAAATGGGGATTCCCTCCAAAGGGTCCTTCGAATAGTCCATGAGCTCGTCCATAACCGTCGCTATATTCCCGTGCCAACTACCTACAGAGTCCTAAGGGAGCCCGCCGCTGGTGACCACGGGTAGATGTGGCAGAATAGGAAAATGAAAGGTAAACCCTTATCAGTGGAGGGGTAAGATAACCACGGCAACAAGGTTGTAGCACTGTTGAAACGGGTCTATGCAGGAGAGTAGGTAGGGTAATGGGTAGGGGGTACGGTCGCCAGCACATGAAGTACCATCGAGGGTAAGGTTGTAGTAAGAAAGAAATTACCAGGCTATTACTCTGAAACCCTCGTCAGGTGCCCTCGTCGCCATTCCCATCCTCCGTCTCTCGAGGAGAACAATGTTCCTAGCTTGAATGTTTAATAATTAATATTATAGTTTAATAATATTATTAAATTATAGTGATATTAAGATTTAATAGTAATATTAAAGTAAATATTTATATCAATTTTAAATTTTAATACATTTAAATTCATATATTAATATAATAATTGATAAATTAATATATTAATGATATATTTATTTATATATTAATATATTAAGTTATATATTATTATATTAATTTAAACATTAACACATCTCCATCATCTTTTATTTAGTCAATTATAGTTAATCTAAACATCTATGTTTAATCAAGACTAATTATAGATATTAGGTTCAATATGTTCATAGTTAATCATAGACATTACCCTTGAGTTATTGACATACCCAAAGTGAACTTGATGGCATAGTCAAACATAGTTAACCTTTGTACTCAGCCTTTATTATCAACGTTTAAATAGTCAACCATGACCAATCTATGTTTACCATAGTCAACCTTGTCGACCCATAACTTCTAATCTACCATAATCAACTTTACTCCACCATAATTGAAATTTAAAAATATTTAATGATATTAAATACGGTTTAAAACACATTTACTAATATTAATAAAATTTAATAAACCTGTATTTATAAGATTTAAATTTGTTTCATAATATTGATATTTATATTAATAATGTTTAAAAAAGTTTATTAATAACATTACTATTAAGATTTATTAATAAGTTCATTATGAATTGGTTTAAAATTGTTTAATGTTAACAAAATTTAAAATGTTTTATAATAAAGTTTATTAACCATATTACTATTAAGGCTTATCGGTAGCTAACAATAAGATTTTATTAATAAAGTATTATATTAAAAAAAATTATTTAATAATATTTAAAGTTTATTTAATATCTAATAGCAAATAAGATTAATAAAAATAAGATTATTGTTATTGTTATTACTATTATTATGTGAATGGGGAGTAGAATATATGGTGATGGGTGTATTATTAAGGCACTCTGTAATGGAGAGGTCATGGGCTGGATTTTGACGACTTAGATGCCTATAGGTGGTGATTTCTGAAGCCAAAAGTTAAGTATGCATTCATCTCCACACTCACACAACTTGGCAAAAAAATAAAATAAAAAAATGTTAATATTAGGATTATTTAATAAAGTTTAATATTTATATTTAATAAAGTTTAAGGTTTATTTAATATCTAAGTTTTTTCTCTATTTAATTTTTAATACGGCCTTTTTTTATCACTGTAATTATATTTAATTATAGTTAAGCTAACACAATCATGTTAATTAATGTAATTGACATACATTATTTAAAGTCATTTTCATTAGCCACGGTGGAAAATGCAACATCAGCCACATTTACTATTGTGATTGTGTTGGTTTTAAATATGACGATATGAATTTGAAGTTTAAATTAAATTTACAATTAATAATAATGTTTTTAATATGCTAGATATTTTGATTGAAAATTAACTCTGTTTTTTTTGTGTGTGAATGGAAGCATTTATATTAATCAAAAATCATGTTTTACATAAGCAATTTAGAAAGCTCCCCCACGAGGTTTGCTTAGTAGTCACCATAAACAATCTGGAGAGTCAACAATAATCCAAACAAAGAAACCAAAAGAGACAGGTTAAGCATGACCATGTAGCCAAGACAACGCAAGATACATAACTCCATTCCAACACTTTCTCAGCGAAGACATAGTAGAATAAATGTAACAACACAATTATTGCTAGTACTAAGAGATTCAAACACCACACTGGCAACAAAATTACCCCAACATACCATAAACACTACATGATTTCACCATATCACCACAAATATTTAACATGGGATGCCAAAATAATTTATCAATAGGTAATTTCATAAAATTAAGCAATACATGAAGAAGGAAGATCCACGAAAAGCGCAACAATACAATGATCATTAGGACACCACACTTGTAAACCAAACCAACATGAAGAGCAACAACACATTTGAGGCTAGCTAACATGAACAACAAAAAACAATAGTGCCCACCAAAACTCCCAACTCTCTGCAACACTAATAATGCTTGTGACTACAGCGTTTGAACCTGGGGGATTCAAAAAATTTCCATTCTTAGAGTTACTCGCAATGTAACCCTCTATGCAAGACAAATGGGAATCTAGGTTGTCTAAATCGAATTGTTGATTTCAAAGCATTATTTTAACATCCTCTGGGGAGGAGAAGGTATTATAGTTCTCCACTTGCTTATCTTTAAGGACTAGTCTCAATAAGATAAGCATTTGTCGATGCAAAGCTCACGAGGTCATAAATTATTTCTTCATGTTTCTATAGAGGCTAGGGCCAAGAATCCTCTTTAAAACATTGTTAAGCAACTTTGAGTTAGAATGAACTTGTCGTTCCACCCCATCTAGAGATTCCAACTCACTTATTTTCTTACTCAATTATGTAGGAATAACATCTAAATATGTAGCTATAGAATCATATGCAAAAGGTCTAACCCTTCTTTATCCCAGATAAATATTGCTACCTCTTCCTTGTCTATAGCACATTCTTTGTCTTGGAGGCATCACTGATGTGGAGAAGGGACACACTAAATGGCCTCGACGTGCAAAAGAACAAGAGAGGAGGACGAAACACACCAACTTGACACCCTAGACCTAATATCACCAAATCGTCTCCTAATATCCCTACAAGTAATTTAGAGCCTACCAAAATTACGGGAGTGACAAATGGAGACTCACCTCCTTCAACAGAAACCACATAGCCCAGTACCATGAAACATGCAACTCTACCGACACATGACTCAAAATAACATTTTCAAGAAAATCTAAGCAGTTAATTAACACGTGACCCAAAACATTTCCATAGGACTCCATAATAGAAAATAGACCAAATCTCACAACAACTATAATTTTCTAACTTAGAGCAATCCAAGAAAATAACATTTGAAAACTAATACACCAGAGAAACAAAATGGTTCGTCGAACTCTAAAGAAAACCAAGAAAAGTTGATTAACATGTGACCCAAAATATTTCCATAGGACTCCATAGTAGAAAATAGACCAAATCTCACAACAACTATAATTTTCTGACTAAGAGAAATCCAAGAAAATAATATTTGAAAACCAATACACCAGAGAAACAAAATGGTTAGTCAGCCTCTAAAGAAAACCAAGAAACACATAATAACGGACGGAGAGAGTAGCCCCAACAACACAAACTGCCTCAAGAATTGGAAAAACCAACCATCTAAACAACTCAAGGCAAAGGCATGAGAAATAACACAAGTGAAAATATATAGAAACATCACGAGCACAACACAAGCCCTGAAATAAGAACAAATTCTGACACAATTAAATCTCGAGGAAGCCAATGTCACACTTTCCACTTAACAAACTAGCAACTAGGAAAGGGAGTTTGAGGTCTTACCCTTACCTCCTCTCCAACATATGCCTAGAGACGGAAAAACGTCCAACATAACACACAAATAAAGAACCCAACCCTCTAAGTCAACTATACGCATGCATGCCCCGTTGCACAGACTCGTGTTGCGCCCCTCCATGCGATTAAGGCATAATTCCTTAGGGAGGTGGCCGACAGAGCACCCAACTTCATATCTCTTCAAAATTAACTCTACTAACACCCCCTTACTATTGGCATTTTAATTAATAATGAAATATAATTTGTTTTTTAAATTTTTATTTATTTAAGCAAATAACTAATAAAAATAAGTATAAGTTTTATATTTTTCATTATAATAATTTCATAAGGCATTGTTTAACCACTCTAAGAGTTTTGGAGCTTTTAGCAGCTATATATATATATATAATAGATTTTTGACTTTATATATGGATTCAACACTTTGGAAAATCCTGAAGCATTTGAATTATGGAAAATCACATCTTCAATTTATAATTTAAATAAATGGATTGATAGTGAGCAAATTAAATTAGGAAAATACCAAATTAAATTAAAAAAATTATCCAAAAATAAATAAACTAATTTAAACTGCTTTATTTATATATATATATATATATTAAATTTTAAATTTCTTGATGTTTTGCAATTTTAAATTTATTAATTCTATTAAATTTTAAATTTCTTAATGTTTTGCAATTTTAAATTTATTAATTCTATTTCAACTTTAAATTTATTATTCTATTTCAACTTTAAATTTATAACTTACAGTCCTGATATTTAAAAGATTTCAGAATCTCTATTTCTAAAACAAACGGGCCTATATGTGTAATTTCAAGATGACAGATCTGGAGTCTCTATTTCTAAAATATATGTGTGACTCCTGAAGGTTCAAATTTTGTTTAATGATATTAATTAAAGTTTGATACTGCAGCATTTGTTTAATAATATTACGCAAAGTTTGACACTTCACCAAGAACGAAAAGACACGAGAATATTGAAATATATTTGGACACTTTATTGAAGGAAACACAGTACATTATTGAAATATATTTGGACACTTTATTGAAGGAAACACAGTACATCCCATCCATTGGTGTTAATTATTGCAGACGAAAGGAAAAACATGTAGGCAAACGAGACAACCGAACAATTGAAACAAACAAAATCACACTTGTTCCACCCTCACAGCCTCATTCTGCGTTGTATGTCATCAGTTCATTCGACGGCAATTCTTTCGAATTTCTCCCCTCCTTCCGATGAGAGGGTTAATGTTTCCCATTCTCACCATCGACTCCGCGAACTGTTGGAAAAATTTCTCCTCGTCCTCCGCAAATGCAGAAACTAAGGCCGTGGCGGTGGAGGATATTTGATGAGCATCACCGTTTTGGTTGCCATAGAGCTCCTGGTCAGAGATCAGAAGTCCCCGAGAGCTCTTCAAGTCGGTAAAATAGTGGTGGTCAAATTTAGTGGGGCTAACAACGTCTAATGGAGACAATATGTTGTCTCCCCCGGATTTGGGGCATCTAGATTTCAATTCAGTGGAATAAGCCTTCTCCAAATTAGCATGAGTAGTCATGTAGAGCCTCTGTCTGAAGCTTACACACCGAGACTGACCGATGGTGTGGCCTCCTGCATTGCAATATTTTAAAATCAACAATGGGAAACAATTAACTTTATGAATTGATAATAGCAATAATATTACCTGAAAGTGCGACCAAGTCTACGACGTTGAGGCCATGGCGTTTGAACTTTGTGAGGAGAGTTTTGAGAGTGGAGTTGGGCGCGGGGATATCATGGTTTGCCCCGCTGAAACTCGCGCTTCTTGAGTCCCTTCTTCCCACGATGACATCCCACTTCAGCCCTCCGCTCTGCCAATGCCAACAATATAATCAATTATATACCTGTACAGATTCATGGATAAAACTAAGATATTTCCAAAATCTGCAATCGACATAAAAATATCCGTATATAACATCAATATAATAATTACCAAGACCACTGAATCTCTGGCTGCAATGGCAAGGATGTCAGCGCAAGACACAACCCCAGGGCATGCACTCTCTAGTTGGCTTTTGATTTCATCGACCACATCAAATCCTCTGATTGAATTGTTATTGGGGACTGCTGTCTTCTCTCCTTTGAAGCTAGGGGTATCATCCAGCAGCACCGACCCGTCACAGCCCTGAAGTAATCAGCATACACATTGCGATTAACATTAGGTTATTTTCTCGGAATTTACAATCGACATAAATATATTTTACTTATAATATATATACAAATAATACCTGAACTAAACTGTCATGGAAATGGAGACGAAGTATAGATATAATACCTGAACGAAGCAGTCATGGAAATGGAGACGGAGTAAAGAAGCTGCCATCCGAGACTCTCTTTCAACCGCCTTATCTACCACGGACTTGACAATGGAAAAAGCATCCGGGCAGGAATGGGCATAGAAATCTGGCCTTAAACCAACATTGCTAACAGCATTGATGCTACAGTCAGCACTGCCTGCCATTACCAATAGAATAAGCAGCTGGGTCAATGCAGTTACATTCCTAATGCTTAAAGGATTGTTGCTCCTTATATACTCCATAGTATTTTCAAATAAAACAACACCGCGAAGCAGATAATGAGCAGTGAGTAGAGATATTGAACCAGTGTGTGTAGTGTCTGTATAACGGGGCAATGGTTATGAGCTTGGTATTGCTTCCCCCATCACTATCGTCGTCTTATATATACACACGAACAATCTGTTTTCCTTCCAAACTTGTCGCGATTGTAACACTGCACACTCGGAGCAAAACAGCTCAGCATATCATTATTTTAGCGGTGATTCCTCAAAAAGCCAGCAGCTCCGGTAGTTTTTTTGTCTCTCGATTTATAATCTATTCGTATACCTAAGAGCAGCATATTAGATGCAACTACTCCATGTTCCATTACCAGTTTCATTCAAGTATTGTCAGGTCATGTGCAATCATCTTTTTGAAATCACTGAATGTTATCCTATGCATTTCTTTATTTTGCATCTGTTCTTTCTCTGCCTCTGTGAGGCTTTCTCGATCTATTATTGACGATTTACAAATAGTTTATCCTTTCTCTTTGACGATTTGATATGTTAAGATGGGTGGCCATGTGTACAAAGTTTTCGTGACTGCTGATAAGTCCTTTACATTTAAATTATTGAAAAACTTTTACCCTATTACATGCTTTTGTTAAATGAATGAAAGCGTGGGAAATGTGATTGTGCAGTTGAAGTTCGATTTAGTTTATCACACATTTACTTGTCTGTTTTCCGTTATTGGGAAAAACAAATATATATATATATAGTTGTTCAGCACAATTGCCATTGAAATTGTTCCTCATTCTTAAAACTAATTTCAAGAATGAATATTTTCATTAAGAATGGTGTTTATATTGAGAGATGAAATTGCCAAAGTCATTGTCAAGTATTTATATGGGATAAGGGATTGATTTCTTAATAATGATTTCACACTTATGTAGAGAGAATAAATTCATAATGGAAAATTGATTTATTGAAAATGAAAGCATACATGTATACTTGTCTAAAGTAGAAAGTAGGTAGGAGACAGATTTGTTTTGGTAATTTATTAACGTAAAAGTAAAACTATTTATTAACTAATCTGATACAAAATAATCTTGAAGAATTAATTAACATTCCCCCTTAATCTGTGACATGCCAAGTTACATTTTGATTTTTTCAAACTTTTCACGTCCTAGTGCTTGCCAAGTTACATTTTGATTTTTTCAAACTTTTCACGTCTGAGTGCTTTGGTAAAGATATCTACGATATGTTTTGAAGTAGGACAATGTGTCAGATGAATGACTTTGGCCTCTACATAATGTTGAATCAAGTGATATTTGGTGTTGATATGTTTGCTTTGATCATGAAATTTAGGATTCTTGGCCAATTGAATTGCATAAGAGTTGTCAATGAATAGAGGAGTTGAAGACTTTTGTTTCTCTTGCAAATCTTAAAATATTTTCCAAAGCCAAATTATTTCTTTTGTAGCTTGAGCTGCTGCAACAGATTCAGCTTTGTAGGTAGAATCAACATGAACATATTTCTTTCGTGATCTCGAAGTGATGGATAATGATCCAAGATTCATCAAATAAATAGAAGTAGAGGCCTCATGCTCCTTATCCCCATAAAAACCAAAATCTGAATAACCAATGAGATGAAATTCTGAAACTTTGGAATATTTGATGCCATATGGGTGAGTGCCTTTCAAATATTTGAGCATTCATTTTGCTGCGATCCAAGGACTTTCATAGGGCTGATGCATAAACCTAGAAAATATTCCTACAACAAAAGTTATGTCAGGATGAGTAGTAGTCAGAAAATTTAAACTTCCAACAAGTTGTCTATACTTTGTTAGATCTTCAAATGCACTTACTTCATTTGAAGTGAGATTTAGGTTATACTCCATTGGAGTAGAAATAAGATTAAAATCCTGCATTCCAAACTTATTTAAAAAATGTCCAATATACGTTTTCTGAGAAATACAAATATGCTTGGGTTTTTTATCAACTTTGGAAGACCTTTTTGGAAGATCTCTTTGGAAGACCCATTGAAGAAGCGATTATCTCAACCACTTTATTATCCATGGTCCTTGAATATTCTGGGCAACCTTAATTGCTTTAAAAAAGTCATTAATCCTCCAACCATTAATTTTCATACATTTAAAAATAACATCCATTAACATTCAGATTCTAACATACCATATCCCCTTAATCTTCTTTACTCACTTTCCAATAGAAATCCTTGGTTGATTTTTCTGAAAATCACTAAGGGTAGTGATTCTAGTAATAAATTTTGTTAAATCGTTCTCAACAACATGTTGATCATGTTCTAGGTCTTTCTACAAATGATCAATGAAGAAAGAAATCCTTTCACAAAGATTTTTTAAGTATAAGCATATCTCCCATGCTTTTTCAATGATACTTAGTCACTTATTAATATTCTCTATGACATAATTTCTAATCCCATTTAGCATCTTGGTTTCATTTTTAATTCTATTTGGTGTGCTAAGTGCGACTTGTGGTGCAAATTTTGTTGTTGCAATATCCAGAGGGGCCATGAACAGAGGTCTATGATTCAAAACTTCTTCAAGGAAACTGATTTTATTTTTTAGTCATGTTTTCAATATTTTCCTCTATAACATAATCATTAAGGGGAATCAGTACCATTGGTCATATGTAATTTAAGAAGTCTAGTAGGTCCAATGCATGTTAAATTTTTTAAGGTGACTGTAAATTTTTATGATGTTTCACATAAGAACATTGTAAATAAAGAATGTATTCTTTCCATGGACCATCATGAAGAATATCAAATTGGTGAATATATAGGGGCACAAAATTTGCATGCCATGTTTAAAAATTATTAAATAGAACATTGAAGCTAATATAGATTGGAATTTCACTAAGGTTGTTGAATTGAGCACTATATGTCTCTATAGCTTTCCTTTTAGTATGTTTAGTACATTATGCATATATTCTACGAAGATAATAGAAGTGTATGAGTAAAAATTATTCTATATGATATACATACATATACATAGATATATAATTTATATAAATACATAAATACACTCATAAATTTAAAGAGATTTTTTGTTCAGAGTATGTAAGAAATAAGGTTCACAAATAAAATGGCACACAAGATTATGCATAGCAATACATAGGATTTATGTGGTAAAACCTTGACAAATTGTCAAGGAAACATCCCCAGGAAAGGAAATTAGAATTATATTATTCAGGAGAATAATTACATTCAGGCTTACCATACAACCTCCTCATCTCTCAGAACATATATGAAGTAGGCTTTGTTACAAAAGTTTTGATAACTATATTTTAGTTCAAAAAATTGAATAAATGCAACAACATCTACTTGAGTAAACTTAAATATACATTTACATATTGTTGTCATATTTTAATATTCTTCACCTTGAAATCAATTTTCCTAATTCCTTGCCAAAGTCCTATCACCTTTTCTCCAAACCAAGAGAAGTGACTCCCACCGCAACTTCTCTATCAACGTTGGTTTTATAAATATGTCTGCACAATTTTCTCAAGTGTGGACCTTTCAAATATCCACTCCACCTCCATTGATAACTTGTCTTACAAAATGGTACTTTATATCAATAGTTTTGGTCTTGCTATGGTAAAATATATTTGTAGCAAAATGTAACACACTTTGACTGTCACATAATACAATTACGCTACTCTATTTTCTCCCAAGTTCATTTAGAAGCACCTTCAACCAAATCCCATCTTTGCAAGCATTCGAGAAAGTAATGTATTCTACCTCTATGGCGGATAAAGAAATCGTTTCTTAACGCTTGGACATCCAACTAATGGATCCTCCTACAAGAGTAAATACATATCCTAAAGTTGATCTCCTCATGTCCAAACCACCTACAAAATGTGAGTTAACATATCCACAGACATAATATTACAACCATTAAAGGTGATATAATAATCATTGGTCCCTCCATGATATTGAAGCACCCATTTCATTGCACCCTAATGCCCTTTCTTGGATTTTCCATTGTAACAACTCCAGGTTAAAATTTCATGTAATAAAGTTGATAAAGGAAAAATAAGGCGAAGGTCATGAGACATGTATTCCAAGCTAAATGTCTGGCAAAACATCCTAGTGGGTGTCACTTTTGGTTTATTATGGCTAAGGAAATTGGCAAAGGCATTGGCAAAGGCAAAGATGCATTAACTGACATTTGTTTATGAAAATAAAGGAAAATATCATAAAAGGGAGATGAAAGGTCACAAATTTTCATGAGAGGAAAATTGAAGGAAAAATAGAGGAAAATGAAGAAAATAGAGGCCTCCATGATAAAAAGGCTCATGAAGAATAATTCACAATTTTTTGTCAGTTTAGGTTGAATCAAATGAGTAAGAGAAAGATGATCTATACTTATGCAGGAAAGCAACAAGATATAGAAACACACATATGCATAGAGAAGCAGCATAAAAAAAACTTCATTTCATTAATATCAAAGAACTAAAATATGCTTACATGCATAAATGGAAATAAACTAGCTTAGTCGATGGTAGCTTATCTATGAGAAGATATGTGGTGGCTACATGTATCTAAACTATGCTACAATGAGGCTCAAAGACCTATTTATTATTAAGAAACAATGGAAAACTATAAACATCCAAAAACCTAACCCTAGGAGATGAAATGCCAAAACTATGGGCCCCATTTGGGTAAATTGGTACATCAACTTCACGGGGTCGTAACTTTGGCATACAATCTTTGTTTTATGCGCACAATACCTTGTTAGAAATATATATCCGAGGACTACAAATTTTGACTACAAACATCAATCAAATTCTCATGTTTTCCCATTTTCCAAAAAAATACATCATTTAGGGCCTCAAAATGGCTCCAGAACTTCAAGACCTGAAAAACTGCCAAAAATAGTAAATTGTGCTACAATTAAGGAAGATGAAAAACTGAAAGAAACAGTGGTGGATTTCTAAGTGGAATAGGCGGGTG
Organism: Pinus tabuliformis; assembly: GCA_031772625.1. Taxonomy (NCBI): domain Eukaryota; kingdom Viridiplantae; phylum Streptophyta; class Pinopsida; order Pinales; family Pinaceae; genus Pinus; species Pinus tabuliformis. The sequence continues at coordinate 577,085,203 of CM062809.1, forward strand.
GACACTAGTATCCACCTGGATCAGTCATGCCCCCTTAGGAAGCAATGGGACCCATTGGGTTGAGTGCCTCCATGAGATGGAAAAACTTCTGCTGAACTTAGTCCGTAGTGAGCCACTTTCCTTGATGCAAGAGTTGGCCAGCTTTGACAACCCGATACAGTTTTATCTACTGTTGGTGAGTATTCTTTATCTGTGTGTCCATGATCCAATAAGTTATGGCATGTTCCTTGCAGTATGGGTTCAACTCTGTTGGTGTGAGTTGTTCTACAATGTCTGATGTGTCAAGTAATGGTGGAAAGTATGGTCGAAGGCGATCCACATTAAACACTGGGTGCAAACCAGGGAATGGTGGAATGCTAAGCTCAAAAGCATTTTCCCCTATAACCTTAGTGATGGTGTAAGGCCCATATCGGACTAGGAGAAGCTTGAGGTGGGGCCCAACGAGGCACTCCTTCTGCAAATGTAACCAGTCTTTATCACCCACCTGGAACTTGTGTGGCATGAGATGTTGATCATGACACTGCTTGTACTTAGCATTGGCTTTGTCCAATATGCTGTGGACCTACTGGCAAATGTTATGAATATGATCAATGAAGTTGTTAGCCTTGTCAGCTTCAAACTGGACATGAGCTGATTTGCTGGAGTAGATGCAAATGGTACAGCCACATCAATGGTACGTAGTGGCTGGAATCTCAATCCCACTTGAAAAGGGTTGTGGCCAGTTGAGATATGGAGAGCTACCTTGTAGCTGTGTTAGACATAGGGGAGGCTTTCATCCCAGGTGCGTGGATGCTTCAAGTTGTACATGTGCAGAATGTGTACGATCACCCTGTTGACAACCTATGTTTGGCCATCTATTTGGGGGTGGCAAGTCATGGAATTAATGAGCTTGGTATCCAACATCGACCAGAGACTTGAAAAAAATGTACTTAGGAACCTACTATCTTTATCTGAGATAATGGATTGTGGGATCCCAAAGTATACCCACACCCATTAAAAGGAGAGCCTAGTAGTGGCCTCTGTTGTGATACTCTTCTTGCAGGCCACCATATGGCCATATTAGAGAATCTGTCGACGATAACGAAAACGCAGTCATTGCCATGCTTAGTAGAAGGAAGGCTCGACATGTAATCCATGGACATGGATTCCCAAGGTAGACTAGGATTAGGCAGAGGAGTATATAGGCCTTGCTTCCATATGGTCAGTTTGGAAATGGCATAGGTAGTGAAGGATCTGATGTACTTCCCAACATCGTGTTGAAGTTTCGGCCAATAAAAATACTTTTGCAGCTATACCACTATTTTCTCTACCCGAAAATGTCCAACAACCTGACTATACTATGCCTCCCAAATCATCTTGGAACGTTCACTTGAAGGAACACAGAGGTGTCCCAGGTGGCATAACGTTGTATCTTGGAGGTGAAAATTTGGAACTTGCTTGCCTTCTAGGAGTGTCTCTTATGTGTTGCCAAATTTTGGATCACTCCTTTAAAGATGCAACCACCCCACAATCTCGTGCCCACAAAAGTCGAGCACAGTGGTCAGTGCCATGAACGATGGTCGGCTAAGGCAATCTACAACATTGTTGGTGATTCCCTCTTGTACTTAATGTTCAAATGGAACTATTGCAGGTATGTGGACCAATTATTATGGTGATTGTTCTTCAACTTCTCTTGTGTCTATATGAAGTGTAGCGGTCGATGGTCTATGTGGATGATTGTTTCCTTCCCCGGAATGTAATGCTTCCATTCGATAGGCCTACATAATAGAATACATATATTTTTCATATGTGAGATAATTTCGGACTGTGTCTGAAAGAGTCTCACTCTGATATGCCACTAGATGGCCCAGCTAAGTAAGAAATGCACCAATAGAATAGCTAGAGGCATTTGTCTCGATCTCAAATGGTTGATATAGGTCCAGTAATGTGAGCACTAGTGCAGAGAAGAGGTGATGTTTCAACTCAAAAAACGTATTCTATTGGGATTCAGCCCAAAAGAACTTTTCTTTCACTCCTCCATTGGTGACTTGACTCAAGGGCCAAGTTATATGAGAGAAACCCAACACGAACTTGCGATAGAAGTTGGAAATGCCCAAAAAGTTGTTGAACTCTGTTAGAGTAGTTGGGGATAGCTCATCTCGAATGACTTGTATCTTGGTGGGGTCCACATGCCCACCCCGCTCATCAATGATGTACCCCATATATTGAACCTAGGTCATACCAAAAGTGAATTTCTCTAAATTAACACACAACTTATGTTACCACAGGGTTTGTAGGACCTATCAAATATGGTGGAGGTGCTCTTCCTAACTCTGGCTAGAGATCAAAAGGTCATCCAAATTTACCAACACGAATGAGTTGGCTAAGGGTCATAATATATCTTCCACCAGCCTCATGAAGGTTGCAGGGGAATTTTTCAACCTGAAAGGCATGACCAACCATTTGAAAAATCCCTCCTTGGATTTGAAGGTAGCCTTCCACACATTGGAGGGTTTGATCGATACCTGGTGATAATTGAAATTCAATTCAATCTTGCTGAAATATTTGGCCCATTTTAGCTGATCTAGAAGGTAATCAATCCATGGGATTGGATACTTGTCTTGGAAAATGATCTTGTTCAGTGCCCAATAGTCAATATAGAGTCTCCAGGTCTCATCCTTCTTTTGTACCAACACGATCGAGCTCCCACGGGGTGATGACATTGGCCTGGTGTGCCGTTTCTACAAAAACTCTTGAATCTACCTCTTGATTTCATCGTTCTCTAGAACAAAGCATCAATAGATCAGTCCATTGGGTAGCGACTCGCCCGGGGTTAGATTGATGGAGTGCTTGACCTTATAGTGTAGAGGTACCCCTGTGGGTAAGGTGAAGATGTCCCTGTACTCCTCCACAACCTTTTCCATCTGTTGTTGTCATGTGGAGGAGCCTTGTCTAGAGGCCGCAACCAAAATAATCTTCTTTCCCTTAGGGAGAATCATAAGGAAAAAAATTCCCTATTTGGGAAATGATCTTACTACATTGTTTTGTAGTGATCAAAGAAACGATGGTAGGCAGTGCTACCTCCAATATCCTATACAACTTATCACCCAAAGTAATAATAACAATGTGAGGCCTAGACTCATACATAACATTTCGATTCCACAAGTATGGTTGGCCTAATAATACATCACAAAATTCAAGAGGACCAACATCACACAATACCTCATATGTGAAGGGCTTGATGCTGTAGGGAAGGTGAAACTGTTGGATGACATGAAAATCTCGCCCTTGGTGAAGCCACCCAATCATGTACGACTATGGGTGTGGTGTGATTGGTATGCCCAACCACTTCACGACCTCTGCTGAAATGAGGTTCTTTTGGCTCCTGCTATCGACAATGAATTGCAGCGGGGAACCATTCACCCACATCTATGAGTGGAAGAGCCACTGCTCCTCCTTTGGATCTTCGGGCTCATCCTTCTGGAGCTTAATGGTGGAAATGATGGCACTAGGCTCCGCATTAATAATCTGCTTCCCTTTGTCATTCCCCTTGTTGGTTTTAGATTCAGAGTCAGAACATATATTTTGATTTAGAAGCCTACAACTCGGAAACGAGTGATTTCTTGGTTCGACACCCACTTGTGTTGTGAGTGGGGCTCTTATGTAACTCACACCATTTCCCTATGTCCTTCTTTATCTACCTAGTGTTGTTCTTCAATTGCGGCTTTGGCAGGTTATCCTAGGTTGCCCCACCTTGGCTTTGTCCTTTCTGCTACGGCTTGGTGGCACCTTTCCCTTGCTTCAAATTCACAGATCCAAAGCCTCGCTTCTTCTACAAAACATTCTGCTTGATCTTGATAGAGAGGAGATGTCCAAGAACTCCATCTCATCCTGAATGTACTTGTATAGATAGTTGCATTAATTGAGTACCAAATGCCAGTCAAAATCCTTGATACCCAGGCACATCTTGGTCCCTTCCCTACCACGCCATGGTCCACTTTATGTATTTATCTTCATAGCTCCTGACAGGGTAATATTGTTCCTTGATGGCATCCCAGAAATAATTCCAAGTGGGTGCGGATGAGAAAAGTGAGGATTCCCTCTTACCCTTTTGTTCAAAGTAGGTTTCCTACTAGTCCTTGATGTGTGGGGTGGCTTTGAAAAGTGCAAAAGTAATCTTTTACCCATTGGAAAAGTCATGAACTAAAAAATATCCTTCTAACAAATTTGACCATCTATCTATGGTGTCTGCATCTATCTGGCCTTCAATTATGGGAATATCAAAGTTAACTTGTACCTTAAAAAGAGTGGTGCATCCAAAGTGGTTTCTGGATGAAGGTGGGTCACTTGTGGGTAGCCGCCAAAGGATCTGGGAAAAATTATCCGTCATCTCATTCCTCTGTCACTCGAGGGATTCCTCGAGTAATATTTTGAAAGGATCCCTTGCTCCCTTGTCTTTATTTTCTTCCGACATGGGAGGGCTTCAAGGTTTGTGAGGTTGTTCTTACAAAGGTTTAACCAATTCGATCCCTAACTCCTTATACCCTCACCTTGTTGGGGACATTGAAAGAAAAACAGAGAAAGAGTAGACCGCTCTGATACCATTGATCTAGAATTATGCAGGAACGCAAAAAATATAAAAATACACATATACAAAGAGATGCAACAGAATTAAAACTTCATTTCATTAATATCAAAGAACTGAAATATGCTTACATACAAAAATGGAAATAAACTAGCTCGGACGATGATAGCTTATCTCTGAGAAGATATGTGGAAGCTACATGCCTCCAAACTGTGTTATGATGAGGCTCAAAGGCCTATTTATTATTGAGAAACAATGGAAAACCATAAACATCCAGAAACCTAACCCTAGGAGATGAAGTGGAAAAACTATGGGCCCCATTTGGGTAAATTGGTACATCAACTTCCTAGGGTCGTAACTTTGGCATACGATCTCCGTTTGACGTTCACAATACATTGTTATAAATATTTATCCGACTACAACTTTCGATAACAAATATGAGTCTTAGACTCATGTTTACTCATCTTCCAAAAAAAGAATTGTTTAGGACCGCCAAATGGCTCGAGAAGTTCAAGACCTAAAAAACTACCAAAAATAGGAAATTATGCTACAATTAAGGAAATTGAAAAACTAAAAGAAATAGCGATGGGGGTCTAACTAGAATAGGTGAGTGGCCACCAATATCTCTCAGGCTGGGATACTTGGATTGGATTCTGGTCAAATATCCTCTCCTTAATCATCGGTTGTTTTGGACGACTGGCTATGGCTTTGGATATAGTGACTAGTCTGGCTGGATAGGATGGATGGGAGGACACTGGATTGGGATGATGAGTTTGGATCAATCATGTTCAATAGTTTCCAATCCCTACCAGCCTACCACCTCCAACAACCAGCACCTGGATTAGTCCTGCCCCCTTAGGGATCAATGGTCCCCATTGTGTTGAGTGCCTCCATGAGATGGGGAAACTTCTACTGAACTTGGTCCCTAGCGAGCCACTTACCTTGGTGTAGGAGTTGGCCATCTTTGAAAACCCAATACAGTTGGATATTCTATTGGCGAGTATTCTTAATATGTGTTTCCATGATCCGATCAGTTGTGGTATGTTCCATGCAATCTGGACTCAACTTTGTTGGTGTGAGTTGTTTTGCAATGTTTGATGTGTTTAGTAATGGTAGAAAGTATGGTCGAAGGTGGTCCACATTGAATGTTGGGTGCAGGCCAAGGAATGGCAGAATTATAAGCTCGAAATAATTGTCACCTATAGCCTTAGTCATGGTGTAAGGCCCATATTGGAGTGGGAAAAGCTTGCAATGGGGCCCATTAAGGTTTTCCTTCTGCAAATGTAAGAAAACTTTGTCACCCGCCTGGAACTTGTGTGGCACTCAATGATGATCATGAAGTTGCTTGTACTTAGCATTGGCTTTGTCCAATATGTCATGGACCTACTGGTAGATGTGCTGAATGCGATCAATGAATTTGTTAGCCATGTGAGCTTTAGATTGGACATGACTCAAATCTGCCAGAGTAGCAGTAAATTGTATGGGCACATTAATGGGACATAGTGGTTGGAATCCCAATCCCGCCTAAAAAGGGTTGTGTCTAGCTAAGCTATGGAGAGCTCTGTTGTAGTTGTGTTGGACATATGGGAGGCTTTCATCTCATGTGCATGGATGCTTCGTGTTGTACATGTGCAGAATGTGTATGATCATCCTCTTGACGAGCTCTATTTGGCCGTCAGTTTAGGGGTGGAAAGTCATGGACTTAGTGAGGTTGGTATCTAACATTGAACGGATACTTGACCAAAATGTAATTAGGAGCATGTTGTCCCAGTCTAAGATAATGGATTGTGGGATCACAAAGTGTACCCACACCCGTTTAAAGAAGAGCTTAGAAGTAGGCTCTGATGTGATACTCTTCTTGCAGGCCACCATAATGACCATCTTAGAGAATTTGTCGATGACCACGAAAACGCAGTCATTTCCATTCTTAGTAGATGGAAGTCCCGAAATGTAATCCATGGATATGGATTCCCAAGTTTGACTAGGAGTAGGAAGATGAGTATATAGGCCTTTCTTCTTCATGGTCGGTTTGGCAATGGCGTAGGGAGTGTAGGATTTGATGTACTTCCCAATGTCTTGTCTAAGGTTTGGCCAATAAAAATACTTCTGCAACACTACCACTATTTTCTCTACCCCAAAATGCCCAGCGACCTGACTGTAGTGTTCCTTCCAAATCATCTCAACGTACTCGCTTGAAAGAACACAGAGGTGTCCTAGGTGGTGTAACAGTGCATCCTAGAGGTGAAAAATTGGAACTTGCTTGCCTTCCAAGAGCGTTTGGTATGTGTTGTCGAATTATAGATCGCTCTTGTAAAGATGTGTCCACCCTGTTGTCTCGTGCCCACAAAAGTGTAGCAACGTGATCAGGGCCATGACTGGCAGTCAGCTGAGGCAATCTGCAACATTGTTGGTGCTTCCCTTCTTGTACTTAATGTTCAAATTGAACTATTGTAGGTATGTGGATCATTTGTGATCGCGATCATTTTGCAAATTCCCTTATGTTTGTATGAACTCCAAGGGTCGGGGGTCTGTGTGGATGACTGTTTCCTTCCTCGGAATGTAATGCTTCCGTTTTTGGTAGGCCTACACAATGGAATACATCTCTTTGTCGTATGTGGGATACTTTTAGACTATTTCTGAGAGTGTCTCATTGTGACATGCCACTGGATTCCCCTGCAGAGTAAGAACTACACTAAAATTATATTCAAAGGCATATGTCTCGATATGAAATGGTTGTTGTTGGTCCGGTAATGTGAGCACTTGTATAGAGAAAAGGTGATGCTTCAACTCAGAAAACACCTTATGTTGGGATTCAGACCAGAAGAACTTTGCTTTTGCTCTTCCCTAGGTAACTTGACTCAAGGGCCAAGTGATATGGGATAACCCCAACATGGACCTACGGTAGAAGTTGGAAAGGCCCAAAAAGCAATGGGGCATTGTTAGTGTGGTTGGGGCTGGCCAATCCCAAATGACTTGTACCTCAGCTAGGTCTACATGCACACCCAACTCATCAATGGTGTACCTTAAAAATTGAACCCGGGTCATATCAAAAGTGCATTTCTCCAAATTGGCACACAACTTATGTTGTCAGAGGGTTTGGAGGACCCATCGAATATGGTGGAGGTGCTCTTCTGAACTCTGGCTGAAGATCAAAATGTCATCCAAATACACCACCATGAATGAGTTGGTTAAGGGTCGCAAGATGTCATCCATCAACCTCATGCAGGTTGTAGGGGCATTTGTAAACCCGAAAGGCATGACCATCCATTCAAAAAGGCCCTCGTTGTTTTGAAGGAAGTCTTCCACACATCGGAGGGTTCGATCAATACCTAGTGATAATTGGAATTCATGTCAATCTTGCTGAAATATTTGGCCCCCTTAAGTTGGCCCAAAAGGTCATCAATCCATGGGATTGGAAACTTGCACTAAATAGTGATCTTCTTTAGCACCCGATAGTCAATACAAAGTATCTAGATTCCATCCTTCTTCTGTACCAACACAATCGTGCTCCCACAAGGTGATGAACTTGTCATGATGTTCCCTTTCTACAGCAACTCTTGAATCTACCTCTTGATTTCATCGTTCTCTAGAATAGAGTGTTGATAGAACGATCCATTGGGTAGCGGCGCACCCAAGGTCAGATCAATGGAGTGCTTGACCTGACAATGTAGAGGTACCCTTGTCGGTGAGGTGAATATGTCCCTGTACCCTTCCACACTCTTGTCCATATGTTGTTACCTTGCGGAGGAGCCCTATCTGGAGTTCATGGCCACAATATTATTCTTTCCCTAAGGGCGAATCATAAGGAAAAAAAATTCCCATGTTGGGAGATGATCTTATCGCAATGTTTCAGAGTGATCAAAGAAATGGCAGTAGGTGGTGCTATCTTTAGTATTTTGTACCACTTATCACCAAAAGTAATAATAAAAGTGCGAGGCCTAGACTCATAAACAAGATGTCGCTTCCACAAGTATGGTTGGCCTAATAATACATCGCAAGCTTCAAGAGGAGCAACATCACACAATACCTCATCCATGAAGGGCTTGATGTTATAGGGAAGGTGACACTATTGGCTGATGTGGAGATCTCGCCCTCGATGAAGCCACCCTCCCGTTTATGGCTATGGGTGTGGTGTGGTTGGTAGGCCCAACCGCTTCTCGACCTCTACTGAAACGACTTTCGTTTGGCTCTTGTTGTTGAAAACGAACTGTAAAAAAGAACCCTTCACCCACATCTATGAGTGGAAGAGTCACTCCCCCTCCTCTGTATCTTCAGGCTCATCCTTTTTTATCTTGGTGGTGGCAATGGTGACACTAAGCTCTGAATGGGTAATATGATTCCCTTTGTCATTCCCTTTTTTCTTGACTCAAAATCAGAACATGCATCTAATTCAGAAGCCTTCAGCTCAGCCACCGGTGACTACTTGGCTCAGCACTCACTTTTTTTGTGAGTGGGGCTCGTATAGAACTCACATCATTTCCATGTGTCCTTTGTCTTCACGGTTTCACTTTCGGCTTCGATGGGTCGTATTGGGTTTCCCTACCTTGGCTTTTTCCTTTGTTCAGTGACATGGGGGTGTCTTTCCCTTGCTTTGGATTCACAGATCCAAAGCCTCACTTCTTTTGTTTAAATTTATGCTCAACCTTGATAGCCTATCGATAGGCAGCAAAAATCAAGGAGATTTCTGGGAACTCTATCTCATCTTAGATGTACTTGTGTAGATAGTCGTGGTACTTTAGTACAAAATTCCACTCAAAATCCTTGATACCCAACTTCATGTGAAGGGTATGGAAAACATTTGTGAACTCCAACACATCTTGGTGCCTTCCCTACTGCAACATCATCCACTTTATGTATTTATCTGCATAGCTCCCGACAGGGTAATATTGTTCCTTGATGACATATTGAAAATAATTACAAGTGTGTGCGGTTGAAAATAGTGAGGATTCCCTCTTGTCCTTTTTTTCACAGTAGGTTTCCCACCAATATTTGACATGTGGGCCAGCTTTGAGAAGTGAAAAAGTGATATTTTCCCGATTAGAAATTCATGAACTGAAAAATATCTTTCCAATAGATTTAACCATCTATCTATGGCATATTTATCTATCTAACCTTCAAATATGGGAATATCAAAGTTAACTTGTACCTTAAAAGGAGTGGTGCCTCTAAATAGGTTGTTAGGTGAAGATGCATCACCTGTGGGTAACTGCCAAAGGATCTGGGGAAAGTTATCCATCATTGCATTCCTCTGTCACTCAAGGGCTTCCTCAAGCAATATTTTGAAAGGATTTCATGCCCCCTCATCTTTATTTTCTTCTTCTATGGGAGGACTTCGGGGTTTGTGAGGTTGGTCTTGCAAAGATTCAACTAGTTCGATCCCTAACTCCTTATACCTTGACCTCATTGGGGACATGCAAAGAAAAATAGACGAAGAGAAGAATGCTCTGATACCACTGATCCAGACTTATGTAGGAATGAAACAAAATACATAAATACACATATACACATAGATGCAGTAGAAATAAAACTTCATTTCATTAATATCAAAGATTTGAAATATGCTTACATATAGAAATGTAAATAAACTAGCTCGGGTGATGGTAGATTATCTATGAGAAGAGATGTGGTAGCTACATGCCTCTGAATTATGTTACAATGAGGCTTGAAGGCCTATTTATTATTGAAAAACAATGGAAGACCATAAACATCTAGCACCTAACCCTAGGAGATGAAGTACCAAAACTATGGGCCCCATTTGGGTAAATTGGTACATCAACTTCCCGGGGTTGTAACTTTGGCGTACGATCTCTAGTTGACATGCACAATACCTCATTAGAAATATATATCTAAGGAATAAAAATTACAACTACAAACATCAATCAAACTCTCATGTTTTCATGTTTTCCAAAAAAACATAGTTCAGGGCCTCAAAACAGCTCCAAATGTTCAAGACCCGAAAAACTGCCAAATATAGTAAATTGTGCAACAATTAAGGAAAATGAAAAATTGAAAGAAACAGTGGTGGAGTTCCAAGTGGAATAGGTGGGTGGCCACCAATATCCACCTAGATCATTCCTCTCCCCTTGGGAAGAAATGGTCCCCATTGCATTGAGTGCCTCCATGAGATGGGGAAACTTCTGCTAAACTTGGTCCCTAGTGAGCCACTTACCTTGGTGAAAGATTTGGCCAGCTTTGACAACCCGATATAGTTGGATTTGTTGTTGTTGAGTATTCTTGATTTATTTTTCCGTGATTCGATCAATTGTGACCTATTACATGGATCCTGGGTTTAAATCTATTGGTGCGATTTGTTCTTCAATGTCTGATGTGTCCATTAATGGTGGAAAGTATGGTCGAAGGCAGTCCACATTGAACACTTGGTGCAGGCCAAGGAATGGTGGAATCCTGATCTTGAAATAATTATCCCCTAAACCGTTAGTGATGGTGTAAGGCCCATATCAGAGTGAGTGAAGCCTATGGTGGGGTCCAACGAGGTGCGCCTTCTGCAAATGTAACCAAACTTTGTCGCCCACCTGGAACTTTTGTGGCACTCGATGCTGATCATGACGTTGCTTGTACTTATCATTGGCTTTGTCTAATATGTTGTGGACCTACTAGTGTATATGTTGAATGTGATCAATGAAGTTGTTAGCCTTGTCTGCTTTAGACTGGACATGAGTTGAATCTATTGGAGTAGCTGCAAATGGTATGGCCACATCAATGGGACATAGTCACTGGAGTTCCAATCCCACCTTAAAAGAGTTGTGACCAGTTGAGCTAATGAGAGCTCTATAGTATTTGTGATGGACATAAGGGAGGATTTCATCCCATGTACCTGGATGCTTCAAGTTTTACATGTGCTAATCTATAAACTGTTGTGGATATTCCACTGGACAGTTCGTCACAACAGATCTGATAATATTATATTAAAAATATGAGATTCTACACTATTAGAATTTTATTTAATTTCTAGATTTGTAAAATCAATTGTAATCAGTGCATGCATGTAAAATTAAATCAAGCAGAAAAGTAGAGAACGACAAAATATTCTCACACACACATTAACACAAGATATTCTCTCTAGGAAACCCTTTCAAGATAAAAACTAGCTGGAAGGTGAGGTCACTTTGCTCTCTTTCTCTGTCTAGAAATATGGTTACAGATACAAAGAAGTAATGTATGTGGCCCATGGGCTACTATAGTGCACATTATCCTCTATGTTTACTCTACCTCCTATCTCTCCTCGCTATCTTTGCTCAACTATGGAACAAAATTCTCTCAAAAGAATGGAATGCCTCTTCCTCCTAGTGGCCTAGTTATAACACAACTCAATAACCTACTAGTGGTTAATTTTGACTACATCAACTCTTAACTAGAGTTACAAAATATACTCTTCTAGAGTGATCCAGGTGGATATTGGTGGCCACCTGCCAAGTCCACCTGGACCCCCACCATTGTCTTTCTCAGCATTTTCAGTTTCCTTAATTGTAGCACAACTTACTATTTTTAGCAGTTTTTTGGGTCCTGAACTTCCGGAGCCGTTTTGAGGCCCTAAACGACGTTTTTTTGGGGAATCCGGGGGCAACACGAGTCCATGGAATGGACTGGTGTTGCCCGTTCCAACAATGATAGTGCTCGGATAGATCTTTCTAATGAGCTATTGTACGCGTCAAACGGAGATCATATGCCAAAGTTACGACCCGGGAAGTTGATGTACCAACTTACCCCCAAACGGGGCCCACAGTTTGGCGTTTCATCTCCTAGGGTTAGGTTTTGGAATGTTAAGGGTTTTTCCATTGTTTCTCAACAATAAATAGGCCTTCGAGCCTCATTGTAACACAGTTCAGAGGCATGTAGCCATCACATCTCTTCTCAGAGATAAGCTACCATCGCCCTAGCTAGTTTATTTCCATTTCTGTTTGTAAGCATATTTCAGTATTTTCCATTAATGAAATGAAGTATTCTTTCCGCTGCATCTTTGTGTATATGGTTATCTCTGTAATTTGTTGCGTTCCTGTTTAAATCCGGATCAGTGGTATCAGAGCGGTCTGCTTTTTCTCTGTTTTTCTTTGCATGTCCCCAACAAGGTCGGGATATAAGGAGTTAGGGCTTGAACTGGTTGAACCTTTGCAAGACCAGCCTCGCAAATCCCGACGGCCTCCCATGGCGGACGAGAAGAAAGACGAGGGGGCAGGAGATCCCATCAAAATCTTGCTCGAAGAAGCGCTCGAGCGACAACAGAACGCGATGATGGACAGCTTTGCGCAGATCCTTCAGCGGCTACCCAGAAGCGGCGCATCAGCTTCCAGCAGCTCCTCTGGAAACGCCACACCCTTTAAGGTACAAGTTAATTTTGAAATCCCCATATTCGAGGGTCAGATAGATGCCGATGCCGTAGATAAATGGTTAAATCTGCTAGAGGGTTATTTTTCTGTTCATGAATTTTCGAGTCGGGAAAAGATTGTTTTTGCTCTTCTCAAAGCAGCCCCCCACGTCAAGGACTGGTGGGAAACCTACTGCGAGCAGAAGGATGAAAGTACTGGCTCACTATTTTCAGCCGCACCCACCTGGGATTCATTCTGGGATGCCATCAAGGAGCAATACTACCCTGTCGGAAGCTATGAGGATGAATACATAAAGTGGACCACGCTGCGGCAGGGAAGGGACCAAGACGTGCCGGAGTTCACCAATCTTTTCCATACCCTTCGCACAAAGTTGGGTATCAAGGATTCCGAGCAACATTTGATACTCAAATACCGTGGCTGCCTGCACAAGTACATCCGGGAAGAAATACAGTTCCTAACCATCCCCTCGCTCGGCGCAGCATACCGGTATGCCGTCAAGGTCGAGCAGAAGTTTAAACAAAAGAAGCGAGACTTTGGATTTGTGAATCCAAAGCAGGGGAAAGGTGCCCCTAAACCACAGAACAAAGGAAAAAGCCAAGGTGGGACAGCCCAAGACAACCAGCCGAAGCTGCAAGAAAAGAGCAACGCCGCGAAGCCGAGAAAGGACACTGGAAAATGGTGCGAGTTCCATAAGAGCTCCACTCACAACACAAGTGAGTGTCGGGCCAAGCAGTCACTAGTGGCTGAGCTAAAGGTTTCAGAATCAGATGCATGTTCCGACTCTGAGTCAGAACCCGATAAGGGGTATGAAAAAGGGAAGCAGATCATTGATGCAGATCCCAGCGCCATTGTTGCTATCGCAAAGATCCAGAAAAATGAACCCGAAGATCCAGAGGAGGAGGAGCGTCTCTTCCACTCCTAGATGTGGGTAAAGGGCTCCCCGATACAGTTCATTGTTGATAGCGGGAGTCAAAAGAACCTCATTTCGGCAGAGGTCGTGAAGCGGTTGGGCTTACTGACCACAGCACATCCACAACCATACACCATTGGGTGGCTTCACCAAGGGCGAGATCTTCGCGTGAGCCAGCAGTGTCGCCTTCCATACAACATCAAGCCCTTCACGGATGAGGTATTGTGTGACATTGCTCCCCTTGAAGTTTGTGATGTATTACTAGGACAACCATACTTGTGGAAGCGACATGCTGTGTATGAATCAAGGCCCCGTGCTGTTATTATTACATTGGGAAATAAGTTGTTCAGGATACCAGAGGTAGCACCACCTGCTGCCATCTCTTTGATTACTGCAAAACAATGCAGTAAGATCATTTCCAAAACCAGGAAATTTGTTTTCCTGATGATACGCCCTCAAGGGAAGAAGAAGACAGTGGCCGCGGCCTCCAAACGGGGTCCCTCTGCACGGCAGCTACAAATGGACAAGATTGTGGAGGAGTACGAAGACATCTTCACCTCCCCAGCAGGGGTTCCTCTGCACTGTCAAGTCAAGCACTCCATCGATCTGACCCCAGGTGCGCCGCTACCCAATGGACCAATTTATCGGCGCTCCGTTCTGGAGAACAATGAAATCAAGAGGCAGATTCAGGAGCTCCTGCAAAAAGGTCACATCCGTCCGAGTTCTTCGCCCTGTGGGAGCCCGATAGTGTTGGTACAGAAGAAGGATGGGACATGGAGACTTTGTATTGACTATCGGGCGCTGAACAAGATCACTGTCCATAATAGGTACCCGATCCCGCGGATTGATGACCTCCTAGACCAACTAAAGGGGGCGAAATATTTCAGCAAGATCGATCTGAAGTTAGGATATCACCAGGTACCAATTGAACCCTCAGATGTGTGGAAGACTGCCTTCAAATCCAAGGAGGGCCTCTTCGAATGGTTGGTCATGCCTTTCGGATTGATGAATGCTCCTGCAACCTTTATGAGGCTAATGGATGACATCTTGCAGCCATTCACCAACTCCTTTGTAGTAGTATACCTGGATGACATTCTGATCTTCAGCCAGAGTTGGGAAGAGCACCTCCACCACATCCGACAGGTTCTCCAAACACTGCGGCAACACAAGCTATGTGCCAATTTGGAGAAATGCACTTTTGGCATGACCGAGGTTCAGTATCTGGGATACATCATTGATGAACAGGGGGTGCATGTCGATCCAGCCAAGGTCCAAGTCATTCAGGATTGGCCCTCTCCAACAACTCTAGCAGAGCTTTGCAGCTTCCTAGGTCTTGCCAACTTCTACCGCAGGTTTGTGTTGGGATTTTCTCATATTTCTTGGCCCTTGAGTCAAGTCACCAAGGGCGGGGCGAAAGCAAAATTCTTTTGGTATGAATCTCAACAGAAGGCATTCAGGGAGTTGAAGGATCGCCTCTGCACGGCACCAGTGCTCGCGTTACCAGATTTACAACAACCATTTGAGGTCGAGACAGATGCCTCTGACTATGCTATTGGGGTAGTCCTTACTCAACATGGACATCCAGTGGCATATCACAGTGAAACACTTTCAGACACAGTCCGGAAGTACCCCACTTATGATAAAGAGATGTATTCCATTGTACAGGCCTGCCGACAATGGAAGCATTACATTTTGGGGAAGGAAACGGTCATCCACACAGACCACCGACCTCTGCAGTTCATACAGACCCAAGGGAAATTGCAAAATGATCGCCATCAGAAGTGGTCTACATACCTGCAACAATTTCACTTGAATATCAAGTATAAAAAGGGCAGCACCAATAATGTTGCAGATTGCCTCAGTCAACCACCGATCATGGCGCTAACCACCGTGCTCAACTCTTGCGGGCACGAGACTTCTGATTGGCCACTTCTCTACAAAAGCGACCCAGAATTCGGCCACACATACCAGACACTCTTGGAGGGTTGGCAGGTTGCAGATTTTCACCTCTAGGATGCCCTATTATGCCACCTCGGTCACCTTTGTGTTCCTTCAAGCGAGCGTGCCAAGATGATTTGGGAAGCACACTACAGTTGGGCTGCTGGGCATTTCGGGGTCGAGAAAACAGTGGCAGTACTACAAAACTATTTCTATTGGCCGAATCTTCGACAGGATGTTGGGAAGTACATCTGATCATGTACTGCCTGTGCCATTGCCAAACCGACCATTAAGAAGCAAGGCCTCTATACCCCGTTGCCTACCCCTAGTCGACCTTGGGAATCCATCTCCATGGATTACATGTCAGGCCTTCCTTCCACTAAGCATGGAAATGACTGTGTTTTTGTGGTCGTCGACAGGTTCTCAAAGATGGCCATTATGATGGCCTGCAAGAAGAATATCACAGCAGAAGCCACTGCTAAACTCTTCTTTGAACGAGTGTGGGTGCACTTTGGGATCCCACAGTCTATCATCTCAGATCGGGACAGTCGGTTTCTCAGCACCTTTTGGTCCAGTCTCTGGTCAATGCTGGACACCAAACTCACGAAGTCCACAGCCTTCCATCCTCAAACTGATGGCCAGACAGAGGTTGTCAATAGGATGATTGTGCACATTCTGTGCATGTATAACTCAAAGCATCCACGCACATGGGACAAGAGCCTCCCCTACGTTCATCACAGCTACAACCGAGCTCTTCACAGCTCCACTGGCCATAGCCCTTTTCAGGTGGGTTTGGGATTCCAGCCACTATGCCCCATTGATGTGGCCATGCCACTTGCAGCTACTCACATGAATTCAGCTCATGTCCAGTCCGAAACAGATAAGGCCACCAGCTTCATTGAGCGCATCCAACATATTCGCCAGCAGGTCCATGACATTCTTGAGAAATCAAATGCCAAGTACAAGCAGCGACATGATCAACATCGGGTGCCACACAAGTTTCAGGTGGGCGACAAAGTCTGGTTGCATTTGCAAAAGGAACGCCTTACTGGAGCCTATCGGAAATTGAGACCACTCTGATATGGTCCTTACACCATTACTAAGGCTGTGGGAGACAATGCATTTGAGCTCAGCATTTCCCCATTCCTTGGCCTGCACCCAGTATTCAATGTGGACCGCCTTCGGCCATACTTTCCACCATTGCTAGACACATCCGACATTGCAGAACAGCTCAAACCCACAGAATTAAATCCAGATTGCATGGAACAAGCTGCAACTGATCGGATCATGGACACACAGATCAAGAGCACTCGCCAACAGAATATCCAACTGTATCGAGTTGTCAAAGCAGGCCAACTCCTTCAGCAGGGCAAGTGGCTCACCAGGGAACAAGTTCAGCAGAAGTTTCCTCATCTCATGGAGGAGCTCAACGCAATGGGGACCATTGCTTCCTAAGGGGGCAGGAATGATCCAGGTGGATATTGGTGGCCACCTGCCAAGTCCACCTGGACCCCCACCATTGTCTTTCTCAGCATTTTCAGTTTCCTTAATTGTAGCACAACTTACTATTTTTAGCAGTTTTTCGGGTCCTGAACTTCCGGAGCCGTTTTGAGGCCCTAAACGTCGTTTTTTGGGGAATCCGGGGGCAACACGAGTCCATGGAATGGACTGGTGTTGCCTGTTCCAACAATGATAGTGCTCGGATAGATCTTTCTAATGAGCTATTGTACGCGTCAAACGGAGATCATATGCCAAAGTTACGACCCCGGGAAGTTGATGTACCAACTTACCCCCAAACGGGGCCCACAGTTTGGCGTTTCATCTCCTAGGGTTAGGTTTTGGAATGTTAAGGGTTTTTTCATTGTTTCTCAACAATAAATAGGCCTTCGAGCCTCATTGTAACACAGTTCAGAGGCATGTAGCCATCACATCTCTTCTCAGAGATAAGCTACCATCGCCCTAGCTAGTTTATTTCCATTTCTGTTTGTAAGCATATTTCAGTATTTTCCATTAATGAAATGAAGTATTCTTTTCGCTGCATCTTTGTGTATATGGTTATCTCTGTAATTTGTTGCGTTCCTGTTTAAATCTGGATCATAGAGTCTTTTACATAACAAACACGTGGCTAGCCCCTTTTCTATGAATAATGGAGGCTGACGTGGCATCCTCATGAATTATAGGTGTGAAAACAATAAGGACAACTGCTGAGTGGCATAACTTTTTCATACAGCCTCCGATTAACATGATTCATGTGCCATTGGAAAAAAATTTGTGTGTAGAATAGCATGAAAAGGCGTGGCACTTAAGCAACAAAGTCTTACCCCCAAAAAACATTGTTTGATGCCTCAAAATGCCCTATGAAGGTTTCAGACCCCGTTTTTCAAAACTAGGTCCCACCAGTACAAACGGTCCAATGAGCTGATTCCTCAACTTTTTCCACTCTAAATGCATCAAGATGGATGAAAAAAATATAATGATCCAATTTGGATCACACTTCCCCATTTTGGGAGGCTTTTGGTCCCCAAATTTGTTTACTGAATGAGGTGAGGAAAATTTTCCTCCACCTTCTTTCTGGTGTAACATTTAGCATTGCCTGGAAGTTGTCCCTTCAACCCAATCTGCCAAAGGTATTGTTGCCCTTGTCTTGTAGTTATGGACCTCTTCTGGAAAATTGTATCTTTTTTCAACTCTTCTTGAGCATCTGGTGCCAAATCCTCCACATAAGGTACGAATTGTTCCTCTTCCTCATCTAGCATGGAAGGCTCATGGAGTTTCAAATTCTCTACATTTACAACTTAGTAAATGTGCATATATGGTGGTAAACTAAGTCGATAAGCATTATCATCCACCTTTTCTAGTATCTCAAAGGGACCATACCTTAGAGCCTTGATTTTCTTACCAGACCCCTGCTGCCTCTCCTTGTTCAATTGTAGTCATACTCTATCTCCAACCTTGAATGATTTCTCTATTCTGTGCTAATCATGCATGGATTTATACTTCACGTGTGACTTCTGCAGTGTTTCCTGTACTTGTACATGGATCTACCTGATCTTCTCTATAATTTTTTTAGCCCTCAAACCATCTCCTATAAGGCCTTCCTTCACTCCTCCTTGCTACCTATATGAAATATCCAAAGGTAAAGGTGGAAAATATCCAAAACAAGTTTCAAATGGGGACTTTCCTGTAGAAATGTGGATTGTTCTGTTATAAGAATGTTGTATATATACCATATTTTCAACCCAGGTTTTCGGATGCTTCTGGTTGTAACCCCTCAGAAGATGCACCAAAGCCCTATCAACTACTTCTGTCTTCCCATCTGTCTGAGGATGGAATGTTGTATATCTCTTCAACTTCATGTGCATATTCTCCCACAATGTAGTCCAAAATGCACAAAGAAATCTTGTATCCCTGTCTGAAATGATGCTCCTTGGTATCCAAAAGTGTACCCAGACCTATCCAAAGAACAAGTTTGTTTCTTCTTATCCACTTATGGTATTTTTACAGGGCATCAGAACACACATCTTGGTGAACCTGTCAACTGCCACTAACAGGTACTCTTATCCCTTCTTGTGTTGTCGATAAACCTCCCACAAAGTCCATGGAAATTCTTTCCCAAGGGTGAGTAGGTACAAGTAAGGGATGATACAAACCTTGTTTCCTATTGCTAAGCTTGTTGGTACAACAAATCATGCATCCTCTTATGAACCTAGCTACATGCTCTTGTAATCTTAGGCCAATACACATACCTATGTAAGTTAGCCATAGTCTTCCCTACACCAAAGTTCCTTGCAACCTTGGAGGTGTAAGCCTCTCTAATCATCCACAAATGCTCACCTTTAGAAACAGATAGCTTATCCAGCTTGTAGAGTAACCCATCATGGAGATGGTAGTCAACAGTGTTGTCACCATCATGCACATGACTTTGACTTTGCAACTGCTGATACACCTCCTTGAAGTCCTCATCTTCTGGATATGCCTCTATGTATGCATCATGGGTGAATGGATCTATGTGCATAAGAGTCCCCAAAGCTGTAATATTTGATGTGGATGGCCTTGAAAGCATATCGGCCAACGTTTTTGTGTTTCTGTTCTTACACTTGATCACCAAATGAAATTGTTGTAAAAACCCCATTCACTTGTAGTGCCTGGTCTACTGTAGCTTATTTTGGGCTTGCAAGTATTGCAACAGCTAGCGATCTACGTGGATTATTGTCTCCTTTACCATCAGACAGTGCTTCCACTTCTTCATAGCTTGCACCATGGAATAGAGCTCCTTGTCATAGGTAAGGTAGTTAAGAACTGCCCCATGAAATACTTGAGAATGGTATCAAATAGGCCTTCCTCCTTGCATTAAGACAGCTCCCATAGCATACCCACTTGCATCTATCTCCACTTCAAAGGTCCGTTGAAATTTTGGTAATGGCAGAATTGGTGCTTCACTAATATTCTTCTTTAACTCATCAAAAGCCTTTTACTACCCTTTTCCCCACTGGAAACTCTTGCCACTTGTTTTTATGGCATGGAAACTCTTGCCACTTGCTACCGCTGAAAACGAGGCTATGAATTTCCTCAGGTACTGTGCTACTCCAATGAAACTCCTAACCTCAAAAAAATTAGTAGGCACTGATCATTTCATGATGGCCTCCATCTTGGAAGGATATATATTCAATTATCCTCCACCAATCACATATCCCAAATACACCAAGGACTGATGTGCAAACTCACAGTTCTTGAGATTTGGTAATAGCTAGTGCTTTTTCAGCATTTCCAACACCTACATAAAATGTGAAATATGCTCCTCTTAGGTAGCACTATATACTAGTGTATCATCCAAATAGACAATAACAAATGGATCTATAAAAGGGCATAGTACATCTTTCATTGATCTCGTAAATGTAACTAGTGCATTACATAGGCCAAATGGCATAACTAACCACTCATACAAACCCTGCCTAGTGTGATGTAGGTAAAGTTCCCTCTACGGATAGAGGCAACCCCTCTAGCCCTAGAGTGGGTCTAGTCACAACAAGACAAATATAACAGCTAATCCCTTAAATAGTTATCGTTGAAAGAGCCTACCTTATGCTAGTGTTTGATGCAGTCTTCGTTACGCTACTCCAGCTATCATTCCCTTCTCCTTGATGAGTGATTCACCTGAAACAACATAAGAGAACAACGAAACACATAATAGAGCACAACAATGAACTATTTACTTACAGAGTCAAGGAACCATAAGCTATCAAATATATTTCATACAAGATATAGGAAAAAACCATTGATTGTATTAACATGAGCAAAAGTAAAGCTTACAACCATGCCTTGACGTCGCAAGCTTCCTTGAAGGGTCTAGTCAGTGTGTCTCTACCAGCATTCACTCTCAAAAGGTCTCTCAAAAAGGGTGATAACTCTCTCTCTCACCCAAAAGCACTAGTATAAGGCTAAGGAAATCCACAACCAATTGCTATACTATTAGTAATTCACACTGTAAACTATCAATCCAACACCAAGAACTAGCTAATTTTCTAACTACCAAAAAACTAGCTGATCATAGCAATGGAGGATGCTTTTATAAGAGGAGGAGCCTCCATAAATTAGGGAGAGGGAGCTTATCTTCATGGGAGGCTACTCAAAAATTGGAACCACCATCTCAAAGGAGGAAAGGCGAACTTCCTTGACCCAACAACCAGTTCCAGAACCACCCAAAAACATTATGTTTGAACTAATTCGACATATCTAGGTCGTCGCGAGTCAAACACTAAGACTCAGAGACGACATTGCAAGGCAACAATGTATTCAGAGCTATTGTCGCAAGTATGATGTTGATGACTTGCAACAATCTCTAAAATCTGACCGTCGCAGAGAACAAATGTACTCTTGCAACGGTGTCGCAAGGTTCTGGTTCACTTTGGTCTGTCGCCGTAGACAGAATACTGGTGTCTTGCGATGATCTTGAAACATAGGCAAAAGGGGTCAACTTCAAGATTAATGAGCATGGTTGATCTTCTTGAGTGATTTGGAAGATGTGGACACATATTTTGTTGATGACACAGAACAGATGCCATTCAGGGACCGACTCTATCTGGGATCAGGGGATGTGGGGTCGGTGACAAAATACTGTGTAACACTAGTTTTGAAGGCAGTCTTCCATGTATCTTCTTCTTTGACTCGAACTTGGTGATATCTAAACTTCAAGTCCATCTTAGTGAAATACTTTGCTTGCTGCAACTAATCTAGTAGATCATCTATCCTAGGCAGGAGGTATCTGTTCTTGAGTGTGATTTTATTCAATGCCCTATAATCTATACACATCCTCCAAGTCCCATCCTTCTTTGGCACAATGATGATGGGTGACCCCCATGGTGATGTACTCAATCGAATGACACCCTATTCTAGCAATTGCTGCAATTGTTTCTTCACCTCACTTTCTTTTATAATAGACTTCCTGTACAGCCCAATATTTGGCAATGGGCAGTCTGGAAATAGCTAGATCTCATGCTCCACTTCTCTCTTGGGGGGTATCCCTTTAGGCTCTCAGAAAACATCCTTGTATGCTTGTGACAACTCCTCCAATTTTTGTTTTTGTTTCTTAGTACACCCCTCTAGGGATGCCTTGCCTCTTATTGACTCCTGTACGGACTGATTTTCCCTTAAAAATAAAAAAACGTACTTCTTCTAGAGCTGATCAATTTCTTGACTTGGTTGGCACTCACCAATGAAATTTTCAACTTTCCTTTGTGCACGTTGATGATGAATGATTTTCCATCTATGATGATCTAGTACTAGTTAGATATCCTCATGAATATTGCATCATGCATGTACATGTATGGACTCCCAAACATGACTTCACATACATCAAGGGGAACCACATCCAGATCTACTTCATCAATAAAATCAACATTGATAGCAAATCTAATTTTACATTATTTTGTTACCTTCAGCTCTACATCCTTATGTACCCATCCTAGTGGATATGGTTTTGTATGATCACAATCTTCCACCCCCAACTTCTTGACCAAATCTACTGCAATGAGATTTTCCTATGATCCTGGGTCAAATAGAGCATCAATCTTCGTCTTCTTGACTTGTACCTTTACATGGAAGATTTTGGTCATTTATTTCTCTTCTTGTTGCTGAAGGCTACTCAGATTCACCTCCTTCTACATTGACATACATACTATCTTCTCATCCACGTCTGAGTTTCTTTCAACTTGGTTGCTCAAATCAGTGGCCATGAGATTCTTCTTGTTATTATCTTTCTTATTGTTCTTTGGGTTTAGCTTTGGATGCAATTTCCAACACTTCTCCTCTGTATGGCCATCAATGTTGCAGTGGTTATAGTGGTTGCTAGGATCTTTGCACTGGTGTGTTGTGGTTTCCGTATTTTTATATTTTCCTTCTTTTTGATTCTTCTTCCCCTCCTTAGAAGCGTCTTGTTTCTCCTTTTCCTTTGATCCACTTGATTGCACTCTTTTTAGGCCTATGTTTTCTAGGTACTATGCCTGTACACAAGCCTCATCCACCGTTTTAGGCTTGAACAACATCACTTGCTCACATAGATGGCAGTGCAGACCCCCCAAATAATTGAGGAGTACATTTGGGTTCTTTTGAGAGATACCCAACATTATATCCATCTTTTTGAATTCTGTGGTGTACTATTTCATGCTTTGGCTCGACTTTTACTTGAAGTAATGCCTCCAGATCCATTGGCCTTCCACGTACCCAATGGGATAAAACTGTGACTTAATGATGGTTTTGAAATCCTCCCACTTAGTCATTGGAGGTTCTCCCTCTAACCTTAGGGTTTCCATGTGGCTCTCCCACCAAGTCAGTGCATGGCCCTCTAATTTCAGTTGTGTGAATGAGATCTTTTTCCCTTTCTCGATCTGATGGACACTGAAATAAACTTCCAGTTGCTGCAACACGTGGTTCAGCTTCAGAGCATCGATCTCACCATGGTATGGCTTGATATCAGCATCTTTTTCCACTTTAAACAAGGATTGGTTCGCGGCACTCAAACTGAGTTGATACTTTATAGGTTCTTTCTTCGGTTGGTTATCTGCGTCGTCCTGATCTCTCGATCCTCCTTCTACTTTTTCCTCTACATTCGAACCCCCTTCTTCTCCAAATATCCCAATATTATTGCTTAGGGCCACCATCAGGAGGTTTACATTGCGGTTTATATCCATGACTTGTTCTTTGAGCCCTGAAAACTTCACCTCTGTAAGATCACGAGGTTTGTTTACATATTTGTCGCCCATGATTAGGGTTTTACGATTTTCAGCCTCACTGATATTGATCCCTGCAATATCCCCAAAATACCCAAATAAACCTGCTCTGATACCAAACGATCTGTCAATTTTCGTGGATATTCCACTCGATAGTTTGTCACAATAGATCTGATAATATTATATTGAAAATATGAGATTCTACACTATTACAGTTTTATTTAATTTCTAGATCTGTAAAATTAATTGTAATTAGTGCATGCATGTAAAAGTAAATCAAGCAGAAAAGTAGTGAATTCAAAAATAATCTCACACATATAATACACAAGATATGTTCTCTAGAAAACCCAGCTGGAAGGTGAGGTCACTTCGCTCTCTTTCTATGTCCGTAAATATGGTTGCAAATATAAAGAAGTAATGTATGTGGCTCATGGGCTGCTACAGTGCACATATCCTCTCTGTGTGCTCTACCTCCTATCTCTCCTAGCTATCTTTTCTCAACTATGGAACAAAATTCTCTCGAAAGAATGGAATGCCTCTTCCTCCTAGTGGCCCGATTATAACACAGCCCGATAGCCTACTAGTGGTTAATTTTGACTACATAAACTCTTAACTAAGGTTACAAAATAGAATATTCTAGAGTCTTTTATATCACCAACACGTGGCTAGCCCATTTTCCATGAATAATGGGGGTTGACGCGGCATCCTCCAAACTATAGGTGTGAAAACAGGAAGGTCAACCTCTGAGTGGCATAACTTTTGCATACAGACTTTGATTGACACGATTCTTGCATCGTTGGAAATATTTGTGTGTGTAGAATAGCATGAAAAGGTGAAAATCTTAAGCGACAAGGTTTTACCCCCAAACACCATCGTTTGATTCCTCACAACTCTCCCAGAAGGTTTCATACCTTGTTTTTCCAAACTGGGTCCCGCCAGTAAAAACGGTTTCGTGAACTAATTCCTCCACTTTTTTATCTATAAATGCACTTTTTTATCTATAAATGCATTGATATGGATGAAAAACAATATAATGATCCAATTCATATCATGCACAGAATGTGTACGATCATCTTGTTGATAACCTCTTTTTGGCCATCAGTTTGGGGTTGGAATTTAGTGAGATTGGTATCCATCATTGACTAGAGACTTGACCAAAATGTACTTAGGACCCTATTGTCCCAATCTGAGATAATCGACTGTGGGATCAAAAAGTGTACCCAACATCGTTCAAAGAATATCTTAGCAATGGCCTTTGTTGTGATACTCTTCTTGCAAGCCACCAGAATGGCCATCTTAGAGAATTTGCCGATGACCACGAAAACACGATCGTTTCCATGCTTAGTAGAAGGAAGGCCCAACATGTAATCCATAGAGATGGATTCCCAAGGTCAAATAGGAGTAGGAAGAGGAGTATATACGCCTTGCTTCTTGATGGTCAATTTGGCACTGGCAGAGGCAATGTAGGATTTGATGTACTTCCCAACATCATGTCGAAGGTTCGACCAATAAAAATACTTCTACAACATTATCACTGACACACTTGCTTGAAGGAACACATAGGTATCCCAGGTGGGATAACAATGCATCTTGAAGGTGAAAATTTGGAACTTGCTTGCCTTTAAGCAGCATCTAGTATGTGTTTCCGAATTGTGGATCTCTCTTGTAAAGATGAGGCCACCATGGAGTTTCGTGCCTAGAAAATTCAAGCACAGTGGTCAATGCCTTCATCAGTGGTCGGGTGAGGTAGTATGAAACATTATTGTTGATTCTCTTCTTGTAATTTATGTTCAAATGGAACTGTTGTAGGTATGTGGACCATTTATGATGGCGGTCGTTTTGCAACTTCCCTTGTGTCTGCATGAACTGCAGGGGTCAGTGGTTTGTGTGGATGATTGTTTCCTTCCCTGGAATGTAATTCTTCCATTTTCAGTGGGCCTACACAATGGAATACATATCTTTGTCATAGGTGGGATACTTTTGAACTGTGTCTGAAAGTGTCTCACTGTGATATTCCATTTGATTCCCCTAATGGGTAAGAACTGCACCAATAGCTTAGTTAAGAGGGATCTATCTTGATCTCAAATGGTTGCTACAGGTACGGTAGTGTGAGCACTGGTGCAGAGGAGAGGTGATGCTTCAACTCGACAAATGCCTTCTATTGGGATTCTAAACAAAAGAACTTTTCCTTCGCTCCTTCCTTGGTGACTTGACTCAAGGGCCAAGTGATATGAGAGAACCCCAACACGAACCTGCAATAGAAGCTGTAAAGGTCCAGAAAGTTGCTAAGCTCTATTAGAGTGCTTGGGGCTATCCAATCCCGAATGACTTGTATCTTGGTTGGGTCCACATGCACACCCCACTCATCAATGATGTACCAAGATATTGAACTTGGATCATACCAAAAGTGCATTTATCCAAATTGGTAGACAACTTGTGTTGCTGCAAGGTTTGGAGGACTTGTTGAATATGGTGGATTTTCTCTTCTCGAATCTGTCTAAAGATTAGAATGTCATTCAAATACACCACCACGAATGAGTTGATGAATTTTTAAATGATGTATTTCATCATCCTCATGAAGTTTATGGGGGCATTTTTCAACTCCAAAGGCATGACTAGCCATTCGAAAAGGCCCTCCTTTGATTTGAAGGAAATATTCCACACATCGAAGGGTTCCATCGGTACCTGATGATAGCTAGACTTCAAGTCAACCTTGTTGAAATATTTGGCTCCCTTAAGCTAGTCCACAAGTCATCAATCTGTGGGATTGGATACATGTTCCAAATATTGATCTTGTTCAGCGCTTGATAGTCAATATAGAGTCTTCAGGTCCCATCCTTCTTCTGTACCAACACGATCAGGCTCCCATAGGGTGATTAACTTGGCCTGATGTGCCCTTTCTGCAATAGCTCCTGAACCTGCCTCTTGATTTTATCATTCACCATAATAGAGCATCAATATATTGGTTCATTAGGTAACGGTGTGCCCGGGGTCAGATCGATGGATTGCTTGACTTGACAATGTAGAGGTACCCCTGTGAGTGAGGTGAATATGTCCCTATACTCCTCCACAACCTTGTTGATCTGTTGCTCCCATGTTGAGGATCCCTGCCTAGAGGCTGTGGCCATAATCGTCTTCTTTCCCTAAGGAGAATCATAAGGAAAATAACTTTCCTGGTTTGGGAAATGATCTTTTGGCATTTTTTCACAGTGATCAAAGAAATGGCAGTAAGAAGTGCTACCTCCGGTATCATGTACAAATTATCACCCAAAGGAATAATAACATTACGAGGCCTAGACTCATACACAACATGTCGCTTCCACAAGTATGGTTGGCCTAATAATACATCACAAAATTCAAGAGGAGAAACATAACATAATACCTCATCTGTGAAGGGCTTAATGTTGTAGGGAAGGCGACATTATTGGCTGACGCAGAGATGTTTCCCTTGGTGAATCCACCTGTTGGTATATGGTTGTGGGTTTGGTGTGGTAGGTAGGCCCATCTGATTCACGACCTTTGCTGAAATGAGGTTCTTTTCAATCCCATTTTCGACAATGAACTGCAGTAGGGAACCCTTCACCCACATTTGTGAGTGGAAGAGTTGCTCCCCTTCCTCTAGATCTTTGGGCTCATCCTTCTAGATCTTGGTGGTGGCAGCGGTGGCACTAGGCTCTGCATTGATAATTTGCTTCCCTTTTTTATTCCCCTTGTTGGTTTCTGACTCAGTATCCCAACATGCATCTCATTCAGAAGCCTTAAGCTCGGCCACCAATGACTTCTTGGCTCGGCACTCACTTGTGTCATGCATGGGGCTCTTATGGAACTTACACCATTTCCCTATGTCCCTCTTTGCCTTTGTGGTGTTTTTCTTTTCTTGCAGCTTCAATGGGTTGTCCTCGGTTGCCCCACCTTGGATTTGTCCTTTGCTTTGCGGCTTGGAGGCACCTTTCCCTTGCTTTGGATTCGTAGATTCAAAGCCTCAGTTCTTCTATTTAAATTTTTCCTCAATCTTGATAGCGTATCGATAGGAAATGCCAAATGAGGAGATGTCCAGGAACTCCATCTTGTCCTAGATGTACTTGTGTAGACAGTGGTGGTACTTGAGTAGAAAATTCTACTCAGAGTCCTTGTTACCCAGCTTCGTTCAAAAGGTATGGAAAATATTTGTTAACTCTCACACATTTTGGTCCCTTCCCTGCCACAGCGTGGTCCACTTTATGTATTTATCTTCATAGCTCTCGACAGGGTAATATTGTTCCTTGATGGTGTCTCGAAAAGAATTCTAGGTGGGTGCAGACGTAAATAGTGAGGATTCCGTCTCATCCTTTTATTCAAAGTAGGTCTCCTACCAGTCCTGGACGTGTGGGGAAACTTTGAGAAGTGCAAAAGTAATCTTTTCCTGCTTGGAAAGGTCATGAATAGAAAAATATACTTCCAACATATTTAACCATCTATCTATGTTGTTTGCATCTATCTGACCTTCAAATATGGAAATATCAATGTTAACTTGTACCTTAAAAGGAGTGGCTCCCCCAGAGTGGTTTCCGGATCAAGATGTGTCGCCTGTGGGTAGCTGCCAAAGGATCCGGGAAAATTTATCCATCATCGCATTCCTTTGTCGCTCAAGGGCTTCCTCAAGCAATATTTTGAAAGGATTTACTACCCCCTTGTCTTTATTTTCTTCCTCCATGGGAGGCTATCGGGGTTTGTGAGGTTGGTCTTGCAAAGGTTCAACCAATTTGATCCTTAACTCCTTATACTCTGACCTCGTTGGGGACATGCAAAGAAAAACAGAGAAAAAGCAAACCGCTCTGATACCACTGATCCAGGCTTATGTAGGAATGTAAAAAAATAAAAGAATACACATATACAAAGAGATGCAACAGTAATAAAACTTCATTTCATTAATATGAAAGCACTGAAATATGCTTACATACAGAAATGGAAATAAACTAGCTCAGACAATGGTAGCTTATCTCTAAGAAGAGATGTGGCAGTTACATGCCTATGAATTGCGTTACAATGAGGCTGAAAGGCCTTTTTGTTATTGAGAAATAATGGAAAACCATAAACATCCAATGAAACACCAAAACTATGGGTCCCGCTTTGGTAAATTGGTACATCAACTTCCCAGGGTCGTAACTTTGGCATATGATCTCTATTTTATGCACACAATACCTCGTTAGAAAGATTTATCCAAGGACTACAAATTTCAATTACAAACATGGGTCAAAGACCCATGTTTGTCCATTTTCCAAAAAAAAGTTTGTTTATGGCCTCAAAATGGCTCCGGAAGTTTAGGACCCAAAAAATGCCTAAATTAGTAAATTGTGCTACAATTAAGGAAACTAAAATACTGAAATAAATAGTGGTGGGGGTCCAAGTGGAATAGGCGAGTGGCCACCAATATCCACTTGGACCAGACCCCCCCTCTTAGGAAGCAATGGTCCCCACTACGTTGAGTGCCTCCATGAGATGGGGAAATTTCTGCTAAACATGGTCCCCACTGAGCCACTTGCCTTGGTGCAAGAGTTGTCCAAATTTGACAACCCAATACAATTTGATCTGTTGTTGGCGAGTATTCATGATCTGTGTGTCCATGATTTGATCAGTCGTGGCTTATTCCATGCAGTCTAGTTTAACTCTGTTGGTGTCAGTTGTTTTGCAATGTGTGATGTGTCCAGTAATGGTGGAAAGTATAGTCAAAGTCATTCCACATTGAACACTAGGTGTAGGCCAAGCAATGGTGTAATGTGATGCCTCTAATTTAAAACATATACTAAGGCCTATGACCATCTTTCAATACATTAAACCTCTCTTTTTGCATTAGATAATTTATTTTTAACTTTAATATATTCATTAGGAAGGTTTATGAATAATTGAATATTTGTGCCTAATATTATTTATTTTTTGTGGAATATTATGAGAATATTGGCCAAATTATGAAGAGTTGGAGGAGGAGATTAGGGACTTTTTCCCTAGTACTGGAGGATCAATAATAAATAAGAAGTCAACAATATCTTATGTAATTATGGCACAAATTGTGTAACTCCAATGATTGAGAAAATTTAGAAATGTGTTCCACTAATCAAGGGAGCAGATCCACCAATCAAGGGAGCAGATCCACTAATCAAGGGATTTCGGTGGGGAAAGCTTCCTCCATCCATGGGGAATGATTCTTAATCATTTTTTATAAGTACCAAGTCAAATTTTCCTCTAGGGAATGATTGAGAAAATCTAGGAATGTGTTCCCTGCCATTTAATGCAAATTCCTAGTATTGGGGACTAGATCCACTAATCAAGGGATTTTGGTGGGGAAAGCTTCTTCCATTCATGGGGAATGATTCCTAATCATTTTTTATAAATTACAAGTCAAATTTTCCTCTAGTGATAGATTTCCATTAGTGTTATTGTGGAGAGAGCTTGTATTCTTGCAACTCCATTGTATTTTCTTTTAGGGATGTAATTCTATTGATGAAAATAATGAAGATTGGTGTCATATTCAGCTTCTAAATATTTTTCTCCTCCATAGGTCTTTGAGTTTCCTTGGGCTTGGCCATCCTAGGAACCTCAGAGCCCTTTTGTATCATTTTCTTTCCTTCTTTTCATTGCTTATTCACATGCATCTCTAGTTTTTATTTCTTTCTATTTCTACATTTAGTATTAATGATTTTTTGTTGTAGGATTGAGTTAAATGGTTGATGTAAGTTCTTTGTGGGATCACAAGAATTATTTCATCCTTGGAAAAGATTTGGAAGTTCATAATAATCATTAAGTTGCTTGGATTAGTCTTCTTATTCCCAAATCTAGATTGTTGGACCTCCTTTTTAGCAAAGAACAGTAAATTTCTACTATTTTTTCGAGCATGCTAACGAGATTCAATTGAATTGATTCCACTTGCATTTGATCAAAAAAAAATTCTAGCTCATAACAAAAATTACCCCACTACATTTTCACTTGATTAGGTTAGGCATTTTTTAGATTTACTAGCTCACTAGTTCTCGAATTTCTAAATTTTCAACTAGTAAAGTTTTTATATTTTTTGCATGGGTTAGCAGAGGTATTTTTGAGTGATTCCACTTGGAATGGGGACCTAAGACATCCTATTTAATACCAAAATATATTCCATCCAATTTGGATTTTATTTTCCTGGTCATTCGATGAATTATATTAAATATGTACATCCTATAGGAAATCAAGGGATCCTGTAGGAAATCAGTGTAGCATCCTATAGGAAAGCCTGTTTTGAGGCCGAATTGAGGAAAAAGCCTTTAGAAAGCTAGCAAAGGGTCCCTACTTGTCTCCCAAACCTTTTGACCATTCACCATCATCTCCAAGCCACTTGCGACATCACCAAAAGAGATTAGCTTTCACACTCTCACATGAAAAAAGACAAAAATGAAAACAAATTTATTTTATTCATTTACATGCACAACAATAGAAGATTTGATGGTTTGAATCGGCATGCTTAGGATAGTAGGATTGCATACATGTTAGCTTATCATTCTTTTGAATCAAAGCCTCTTAGCAGTTACTTAGAAAATGGTGTGTTTTAGCATTTGATTTCATTCTCTTTCCTTGTACTTTCTTTCTTGCAATAGGTTAAGGTTCCATTTTAAACATTTCATTTTCTGCAATTAGTTTAGGATTTGACTTCAGTACATGCACTCCATTACATCATGACAACAAAGGAAGGGCACATTGTATGCTGCACATATAGTGCTGATACCTATTAAGTTGTAAGAACCCCGGGTTGATAATTAAAGTTGGTAGCCTTGAGAGTTGCAACATTCTTGTTGCAATACCAAGACCCATCACTTTTTGGCATCGTTGCCAGGGAGGTGTCAAAGTATGCATTGTTTTCTTACCTAGTTGATTCATTTCTTTTTAATTTTTGCAAAATCAAAAAAAATATCTTTATTAGGCATATTTAATTTCAAAAGTAGAAAATTGCATTTCATTATAGTTTTCATTCAATCATAAAAACAAAAAAAAAATTCTCCAACACCAACCCACCCCCCATTTGATCACATGGTGCAGTAAGAGCCATATCACCATTCACTTTTGCAGGTAGAAGAAGAAGATGATGAAGAATGTAGAAGAAATTGATGGCGATGATGACAATGAGGAAGATCCTATCGGATTTCCCATTCAAGATACTGATGGAAGTGTGCACATGAAGAACATCCCTCCATATTTTCTTCCAAAATTTCATGGTCTAAGGTCAGAGGATCTGAAAATATTTCTCTTTGAATTTGAAATTGTTTCTAGATCTTATGGTTACTTATTAAAAACTCAAAAATTGAGATTGTTTCCAGCAACATTGAAGGATAGAGCTCTTAAATGGTTCATGAGTTTAAGGACTAATTCAATAAGATCATGGAATGATATGCAAAAGATATTTATAGAAAAATATAAAGATCATGATCTTAAAGAAGAAATATTTAGAATGAATCAAAGAGAAGATGAGAGCCTTGAGGATCTAATAGAGAGGTTCATCTATATTGTTAAGAGGGGAAAACTACATCATTTAGGACTTGACACACTAAAATCCCTCTTACTTAGAACAATTAGGGATGAGTGGATTGATCTCCTTAATCTCATGAGTAGAGGTGATGTATATCAATTATCATTTGAGGAAATGTGTGAAACATGCAAACACATATCAAGAGGAAAAGCAAGAGTAGGTAAATCAACATCAAGATCAGTAAGTCAAGTTAAACTTGGAAATTTGTTTGATGACTTTAAAATAGAAATTCTTAGAAATCTAACCGAACAAGTATAATGTTAAGAATATAAAATGAGAAAAAAGAAGATGTTTGTGTTGTCCATGCAGAATCACATGATGTTAAATGTTGCTCCTCATTACCAAGGTTGAAGGAAGTTCACCAAGAGGACAATGGAGCAAGTCAATTGCCAATGCAGAAATGCTATGTAGCTCCAAGATGAGCATGGCAACCTATTTAGCCTGATATGATGCAAGAGCCTAATTCACAATTTCAAGGTTATGCGTATCCACCTCAAGTAATTGGAACACACCCTTTCCTTGGCAACATTGGCCATATCAACCCCAAAACCAATCTTTCCAACAAGGTTGGCAAGGAACTTATGGGAGACATCCACAATATCCTCAGTATTTTCCTCAATATCCTCCATACCAAACTCCATGTTATCCCTACCATTCACCTCCACCACAACCACAACACCATTCACATCCATCTCAAATATACACTCCCACTCAACTACCTGTACCACCATTTCCAAACCCACATGTTGAAGTAGCTCAACCCACTTTCAATGCAGAGATACAACACTTCCAAACACATCCTCTTGAGATCAATGGTATTCACCATAGCTTAGGAAGAGTATTGCAGAAAAGAGATTATCTGGATGCCATTGAAGGAAAACATGCAGAAGAAGAAGATTCAAAAGAGAAGATAAAAGAACCATGGGCTACATTTGATGAAGAGCAGACAGAAAAATTAGAGATTGAGAAAGCTCCCTCATGGTTACCATCAAATCCTCCATGTGTTCAAGAGAACAATCAACAAAAAGAGGAAGATTTGAAGGTCATGAAAGAAGAATACATCCAAGATGATCCAAATCAGAAAGTGGACTAGGGATATCACAACACCTTTGAAATATGGTTCCAGACAGTCACGAAGTTGCAACATCACTCTCTTCCTCAACTATGCTTGATCATTTCAAAGTAAAATCATTTGGTCTCTGAAATCCAAGTACATGACAAAGTATACATTTCAAGCCTCCACATCATTTTGTTTGTCATCTTGATATGCACATGGCTCCATTGGAAGTATTATTATACTTGGAATCGATTTTGTTTTTCAAGTAGGGTAGGGTAGAAAAAAAAAGAAAAATTGAAAAATAAGAGAAAAAATAGAAATCTCAAGTGAAAACCTCCTTGGAGGCACCTCAGATTGGCTCATTTATTGAAAACCTCAATGAGGTGGTCAATGGGTTGAAAAAAAAAGAGAAAAAATAAAAGATCCTAGGTGAAAACCTCCTTTGAGATGCCTAGGCAGACCTACTAGTTGAAAACCTCATTGAGGCAGCTAGTAGGCCTAGGAGAAAAAAAAAAGAGAAAAACTAAAAAACCTTGCTCCATGTGTCTCTTTCATGAACGTAGGTTCTCTCCAACATCTACAAGGAACAAAAACAAGTTGTCATCGAAGAAAAAAATTTGGTCAATCCTAGTCAAAAGAAGTCAAATTTTGACTTTCTCCTCCTTCAGTCACATGCTCAACAAGGCCAGGGCTATGCATATCCATCACCCTCATCTATTTCCACCATCCATTCATAATTTCCAAGATTCTACCACCCATGTTCCATGTTGTCCTAAGAAACTACACGATACTTTGTTTTCCTACAGGATGAAAAAATGAATAGAGAAAAAAATTGTTTTTTCCATAACCTGAAAACCATGAATACATTTGCCAAGCTATTTCAAGGGGAGATGAATATGGATGATGGTAACATGCTCAAACAATTTCAGTAAATCCCAATGCACGGTTTCCAAGAAATTGGCATCCATCACCTTTATCCAATTTTAGTTTTTCTTGAGATCTATGCATCCATTGACCAAAATTTTTGTATGGGGAGGTGCATAATGATGATGGCAACATGCTCAGAAAGTATCAGGTCAATCCAGTCTACTGTTTGGGAGATATGGACAAAACAAGTCACTATCCTATAAACCTACATGATATAGAACAACACCTATAGGATTGGCAGTGAGTAGTTTTAAAAGGAAAAATAGAGGTTGGCTTCATTACGGTGTGATAAGGAGCACAATGAGGATCATCAGCATCACCATCCAACACCTACACATCAACATCAACTCAATAGCAACATGCATGTCTCTCCAATGACCATTAGGTAGGTACATGTATGCAATATTCTAGACCTCTTCTCTTGAGCATATTATAGTTAGAAATTTGTTGTCAATGCCTGAGATATGAGGTTTTATAAGCTAAGGATGGGTCAACAATCTCAGCTGCCTTCAACTAGTTGATTGCAGCTGACTCCTTCACTCATGCAATGTTCAAAAGTCAAATTATGAAGGGTGATGATTTCAAGGAATGAGGACAGCAGTTAAAAGAATAATTTTTTGCAAAGGCCAAGTCACCACAGCACTCCAAGCCCTCCATTCACTTCATATTCACTATCTATTCATCATTCATCCATCCCATTTCATTTTTGAAAAGAGGAAAACAAACAGAGCATCGTCTCCATTTTCAGAAACCTACACTACTCCCTTACTCTGAAGGAAGAAGGAATGACTACTACAGGAAGGAAGAATGTTGCTACAAGAAGGAAGAAAGGAAAAAAAGTGTGCTAAAACCCAAAATGACAGTGCCTAAGAGAGACCTAATCAAAATAGAGAACTTCAAGACCATTAGGCAATCATCTTGGCCACAAGGGAGAAGAAGAAGGCAACAAAAAGAAATAAGGAATTCATCATCAAAATATAAATCAAACTGCAGTGATGAAAAGAGGTGTTCCAAGAGGTATCCAATATCTTTCTGGCTTTTTTCCAGGGCCTAAAAATTGGAGAAATGCATGGGAGTCAAGTTGAGGGCCCGCCCTAACCTTAGTTTATCATTTATGCTCAAAACTAGTTTCCTGTAGTTTTAACATGGTTTCCTGTAGGTTTCCTTTACTTTTGACATGAATTCCTACAGGATGTCCTAGTTCTCATCTAAATCCATTTTGATGGTGTTATAAGTGTTCAAATGGTAGAACAAGGTAGAAAAAGGTTGATAAGGGTGTGGAAGACCTTGCCAAATTGAAAAATATTCAAGAACCAACATTGAATAAGGAATAAGGCAAGCTAATGGTCTCAAGAAACAATGATATTTATCTGAACAAATATGTTTTTGGGCTTGTCCTTGCAGAGCTTAAAGATTCTTAATGCACAAGAGAGAGGCCACCAAGGCCATGGATGAGGCACAATGAGTTCACTAAGTTGCTCAGAGGATGAGCAACACTTTTAGCAGGGTGTATGATGGGCCTCTAATTTAGACATAAATTAAGGCCTATGGCTCTAATTTAAAACATAAATTAAGGCCTATGACCATCCTTCAGCACATTAAACCTCTCTTTTTGCATTAGATAATTTATTTTTAACTTTAATATATTCATTAAGAAGGTTTATGAATAATTGAATATTTGTGCCTAATATTATTTATTTTTTGTGGAATATTATGAGTATTGGGCAGATTATGAAGATTTGGAGGAGGAGATAATTTAGGGACGTGTTCCCTATACTGGAGGATCAATAATAAATAAAAAGTCAACAAGATCTTATGAAATTATGGCACAAATTGTGGAACTCCAATGATTGAGAAAATCTAGGAATGTGTTCCACAAATCAAGGGAGCAGATCCACCAATCAAGGGAGCAGATCCACTAATCAAGGGAATTTCGGTGGGGAAAGCTTCCTCCATCCATGGGGAATGATTCTTAATCATTTTGTATAAGTACCAAGTCGAATTTGCCTCTAGGGAATGATTGAGAAAATATAGGAATGTGTTCTCTGCCATTTAATGCAAATTCCTAGTATTGGGGACTAGATCCACTAATCAAGGGATTTTTGTGGGGAAAGCTTCCTCCATTCATGGGGAATTTTCATTAGTGTTATTGTGGAGAGAGCTTGTATTCTTGCAGCTCCATTGTATTTTCTTTTAGGGATGTAATTATATTGATGAAAATAATGAAGATTGGTGTCATGTTCAACTTCTAAATCTTGTTCTCCTCCATAGGTCTCTAAGTTTCCTTGGGCTTGGCCATCCTGGGAACCTCAGATCCCTTTTGTGTCATTTTCTTTCCTTCTTTTCACTGCTTATTCACATGCATCTCTAGTTTTTATTTCTTTATATTTTTGCATTTAGTATTAATGATTTCTTGTTGTAGGATTGAGTTAAATGGTTGATGTAAGTTCTTTTGTAGGATCACAAGCATTATTTCATCCTTGGAAAATCTTTGGAATTTCATAATAATCATTAAGTTGCTTGGATTAGTCTTCTTATTCCCAAATCTAGATTGTTGGACCTCCTTTTTAGCAAAGAACAATAAATTTTTTCTATTTTTTAGAGCATGCTAACGAGCTTCAGTTGAATTGATTCAACTTGCATTAGATCACAAAAACATTCTAGTTCATAACAAAAATTACCCCACTACATTTTCACTTGATTAGGTTATGAATTTTTTAGATTTATTATCTCACTAATTCTCGAATTTCTAGATTTTCGACTAGTAATGTTTTTATATTTTTTTTCATTGGTTAGCAGAGGTCTTTTTGAGTGATTCCACTTGGAATGGGGAACTAAGATATCCTAGCTAATACCAAAATTTGTCCCATCCAATTTGGATTTGATTTTCTTGGTCATTCGATGAATTATAGTAAATCTGTACATCCTGTAGGAAATCAAGGGATCCTGTAGGAAATCACTGTAGCATCCTGTAGGAAAGCCTGTTTTGAGGTTGAATTGAGGAAAAAGCCTCTAGGAAGCTAGAAAAGGGTCCCTACTTGTCTCCCAAACCTTCTGACCATTCACCATCATCTCCAAGCCACCTGCCACATCACCAAAAGAGATTAGCTTTCACACCCTCACATGAAAAAAGACAAAAAAAAAAACAAATTTAGTTTATTCGTTTACATGCACAACAGTAGAAGGTTTGATGGTTTGAATATGCATGCTTAGGACAGTAGGATTGCATACATTTTAACTTAGCATTCTTTTGAAGCAAAGCCTCTTAGGAGTTAGTTAGAAAATGGTGTGTTTTAGCATTTGATTTCATTCTCTTTCCTTGTACTTTCTTTCTTGCAATAGGTTAAGGTTCCATTTCAAACATTTCATTTTCTAAAATTAGTTTAGTATTTGACTTTAGTACATGCACTTCATTACATCATGACAGCAAAGGAAGGAAAAATTGTATGTTGCACATATAGTGCCGATACCTCTTAAGTTTGTACGAACCTCGGGTTGATAATTAAAGTTGGTAGCCTTGAGAGTTGCAGCATTCTTGTTGCAATATCGAGGCCCATCAGAATGTTGAGCTCGAAATAATTTTCCCCTATAGCCTTAGTGGTGGTGTAAGGACCGTATCAGAGCAAACGAAGCTTGCGGTGGGGCCTAGTGAGGCATTCCTTATACAAATATAACCAAACTTTGTCGCCCACTTGGAACTTGTGTGGCACCCAATTTTGATCATGACGCTGCTTCTACTTAGAACTGGGTCTATCCAATATGTCGTGGACCTACTAGTGGATTTTTTGAATGTGATCAATGAATTTGTTAGCCCTGTTAGCCTTAAACTAGACATGAGGAGAATCTTCCAAAGTAGCTGCAAATGGTATGGCCACATGAATGGAACATAGTGGTTGGAATCCCAATTTGACCTGAAAAGGGTTGTGGCAAGTTGAGCTATGGAGAGCTCTGTTGTATTCGTGTTGGACATAGGGGAGTGTTTCATCCCATGTGTATAGATGCTTCGAGTTGTACATGCGCAGAATGTGTACGATCATCCTGTTGACGACCTCTGTTTTTCTATC
Source organism: Pinus tabuliformis (assembly GCA_031772625.1). NCBI lineage: Eukaryota > Viridiplantae > Streptophyta > Pinopsida > Pinales > Pinaceae > Pinus > Pinus tabuliformis. The sequence goes on from CM062809.1 coordinate 577,123,763, forward strand.
AGTTTGGGGGTGGAAAGTTGTGGACTTAGTGAGCTTGGTATCCAGCATCGACCATAGACTTGACCAAAATGTAGTTAGGGACCTGTTGTCTCGATATGAGATAATGGACAGCGGGATCCCAAAGTGTACCCACAACCATTCAAATAAGAGATTATGAGTGGCCTCTATTGTGATACTCTTCTTGTAGGTCGCCAAAATAACCATCTTAGAGAATTTGTCGATGACCACAAAAATGAAGTTGTTTCCATACTTAGTAGAAAGAAGGCCCGATATGTAATCCATGGAGATGGATTCCCAAGGTTGACTAGGAGTAGGTGGAGGATTATATAGGCCTTTCTTCTTGATGGTCAGTTTGGAAATGAGGCAGGCAATGAGGAATATGATGTACTTCCCAACATCATATCGAAAGTTTGGCTAGTAAAATTACTTTTGCAACATTGCCACTTTTTTCTCTACCCCAAAATTTCCAGCTACTTGACTGTAGTGTGCCTCCCAAATCACCTTGGCACGCTCGCTTGAAGGAACACAAAGGTGTCCCAAGTGGCATAAAAATGCATCCTAGAGGTGAAATCTAGAACTTTCCTGCCTTCCAGGAGCGTCTAGTATGTGTTGACGAATTTTTGGATCGCTCTCGTAAAGACACAGCCACCTTGTAGTCTCGTGCCCATAAAAGTCGATCACAATGGCCAACGCCATCACTGATAGTTGGCTGAGGTAGTCTGCAACATTGTTGGTGTTTCCCTTCTTGTATTTAATGTTAAAATGGAACTGTTACAAGTACGTGGACCATTTTTTATGGTAATCGTTCTGCAACTTCCCTTGTGTCTGTATGAACTACAGGGTCGGTGCTCTGTGTGGATGACTGTTTCCTTCCCCAGAATGTAATGCTTCCATTGTCAGTAGACTTGCATAATGGAATACATCTCTTTGTCATATGTAGGATACTTTCATAGTGTTTCTGAAAATCTCTCACCATGATATTCCATTGGATGCCCCGACTGACTAAGCACTACACCAATAGCATATGCAGTGGAATCTATCTCGATCTCAAATGGTTGTTACAAATATGGTAATGTGAGCACTGGTGCAGAGTAGAGGTGATGCTTCAACTCAGAAAACTCATCATGTTGGGATTCAGACCAAAATAACTTTGCTTTCACTCCTCCCTTGGCGACTTGACTCAAGGGCCAAGTGATATGAGAGAACCCCAACATGAACATGTGGTAGAGGTTCTGAAGATCTGTTAGAGTGGTTGGGACTAGCCATTCTCGAATGACTTGTGTCTTGGATGGGTCCACATGCACACACCTCTCATTAATGATGTACCAATATATTGAACCTGGGTCATACCAAAAGATAATTTCTCCAAATTGGCACACAACTTGTGTTGCCGTAGGGTTTGAAGGACCTATCAAATATGGTGGAGGTGCTCTTCCCAACTCTGGTTGAAGATCATAATTTCATCCAAATACACCACCATGAATGAGTTGGTGAAGGGTTGCAAGATGTCGTCCATCAACCTCATGAAGGTTGTGGGGGAATTTGTTAACCCAAAAGGCATGACCAACCATTCGAAAATGCCCTCGTTAGATTTGAAGGTAGTCTTCCACACATCTGAGGGTTCGATCAGTACCTGGTGATAACCAGATTCAAGTAAATCTTGCTCAAATATTTGGCCCACTTAAGCTGGTCCAGAAAGTCATCAATCCATGGGATTGGATACATGTTCTGAATAGTGATCTCGTTTAGCTCCAAATAGTCAATACAGAGTCTCCAAGTCCCATCCTTCTTCTGTACCAACACGGTCAGGCTCCCACAGGGTGATGAACTTGGCTTAATGTTCCCTTTCTGCAATAGCTCTTGAATTCTCCTTTTGATTTCATCATTATTTAGAATAGAGAATCGATAGATTGATCCATTGGGTAACAGTGCGCCCGGGTCAGATCGATTGAGTGCTTGACTTGAAAATGTAGAGGTACCCCTATGGGTGAGGTGAAGATGTCCCTGTACTCCTCCACAACCTTGTCCATTTGTTATTTTCATATGGAGGAGCCTTGTCTAGAGGCCATGGCCACAATATTGTTCTTTCTCTAAGGGTGAATCATAAGGAAAAGAAATTTCCCAGTATGGGAAATGATCTTATTGCATTGTTTCGTAGTGATCAAAGAAATGGCAGTAAGCGTTGCTACCTCTGGTATCTTGTACAACTTATCACCCAAAGTAATTATAACAATGCAAGGCCTAGAATCATACACAACATGTCACTTCCACAAGTATGGTTGGCATAATAATACATAAAAAACTCCAAGAGGAGAAAAATAACACAATACCTCATCTATGAAGGGCTTGATGTTGTAGGGAAGGCAAAACTTTTGGATGACGCAGAGATCTTGCCTTTGGTGAAGCCACCCGATGGTGTACAACTGTTGGTGTGGTGTGGTCAGTAGGTTCAACCACCTCATGAAATCTGTTGAAATGAGGTTATTTTGGGTCCCTATGTTGACAATAAACTCCAACAAATAACCCTTCACCCACATCTATGAGTGGAAGAGCCACTCCTCCTCCTCTGTATCTCTGTGCTCATCCTTCTAGATCTTGGTAGTGGCAATGGTGGCACTAGGCTCCACATCAATAATATGATTCCCTTTGTCTTTCCCCTTGTCAGTTTCTGCCTCAAAGTTAGAACATGCATCTGACTTGAAAGCCTTAAGTTCACCCACCAATGAATTCTTGTCTCGACACTTGTGTTGTGAGTGGGTCTCTTATGGAACCCACTATTGGGTTGTGTTATATTCTTTCCATGACTAGCCTATCTAGTTAACCGGGGGGTTAGAGGGGGCATGGAGCCCCCCCTTCGTTGTTATGATTGTGTAGCGGGGGGTAACAGGGGGGGCAGCAACCCCCCCTGTCTAGGGGTTTTGAGGGGGGCGCGTAGGGCTCTATTGGGTCCGGTGCAGCACCCTGAGGAAAAAAAATTTGGACCCTATATTAAGTTCGGCGGACCTACCTATGGTTTTTCGTATGGTCTTTCATACATGGTTTTGGATGAGATGGATTTCGGTCTGTGGTTTTGGACGCAATGGTTTTCAGTCCATGGTATTGGATGCTTCGGCATGTATAAATATGTATTGTAACATTGAAAAGAAAAAAATGAAAAAAAAGTTGGTAGTCCTGGTTTTGGGATCTAGGGGAAAATCTCTGTGTATATGTGTTTTATCTGTTATGCTCTCGCATTGTTTATTTTCTGTGTTTTAGAATTCATATGCAGGTAATTTCTATATGTGGTTAAAACCTATATTTGGTATCAGAGTTGTTTTGGCTTCAAGGGGACACCTTTGTTGTTGAGGGGTTTCGCTCGGGCCTGTGGTAGACCCTGTTCAGTGGGAGATCTGCGGGATCGATTTTGGTGGTGAAAGAAGATGGCGAGCAGTAGAAAGATAGAGATCGAGAAATTTAATGGTCAGAGTTTTGAGTTATGGAAACTCAAGATGGAGGATCTGTTGGTGGATAAAGATCAGTGGATCATGGTAGATCCAGGTACTAAACCAACGGGAGTGTCCAATGAAGAATGGAAGAAGTTGGAACAGAAGGCAAAGAGAACAATATGATTGTGTGTCTCAGATTCAGTATTTCTGAATGTATCAGGGGAAGCTACGACTAAGGCTTTGTGGGACAAGTTAGGGACTTTTTACCACTCTAAGTCTGGTGAATAAATTGTTCCTATGGAAAAAGTTGTATAACCTGAGGATGAAAGATGGAGACTTGGTGACAGATCATCTAAACGCATTTAATACTGTGGTAAGTCAGTTATTATTTGTTGATATTAAAATTTTAGATGAAGATAAGTGCATCAAATTTTTTTGTTCTCTACTAGATTCGTGGGATAGTCTGGTTATTGCAATAGGTAGCAATGCAATTGCCTTTCAGTTTGATGAAATAGTCTCATCCTTGCTAATGGAGGAGATGAGATGGAAAAATATGGAAAGCTAGAATGGTGATGCCTTGTCTGTATGAGGACGATCCCAAAAAAAAAACAAAAATAAGTCACTGAGTGAGAGATCTAAATCTAGAGGGAGATCTAAATCTCCAGGAAAACTTGTAAAGGTGGTTTGCTGGAAATGCGGAAAGGAAGGGCACTACAAAAGGGACTGTAAATCTAAAGCTGTTGAGAAAGGAAAGGGATCTTATGATTCTCCTTTTGTAGAGGCGAAAACCACCTCATATGAAGGTGGGGATGTGTACTTGGCTTCTTCAAGTACACATGTAGATCATGAGGCATGGTTGATTTACTCAGGTGCATCCTTTCACTTCACTCCCCATAGATAGTGGTTCTGTGAGTATGAGAAATATGATGGTGGTGATGTATTCTTAGGGGATGATAGGAAGGTTAGAATCATTGGTTGCAGAAAAGTAAAGTTGAAGTTGCAAGGTGTAAGGGTTAGAACACTTCCACGTGTTTTGCATATTCCTGCATTGGCCAGAAATCTAATTTCTATAAGCAAGTTAGATGATGCAAGTGTAAAAATAGTGTTCGAAAAGGATACCTACAAGATGGTTCGGGGAGCACTGGTATTGATGTAGAGAGTTCAGATTGGAACTCTATACACGTTACAAGGTAGCACTATTGTTGATGGGTGCAATAATTTTGTGGTTCCTAAAAGTGGAGTAGAAAATCTAGTGGTCTCTAGAGAGAAGACCACGTTGTGGCATCAAAGGCTTGGACATATTGGAGAGAAGGGCCTTTGAATACTTCATGGTAAAGGTATGGTAGAAGGTATGAGTAATAGCTCTCTGGATTTTGATTTCTATGGAAATTGTGTATATGGGAAGCAGAATCGGGTGAGTTTCCCCTCTGGTGGTAAGAGGGTGAAACATATATTAAAGCCCGTGCATAGTGATGTGTTTGGACTTGTGAAGGTTCCATCATTGGGAAAGTCTATGTACTATGTATCATTTATAGATGACTTCTCAAGGAATACATGGATATATTTCCTTAAGAAGAAATATGAATTCTTTGACAGGTTTAAAGAATTTAAAGCTCTGGTGGAAAACAAGATAGAGAATAAGATAAAGGTGTTGAGAACAGATAACGGTCGAGAGTTTTGCAGTAAGGAATTTGAAGAATTCTGTAAGAAGTGTAGTATAGCATGACAGAAGACTACTCCATATACACCTGAGAAAAATGGAGTTACAGAAAGAATGAATAGGATGTTGATGGAAAGGGCAAGAATAATGCTCAGTGGTGCTGGGTTAGGACAAGAATTCTGGGTAGAGGTGGTGGAGACAACATGTTACCTAGTCAACAGATCACCTTCATCAGCGTTGGAGGATAAGACTCCACAAGAGGTATGGACTGGTAAGAAACCCTCTCTTTCAAATTTGAGGGTATTTGGATGTGATGCATATGTACATGTTCCAAAGGAGAAAAGAACCAAGTTGGATAATAAATCTAAAAAGTGCATCTTTATTGAGTATAAGGATGGTTTAAAGGGTTATAATATTTGGAACCCAGTAACAAAGAAGGTTGTGTACAACTGAGATGTGGTGTTCAGAGAGGTGAAAGATGTTATTAAAAATGAAGTCCCATCAAAGGAACCTGAGAAGATAGAGTTTGAGCTTAAGGAGGAAGAATCAAACTCTACAACAGAAGAGAAATCAAAATATGAAGAGCCACAAACTCTAGGTGTGAGAAGATTAGTTTGAGAAAGAAGGCAGCCAGAAAGGTATAGTCCATCTACTTTCTTTTCAAATTTTACTTTTTCTATTACTGATGATGATCCTAGAACTGTGAAGGAAGCAGTAGATTCAAAGGATTACAAACTTTGGAAATAGGTCATGGTTGATGAAATGACAACTTTGCACAAAAATGAGGCTTGGGATTTGGTGGAGTTGCCGGCTGGAAGGAAAGCCATTGGTAGAAAATGGGTGTTCAAGAAGAAGACAAATGAAGAAGGAAAGGTGGAGAAATACAAAGCTCGGTTGGTAGCAAAAGGTTATTCCCAGGTGTCGGGAATTGATTTTGGTGATATTTTTTCTCCTGTTGCCAAGGTAGCTTCTATTAGATTACTTTTATTTGTTGTTGTTGCTTTTGATTTTGAGGTAGAACAGATGGATGTGAAGACAAAATTTCTTCATGGGGATCTGAAAGAAGAGATCTACATGAAGCAACCTAGAGGCTTTGTGGTGAAGGGTAAGAAAGAATTGGTATGCAAGTTAAAGAAGTCTTTGTATGGGTTAAAACAGTCACCAAGGATGTGGTATCATAAATTTGATACATTTATATGGGGACTTGGATTCACCAGGAGAAAAGAAGATCACTATGTTTATCTTAAATTAACTGGTGACCGTGTTATTTATCTGGTCTGGTATGTGGATGATATGTTGCTGGTTGGAAATGACAAAGAAATTATCCAAGATTTGAAGACCCAATTGTCCTCCAAATTTGACATGAAAGATCTTGGTGCTACAAACTATATTTTTGTCATGGAAATTAAAAGAGATCAGGTAAAGAGAAAGCTCTGGTTAAACCAGAGGAAGTATGTCAAGACAATACTGCAGAGGTTTAATATGCAGGAGAGTAAACCGATGAAGGTTCTTATTCCTGTAGGTGTAAATTTATCTACTGAATAGTGTCCCAAGAAACAAGAAGAGGAAGAGGACATGTCCCATGTTCAATATGCAAGTGCAGTCGGTAGCCTCATGTATGCGATGGTATGTACTAGACCATAAATTGCACATGAAGTGGGAGTATTGAGTAGGTTTATGTCAAAATCGGGGAAGGAGAATTGAATAACAATGAAGCGGGTTTTCAGGTATTTGTGTGGCACTAGTGATTATGGTTTGTGCTACCAAGGAAGACTAGGATTGGACAGAGTTTTGGATATCCGTGACTTTGTTGATGCAGACTAGGCTGGAGATCTGGATCAGAGGAGATCTACAAGTGGGTATGTGTTTAACCTATTTGGAGGTGTATTCAGTTGGATGAGTAAGAAACAATCTGTAGTGGTACTATCAACTACAGAGGCAAAATACATGGCAGCCACTCATGCAAGCAGGGAAGCAGTTTGGTTGCAGAGATTGTGTTCATGTATGGGGTTAGTACAGTGAGCTATAAGAATAGACTGTGATAGCCAAAGTGAAATTTTCTTGGCCAAGAACCCTACTTACCATTCAAAGACAAAGCACATTATTGTTCAGTATCACTTTGTGAGGGATATGATAGAAGACAAAAAGGTGTTGCTTGTAAAGGTGGACACTTTGAAGAATACTGCAGATGCATTGAAAAAATCTGTGAGCTCTGAGAAGTTCTCTTGGTGTAGAAAAACAATGGGTGTTGCAGGGCTGGATAAATGACTAAGCTCTCCTGTGGCCCCCTGTGGAAAGAAAACAACAAGTGGGAGAATTTTGGGTTGTGTTATATTCTTTCCACGACTAGCCTACATAGTTAACCAAGGGGTTAGAGGGCAAGCGGAGCCCCCCCTTCATTGCTCCACTTACGCAATAGGGGGGTTACAAGGGGGGTGGCCCCCCCTCTCTAGTGGGTTTGGGGGGGGGGGGGGGGGGGGTAGCCCCCCTCTATGGGGTCTGGGGCAGCGCCCCGGGGAATTTTTTTTTGGACCCTATATTAGGTTGGGCGGACCTACCTATGGTTTTGTGCATGGTTTTTCGCACATGGTTTTGGACGCGATGTTTTTTTGTCCATGGTTTTGGACGCGATGGTTTTCGGTCCATGGTATTGGATGCTTCAACATGTATAAATATGTATTGTAACATTGAAAGGAAAAAATGAAAAAACAAGCTAGTAGTCCTGGTTTTGGGATCTAGGGGAAAATCTTTGTGTATATGTGTTTTATGTGTTATGCTCTCGCATTGTTTATTTTCTGTGTTTTAGAATTCGTATGTAGGTAATTTTTGTACAGGGTTAAAACCTACACTCACATCATTTCCCTGAGTCCTTCTTTATCTTTGTGGTTTTGTTTTTTTCTTGTGGCTTCAACAGGTTGTCCTGGGTTTCCCCATCTTGGCTTTGTCCTTTGTTTTACGGCTTGAGGGAGCATTTCCCTTGCTTTGGGTTCACAACTCCAAAGTCTTGGTTCTTCTGTTTAAATTTCTGCTCAATCTTGACAGCATATTGATAGGTGACGCCAAGCGAGGAGATGTCCAGGAACTCCATCTCATCCTAGATGTACATTTGTAGATAGTCATGGTACTTGAATACCAAATGCCACTAAGAATCCTTGATACCCAACAACGTGCAAAGGGTATGGAAAACATTTGTGAACTTCGGCACACCTTGGTCCCTTCCCTGCCATAGCATGGTCCGATTTATGTAATTATCTTCGTAGCTCCCAAAAAGGTAATATTGTTCCTTGATGGTGTCTCGTAAAGAATTCCAAGTGGGTGCAATTGAAAACCGTGTGGATTCCCTCTTGTCCTTTTGTTCACACTAGGTTTCCCACCAGTCCTTAACGTGAGGGGTGACTTTGAGAAGTGAAAAAGTAACCTTTTCCATGTTGGAAATGTCATGAACTAAAAAATATCCTTCCAAAATATTTAACCATCTATCTATGATGTCTACATCTATCTGGCCTTCAAATATGGGAATATCAAAGTTAACTTGTACCTTAAAAGCAGTGGCGACTCCAGAGTGGTTGATAGATGAAGATGCGTCGCCTGTGGGTAGTTGTCGAAGGATTTGGGAAAAGTTATCCACCATCGCATTCCTCTGTGGCTCGATGGCTTCCTTGAGAAATATTTTGGAAGGATCTCCTTTCCCCCAATCTTTATTTTCTTCCGCCATGGGAGGTCATTGGGGTTTGTGAGGTTGGTCTTGCAAAGGTTCAACCATTTTGATCCCTAACTCCTTATACCCTAACCTCGTTGGGGACATGCAAAGAAAAACAGAGAAAGAGAAGAATGCTTTGATAACACTTATCCAAACTTATGCAAGAACACAAAAAATACGGAAATACACATATACACTGTTGAGTCTTGAAAATGTCATTCATTTCCATTACACTTTCACTATTATGTCCATTATATCACCTCCATTTCACCTCCATTTCACTACTATGTCACCACATTCATCCCACTTTCATTATTATTGGGCCACATTTATGTTTTTCCAATCTTTATTAATTCTAAGCCTTTTAAGTGAATTTGTGGTTAAAAATTAGAAAATAATGTGCATATGCTTATACCTAACAAATGGGTTGAGATTGTTGACATGTGTAGGTTGAAAGGAGGCTTCTAGAAGACCCTTATGTGGAATTCTAAGGCCAAATTCGAATTTGAGTGGAAAGAATCATGGGATCATGAGGATATGTGTCACATCTTCTAATTGTATTGTAACTCTAACAAGACATGTGTCTTATCAGTTCCTATTTTGATTAGGACTCTAGAGGTAGAGGGAGAGATTCATGGACTCTTATTAATGAGATGGATTCTCATCTTTTTGTATAAATAGGAGATCTCTCTCCTTCATTTGTTAGCTTATGAGTTCTTTAGCTTGGAGTTTGTAGTTCTTCCTTGATGGCTTTTGAAAGCTTTGGAGAACTTTGTTGTACTTTGTAATTTTGAAGAATTTGAATAAAGCTTTGATGTTCTCAACATGGAAGGAGATGTGAAGTAGATGTCATGGAGCATATTAGAATGTAAGGTAGAGTAGATTTCATTTTGTAAATTTTTCTTTGATTTCATTATGTCATTTGATTGCTTTCAAGTTTGATAAATTAGATTTTTCATTCATGCAATTTTAATTCATGCAAGTGTGTTCAACCAGTTGATTGTAGATTAGTAATGCACATAGCTTTTTAATGACTAATGACATGATGGAATTATCTTGTCCTTCTGCTGATTTATTCTCTTAGTTCTAATTCCAGCACTGTTTATTTCTTTCAGTTTTGTTTTGTTCATTTACTTTTCTGCAAGATAGATATTAGACTGCTCATGTCATTTTCAATTACCTTCTATAGCCAGAGCGACTCAAATGGTGAGGGATTGAAGTATGAATGCGTAGTTTGATATTAGTTTATTTATCTGCAAGTTAGTTATTGAATTTCTCATGTCATTTTCAGTTACCTCCTATAGCCAGAGTGACTCAAATGGTGAGGGATTGAAGTATGAATGTGTAGTTTGATATTAGTTTATTTTTCTGCAAGTTAGTTATTGAATTGCTTATGTCATTTTCAGTTACCTCCTATAGCCAGAGCGAGTCGAATGGTGAGGGATTGAAGTATGAATGTGTAGTTTAATATTAGTTTCATTTTATGCAAATTAGATATCAGATTGCTCAATTTGTTTATGATTACCTCCTATAGCCAGAGCGAGTCGAATGGTGAGGGGTCAGAATATGAGTTGATGTAATATGATTTAGTTTACTTTGCTTACAGTTTTTGAATTGCTTTAAGTTCAGTTTTCTTTTTATACAGCAGCAAGGATACTGGGTTTCATAGTCACTAGCTCATTGTTTGGTTGTTGAATTCTATTTTGATTGAAGTAGCTACATATTTACACTTTTGTTTAAGTACTAATTCCATCAATAACATGTTTTAAGATCTTTTGAAGTGCTAAGTTTTGGAAGTTACCATTAGGGACATAGACTTTGTCTTGAAATCTACATCCATACTTGTCCTTTAAAAGTATTCTTAAGACCTTAGAATAGGATTTCAATTTTCATTAGACACTTTAGGAAACCAACAAAAACAAAACCCCAAAACAAAATTAAATCTATAAAAGAACGAAGTAAGAAAAAGGTTAACTAAGCACATATGGTGCACCACACTTCATCAGTTTACGATACCCGGATTGATAATTTATGTAGAGCAATTTAAGACGTTAAATTGACTAGACATACATAGAGATGCAACAAAAATAAAACTTCATTTCATTAATATCAAATAACTGAAATATTCTTACATACAGAAAGGGAAATAAACTAGCTCGGGCATTGGTAGCTTATCTCTAAGAAGAGATGTGGTGGATACATGCCTTTGAACTATGTTACAATGAGGCTCAAAAGCATATTTATTATTGAGAAACAATGGAAAACCATAAACATCGAAAAACCTAACCCTAGGAGATGAAGCACCAAAATTGTGGTCCTTGTTTGGGTAAATTGGTACATCAACTTCCCAGGATCGTAACTTTGGCATACGATGTCTGTTTGATGCACACAATACCTCGTAAGAAAGATCTATCTAAGGACTAAATTTTTTGACTAAAAATATAATTTAAACCCTAATGTTTTCCCATTTTCCAAAAAAAAACGTCATTTAGGGCCTCAAAACGGCTCCAGAAGTTCAAGACTCGAAAAACTGCCAAAAATAGTAAATTGTGCTACAATTAAGGAAACTAAAAAACTAAAAGAAAAAATGGCAAGGTTCCAAGTGGAAGAGGCGAGTGTCCACCAATATCCACCTATATCAAAATAAGAGCACCAAGAGGAGAATGAAAGCAAGCAAGCAAAGGAAGGACAAGAAAAGCAAAGGACAAGCAAGGAAGGTTGGATCAAGCCACTTCAGTAGGAAGCCTTGCAAGTAACAGGTTGCATGTGTGATTTCTTAGTTGGTTTTTGAATTCATGGTACATGAATTCGTGTATTTGATTTTTTTTTATCATTGGCATGGGTTTTTCCGAGTGCGGCAATGGTTTCAGCCTTGCCTTTCCATTTCCAGATAGCCATGGTGTGATGTGATTCTTTTGTTTGGTTGAGATTTGGATTACCAGAAGGTTCAAAACTGGATTAGGTGGTCTCATGAAAATTCCAAAAGCTTGGGGGTGGAGGTGGTTTAATCTCTAGGAAGCCATCAATAGGTGGGTGGAGACAAGAAAATTCCTCAAGGTAATGGTGAAGAAATTTTGAGGCATCCAAGCTTGTTTTGGGAATTGTGATCTCTTCAATAGTTTTGGTGGGATCATGGTAGCCTAAGGGTGGAAGTGGTTTAATCTCCAGGAAGCCCTAGTTTTTATGTCTTAAGTTCCCACATTCATGCTTAGAATATGGCATGGGGATGATTGGTTGAAAGAAGGATTTGGTTCAACCCATTCTATGGTCAAGTGGTGCGTGGAAGTCCCTGACTTGGTTAGATTTTACATAACTTAATAAGTGTTATTTTCTTATTGTGATTCATGAGTACTTGTACTAGTTATTATGTGGCTTTGATGGTTGTTCTATCATGTTTAATATTCTGGTTATATGTTGGTTATAAGCATGGTTTTGCAATGTACTCTAGCTATGTCTTATTCAATATTTGATAAATATGTGATGGTTAATGAATGCATGAGCTAACAAGTAGTATTGAAACTGTTAAGAGAGGACATTAGACCTTATTGATGATTCCCACATAAGTTTCAAACTCCCATGTTCATATATGCATACATCACCTATATATTACATGTTCATTATATGTTTGACGAAATGATTGTCATGGTTAGGGATGGTTAGCTCAAGTCTTTGATCAAGTTTTGTATGATTGGCATTATGTTAAAGTATTTTATCATTTTGGAAAGTTTCAAGAAGTTATGGGCAGTGGTATGGAGGTTGACTTGGAATTGTGGCTCGGATCTTGGGATTGTGGGTGCTGAAATGAGAAGTTTAGGTCAAAAACACACTCAGATAATATTTTGCATGTGGTTGGAGGGTCACAACCACACTCATGCAGGCTTATGCATGCATTTCAGGTGTTAGGTCACTAAAAAAGTATTTTAGCTCAAGGTTTGGTCACTTGGGGTGGTCTTTTGGCCCCCAAGTGTCTTGTAAGCCCTGTAGGATGTCGTTTGTGGTCAGTAAGTTCCAGTTATTGGCCCCACTTCCATAACTAAAACTTGGAGATCGAGTCAAGTCATAGTAACTCTTTGTCTCATGTTTACCTCGACAAACTGGTGAAATTGGGTAAATGTGGGAGGGGTGGGTTACAGATTGGTATCAGAGCATGGTTCAAGTACTTGGACTAGATGGGTGGAATGTGTTTTTTCATGCATGCATGTTATTTGTCTATGTGTTTGTTATGCATGCATTTTGATGGTTATGGTTGTTGTGCATGAGGTTATTATATGCATTTAGTATGCATGATGTTGATATATTGATATGATTATTTATATACATGTATCATACTAATATCGATGATTTTGCAGATGAGATAGCCTCTCCTGAACTTCACTGAGGTGTGTTGATTATGTTTATATTTGGTTTATCTGACATGGTATGTTTTCAAGAAGAAGAAGATCATAGATTACTAGAAAAATGGTGGATTACAATTCATGAGACTCTCCTTATATATCAGATGAGAAACACAGAGATGAGTATTCTCCGAACATAGCAAACACCTTGAGAAGTTTAATGATAGAAATCAGAATTCATAGGAAAGGCTTGCTAAGGCATAGTTAAAAAGAGCAGAAGTCAATGCAGTTATCCTCCAGAGTTTGTCAAACATGCAATGACAAGGACAATCACGAGTCAACTATGGATAGGAGGAAAACCAAATGGGGCATATGGTAGCAGGTATCATGGTGGGCACAGGTTAGACATGGATGGCATAGTTAGATATGGCAGGTTCTTCAATACACCTTATAGGAGAGGTAGTGGTTATAGGTTCTATTCTAGTTATGGTTCATACATATATCATGTTCATCATCACTATCATCCTTATACAAGGAGTGAGAGCAGATACTTGTCGAATGAGTTCAAGAAAGATAAGCCACCTACATTCAATGGGGAGTTGAAGAAACCGCAGGATGTAGAGGCATGGTTTCTTGGGATGAAGAATTTCTTTGAGTTGCATGGCTATATAGAGAATATGAAAGCTAGGATAGTTATTTTCAATCTCAAAGGGAAAGCAGACATTTGGTGGGAAGATGTGAAGCATGCTAGAGATATCAGGATAGAGGAGTTGAATTGGCATGAATTCAAGGGACTCTTCAGGAAGAAATACTTATTAGAGAGGTACTATGACAAAAAGGCCAAGGAGTTATATGAGATGAAAATGGGATATATGACAAATAAGGAGTACATGAATAGTTCCTAGAGTTGTTGAGGTATGTGCCTTATCTTAAGGATATGAATATTTTTTTTTGGATATTTATCAATGTAATGCCATTAGCATTTAAGGATCAAATTGAGCACAATGAAACTCAGTCACTGGAAGAATTCATTAGGAATTTGAATTATTGTTATGAGCAATCGAAGTGTAAGACCAAGTCCAAGCAAGGTTGGAAAGGGAATGACAAGACTAAAGGGAAGTGGCCACTGAAGCAAGAAAGACCTTAGGATGCATGTGAGAAGGAAAATATTGCTCCATACAAGAAATTTAATGCAGTTGAAAAGGGACATGGAACTCAACCTAGGGAATAGCAAAATAAAGGTAGTGACAGGGAACCATTGGAGTGTTGGATATGTGGCAAGGACCATCACAAGAAGGATTGTTCATTGTATCAAGTTGGTAGGCCTCAGATCTATAGTGCTTAGGAGGTGCGGAAAGTTGGGGATGTTGGACAAAGGATTCCTCGGATCTATGAAATATTTGATAACAAGCAGGAAGATCACCAAACATCCATTATTGAGATGGAGGGTAAGGTTTATGATCGAGTTGTTTCCTTTTTTATTACCATGGATCTAATTATAGATATGTTAATCTTGACCAGGTGGATAAATGTAGTTTGAGAAAATAAGTGAATATAGAGTCTTGGTTGGTGTAGTTGGCTATAGGTACTAAGAAAAGAGTTCATAATTGTGTAAAATCTTGTTTATTAAGTTGAATGATATGCCTACATCAACACATCTAAATGTGCTTCTGTTGGGTTCACATTTTATGCTTCTGGGTATTTATTGGCCGTACCTTCACAAGGCTAAGGTGGATTGTTATGAGAAGGATATTAGGTGCTTGGATGACGAAGGAGATAAATGAATCTTGCATGATAAGAAGAAGTCTACATTGGTGATAATGGTTACAACTATGTAGGCAAAATTTCAATTGTAGGAAATGGTGTGTATTATTCATCGTGCATGTTTCCATTGATAAAGGTAAGGATGTTGAGGATGCAGAAGCCTTGAAGAGTTATCTAGTTTTACAAAAGTTTTATATGTATTCCCAGTAGATATTTTAGATTTACCTCCTTAGAAGGTAGTGGATTTCTCTATTGAGTTGGTACCAGGAGAAGCACCAACATTAAAGTCACTTTACAGGATGAGCACTCTAGAATTAGTGGAACTAAATTTGTAGTTGAAGAAAATTCTTGAAAAGGGATACAGTGTCACCTTGGGGTTTTCCAGTGTTGTTTGTGAAGAAGAATGATGGTAATCTCAGGTTGTGTATTGATTATAGGAACTTGAACAAGGTGAAGATCAAGAACAAGTACCCATTGCCGAGGATTGATGAATTGTTTGATTAGTCTAAGGGAGAAACCGTGTTCTCAAAAATTGATTTGAGATAAGGATATCATCAGGTATGCATCAAAGAAGAGGACATTTACAAGACTACTTTCCAGACCATGTATGGGAATTATGAGTTTGTTGTGGTTCCTTTTGGTTTGACTAATTCTCTAACTACTTTCATGTGTTTGATGAATAGTGTGGTGTGTCCTTATCTTGACAAGTTTGTGATAGTATACATTGATGATATATTGATATATTATAAGGAGGAAGAGCACGCAAAACACCTGGCAACAGTGTTAAGACTTTTTAGAGAGAATTAGTTGTATGCTAAGCTTATTAAGAACAATTTATTCTATATATAAGTTTATTACTTGGGACATGTTGTTTCCAAGGAAGGCATAACAGTGGACCCAAAAAAAATCATAGGTATCATGGAATGGGTAGCTCCTAGGAATGTGGATGAGGTTAGATCATTCATGGGGTTAGCAGGCTATTATATGGGGGTCATAAGAAAATTCTCATACATTTCCTATCCTATTACATCATTGCAGAGGAAATGAAAGAAAATTGAATGGATAGAGGAATATGCAACTAGTTTTGAGCAGTTGAAGCAGTTGCTTACAAACTCTCCCGTTATAAAGATTACAAATCTAGATAAAGAGTTTGTGGTATGTACAGATGCTTGCAAGAAAGGACTTGTTGGAGTCCTGATGCAAGAGGGACATGTGGTATGCTACAAGTCAAGGAAACTGAATTAGCATGAGAAAAACTATGTGATTCATGATCTTGAGTTGGAAACGATCATTCATGCATTCAATATGTGGAGGCATTATCTCCTTGGTAGGAGGTTTGTGTTGATGAGTGATCACAGTGGGTTAAGATACTTATTTGACCAACATAATATGAATTCCATGCAAGTTAGGTGGTTTTCCATGCTCACTGAGCTTGAATTTAAGATCAGGTACATTAAGGGTAAAGAGAATAGGGTTGAATATTCTCTTAGCAGAAAAGTGCAGGTGAATCACATAGCAACTATGAGTTCATATGGGACAAATTTATAGGATCGTATCTTACAGGCAAGACAACAAGATGACAGGTACCAACAACTTAAGCATAGGTACAACAACAGGGTGTAGGTGAATAGGATATG
Source organism: Pinus tabuliformis (assembly GCA_031772625.1). Lineage (NCBI taxonomy): Eukaryota > Viridiplantae > Streptophyta > Pinopsida > Pinales > Pinaceae > Pinus > Pinus tabuliformis. The sequence continues at coordinate 577,140,283 of CM062809.1, forward strand.
GAATATTATCTCACAGTGGATGGTTTGGTAAGATTTATGGATATGATCTATGTGCCAGACAATAGTGATCTCAAGAAGCTTATCTTGATGGAATTTCATGTTAATCCCTATTCAGGTCACCCAGGATATCAGAAGAATCTAACAGTTGTGAAAAGATTCTACTATTGGAAGAATCTAAAGAAAGCGGTAGATGAGTTTGTTGCAGGGTGCTTGGATTATCAATAGGTGATGACATAGTGAAAGCACCCAGGTGGTTTATTGCATTTGGTTCCGATTCCATAATGGAAATGGGAGGTCATTTCTATGAATTTCATCACAGTTTTTCTTAGGACATCTAGACAACATGATTCCATCATGGTTGTGGTTGAAATGTTGACCAAGGTAGCTCACTTCATTCCAGTGAAGTCTACTAATTCAGCTAGTGAGGTAGCTCATCTCTTCATTAGGGAGATAATGAGATTCCTGTGTATTCCTAAGAAGATTGTATCTAATAGAGATTGCAAGATCACTTCTAGGTTTTGGAAGGAGTTGTTTGCATGTTTGGGGACAAAGTTAGATTTTAGTACAACTTATCATCCAAAAAAAGATGGACATACAAAGAGGGTTAACAAGATTCTTAAGGATATGTTGAGGATGCATGTTATGTATCAACAGTGGAAGTGGGAAGAGCATCTACCACTGGTAGAGTTTCCATACAAAAATGGGTATCAGGAGTTGTTGAAGATGATTCTGTTTGAGGCACTTTATGGGCGGATTGGTAATACTCCGATTAGCAGGAGTAGTGCAGTGAACAGGGTATTGATTGGACCAGACATGTTGGCAGATATGGAACAAGAAATGCAGGTTATCAAGAAGAATCTAAAGGAAACATGGGATAGGTATAGGCGATGTTATCCTGATCAATACATGGTATTTAAGGAGTTTCACATTGGGTAAAATGTGTACTCGAACATCAATCCCAAGAGAATCTCCTTGAGGATTGGATCATGTGCCAAGTTGGCACCTGAGTATTGCAAGCCTTTCAAGATCCTTGAGAGGATTGGACTAGTGGCCTAGATACTTACACTATCGCCGACAGTGAAATTCCATGATGTTTTCCATGTTTCATTCCTTAAAATATATGTGAAGAATGTTGATCATGTGATTGACTAGTATGTATTTCAGGTGGAGCTAGAAGAAGAATTCTAGCCAGAACCTCACTAAATATTGTTGTAGAAACTACTCATGCTCTAAAACTGAGCAATCAAGCAAGTTAAAGTGTAGTGGAAGCACTTTGGGTTGGATGAATCTACATGGGAGATGGTTGATGAGATGTGGGCTTTGTATCCTTCATTGCTTGTTGGTTGAGGCAAAGGACTTTTGGTATATGTACATATCTTTGTATGGTTGTTATTGTAATACCACAACGAGCTGTGTTATAAAGCTCCAATAAGAGTTATGGTTTTCATGTTGTTATGTTTGTCATGTTGACTTTACTTATAAGCAAGTTGTTTATTGTAAATATTGCATCGAGCTAAATTATAAAGCTCCATAGGAAGTATGTTTTGGTCTCAGGGGTATTGCAGGTCATAGGTGTCATTGAAGACCAAAGATGATGTTACCCCAAGGGGGAGAGGTTTATAACAACCCCATGTTAAAATTTCATGTAATAAAGTTAATAAATGCAAAATAAGACCAAGGTCATGAGACACATGTTCCAAGTTGAATGTTGGGAAAAACATCCTAGTGTGTGTCACTCTTGATTTATTATGGATAAGGAAATTGGCAAAGGTATAGAGGCATTAACTGACATTTATTTATGAAAATAAAGGAAAATAGGAGAAAAGGGAGATGAAAGGTCACAAATTTGCATGAGATGAAAATTGGAGGAAAAACAGGGAAAATTGAAAAAAATAGAACCCTCGATGATAAAAAGGTATATGAGGATCAGTTCACAACTTTTTGTCGATTTATCTTGGATCAAGTGAGATAGAGAAAGAATAACACCAAAAGGAGAAATAAATCAAGTGAGCAAAGGAAGATAAAAGACAAACAAGGAAAACAAAGGAGAAGCAAGGAAGGTTGGATCAAGAAGCTTCAACAGGAAGAATTGCAGGTAACAGGTTGCATATGTGATTTCCTAATTGGTTTGTGAATGCATGGTACACGCATTCATGTATTTGGTTCTTTTGTTGTCATTGGCGTGGGTTTTTTTTGTGTGTCACAATGGTTTCATCCTTGCCTTTCCATTTTCAGATAGCCATGGTGTGATGGGATTGTTTTGTTTAGTTGAGTTTTGGATTGACAAGGGGCTTCAAAACTAGGTGAGGTGGTCTCAGGAAAATTCCAAAGGGCTGGGGGTGGAGGTGGTTTAATCTTTAGGAAGGCCTCAGTAGGTGGGTGGAGACAGGAAAATTCCTCAAGGTAATGATGAAGAAATTTTGAGGCATCCAAGCTTGTTTTTGGCATTGTGATCTCTTGACTAGTTTTGGACGGATCGCAGTATCTTGAGGGTGGAAGTGGTTTATTCTCCAAGAAGCCCTAGTTGTTATGTCTTGAGTTCCCACATTCATACCTAGAATATGGCATGAGGGTGATTGGTTGAAATAAATATTTGGTTCAGCCAAATTTATGGTCGGGTAGTACGTGGAAGTCCCTGACTTGGTTGGATTTTGCATAAGTTAATACGAGATATTTTAATATTGTGATTCATGAGTAGTTTTACTTGTTATTATGTGGCTTTGATGGTTGTTTTATTATGGTTAATATTCTGGTTATATGTTGGTTATAAGCATGGATTTTCAATGTACTCTAGCTATGTCTTGTTCAAGATTTGATAAGCATGTGATGGCTATTGAATGCATGAGCCAACAAGTAGTATTGCAGCTATTATGAGAGGGCATTAGACCACCTTGATGATTCCCAACTAAGTTTCGAACTCCCATGTTCAAATATGCATTCATGACCTGTATATTACATGTTCATCATATGTTTCACAAAATGACTGTCATGGTTAGGCCTAGTTAGGTCAAGTCTTTGATCAAGTTTTGTATGATTGGAATTGTTTTCAAGTCTTTTATAGTTCTAGAAAGTTTCAAGAAGTTATGGGTAGTGGTATGGAGGTTGACCTAGAATTGTGACTCGGATCTCAGGACTGCAAGCATTGAAATGAGTAGTTTAGATCACAACCACACTAAGGCCTACTTGTGCATGCGGTTGGAGGACCACAACCACACTCATGCAGGTTTGTGAATGTGGTTGGGGTGTTAGGTCACTGAAAAAGCAGTTTAGCTCAGGGTTTGATCAGCTGGGGTGGTATTTTGGCCCCTGATGATCCAAGTGGATATTGGTGGCCACCTGCCTATTCCACTTGGGCCCTTACCATTGTTTATTTCAGTTTTTCAGTTTCCTTAATTGTAGCATAGTTTACTATTTTTGGCATTTTTTCGAGTCCTGAACTTCCGAAGCCATTTTGAGGCCCTAAACGACATTTTTTTGGTAGCATTTATTAGATGATTGTTGTATAAATCATGTCGACAGTTGTAGTCCTCAGAGAGATCTTTCCAATGAGGTATCATACACATCAAACGGAGATAATATGACCAAGTTATGACCTGAGGAAGTTGGCTGCCCAACTAACCCCAACGGGGCCCATAAACTCTTGGTGTTACATCTCCTTAGGTTAGGGTTTTGGTTGTTTATGGTTTTCTCTTATTGTTCAATAATAAAAGGGCCCTCTAGGCTCATTGTAACTCATTTCAGAAGCATGTAGCCACCACATCTCTTCTCAAAGATAAGTTACCATCACCCAAGCTATCTTATTTCCATTCTGTTTGTAAGCATAGTTCAATATTTTTCTATTAATGAAATGAAGTGTTTTTATGTTGCATCTCTATGTTTAATATTACACATATAACTTTTAGCGTTCCTTTTTAAGTTTGGATTAGTGTTATCAAAGCGATATGATTTTTCTCTGTTTTTCTTTGCATGTCTCCAATGAGGTCAGGGTATAAGGAGTTAGGGATCGATCTGGTTGAACCATTGCAGGATCAGCCTCACAAAACCAGATGACCTCCCATGGTAGAAGAAAAGAAAGATGAGGGGTAGGAGATCCTTTCATAATGCTACTTGAGGAAGCCCTCAAGCAACACAGGGACGTGATGATGGATAAATTTTCCCAGATCCTTCGATGGCTACCCACAGGCGATGCATCTTCATCCAACAGCCACTCTAGAGGTGCTACTCCTTTTAAGGTACAAGTTAACTTTGATATTCCCATATTTGAAGACCTGATAGATGCAGATGTCATATATAAATGGTTAAATATGTTGAAAGGATATTTTTTAGTTCATGACTTTTCCAATCGGGAAAAGATTACTTTTTCACTTCTCAAAGTCGCCCCACATGTCAAGGACTGGTGGGAAACCTACTGTGAACAAAAGAACGAGAGTGAACCCTCGTTGTTTTCAGTCGCACCCACTTGGAATTCTTTCCGAGACGCCATCAAGGAATAGTATTACCCTGTTGGGAGCTATGAAGATAAATGCATAAAGTGGACCATGCTACAGAAGAGAAGGGACCAAGATGTGCAAGAGTTCACAAATAATTTCCATACCCTTCGCATGAAGCTGGGTATCAAGGATACTGAGTGAAATTTGGTGCTCAAGTACTGTAGTTGTCTACATAAGTACATCCAAGGTGAGATGGGGTTCCTGGACATCTCCTCTCTCGGTACGACGTATTGGTACGCTGTAAAGATTGAGCAGAAGTTTAAACAAAATAAGTGAGACTTTGGATCTATGAATCCAAAGCAAGGAAAAGGCACCCCCAAACCACAAAACAAAGGACCAATCCAAGGCAGGGCTACCCAAGACAACCCACTGAAGCTACAAGAAAATAAAAACACCACGAAGACAAAGAAGGACACAAGAAAATGGTGTGAGTTTCATAAGAGCTCCACTCACAATACAAGTGATTGTCGGGCCAAGCAGTCACTGGTGGCTGAGCTAAAGGCTTCCGAGTCAGACATAGGTTCTGACTCTGAATCAGGACCCGATAAGGGAACTAACCACAAAGATCCAGAAAATTGAGCCTGAAGGTCCAGAGGAGGGGGAACACCTCTTCCACTCACAGATGCAGGTGAAGGGTTCTCTATTGAACTTCATTGTTGACAGCAGGAGCCAAAAGAACCTAGTTTCAGCAGAGATCATGAAGCATTTGGGCCTAAAGACTACAACACATCCACAGTTGTACACCATCAGGTGGCTTCACCAAGGACAAGATCTTCACGTTAGCCAGTAGTGTCACCTTCCCTACAACATCAAGCCCTTCATAGATGCGGTACTATGTGACATTTCTCCTCTTGAAGTTTCTGATATATTGTTAAGAAAACCATACTTGTGGAAGCAACATGTTGTATATGAGTCTAGACCTTGTTATGTGATTATTACTTTGGCTAATAAGTTATACAGGATACCAGAGGTAGCCCCACCTACCGCCATCTCTTTGATCACTGCAAAGCAATATAGTAAGATCATTTCCCAAACCAGGAAATTTGATTTTCTTATGATTTTCCCCAAGGCAAGAATAAGGTTGTGGCCACAACTTCCAAGAAGGGCTCCTCTACACAGCAATAGTAGATGGACAAGGTCATGGAGGAGTATAGGGATATTTTTTCCTCACCCAAAGGGGTACCTCTGCACTGTCAGGTCAAGCACTCCATCGATCTGACCCTGGGCACGTTGCTGCCCAATGGACCAATCTATCGACGCTCTGTTATGGAGAATGATGAAATCAAGAGGTAGATTCAATAACTACTGTAGAAAGGGCACATCAGGCCAAGCTCATCACCCTATGGGAGCCCGATTGTATTGGTACAGAAGAAGGATGGGACCTGGAGGCTCTGTATTGACTATCGGGTGCTGAACAAGATCATTGTCTGAAATAGGTACCTAATCTCGTGAATTAATGACCTTATGGACCAACTCAAGGGGGAAAATATTTCAGTAATATTGACTTGAATTCAGGTTATCACCAGGTGCCTATCAAACCCTCCGATGTGTGGAAGATCACCTTAAAATCCAAGGAGGGCCTTTCCAAATGGTTGGTCATGTCATTTGGATTGACAAATGACCCTGAAACCTTCATGAGACTAATGGATAGCATATTTTGGCCCTTCACCAATGCATTCATGGTGGTGTATTTAGATGACATCTTGTTCTTCAGCTAGAGTTTGGAAGAGAACCTCCACCATATTCGACAGGTCCTTCAAACCCTTCGAAAACACAAGATGTGTGCTAAGTTGGATAAATGCACCTTTGGCCTAACCTAGGTTCAATATCTGGGGTACATCATTGATGGGAAGGGTTTACATGTGGACCCATCCAAGATACAAGTAATTCGAGATTCTCTAGCCCCAACCACTCTCACAGAGCTCCGCATGTTTTCGTGTCTTGCCAATTTCTACCGTAGGTTCGTGTTGGGGTTCTCTCATATCACTTGGCCTTTAAGTCATGTCACCAAGGGCGAAGAAAAAGCAAATTTATTTTGGTTGGAAACCCAAAAACGAGCATTCTCTAAGTTGAAGAATCACCTCTATTCGGCACCAGTGCTCACATTACCAGACCTGTAATATGAGATTGAGAAAGATGCCTCCAACTATGTTATTGGTGCAATTCTTACTTGGCATGGGTATCCAATGGCTTACCACAGTGAGACACTTTTAGACACAGTTTGAAAGTACGCCACCTACGATAAAGAAATGTATTCCATTGTGCAAGCCTGCTGTCAATGGAAGAATTACATTCTGGGGAAGGAAATGGTCATCCACACAGACCACCAGCCTCTATAGTTCATACAGACACAAGGGAAGTTGTAGAACGATCACCATCAGAAATGGTCCACCTATCTGCAACAATTCCATTTGAACATTAAGTATAAGAAGGGAAGCACCAATAATGTCATTGATTGCCTCAACCGACTGTCAATCGTGCCGCTAATCACTGTGCTTGACTCCCATGGGCACGAGACATCAGGGTGGCCGTAACTTCACAAGAGCGATCTAGAATTCGACTGTATATACCAGACACTCCTGGAAGGGAACCAAGTTCCAAATTTTCACCTTCAGGATGCACTGTTATGCCACTTGGGACACATCTGTGTTCCTTCAAGTGAGTGTGCCAAGATTATTTGTGAGGTGGACTACAGTTGGGTCATTGGACATTTCGGAGTAGAGAAAATAGTGGCGATATTGTAGAAGTATTTTTGTTGACTGAAACTTCATTAGGATGTTGGGAAGTACATTATATCCTACACCTCTTGCATCATTGCCAAACCAACCATCAAGAAGAAAGGCCTGCATACTCCTCTACCTACTCCTAGTCGGCCTTGGGAATCTGTCTCCATGTATTATATGTCGGGCCTTCCTTCTGCTAAGCACGACAACGATTGTATTTTCATGGTCATCGACATATTCTCTAAGATGGCCATCATGGCAGCCTGCAACAAGAGTATCACAAAATAGGCCACTGCTAAGCTCTTCTTTGAGTGAGTGTGGGTACACTTTGGGATCCCACAATCCATTATCTCAGATCAAGACAACAGATTTTTGAGTGCTTTTTGGTCAAGTCTATGGTCAATTGTGGACACAAAACTTACTAAGTCCATGACTTTCCATCCCCAAACTGATGGCCAAACAGAGGTTGTCAACAGGATGATCGTACACATTCTGCACATGTACAACTCAGACCATCCATGCACATGGAATGGATGTCTCCCCTATGTCCAACACAGCTACAACAGAGCTCTCCATAGCTCAATAGGCCACAACCCCTTTTAGGTAGGGATTGGATTTCAACCATTATGCCCCATTGATGTGGCCATACCATTTGCAGCCACTCGGGTGGATTTGGCTCACGTGTAGTTCGAAGCTGAAAGGGCTAACAACTTCATTGAATGCATTCAACACATCTGCCAACAAGTCCATGATATATAGGATAGAGATAATGCTAAGTACAAGCAATGTCATGATCAGCATCGAGTGCCGCACAAATTCTAGGTGGGCAAAAACATTTGGCTACGTTTGCAGAAGGAGTGCCTTGTTAGACCCGGCCACAAGCTTCGCCCATTCTGATATGGGACATACACCATCACCAAGGCCATTGGTGACAATGGATTTGAGCTTAGCATCCCACCATTCCTTGGTCTGCACCTAGTGTTCAATGTAGATCACCTTCGGCCATACTTTCCACCATTGTTGGACACATCTGACATTGCAAAACAACTCACACCAACATAACTCAACCCAGACTGCATGGAACAGACAACAACTGATCAGATCATGGACACATAGATCAAGAACACTCGGTAATAGAGGATTCAACCATATCGAGTTGTCAAAGCAGGCCAAGTCCTTCACCAAGGAAAATGGCTCACTAGGGACCAAGTTCAACAGAAGCTTCCGCATCTCATGGAGGAACTCAACACAATGGGGACCATTGCTTCCAAAGGGGGGAGGAATGATCTAGGTGGATACTGGTGGCCACCTGCCTATTCCACTTGGACCCTTACCACTGTTTCTTTCAGTTTTTTTGTTTCCTTAATTGTTGCATAGTTTACTATTTTTGGCAGTTTTTGGGTTCTGAACTTTCGAAGCCATTTTGAGGCCCTAAATGATGTTTTTTTGGAAAAATTATTTTAGTTATTCCTATGGAAACCGCAACGGTATCTATAGTCCTTGTAGATATCTTTCCAATGAGGTATCATACGTGTCAAACGGAGATAATATGACCAAGTTACGACCCCAGGAAGTTGGCTGCCCAACTAACCCCAACGGGGCCCATAAACTCTTGGTGTTACATCTCCTCGAGTTAGGGTTTTGGCTGTTTAGGGTTTTATCTTATTGTTCAATAATAAAAAGGCCCTTGAGCCTCATTGTAACTCAGTTCAGAGGCATGTAGCCACCACATCTCTTCTTAGAGATAAGCTACCATCGCCCAAGTTATCTTATTTCCATTCTGTTTGTAAGCATAGTTCAGTATTTTTCTATTAATGAAATGAAGTGCTTTTCTACTGCATCTCTGTGTTTATGATTATATCTGTAAGTTGTAGTGTTCCTGTTTAATTTCGGATCACCTGAGTGTATTATAAACCCTGTAAGATGTTAGTTGTGGATAGTAAGTTCCATTTATTGGCCCCACTTCCATAACTGAAGCTTAGAGGTTGGGTCATTTCATAGTAACTCGTTGTTTCATGTTTACCCTAGCAGACTGGTGAAATTGGGTAAATGTTGGAGGGGTGGATTACATCCATGAACCTGCTGACAAGTCCCATTGCGTCTGAAATACCAGGTCTAGTATAACCCTTCGCATACATCATACTTCCTACTACACTAGTATATGGTACACGTGATATATACTCCTTTTATTCTTCATTACTATGACATAAGCCAAAAGAAAGCTTAAACTGGAAAGTGAAATGGATATTAATTGGTTTCACATTGTTCATCCTAAGCTTCTCAATTATTTTCTCTACAATGTTCTACTATCAAAACCCGATCTTACCATTTATTCTGTGTATGTGTTTTTAATGCCCAATATATTCTTTTGTGGCTCCAGATCTTTCATATCAAAGATCCTAACCATATGAGCCTTCAACTTGTTGATATATTCCATCTTATTAATTGAATGAGCATATTGTCAACATACAATACAAAAATAATGAATATGTCATTCAAAATTTTAAAGTACATGCAATGATCATACTCACTTCTAGTATAATTCTAGCGCATCATGAAGCATCAAAATACTTTTGCCATTGCCTAGGTGACTGCTTCAGGCCATACATTGATTTATTTATCTTGCAAATTAATCTTCTGATGTGATGTTGCACAAAACATTTTGGTTGTTCTATATAAATATCCTCATCCAAATCTCCATGAAAGAATGTCATTTTAACATCTAATTGTTCTAAGTTTAAATCAAGAAAATAAACTAGTGCTAAAAGAATGCAAACAAAAACAATTTTAACAAATGGTGAAAAAAATTCATGGAAATCTATACCTTCCAGACATGAGTAACCTTTTGCAACTAGTCTACTCTTATACCTTCCAATATTTACATCAACGCCTCTTTTCAATTTGAAGACCCATTTGCATCCAACCACCTTCCTATCTCTTGGGAGTTCTACTAGGTCCCACATATTACTTTTCTCCAAGGAATCAATTTCCTCTTTTATCATTGCTTTCCATTTTTCACTGTTGCTATCATTTATTACTTGTTGATAAAAGGAAGGTTCTTCAACATTAGTAACTGAATAGTAGATTAAACAAATTCGGTATACCCTTTTAGATATTTTCTCTCCTGTGTATATCTCCTCGATATAGGTTTTGGAACTTCAACACTTTTTTTAGTGTCTTTAGAATCTATAACTTCTTTATCTCTAGAAGCTTTTTCTTTCTTCCATGTGTTTGTAGATGATTCTCTCTGAAACTAAATTTGTTGATTTGGTGCATGCTCCTTTTTCACAACATCTTCTACATGATTTGATTTAGTAAGAGAATATTCATCAATCATATCTCTACTAATGATAATTTTGTGGGAAGTAGGATCCCAAAACCTTTATCCCTTAGCAACATTGTTATACTAACAAAGGTATATTTCGTTGATTTAGGGTCTAATTTTGAACGTTGATTCTTGGGTATAAGAGCATGCACATCAGAACCAAAAACATTTAAATTCAGATAATCACATTGATGACTTATCCATACCTCTTCAAGAATTTTGTAGTTTATTGCAACATATGGTTATCAATTTACCAAATCACAAGAAGGACTAACTACTTCTTCCCACAAATCTTGCTACAAGCCAACATTGCTTGGCATTCTCCTTACTCTTTCCAGAAGAGTCATGTTCATGCGTTCTGCCACACCATTTTCTGAGAAGCATAAATTGTGGTTTCTTGTCTTACGATCCCAACCTCCTTGCAATATACTTCAAATTCTAAAGAAGTAAACTCGCCTCCATTATCTATTCTTAGGAATTTGATTGTCCTACAAGTTCTCTTCTCTACCATAGTTCTAAATTGTTTGAAATTTTTGAACACATGAGTTTTTCTTTTTAATACATAGACCCATACGTTTTTACAAAAAATCATCTATAAAGGACAGAAAATATGATGATCCTCTAAAAAAAACAGTAGGGGATGGTCCCCAGAAATCAAAATTAATGTAGTCAAGAATACCATTACTAATATGACTACCTGCTTTAAATTTTTGTTTACATTGTTTCCCAAACATACAATATTTTCATAAACTTAAATTTAGAGATTTCAAATTTAGAAGTAACTTGTAGTCAATCAAATACCTGAAGTCCCTTATTACTCATATGACCTAGTCATTGATGCAATAAATGAGTGGAACCATCTACCTCCTCAAATGTTGTTGTGGCTTCACTGATCTGAGTACTTCCCCTATGCTTGTAAAGGCTCTCTTTCTTTGTAGCCTTCATGACCACTAAAGCATCCTTTGAAACTTCCAGCATTCCACCTTGACTTGTGAACTTATAACCATTAAAATCCAATACTTCCAAAGAAATTATTTATTTTTGTCAACTCAAATACATGTTATACATTTTTTAATGTTCTCATAATACCATCAAACATCTTGATTTTGACACTCCCAACACCAATGTTTTTATAGGAAATATTGTTACCCATAAGGAAAAATACACCATCAACAACTACATAAGTTGAAAATCAATCTTTATGTAAACACATATGATTATATGCCCCAAAATCTAATAGCTATTCTTCATAATTCTTAGTAACATTACATATTGACAACAATTCATCGATCATACTTGAACTTTATTCAAACTAGATTTTCCACCCTTTTTGAATTCTCCTTGGATGCCTATCTTTTCTAGTAGTCTTTCTTGAGATGGCCTAATTTGTTGTAGAACCAACATTTTGGTTTGTAGTTTTTCCCTTTTGAATTTTACGTAGAAGAACTTCTTGATTTTTCTTCTCTTTCTCTAAAGCGACCTCAACCCACCATTGCTTCTAGCATCAAGGTTTCGACACTTGATTTCCTTCTCACTTCTTTAGACAACAAAGCTCAACCCACAAAATCAAATTAAAGGGTTTCTATTATGCTTAAGATAGCAGAGGTTACAAAATGGTCCCGTGATTCTGGAAGTGAACACAACAACATAACTACATTCTATTTTCTATCAAGTTTGACATACATATTGTTTAACTGAAAAATAAGAGTATTAAATACATTTCAGTGATCTGTGATTTTCATAGCTTATTTCATCTTCAAGATGTACAATATCATCTTTAACTAGATTATGTTTGTCAAATATTCAATCATGTATAGGCCTTCCAACTTGGTCCACAAGCATGTTGTTGTCACTTCTCTGATGATCTTAAATAAAGCATCATCAACGAGACACAACCAAATTGTACTAAGGGATTTGGCATCCAATTCCCCCAACTTTTCATCAGTCATTGTCATAGGCTTCTTACTCCTACCACCTAATGCCTTATGAAACCCCTATTGTACTAATAGATCCCAAGTTTCTAACTTCCATAATTTTAAATTATTTTTCCCGTTAAAATTTTCAACTTCAAATTTTGAATTTGCCATAATTCTTTACACAAATATTCTCCTAGGAAATATTTAAATATGTCTTCAACCCCATTTTTTATTATTAACCAAAAAATAAAAATTGTCTAGAAATGTGTTTTTTTAAACTTTGTTCTTTAAATAGTTCTCAAAACCTATTTATAAAAAAGTTTGTTACTTATTTCATAAACCCTACTCCTCTTTTTCAAAGACCAAAACCCTGGTTCTTTAAAAATTTTGATTCTCTTCAAAATATTTTAATTCCACAATTTTTTCTTAAAATGTTTTTTCATTCTTCAAACAAAAAAATTCCTTAAAAAAAAAAATTGATGCTAGATTTTATACTTAAAAAAAAGGTCTCCTTATGAATTTAACACCTGGGGTTTGATCCCGTGTTTGGCATGTGACTAGCTCTTCCTCTACCCAAAAATATTTCAACATGCATCTAGGGTTTATGGCTCTGGATTTGCCTGAAAAACTCCAACATGTAGCTAAGGTTTTGGATCTACCTTATGTTTTTCTAGTATTCTTTCTCGTGGCCACATGATATTATTTAAACACATCTCTTCATACTTGTCCAGAGAAGAAGAACAATCTATCACATGAAACAAACAATAGAATCGGGTTTCCTCTAACTCTGTACATAGTCTGTCTTATGAACATTGTATGTTTCATGAACAATGACATAGGTTTTCTTTTTCTTTTAATGTCCTCTCACAATAATGCATTGCTACGATATCATCATCTCTCAGTGTGGGAAATCCAAATACAATCCTCTTCCTTGAACGCACAAACCCTTTTTTATGAAAAAAATTATTGACCACATCTCATCTCATTTCTAACAACATATCTCCTCATTAGAAATTCACAATTTTTATGGAAGCGACACCAGATGTGTTTCTCTCTGCACCAATCGCTCTTGAGACTCTCAGCACCACCAACTTGATTTTGGCAACTACCTCTCTCACCACATGGTAAAAATAGCTCTTCTCAATCTTGGTCACACTAACAGATCTTTATGATATTCCTGTGTGTTCAACGAATATCAGATGCACCAGGCTCTTCACACATCCATATCCATCTAGCTCTTTCACAAAATACCAAATACCATTGTCTCTTATACCACTTGTTGTTCAAGGAATTTAAACAAAAAGATTCACAAAAAAATGGAACAAAAAATATATGCAACACTACACAAGATTTATGTGGTAAAACCATAATAACTTGTCAAGGAAACATCCATGGGAAAGGAAATTAAGATTATATTCTTCAAGAGAATTATTGCATTCAAGTTTACCATAAATCCTCATCATCTCTTGGAACATATATGAAATAAGCTTGTTACAATAATTTTGGTAGCTATATTTTAGTTTGTAAAACTAAATATCCACAACAACATTTACTTGAGTAAACTTAAATTTACATTTACATGTTGTTATATTTTAACAATATTTACATTACCTAGTTGATGGGTCGTATTGATTCTCCAACAAACGGATGAGTGAGCACTTAATATGTAGTTCATGGTGCATAAGAGGATGTGATCACTATAGTGTTCTTAGGTACATTGAAAAGCATGAAGTTTATGGTGATTATCGAAGAGGTGTAAATCCACCTAAGGGGTGGAGAATAGTTTGATGGGATAATCCCTAAGAAACATGATCATAAAAAGATAAATTAAATTAGTTCATTGAATTTAATTATATTTTATGCATATAATATGTGTGCATAATCAAAATTATATATGTAGATTTGTTCATGCGATAAATTTTCTTACTACCATAACCAGTGGACACATTCAATCATCATTTATTATGGTCAAATGAGTCTCAATATGTTCCTATTTCCTCAAACTCAGGTTTCATGCCTTACAGATTACAGCGGATTTCCGCATCTACCATATAGAAAGATATATATTAGTTGTTTGCATTAAGAATATATACTCTTATAAATTAAAATTGAACATACTCATTGCAGGTTGTCAAGTTAATCTAATTAATATGTTCCTATTTCCTCAAATTCAAGTTTTATGCCTTACAGATTAGAGTGGATTTCCACATCTACTATATAGAAAAATACATAGTAATTCCTTGTATTAAGAATATGTACTCTTATGAATTAAAATTGAACATACTCATTGCAGATTGTCAATTTAATCTAATTTGTGAAATGTTTTTTATTTAAAATGATACATTTTCTTTACTAAGAAAATAAACAAAAACTAAAAACATGCGAAAAGTATCACCTTTCACAACAAAGCTCAACATGTATAAATTTTTTAAATTTATTCTTATTTTATGCCTCATTATTTAAAGTTTATTATTTAAAAATGCTATAATGATCAAATGGTAATTTCTCTTATATATAATTAAACTATAAATTTAATAAACTAATGACTTTACAGTCTATTGGATCTAATTATATCCTCTTTTACAACTAATATCTTTAAATTGCTTGTTTATAACTTATTTAAATTAATGTTATTATGAAAACTTAATTTTAAAGTTGTTTGATTAAACTTTTATATATATATATATATATATATATATATATATATATATATATAATTTTGTTAATAATTTATTTTTATTATTTTTTATAAAAATAAAATTTTAAAATTATAACCAAGATAATCAAATTAATTATGTAAACTATAGAATAATATTCATATCTACCATTATAATCTTTGATGAAATAACAACATATAATATAATAATTCTTTTCCATTTATACTTTCGCTCTACTTTGCTGCAATATAATATCTATATAATTGATGAGGATGATAATGATTTGATGTTATTTCAGTTAAATAGTTTGTGGGGGATAAAAAATTAACCATCACATATTCTATAACAATTAATCTACACCCTATGAATTATGTTATATAACCAAGTTTAATTGTTTGCACATAATATAGAAAATGACAACCACAGAGTAAAAATCGTTAATGTTTTTTTACCTCTAATTAATTAAGCTAGGCTCTATTGCATTCATGAATATACCTGAATGTCGAAACACGATAAGCTTACATGATCAGAAATTTAATGCATACATTCGATGCAGAGGTATAAGATCAGTCTATTGACATTGCTAACCTACAAAGAAGTTTTGTAAGTCAAAATATATGTAATTACGCCAAAGGGATTGGTTGTAATGAGCATTATTTTGAAAGATTTGTTATACCAAAGGGATTGTTAGAAATTTGATTAAAAGAATAATATGATATATGGTACACAGATTTCGTTCATTCTCTTCTTTTATATATATTTATGAATATGAATATTAGAAATTTGATTAAAAGAATGATATGATATAGGGTACACAGATTTTGTTCATTTTCTTCTTTTATATACGTTTATGAATATGAATATGAGTTATTTAAATAGAATAAAATTATATCAATAAATTATTTTTTATTTTTATCTTTTTTAATAAATCATTTATATTTTTTTTAATAAATCTTTTATATTTTGAATTTACACTGTGTTGTTATTTAAAAATTTGATTTTGACATGGGGCTTTACTTAATGAACTTCTGACTTATTGCGTGAGTTCATGGCATATTAAACAATATTTTTAATTTGACTATATATTGGAAAATACCCATACACCTTTTCAATTTAAAAAATCCCTACTTCCACTAGATATTATACGTATCTATTTTTTCGTTAACATTTTGTATACCCCTTTATATTTTTTCAACAACTTTGAGCTTCATTTTTTATACTTGCCAATATAAAAACTCTTTTCCCCCTATATATCCTCCAATATATTATGTCATTTTTTACTTAATATATATCTCCCCATATAAACCAACGTGTTATGTATTTCTCCCCATAAAGCCCATATAAATTGTGAAAAGAATAAATATACATTAATTAATAAAATTTATAAATAATAATGTTAAGTTTTAATTTTTGCTATACCAGAAGGATGGTTAGAACCTAAGTCACAAGACATGTCCTCCAAGGTCCCGTGTCCCGTATTTTATGTGTCGGACACGAAAACAGCCCTAAAACGTGTCGAAAACGTTTTTCATCGTGTCCTATAAAATGTAAAACGTATTCGCCGGTTTTTGTCGTGTACTGCATCTGGAAAACACATATTATGTTGATAGAAAACGTTGCTTGCATAAGCTGTAATTTTTTTTGAAAAAAACAAATAATTATTGAGTGGGGCAGCTTAATGATCAAGTCAATGCCCTAGTATTGATATGCTATTCATGATAATGTTAAATACTTAAAGTAAAAGTGACATTCTCCTTAATCTTCATTTTCATCCTTTTACTTAGATTTTTAACCTTACCATGAAATGACTCAGGATGTTTGAGAGTGGTTCCGGCCTCATTGGATTTCATATGGAGAAAGTATAATTTTAGATTTCATTCAAAATGCAGCAGACTTATCAGTTTTTTAGGATTTTAGGATTGGGAGATTGTAATGTTTCCAGGTGACACCACCTGCCCCGGCTACCCCTGCCACCAGTAGAGGACGTGGTCTACCTCCTATAGCTCCTACTTCTAGTTCTTCAGCGTCTAGAGCATAGCAAAATCCATTGCCAACTGCACCAGCACCAGCATCTACATCTAGAAGGAAAGGGAAAGTTGTGGCATTTTCTCGCAAGAGGGGCAAAGGAAATCAATAGGATTAGACTTTAGTTTTTTTTTTTATGTGCTTGTAAGTTGTATATGAACAATGAACATTGAATATTCAAGAATCAAGACCAAGCATATCACATTCTAATTTCTAAATAGTAAATTTTGATTTTTTTTTTTTTTTTAAAGTGAACTATGAACTTTGAGAAGTAATTATATTTTAATTTGATTAGATAAGCTGCAACCTGCAATTTAATATGGATAAAAAACTATATTTCGGTATATATATATATATATATATATATATATATATATATATATATATATATATATATATATATATATATATATATATATAAAACGTGTCCCCCGTGTCCTGTTTCCAGGTCGCTGCGTTTCGTATTGAATACTCGTATTTACATGTCCTCCGTGTCTTGTGTCCTCGTGTCATGTGACTTAGGTTAGAACTCTTATATATATATATATATATATATATATATATATATATATATATATATGTAATAAATGATTTATTTTATATTATGAATATAAATTTGGTTGTTATTTAAAAAGTTGAATGTGAAAAGAATAAATATAAAGTTATAAATAAAATTTATAAATAATATGGTTAAGTAAGCTTTATTGTTTTAATTACTTTTGTATTTTTATTAAGATGATGTAGTAAAAGTGAAAAATGTATGTATTTTGACATGTTTGTTTATTTTGGAAAAAGATTTTAAAATTTTAATTCAATTGTCAATAAGTATTAGGTGAGTGATATGAATTTCATCTATATGAAATATTTATATAATATTTTTGGTAGTACTTAAGGTAGAGGGATGAAATTTATGTTATGTAATGATGTTTTTTTTACTTTTCAATTTAATTAAAAAAAATGGTATGTGGACAAATGTCATGTATAAGAAGAAGTTATATAACATGGAAGCCAAGACGCCTCCCAAAAATGTTTCTAACAATAGACCAAACCCCCACTTTTAGCTCATGCAGGGATGGCATAAGGATGTCCAATCTTGGCTAGACCATTAAGGGATAAAGGAGGATTAAAAATATTATTACTTCCAATTTTAAGAAGAAGTTATAAAGGGATAAAAGAGTTAGAGGGAAAAAGGAAATTAATATATTACCAACATAGATCCATTTTAAATATGTATCTAACATGAGCCGAGAGGGATCGAATTTCTTCACATGCAATTTTTTTTATGATCCCACATTTTTTAAATGTTTTTTTATAGATTTTTTTTTTTTTTTAATTTGGCCCATATGAGCAAAATTTCAACTTTGATGACAGACGAACAATGTTACACATCATACTAGGATGTAGAATGAGCCTCTCGATCAATAAGGAGATGATCAACTCCAAGCTTGAATATGTGTCTTGACTATGGTTAAGAATCAACCAAATCAGCCTAGATCCATCTTAACCTAGGATCTATCAAGCACAGAGAAGGATCAAATACGTCAAGATGCAAACCTCTTTTTTGAGTGCATAACTTGAGGAAATGTTTGCACCTCAAGTGATTTGATGTGTAGCGCTTAATAGATTCGTGGTTAAGATGGATCTATTCTTTCTTTTTTTTGTAAAGGAAATGTTTGCACCTCAAGGGATTTAATGTGTCTTAGCGCTTAATAGATCCATGATTAAGATGGATCTATGCTTATAACTTAATTTAATTTTTTAATTTAATTCAATTTTTATTTTTATTTTTATGTAATTTAATCAAGTCAAAACGTTTATATAACATAACATAACAATAAGATAACAAGTTATTACAACATCTCTTGCATACTAGGATGGAAAACATCTCTAAATGAGCATTGCTAAGATAAGAACTTATTCTCATGAGCTTTATAGTGAAACTAAGGGTTGGTCTACTCCCAAAACGACATGGGAAGGAGGAGTCACATGTGAGATACTAATAGGATTATAGATGAAAAACGTGAAACTGAGGGTTGGTAACGCCATGGGAAGAAAGAGTCACTTGTGAGATACTAACAGGATTGAAGATAAAAAGCACTTTATCTTTGATTTTTGATCTTATAGTTAAATCAATTCTCATTGTCAAAATATCTATCACACTACCAATCTTCTTAACCTATTCAATAAGGTTCTTGCGAATGTCCTCCACCACCACCACCACCACCACCAAGGTTCTTGCGAACGTCCACCACCACCACCACCACCACCACATAGTGTGGTATTTTGATATCTATCCACATTTATTATTAATTTAATTTATATAACTATCTTAATTATTATATAAATTGATTTTTTTATTAAATATAAATTTTAATCATAGTGAAATGAACTCGATATTTAAGTTAAATCCACAACAAACCATAATAATTTCAATAAACGTATAGTGGGAGATAAAAATATTTTTAACAATCTAATTTATTTGAAAAAATATTTAATAAAAACTATTACAAATTTTAGATTTTTTATAATAATATTTTATATACTTATTTAAAATAAATATAAATTTCCCTATTGATTATATTTTTAAATTCTTTATTAACATAAATAAATTTTAACATTTTTAAGTATTTAACTTTTTTAAGTATGGAAAAATATAAAGAACTAGCACCTTTTTAAGTATTTAACCTTTCTAAAGTACTTAACCTTTCTAAAGTATGGAAAAATATAAAGAACTAGCTTTCATGGAAGAACAATTTTGTAATAAATTAAATCTTTTTAAATTCTTTATTAACATAAATTTCTTTTAACATTTTTAAGTATTTAACTTTTCTAAGTAGGGAAAAATATAAAGAACTAGCACCTTTTTAAGTATTTAACCTTTCTAAGTATGGAAAAATATAAAGAACTAGCTTGTATGGAAGAACAATTTTGCAATAAATTAAATCTAATATTCATAGTCAAATTATTTGTTCCACATATCATTGATATTTTCATACACTTTTAAAAGTTGTAGTTAATTTATGGTTTTTCTATTTCACTTGGAATTTATCAGTGTTTTAGCATAATGTATTGGATAATGAAGTGGTGGTTAGATAAACCTTTTGTATATAATGGTTAATATATAGATAATTAGAACAAAAATAATAATTTGTGTCATTAATTTGGTTTCTAATCTGACAAATCTCACACATATATAATCCAATCCCATTTCAATTTAATTATTAAAAAAAGCACCAAATAAACTTATTTGCAAAACAAACAAACAAAAATAAATAAATTTATTTTAATTTCAAATTTATTAATTATTTAAAAATAAAATATGTAAAAAAAAAATCAAGATATGTAATCTCTATTTTTAAAACTATTGCCTTGATGGTTAAATTTCGTTTAATAATATTTTTTTTTAAGAAATTGTTATTCATTGCATTAAAAGAAAATTTCAAAAATTTGTTTGAAGGTCAAACCCTTTTACAAAATGTTCCCAAAATTTATCCCCAAATTCCACTTCAGTCTTTCAAAATTAACCCCCAAACTCCACTTCAGTCTTTCAAACTTCAATCTTTCAAAATTAACCCCAGAGCTACACAAAACATATTGGAACTAATTCCTCCCATAGACTTTCCAAAAAACACCTAGAAAAACTACATATTTGCATAACATAACCAAATACTAAAAGAGTATGAAACTACATTTTCTGCAGAGGTGACCTGGACCTCTTATTTTTCTGCAACGAACTAAACTAGATTGAATCCTTGTTCATTAGTGTCGTCACCTTCTTCCTTGTCCAATCAATCTTCTTAGTCAATCTACTCATGTTAATCGACATTCCCATACATTTGTTCATCAACCCCAAGCCTTTCTTCATTTTGAGCCATGTTTTCCACTCGAAATTCAAGCATCTCATTCACAAGTTGTAACTGGTCCATCTTAAGCTCCAACAAGCTTAGAGATTGAGTAAGTGCTTCAGTATAAGCCCTGGATTTTGCTAGAAGCATCATACTGGCATCTCAATATGCCAGTATCATGAGAGATCAGGGAGATTACAAACTCTAGAGAGCCAACCACCCTGACAAGCAAGATCCCTAACTCCTCTTCTACAACTCCTAAATTCTACTCCATGAATTATGCTCCATGAATTGGAAATTGCATTGGATAGATAAGAGAATTTGACAGATTGCCTCCCTTGAAACAATTCAATCCCCGCAATCCTATTCCAAGCATCATTAATGCCATGCCAGACTAACATTGCTGAGTGTGCAAACTTCATTAGGGAAAAAATGCAATTAATGCCATGCCAAACTAACATCGTAGAGTGTGCAGACTTGATTAAGGAAAAATTGAAATCATAGCAAGTTTTAGAGTAGGGACCTCCAATGAATCGAGAATTAGATGCAATGAATGAAACTTCCCACATTCAACCTGCTCTAGGAGTTAAATCAAATGTTATCCTTCCGTCTTGGGCCAAGCTCACCATGACAAATATTGCCCAAGTGCGCTCTGCAACATTGTTCTCCATGACCACGACACACCTCCATAAACACATAATTAATGCAAGCCCTACTGCCAAAGGGAATCAACTCAGTAATAAAGCAAACTTCTCTCTATTGTAATCCTTCGAGATTTCTGTATAGTTAGGGATTTAGTTTAGGGATTTATTTATAAATTAGGTATTTCTCGTTATAACTGTTTTCAGTTATTATTTTCAAGTATAAATGTAACCTTCATTGAATGAATTATTAGACAGATTACAACATTTGAATCAATGGAATTCTCTAGATTTATTATCAGTGGTATCAAAGCCTGGATCGAACTCCATTGAACCAGAACACCTAGATCCTCCATTGTTGTAAACTAGGGAAGAAGATTTGCTTGTTGACCTGAATACTTAACTGTCAACAACGTTGGTGGAGGCGTAACCTGGTAGTGTACGCAGAAAAATTGGTTGAGTCAGTAGCATTGGTAGAGGTGTGCTTGGTGGACACTCTGCTCTGGCTATTTTTTCTTTCTGTAAGTTAATACAAAAATTATTTTTTTTTAAAAAGGAAATTTATGCTGTAATGATTGAAACAGATTTTTTTTAAAAGAATTTTGTTCCTGTAATCATAACAGTTTTTTTAAGAATTTTGTCATTATCTGGAAAAAAAGATGAACTCCTTGGTATCTTTAATTGGGATTGTTCTGTCCGGAAAGGAAAATTACCAGGAATGGTTCAGGAAGGTTAAAAATACACTTATTTTTAATGATTTGTGGGATGGAATCTATGAAGGAAAAGAAGGGAATTCACTAGATCAGCCTGACGAGGAGAAACAGTTAGCAATCTAGCAAAGTAAGGATAAAAAATCATATGCCTTAATTTCCACTTCAGTCTTAGAAGAGGTAAGTAGATACATTGCTTAGAATAAAACAGCACATGCTACCATAACAAAACTAAAAGAGCTTTATGATTCACATTCTAAATTGGAGATAATTCAGTTATTGTTGAAGTTATTTAATTTGGAAATGAAAGATAATGATCCTCTAAAACTTGCTTCTGAAATTAAAGCCATCAATCATGAAATTGAATCTACTGGAGTTAAAGTTGATCTGCAACTCATTGCCTTTATAGGATCTCTTTACCCTAGTTATTCACACTACTTGGAATGTCTCCAAGCTAGTGGACAGTTAAAAGATTTAGATTTTGATAAATTAGTAGGGAAAATTGCAGAAAGAGAGAAGGATTTGGCAAGAAGAAAGATCACATAATTCTAATACTGAAACCCTATGTCTTGCTCAAAAGACCAAAAACCTCAAGAAGAATTTGAAAGAAATACTAAGGGTAATAGAGGTCGAGGTAGGAAGAATTATAGAGGCAGGAGGGGCAGAAATATTCAGGGAGATAGACAACAGAATGATAAACAAAGAAATTTTCTTGATAAAACAATTGTAAAATGCTTTAGATGTGGTAAAATTGGACATACAGCTGCAAATTGTAGAATTCCCTAGGAGAAAATTAATGAAAGAAGAGAACAAATTCTTGAAAATAAAGATCATCTAATTCCAGAAAAAGGACAGTCTTTTGAGAATGCACATTATGTTGTTGCTCATTGTAATTTTCATATGGAAGATATATTTAGTACCTCTTTTTCTTCATGGCATGACAGTTGGATTTTAGACATAGGTGCCACTTGTCATATGACCTTTAGAAGAGATTTGTTTGAACAATTCAATGATAATATTGATGGAGTAGTGTATTTTGTTGATAAGTCTCAAATCAAACCATTGGGGATTGGTTCTATTTAGTTAAAAATTCCTGGACTTTCTGATTATACTTTGAATGATGTTCTTTACATTCCTCAGTTCCAAAGAAATTTATTATCTCTTGTACAAATAAGACAACAGGGACATTCCATCCACATATTTGATGGTAAAGTGGAAATTCGAAGAGCAGCCGACAATAAAACTATAATGACTGGTGTAGAAGAAGATAAATTGTTGAAATTGAGAGGTGTGTCCTCTGTTACATTGAACACAAATTATTTGGTTCAACAAAATGATACTTTGTCATCTTCTTTATTGTGGCATGCACGCTTTGGTCATATTAATTATGAAAGTATTAGAATTATGAGACAATAGGGGATTAAAGGACTTCCAACAGTTCCCAGAAAATTGACCCCATGTAATGCTTGTATATTGGGCAAGCATCACAAACAATCTTTTCAGAATTCTACTTCTCGAGCTACAAGAAAATTAAGTCTCATACACTCTGATTTGTGTGGACCTATGCCTATACCAACTTCGAATGGCAATAAAGACATACTGAATTTCATTGATGATTATTCGAGGATGTGTTGGGTTTATCTGCTTAAGGAAAAATCACAAGTTTTTGATGTGTTTAAAATTTTTCATCTCTTGATTACAAATGAAGCTCAACTAAATATTACTACTATAAGAAATGATAATGGAGGAGAATATACTTCACATGTCTTTGAAAAATATTTGCAAGAGAATGGCATCAAACACCAGACCACAATACCATATAATCCACAACAAAACAGTGTTGCAGAATGAATGAACAGAACATTGCTTAATATGGTAAGATCAATGATGTTTTTTAAGAATGTAAAATTGATGTTTTGGGGAGAAGCAGCGCTCTACGCAACATATATTAGAAATCGGTGCCCATCCTCTGTCATTAATAACAAAACTCCATATGAAATGTGGTATAATCGTCTTCCTTCTATTAAACATTTCAGAGTTTTCGATTCTCAATGTTATGCTTTGATTCCTAAACAACAGAGGACTAAGTTGAGTGAATAGAGAAAAAATGTATTTTTTTAGGGTATTCTATGACTTCTAAGGCATACCGATTATATGATGAAGAGAACAAGAAATTTATTTTGTCAAGAGATGTATTTTTTCTTGAATCTGATAAAGATTCCCTCACTGTTGATAGACAACTTAATCAGATAGAAAAGTTTGTGCCTCAAGAGTTTTATTATGAATCAGATAATATACTTCCACATCCTAAAGGGGGGATACCTATATTAGATCAGTCTGTGGAGTTTCCTTCTCTCAATGATGATAATTCTGCTATTGATGAGAAATTGGTTGATGCAAGTGTTTCTACAGACATGACAGGGACAGAAACGGCAACAGAGTTGACAGGGACAAAAATGGCAAGAACTAAGACAAATGAAGAAGATGAGCAACTTCCTACACAACCTTTGTGAAGATCATCTCGTATTCGAACATTTCCAAAGAAATATGATGAGTTTAAGACTAGAAGTTCCTCAAGTAACTATTCTCATTGTGAATTTAACTTTTCTATGGATTGTGAACCTACTTGTTTTGAAGAAGCTACTAGTTATGATCAGTGGAAAGATGCAATGCAAAAGGAATATGATGCTCTCATAAAAAATGGCACATGGAGGCTGGTGGATCCTCCTGTTGGCATCCAACCTATTGGTTGCAAATGGATTTATAAAACTAAGTATAAAGCTGATGGTTCACTAGACAAACACAAGGCAAGACTTGTAGCAAAGGGATATGCACAGAAAGAGGGTATTGACTATACAGAGACATTTGCTCCTACAGCTAAATGGGGCACTATTAGATCTTTGTTTGCTATTGTAGCTTAGAAAGAATGGAAAATTCATCATATGGATGTCAAAACTGCTTTTTTAAATGGAGATTTGAAAGAAGATGTTTACATGTTTCAACCAAAAGGTTTTTCTGTTAAAGGGAAAGAACAAAAGGTTTGCAAACTAATGAAGTCTTTGTATGGCTTGAAACAAGCGCCACGAGCATGGTATGAGAAACTAACTGAACATCTTCTAAAGTTAAATTATAAACATTTTGACCTAGATGATGCAACTCTTTTCGTTAAGAAAGTTGGAAGATCAGTTGTATATCTAGTTGTATATGTTGATGATTTGATGATCACAGGAAACAATGATGAATATATATCATCTATTAAGAAGGAATTGAAAAAGGTTTTTGATATGATAGATTTAGGTTTACTTCATTATTATCTTGGAATTGAAGTTGATCAAAAACCACAACATATTTTCATCTCTCAGAAGAAGTATGTTGGTAAGTTATTGAACAGATATAGTATGATGGATTGTAATCCTGTTGCTACACCAATGGAGCAGAATTTGAAACTTACTTCAGAAGAAGGAAAATCATTTGAAGATCCAACAAAGTATAGGCAACTTGTTGGAAGTTTGATTTATTTATCTATTACTCGTCCTGATATAACATTTGTTGTAGGAATACTTTCCAGATTTATGCATCATCCTTGTGAGGGGAATTGGGTAGCAACAAAAAGAGTACTGAAATATTTAAATGGAACCCAAACTTACGGCATCAAATATACCAAAGTTTTAGACTTCCATCTTGCTGGTTATTCAGATTCCGATTTTGATGGAGATAAAGAGAATGGAGTCTCTACTTCTGGCTATTTGATGAATCTTGGATCAACAGCCATTAGTTGGAGATCACAAAAGCAATTTGTTCCTACTGATTCTACCACCGAAGCTGAATATGTTGCAGCAGCTCAAGCCACTAAGGAAATCATTTGGCTTCAGAAAATACTTGAAGATTTGCAGGAGAAACAAAAAGCTTCAACTCCTTTATTTGTTGACAACTCTTCTGCAATTCAATTGGCCAAGAATCCAAAGTTTCATGATCGAACCAAACATATCAACACCAAGTATCATTTGATTCGACATCATGTAGAGGCCAAAACAATTCATCTGACACATTGTCCAACATCAGAACAAATTGCAGATATCTTTACTAAAGCATTGGGATGTGAAAAGTTCGAAAAATTTAGATCTTTACTTGGTATGTCAGATGTCCCTTCAGATTAAGGGGGAAATGTTGTAATCCTTCGAGATTTCTGTATAGTTAGGGATTTAGTTATAAATTAGGTATTTCTAGTTATAACTGTTTTTAGTTATTGTTTTCAAGTATAAATGTAACCTTCATTGAATGAATTATTAGACAGATTACAACATTTGAATCAATGGAATTCTCCAGACTTCTTATCACTCTCTAGAGATAAATAATGCTCATTTAATAAATATTAAGGGATATCTTTGATAATGTTTCCAACATTATCTATTTTTAAAACTCATTCCAGCCGCACACCCTCATTAGCTAATGCGTCGGCTTCATTTCTCTTAATGTGAAAAAATTCAATCTCGTCCTACTTTTCCAACGAAAGTGTGAGGCATTAAACTTCCTTACCTAGATCTTTTGATTTGATTACTGGGCATTAAACTTCCCTATCTAATTGTTAGACCATACCTTCCTAAATAAAAGTGTGACCAAATCTACAATATCCCGGCCATAATCCATTTTCTTTCCAAACATATCACAGTTGCAACACCGTGCACTCGGCGCAAAACAATTGAGCATGCAATTATTTTAGCGGTGATTCTCAAAAAGCCAGCAACTCTGCTAGCTTTGTTTTTTCTCGATTTAACAATCTATTCCTACACCAAAGCAACAATAGCGTGTTAGTTGCAATGACTCCATCTTCGATTACCAGTTTCGCTAAGTGTTGCCAGGCCATGTGCAATTATCTTTTTGAAACCATGCAATGGCATCCCATGCATTTCTTTATTTTGTATTTGTCATTTCTCTTTGAAGTTTTCTCAATCTAACCTTGACCATTAACAAATAGTTTATCGTTTCTGTGTGAGGATTTTATATCCTCACTGCAGAAAGTTCCTTTACGTTTAAAGGATTAAAAATCATTTCCTATATTACATATAATTTTTAATGAAAGCGTGGGAAATGTGATTTGTAAGTTCGATTTGGTTTCCTGCATATATCAAATTGTTCATCATTCTTAAATATATGATTTTGGATTTATCAAAAAGAAAAAGGGTCTTCGTCTATGAAATTTGTTTCCATAACCATTATGTGTTTATAATTGAGTTTAATATTTAAATTGAATTCACAAATAACCTAAAGTTAACAAAAATGGATAATGGATATTTAGATTAAGAAGGGAGAATTTGTTAACGCGTAAATTTTTTTAATAGAATACATGATATGAAATTAAATGATAAAAAAATTATATTAAGAAATTTGATTTTTTAGGTATTTAATTGATCGTTTAAAATGAATTTAGGTTGGTTATTATATAAAAAGTTAGTCTATGTTAAATTTCTTTTTGAAAAGAAAGCTGTATAATTTATTACAAATTTAGATTTATTTTAACTCCAGATCTATCAAGCTTTGAGAGGGATTAAATCTCCTGAGGTGCAAACTTCTTTTTTGAGTGCAAAATTTGAGGAAAGGTTACCTCAAAAGATTTGATCCCTCTCGATGCTTGATAGATCCATGGTTAAGATGGATCTATGCCACTTTTATTCATGCACAATCACACAAAAATTGTTGAACATCTAAGTATCTTGATAATTTTAAGTATGCTAAATATGTCTAAGATTAATCTAGTCATTTTAAATTTAAATTTTCTCAGTTACCTCAATTTCTTGTGATGATAGAAAGTATTAATAACTTGAATGATGAAAGGTGATGAAATAAAAATTTTGAATACAAAATGACAATGTAACCATTCAATGATATAAAATGTGAATAATAAGAATGTAGCCAATAATAAATAGTTTTCATTGTGATTAATGTCAAATTATTTTTTTCTAATGTTCTTATTGTCGCACCTATTAGTTTTGTTATATTTTCATATCGATCATATGAATAAGGTGATTGAAATCATAGACCATTCAAATCTTTAACTCAAGCTAATGAAGTAAACAACATACTTTGTCTCTCTTTCTCTCCAATATTAATAGTGATTTTTTCCAAAGTCAATCATTGTGACTTATGGAGTGTTAATCCCCAAGTAAGTTTCAACAGTAGTTATTTTCTATTACCTCGTTTGAATGCAAAGTTACTAAGAATGTTAAATGATGGAAAATGGGAATAACAAAAATGTTGTCAACTACAAATAGTTTACAATTTAAAGAAGCAAATATTTCAAGTATGTGAATATTTTATCTAAGATGAAAATTGAATTACTGTAACACAGAAATCAATGCATGTTGTCAATCATATTTTTTTTTACTTACAGTGAAATCAATGTGCATTAATTATCTAATTACTTTGAAATTAATATACATAATACATCTAATTACATCAAATCATTAATCAACATATACACTAAAACTAATGCATCTAGTGCAAGCAATCAAATAGGATTAGAAATCAACATCTACACTTAAATCAATGCATCTAGTGTAAGCAATCAAATAGGATTAGAAATCAACATTTACATTGAAATCAATGCATCTAGTGCAATTAATCAAATAGGATTAGAAATCAACTTATACTTTGAAATAAATGCATCTAGTGCAAGTAATCAAATAGGATTAGAAATAGAAAAAAATTACACTAAAATCCATGCATCTAGTGCAATCAATCAAATAGGATTAGGAATCAACATCTACACTAAAATTAATTAATCTGTTTTAGTGAAAAATCAAAATATTAATGGTTTTCTATATCCAAATTCCTTTACCTTTAGTAAAATCTTTACTTCCTCTTCCTTTATGGTTAATAATGTTCAATATTATATAATATATGTATTTGTCTATGTGTGTCTCTTTCTTCTTCCCTCTACCCCCCTCCATTTTTGTGACTACCTCGCTCCTTCTCAACTTCTCTCCCCCTCCCTCTCTACCCATCTCTCTCTCTCTCTCTCTCTCTCTCTCTCTCTCTCTCTCTCTCTCTCTCTCCCCCTCCCTCTCTCTCTCTCTCCTCGCGCCATCTATATCTATATCTCCCTCAATCTCTCCTTTGCATCTCTATCTTGTCCCCCCAAACGCACATGCTCTCTCTCTCTCCATATCTATATATTTCTCCCTCCCTCTCTCTATCTTTCTCTTATTCTCTCCCCCCCTCCATCTATCTCTCCTTCATTGTCTCTCCATCTCACCCCTCAAACATACACACTCTCTCTCCATATCTATATATCTCTCTCTCCCTCTCCCCCTCTCTCTCTCTATGTATTTTCTCTTCCCTCCCTCTCTCCCCTCCCACTCCATCCCTCTCCTCCCCTCTCTCTATTCCTCGCTCTCTTCCTTGATCTCTCTTCCTTTCTCGCCCACCTCGCTCTCTTGCCACCCCCCTCTCTCCTCCCTTCAACTATATCACTATCTCTATTCATCTCTAATTTTCTCTTTATGTCTCCCTTTCTCTCTCTTACCGTTCTCTCCCTCCCTCTCTCCTCCCCTTCTCTCTCTCTTCCCTCCTTCTCTCCTCTCTCCATCTATCCCTTGTCACTCCCTCTCTCTCTTCACCTCTATATATATATCTTTTCTTTTCCCTCCCTCTCTCTCCCCTCCTCTCTCTCCCCTCCTCTCTCTCCCTCTCTCTCTCACATCTCTCTCTCTCTCTTCCCTCCAGCTCTATTAATATCTGCCTCCCTCTCTCCTTCTCTCCCCCGTCTCTCTCTTCGCCTCTCTAGCTCTCTCTATTTCTCTATTTTTCCCTCTCTCTCCCACTCCATCCATATGATCTAGAATTGTCACTTTGTGTAATCAATAATATATGCAAGGTATAATATAATGCTAATTATAAAGGAGATGCTTATTATTATAATATATTGGAATAATAATAATCGATATTATTTATTATTATAGCAATAATAATATGTAAAGAAATAGCATGTTAACAAAACAATAGTATGTTAACTTTACGTTATATGCAGACCAAGTTCATTTGATCAAATTGGTAGCTCTGTGTCTTACATTTTTCATTTTTCATTTTACACTTTACACTATATTTTACATTTTACATTATATTACATTAGAATTTACATATGTTTTAATTTTAATATTAATTAAAACATATGAAGCCGACATTTTATTTTTTTTCTATGTATATTTTTTATGACATTTAAAAAATGTTGACATACTTACATTACACCTCAACATCTCCCTGATACTGGATTGTAGAGATCCTCTGAGTGAAAAAATAGCGTAGAGCTATTATATTAATAGTTAAATGTTGATTGTGTCAATTGGGGTTATCTAGGGTGGTTGGGCGAAATGGTTGTTATCCTCCCCGCCTAGGTTCAAATCCCTACTAGTGACATGATGATTTATAATTCTTTGATAATCGTTGTTGTAATGGCTTCGTGCCTATGAATATTGTTGTATTGGCTCTTAAGTGAGTAAGTTAAATATTGATTATGGAATTGACAACTAAAAATTAAAAATATAATAAAATATTATATAAACTAGATGTATTTAGGAGATTTTTATTTTAGTTGTTTTTTTTAATCCAATAACATGCCTATTGTATGTAAAAATAGATGATAGCAACCTTTGGTGCAGACTTGCATGAAGAGAAACTAGAGACTCCACATCATAACTAAACTTGTTCAAAACATTCATATCCAAACTTCTATAAATTGAGTTAATAAAAGAGAGCATCAAAAAAATAAAATTTCTACAACTATTCATACTATCAAAGAAAAAAAAAAAAACAAACTAGATGTCAAGCATTTGGAGGTTGGGAACTATCCTCCATAGACACATCCATAAATAGATTGATCTCTCTATAATTTTCCTGCATATTCCCTAATGGTTATGAGTCTTCATCTAGAAAAATGGGTTGAATTAAGGCCTCTTAGAATCCTAAGAACTATCCTCCTACGTTGAAGCTCTTACTTTCTCTGCAACCTATGATACTAACATCCTAACCAAAAACTACATTTCATGTAGCCTCAAATTTACCTTCCAAAATACTAATTGTGTGAAGTATTTTTTGTTTTTCTTCCTTTTTATTTTCTATAGCTTGAGAAAAAAATGTTTTAACTACCTAATAGGTCTCTTCTATCCTAAAAAAATGTGTCTCAAATATGAGAATAAACTAGATCTTTCACTTTCCCC
The DNA here is from genome assembly GCA_031772625.1 of Pinus tabuliformis. Taxonomy (NCBI): domain Eukaryota; kingdom Viridiplantae; phylum Streptophyta; class Pinopsida; order Pinales; family Pinaceae; genus Pinus; species Pinus tabuliformis. Next base: position 577,171,827 of record CM062809.1, read on the forward strand.
TTAACTTCCTCTAGGATTTTAGCGTTAGAGAGGGTTTGTGTTTTAGCCTTGAAAAAATTCTCAAAATCCTCTACTTCTTATTTAACCATTGTAGGGAATGTTCCCTTGAAAAATATCTTAGTTTCCTTAGCATTACTTGTTTCTTTAGAGGAATGAGTAACATTCCTTGAAGTTGAGGTCCTCCCAAAGGCTACCTTGGCCTTCCTTTTTTAGGACCCCCAATCCTTTCCTAATCCATCCACCATCCTACTCATAGAATAAAATATCCAAGAAAGGCTATAAAACATTATAAACAACACCACTAACAAAGAGAGATAGAGGATGAGAGAGGGAGCTAAATAGAGGATGAAGACTCTCTCAACTACCACCTAATCCTGACCAATAATTTTTACCTAAGACAAGAGGTAAACAACCTCTCTCAAACTAGACTAATGAAAAAATCTAGAGAAACCAATATAATAGCAAAAGAAAGTATGATAAGATACTTGGAGCCATGCAAAGGATGATCCCCAGAGTAAACCAAAGCCTGAAACAACCCCTTATTTCCCCATTCTTTCAATTGTTCGCTTGGGGAAACAAGAGCCCCATGTAGCTTGGCACATGAAAAAGTACCTCATCCAATTGAAAATCGCCATTGAACTAAGCTCTTCCTACCTTCTCCTCTTCAAATTATCATCATTGGATTCCCTTCATGTACTTTTCCACCTCAATATGGTTGGTCTAATCACCAACCCAAAGGTTGCATCAATATACTAGTGCCAGGAAAATCCATTAGAAATTATCATGTCATCAATTGGTATAGAGGATTTCATACTCCTTGTTAACTCCCTACACTTTATGTCAAGTTGTGTTAACCTTTTTTTTCTCACACAATGATGGGATTACAATGGAAACAAGAGTCCAATTTATCTATTATTGTAATAGCCCCAAGTTAAAATTTCATGTAATAAAGCTAATAAAATAAAAATAAGACCAAGGTCATGGGACACATATTCCAAGTTGAATGTTGGGCAATACATCCTAATGAGTATTCATTTGGTTTATTATGACTAAAGGGAAATTGGAAAAGGAAATGGCAAAGGCATTGAAAAGGGAAAGAGGCATTAATTGGCATTTATTTACGAAAATAAGAGAAAATAGAAGAAAAGGAAGGTGAAAGGTCACAAGTTTCATGTGAGGAGGAAATTGAAGGAAAATTGATAAAATTGAAGAAAATAGAGGCCCCATTAATAAAAAAGCTTCTGAAGATCAGTTCACAACTTTTGTCAGTTTAACATATTCTTAGTTCAATTTTGGAGCTCTCTCTCTATTCTCTCTCTCTCATACTCATGCACAAATAGAGTATTCTTGGAGCACTATAGCATTCGAGAAAGGAAGGAAAATTAGGAACAAGAAAGAAAATGGAAGAAAATATAAAACAAGGAAGAGTTAGATCAAGCGGCTACAATGGGATTACTTGCAAGTATCGAGTTGCATGTGTGATTTTCTTACTAGTTTTGGCATGCATGGTACATGCATGTGTGTATTTGGTTCTCTTGATGTCATTGGCGTTGGCTTTTCCAGGTGCGATAACATTTATTTGGTTCTCTTGCTGTCATTGGCATGGGTTTTTCCAGGTGTGATAGCGGTTTCAGCCTTGCCTTGCCATTTCTAGATAGTCATGGTGTGATGGGGTTCTTTCATTCGGTTTAGCTGGATTGTTGGATGGTTTTGTAACTAAGTGAGGTGGTCTTAGGAAAATTCCTAAGGGCCTAGGAATCCCTTAATTGGTAATAGTGGGACACACCGTAAAACCTTAGAGTGGAGATGAGAAAATACCTCAAGGTATTGGTGAACAAATCCATATGCATCCATATTTATTAAGGCATAGTGATCCCTTTATCGGTTTTGGCGGGATTGCGGTAAATCCTGGTAGTGTATGTTTATTGTTTGGCCTAGGAATACCTTCCATGGTAATGGTTGGATACACGGTAAATCTTGGTTGTATAGATGATGGTTTCGGGCCTAGAAATCCCTTGACTGATAATGGATGGATATGTGGTAAAGCCTGAGGAAACCCTGGTTATTTTTGTTTTGATTCCCACATTCATGCTTAGAATATGGCACAGGGGTGATTGGCTGAATGAAAGATATGGTTTAGCCTAATCTATGGTCAGGCGGTACATGAAACATGGTAAATTTTAGGGGCGAATTTTAGCCCAAGGGTGAAATTTAAGGGATTTTCATTTTAGAGGGGCGAAATTTTTATAAAACAGCCATTTCATATATTTAGCCCAACTTTTATTTAAAAATAATTATTTTTTTTCATTTTAGCTCAAAAAAGGGGCGGATAAACTATGAAAATACTCATTTGACCCGATTCGCCTGGTTTGGGAGGTTATATTCCATTACAATTGCCCGATTTTTTGCTTTGCAATGTTAAATTCGTTTGCAATCGCCCATTTTCTGGTTTGGGAGGTTGTATTTGGTCCCAATAAATAAAAATATAAATAAATTAGAGGTATGGTAAATAAATAAAACCTATTTTTATATTTACTCCAAAGTTATGGTAAATAAAAAAAATATATAAATAAACTAGAGATATGGTAAATAAATAAAACCTCTTTTTATATTTAGTCCATAACCCTCTTTCTATTTAAGAAGACTCAAAAAAGAGGTTTTATTAAGTGAATCCTATGGGCCAAATACCATATTTATAAAAGAGGTATAGTAAATTAATAAAAATATAAATAATCCAGAGGTATGGTAAATAAATAAAACATTTTTTTATATTTACTACATAAGTCACCTTATATTTACGAACATGCAAGCGTGTAAATAAATAAAAATATAAATAAAGTGGAGGTATGGTAAATAAATAAAACCTCTTTTTATATTTAATCCATAACCCTCTTTCTATTTAAGAAGGCTCAAAAAAGAGGTTTTATTTAAGTGAATCATATGGGCTAAATATCATATTTATAAAAGAGGTATGGTAAATTAATAAAAATATAAATAAACGAGAGGTATGGTAAATAAATAAAACATGTTTTTATATTTACTCCATAAGTCACCTTATATTTACAAACACGCAAGGGTGTAAATAAATAAAAATATAAATAAAGTGGAGGTATGGTAAATAAATAAAACCACTTTTTATACTTACTCCAAAGGTATGGTAAATAAATAAAAATATAAATAAACTAGAGATATGGTAAATAAATAAAACCTCTTTTTATATTTAGTCCATAACCCTCTTTCTATTTAAGAAGGCTCAAAAATGAGGTTTTATTTAAGTGAATCCTATGGGCCAAATACCATATTTATAAAAGAGGTATGGTAAATTAATAAAAATATAAATAAATGAGGTATAGTAAATAAATGAGAAATATAGTAAATAAATGAAACATTTTTTTATATTTACTCCATAAGTCACCTTATATTTACTAACACTCAAAAAATGTGTTATATTTAGGTGAAGTCTATGGGCCAAATACTATGGGTCAAATACCATGGGCCAAATTATTATTAATACCATGCAAAAAAATATTATCAACCCTAATATTAGTATTAATATAAATAAAGATGGCACATAATATTGACCCATGGTATTCACATGGAATGTAGCCTATTTAAAGGGGGGAATTAAACAAGCATAGATCCATCTTTACTCTGGATCTACTAAGCCCCGAGAGGGATCAAATATTGTAATATGCAAACTAGCATAGAGTGAAAAAATATTTGATTCCTCTCGGGGCTTGGTAGATCAAGAGTAAAAATGGATCTTGTAATTTAATGTCACTTAAACATTTTAACTTGGTTAAAAAAAAAATAAAAAAAAAATCAATTATTAATTTATTAATTTTTATAAATTACTAATAGTAGTTTTTAAGCTCCATGTTTATGATAAACTATGGTAATAACATGGTATTCATGTGAGCATAGACTATTTAAAGGGGAAATTCTATCAGCGTAGTTCCATCTTAATTCTGGGTCTACCAAGTGCTGAGAAGGATAAATAGATTTCATCCCTCTAAGAGTGGTAGATGTGGAGTTAAGATGGATATAGGTTGGTTTTTATGATAATGAAGATATTAAATAGACTTAGGAAATTATATTGTAAAAAACATCTTAAGGTGAATGGTTAAAGCTACATTTAGTCACTTCACAAAATTTAGTAAAAAATACCAATATCTCCATTAATATTGGTTTTTCTGATTTAACAAAAAAAAATTCAAAACAGTGAAATCTTATCACTCTTTCTGCATCACCCTCGCAGAAGAGAGATAGTCGCTGCCTAGATTTCCCACCATTTTTCAAACGTTCTCAATATGATATCTTCATGAAAAAGTTAAGGTACTGATGTTGGATTAGTTGTTTGAAAATATTCTGGTTTATACAACCTTTCATCTTCTCTGTTATTCTTAGTTTGTTGTAATGATCTGTAGGGGTTGGGCCATTGCACCATATTTTCCTAAAAGGCAGAGATTGTGCACCAAAAAGGAAATTAATACACATGTTACAACACTGTTAAAAAATGCAAGACGTATGAAGGTAGTGAATTATGCTAATAAGAAATTTAGATTGGGAGAGACGTAATTAAATTTTATTATTTAATTGAATATTTCCAATTAAAATAATAATAAATCTACATTTATATATTTATATATTGATTGGAAGGCTTCTAACAACAATCACTTCTTTCCATTAGATCCCCTTCAGGCCTTTGGGATACCTACTACTTTCTTATATTATATAGTTGGGGCTTGCTACTTGTTGGCGTGTTGGGGTAAACAAACTTGATGTGCTTTTTTTTTATCTCACAGTTGGAGTCTATGGAATAAGAAAGAAATTTGATAGCTTGACAAAAGTGGTAGAGAAAAGATTAATCTCTCCTACCTTGACAGAACTAGTGGTCAAGATCAACACCTACAAGAACTTTGTTGTGGAATATTATTAAAACTAATAGAATGATATGAAAGAGTGTATAGTAAGAACCTTAACAAACACAACGATTGAAACTTGCAACATTGTTTGTAGGAAGAGAAAATTATGTTTGTTTTTCCAAACATGTATGTTAGTATATTACAATTTAATGAATATGTTTTCCTATTATCATATATGTTTCATACTTTAACAAAACATTCGCCAAGACTTCACAATGTTTTATTATTCAATGAAAGATTTGCCAAGATCTTACAAGATTTTATAGTTCAGTGAAAGATTTGCCATGACTTTACAAGATAATATAATCTGGTGAGAGCTTCACCAAAAAAATTATATGTACATATTATATTATTGATAAAACCACCTCCCATTTTTCCTATGTATCATGGGGATTCGCCCATTTATTATACATATAAATTTAGGGTGGTTCTTAAAATTTTCCCTAACGTGGAAGCCCCTGACTTGGTTGGATTTTGCATATGTTAATAATAACTCTTTTTCTCTTGTATTTCATAAGTATTTTTACTTGTTATTATGTGGCTTTGATGGTTGTTCTATCATTGTTATTATTCTAGTTATATGTTGATTATAAGCATGGTTTTACGACAGACTTTAGCTATGGCTCTCATCATCCTCTTGATTAGTAAATGAATCGTTAATGAATGTAAGACCTAATAGATGATACTGTAGCTATTGTGAGAGGGCATCAGACCTTCTTTTGATTCTCAGACAAGTATGAGATACCTATGTTTAGATATGTAATTATGACCTATAGATTACATGTTGATGACGTGTTTGAAGAAATGCCTGTCATGGTTAGGATGGCTCAGGTTAAGTCCTTGATCAAGTTTTGAATTAAAGGCTTTGTCTTTGTGTTATTTATAATTTATGAGAGTTTCATTATGTTCTCGAGGAGAGTTGAAAAAACGAACTAGGGTGACGAGCTCGTTTAATCGAATGCATGTGGAGGGCGAGTCAGAGGGGCACACACACATAACCAAGGGGTGAGTCACTAGGCATGTTTAACTGAACAAACATACGATGAGTGATTCATAGTGGCAGGCGCCTGCTAAACATGACAAGTGCAACTGGTAGTGACGGGCAGGGCATGCGAACGAATGTGTGGATGGGAGTGTGACACAGGTGTGCAGAGAAGTAAGCGACTAAGACATGTGATAGGTAGGGGCCTGCAGACAAGCAGAAGGGCATCCACCCAAATGCACATGGGTCATTTCATGACTAATTATGAAGGGGCGCGTTCAAAGGCATGTGGATAGGTCAGTTGGGGTGTGAAAACGTGCAGGCCGACCCAAGTGTAGTTGAACAGATGCGACCCTTGGGAAAATGCATGGGAAGGAGGCGTATATATTGAACGAATGGGTCATTCGTTCAACACACAATCCAAGTTGTTCAACCAAATCATAACGAGGGTGAATAAGGAGAATCACAGGAAAATTGAATTGAAAGAAAACTAGGAAGATTGAAGCTCATTCAGGCGGGTCGATGGGCTATTAGATATTAGCTGGGCAAAATTGGGGGTTCCCTATGGGCCGAAATACGATAGTTTGAATGCAAGGCGAGGGCATAGGTCGCTACAGCCTGAAAACAGGGCATGGGCAAAGGCTACTACAACTTGAACATAGGGTGTCAGCAGACCTCGTTACATCTTGAATGGAAGGAGTGGGTAGAGGCCGCTACATCTTGAACGCAGGGCATGGGCAAAGGCCGCTACAGCCTGAACGTACGTGTGGGCAGAGGCTACTACAACATGAATGCAAGACACAAGCAAAGGTCACTACAGTTTGAACGGTGCATGAACAGTGAATGGGCAGAACATGCCAAACAACTACACGACAAGGCTGAATGTTTGGGAAGAAGTGTAGGGTGCTATGGGAATTTAGTGAAAGTTGGGGAGGCCTATTCGGCAAGCTGCACAAGCTGTAAAATATTGTAAACTTGTATAATTGCATAATTTTATAAGTGTGTGGGTGAACTGTTGGGAGTTTCCCCTCCTTGATGTTTATGAGTATATTGTTGTTTATTTCTGCTGCACTTGAAAGATAAATGAATTGAAGATTAATTATTTCACCACATATATATAATTAGAAGTGAACACTTAACAAAATTTAACTAAGTGTTGGAAAGTTAGGTGTAGTTTGCAAACTTGAATAGTGGGAAACGAAAAAATTAAGTAATGTCACACCATGCTGACGAGTAGGTTGAAGTCACCAGTAATGTGGGGTCGTGACAAGTTGTGATGAGCATGATTTTAAAAGATTTGTTATACTAAAAGGATTGTTAGAACTTTAATTAAAAGAATAATATAATATATAGAACGTAATAATATAATATATAGAACGTAGATTTTGTTAGTTTTATTCTTATATATATATATATATATATATAAATGGTTTATTTTATATTATGAATATAAATTTTTTTGTTTGTATTATGAATTTAAACTTTGTTGTTATTTAAAAAATTGATTGTGAAAAGAATAAATATAAACTCAAAATTTATAAATAATAAGATTAAGTTTTTTTTTTTTTCTTTAATTAAAGATGATGCAGTAAAAATGAAAAACGTATGTATCTTGACCGTTTTGTTTGTGTGATTCATGGTACGCAGATTTTGTTTATATATATATAAAATAATGTTAAATTAAATTATATTAATAAATGTTTTATTTTATATTTTGAATATAAACTTTGTTGTTTATATTATGAAATTAAATTTTGTTGTTATTTAAAAAATTGATTGTGTAAAGAATAAATATAAATTCATAAATAAAATTTATAAATAGTACGGTAAAGTTTTATTTTTATAATTATTTTTATATTTTTTTATTAAGATGATGTAGTAAATGTAAAAAATTATATATTTTGATAGGTTTGTTTATTTTAAATAAGGTTTTTCAAATTTTAATTTAATTATTAATAAGTATTAGGTGAATGGTGGGGATTTCATTTAGATGAAATATTCATAAAATATTTTTGGTAGTAGTTAAGGTAGAGGGATGAGATTTATGTTGTAGGTAATGATTTTTTTCTTTTTAATTCAATTAAAAATATGTCAGATAATTATGTCTTTTTTACTTTTCAATTTAATTAAAAAAATGACATGTGCATAAGTGTCATGTATAAGAAGAAGTTATATAACATGGAAACTAAGAGGTATCCCAAAATTGCTTCTAACTCTAGACGAATAACATAACAAATTGTAATGTCTAACAAATGAGATGTTGTAATGTCCAACTCTGGGCCAAGCTCACCATGACGAATATTTCCCAAGTGTCCTCTACAACATTGTTCTCCGTAACAACAACATGCCTCCATAAACACATAATTAATGCAAACCCGATATAGTGTGTTGCCAAAGGGAACTAACTCAGTAACCAAAGCAAACAGAGATAAATTAATGCTCATTTAATAAATATTAAGGGATATCTTTGATAATGGTTTCAACATTATCTATTTTTAAAACTCCTTTTTCCAGCTACACACATCGACTTCCTTATTAAGGTTTCTCTTAATGTAAAAAAATTCAATTTGATCCTATTTGTCCAACGATAGTTTGATTCAATGTATGATAGAGAGGAGTTGCTTATTGTTTCCCTAGAGTTTAATAGCCTACTAGATCACAATCATGAAGTCTCCAAAAACTAATAATTCACGAATACCTTTGGAAAAAACCAATTCCTGACCTTGCCATAATGCAAGAAATTCTGCTAGCTTATTTTTTGAGATGCCTAACCCCAAGCGAATTGGATCACGCTTTCTTCATGAGGGCGAATGACAACCCCTCTCGCTTCAACCTCCCCAAAATTTTGTTAATAATATTCAATAAACTTTAATAGTATAATATTGGTTTAAAATATAATATTATTATGAGATGCTTTTTGTATTTTTTTAATTAATTAATGTAATTTAAATTAATATTAAATAATTTTTTTATTTAAATAATTTATAAAAATATTATAAATTCAATTTGAATTTTTTTTTATAAAATACTTTAATTTTACAAAATACATATATTCAATTTCACAATATATTTTTCTCTCAAATTTCTAACTAATTAACTATTAAAAAAATACAAAATATACCAATTCAGTTTATATATATATATATATTCAAATAAAATTAAATAGTATGAGTCTAAATTAGTATGAGTAGTCATGTAGAGCCTCTGCCTAAAGCTAGCCTACACACCAAAGCTTGCCGATGGTGTGGCAACCTGCATTGCAATATTTTAAAATCGGCAATTGGATTTAACCCTGTTTAAGTGATATCACATAACCTATAAACACTAAACCTCTCCAAAAATAAAAATGTGACCAAATCTACCAACCATATCCTGGTCATCTTATACACACAGACAATCCGTTATCTTTCCAAACATATCGCAGTTGTAACACCGTGCACTCGGGGCAAAACGGCTGAGCATATAATTATTTTAGTGGTGATTCCTCAAAAAGCCAGCAGCTCCGCTAGCTTTGTTTTTTCTCGATTTAACAATCTATTCCTACACCAAACAGCAACAGCAGCGTGTTAGCTGCAACGACTCCATCTTTCATTACCAGTTTCGCTCAAATGTTGCCGGCCCATGTGCAATTATCTTTTTGAAACCATGCAATGGTATCCCATGCATTTCTTTATTTTGTATCTGTCCTTTCTCTTTGAAGCTTTCTCCATCTAACCTTGACTGCAGAAAGTTTACCTGACTGCAGAAGGTTCCTTTACGTTTGAACGATTAAAAATTATTTCCTATATTACATATGATTTTTTAATGAAAGCGTGGGAAATGCGATTTTTAAGTTCGATTTGGTTTCCTACATATATCAAATTGTTCATCATTCTAAAATATATGATTTTGGATTCAACGGATTTAACAAAAAAGAAAAAGGTCTTCGTGTATGAAATTCGTTTCCATAACCATTATATGTTTATAATTGAGTTTAGTATTTAAATTGAATTCACAATTAACCCGAAGTTTACAACCATGGATATTTACATTAAGAACGGAGTGTATATTAGGATATAGAATTGAAGTATCTTTGTAAAATATTTTTATAATATATAATAGTTATAACATTAAGAGATTTTTTGGCTAAAATTACATGATAGAATATTTGTCGATGCGTTTCGAACTAATCACTATGGTTCATCATAGAACAAGTTGAAGAACCAGATCTAGAATGCATGTTAAATAGTTAGAGTAGAACTTCCAATAGCTATAATTATTGACTAGGTAACAGCTACATTGTTATAACATTCTCAAATATTTCCGTTTATTAATTTATTGTATAATTATTTGAATTGGTTTTATTCTTAATATTATATTATGTTTTAAATTATTAAATATTTTATTCATCTCATAATGTAAATATCATTTTAAATAATATAGATATAGATTAATTTAAATTCATTTTAATGGAAAAATTAAATTTGCTAATCTATAAATTTATTTTGATAAAAAATTCATATTAAGAAATTTGATTTTTTTAGATATTTAATAGATCTTTTAAAATGAATCTAGGTTAGTTATTATATAAAAGGTTAGTTTATGTTAAATTTCTTTCTAAAAAGAAAGGTGTATATTTTATCACAAATCTAGATTTATTTTAATAGATGTATCAAGCGTTGAGAGGGATCAAATCTCTCAAGGTGAAAACCTCTCTTTTGAATGCAAAACTTGAGGAAAGGTTACCTCAAAACATTTGATCCCTCTCAACACTTGATAGTTCTAGGGTTAAGATGGATCTAGGCTAGTTTCATTCGTGCGTGATCACACAAAATTTGTTGAACATCTAATTTTTTTTATCATTTTAAGTATGTTAAATATGTCTAAGATTAATCTCGTCATTTTAATTTTAAATTTTCTCATTTACCTCAATTTCTTATGATGACAGAGATTAATATCCTGAATGATGAAAGATGATGAAATAAAAATTTTGAATTCAAAATGACAATGTAACCGTTTAATGATATAAAATGTGAATAATAAGAATGTAGTCAATAATACATAATTTTCATTGTGATCAATGTCAAATTATTTTTTTCTAATGTTCTTATTGTCGCACCTATTACTTTTGTCATCTTTTAATATTGATCATAAGGTGATTGAAATTGTAGATCATTCAAATCTTTAAATAAAGCTATTGTAGTAAACAACATACCTTGTCTCTCTTTCTCTTCAATATTAATACTGGCTTTTTCCAAGGTCAATCATTGTGACTTATGGAGTGTTAATCCCCGAGTAAGTTTCAACAGTGATTATTTTCTATTACCTCACTTGAATGCAAAGTGACTAAGAATGTTAAATGGTGGAAAATGAGAATAATAAAAATGTAGTCAATTACAAATAGTTTACAACCTAAAGAAGAAAATGTTCATATAAGTGAATATTTTATTTGAGATGAAAATTCAAGTATTTTATTTATGGTTGAATTAATGTAACACAAAAATTAGTGCATGTTGTCAATATTTTTTTTATGCTTACACTGAAATCAATCTGCTCTATTAATCTAATTACTTTGAAATTAATATACATAATACATCTAGTTAGATCAAATCATAAATCAACATATACACTAAAAACTAATGCATCTAATGCAAGCAATAAAATAGGATTAGAAATCAACATCTACACTTAAATCAATGCATCTAGTGTAAGCAATCAAATAGGATTAGAAATCAACATTTATATTGAAATCAATGCATCTAGTGAAAGTAATCAAATAGGATTAGAAATCAACATCTACATTGAAATAAATGTATCTAGTGCAAGTAATCATATAAGATTAGAAATCAACAATTACACTGAAATCCATGCATCTAGTGCAAACAATCAAATAGGATTAGGAATCAACATCTACACTAAAATTAGTTAATATGTTTCAGTGAAAAATCAAAATATTAATGGCTTTCTATATCCAAATACCTTTACCTTTTGTAAAATCTTTACTTCCTCTTCCTTTATGGTTAATAATGTTCAATATTATATAATGTATGTATTTGTCTATATGTGTCTCTTTCTTCTTCCATCTCTCCCCCCTCAATTTTTGTGACTACATCACCCCTTCTCTCCTTCTCTCCCCCTCTCTCTCTCTCTCTCTCTCTCTCTCTCTCTCTCTTTTTGCACCATTTATATCTATATCTCCCTCAATATCTCCTTTGCACCTCTATCTTGTCCCCCCAAACACACACACACTCTCTCTCTCTCCATATCAATCTATTTCTCCCTCCCTCCTTGTGTCTTTCTCTTCTTCTCTCTCTCCCCCCTCCATCTATATCTATGTCTCCATCTATCTCTCCTTCTTTGTGTCTCTATCTCACCACTCAAACATACACACTCTCTATCCACATCCCTCTCTCTCTATGTATTTTATCTTCCCTCCCTCTCTCCCCTCCCACTCTATCCCTCTCTCCTTCTATCTCTCAATTCCTCTCTCTCTTCCTTTCTCGCCCACCTCCCTCTTTTACCCCCTTGTTATAGACATTTTTGGGCACTGCAACCCCAATCACAGATGTCCATAAACCAAGGGCTCTTAAGTCACTAAAAGTGTTGTTCCAACCTCTAAAATAACAAGGTCAACTGATTACATCTTTTCCCAAAAGTTCTCCATGAAAAACTACTCAGAACTGGTCAAAACTGGACCATCTCACCTGCTCCATGGTCAAACTGCGCTACATCCCACCTAAATACACACGGGAGGTGCGATGCATACTGAAAATCCCTTCTATGGGGTGCGGTGGGTGAGAGTGGACAAATGGAAGGGTCAATCTGCAAGGTGGAGGATCATGGAATCTTCCAGAAACTTCTCCTGTGACACTTGCCTCTCTGCATTCGCCCAGGGATCAGTAAGAGATCATCAATCTCCAAGTGGAATCAAGAACTATTAGAGAGAGGACACTAATCAAATCTCAAAAGCTGACTCAGCCCCCTCACAAACATCTATATATGGATCCCTCATCCCAGAGATCCAGAGGCTGGAATTTTGTATCTTGTAAGGAAGTGTTGCTGGTTTCTTGGTGTAACATCATAGTGTTGGGTGATCTAAGATTTTCATGAGGTGAAGAAGGGCTTTCTTGCTGAGAGGATGATGTTGGGTCAAAACAATTGGTTGTAATCCTCTCTGCTATTCTTGATTACTAATAAAGCTATTCAAGTTTTCCTCCACATTCTTGTATGATTGATGATATATGCATTTGTGTGGTCAATATATATCTGGTCCTATATTGTTTATGATAGTAGATCTATGTTCTTGGATAGTGTTATGCTGCTTTGATTCTACAAGTGCTATTTGAAGCTGGGTAGACAAGGAAGCGAGTGGCAAAGATCTATCAGAAGGGAGAGTAATCAAGCAAGGAACCAAGCACAAGACAGAGGTTGGTCTCCTTCTTTCCCCTCTTATCTACTTCTCATAAAGGAAAACGAAAGAGGTTTTAGTTTGTTTGTTTCTAAGGTAGCTACCATCCTTAGTGGGACTAACAGCTCTGCATAGACACTAGATTTCCCGATAACAAAATGACGACTCCTCTGGGGAGTGAATAGATTGTTTGTTTATCTACATTTGTTTTCTTTATAAACTTACAGACGGAGCCTGAAGTCAAGCCAACTAGCCTTCGAACTGCATTTTCTATGCAAGTGCAAAGTATATCAATGTTGCTTCAATCTATCTCCGAGTTTTGTTTATGAACTGAACAAACGATTTACAAGCTCTCTAATTGCCCTTCTGGTGGCTCTAGTAACCTCTTTAGGTCTAGCCCTATGATTTATTTACTGATTACCACTTGCTCGGCCTAAATCCCTAAACTAAGCTACAAATTGTGACCCGGAACCCAGTTGAAGTCTCGATCCCTGGACCATCGCACTGTCTCTTCTTTGGAATCTAGATGCATCGCACTTCCCGAGTGTATTAGGTGTGCTGCATCTCACTTTCCCTGTGTTACAGGTGCGCTGATCAGACTAGACCTCTTCTGCTCCTAGATTTTGGTTTCTGTGTTCACTCTTTTCAGCTCTATTCAGGAGTTTTGCTATCTGTAGTCAGTATACCTCTATTGAAACCCCCTTCCTTGCCATTATTCTGCCTCCATTGTGCAATGAACTGTAAATTTTTTTATGTATTTTGAGCCATTTTTAGTTCTCTTTTACAAAGAAGTAGCGTAATTGAACTATCGTTTCTTGATTTGAAAGTGTCACAAGTGTCGTTTTCAGTCATAGAAGAGAATCTGATTGTTCTTGATAGTCGATTACACTGTTACTCTTGTATTTGATTTGAATTAGTATTTTTTCAAGTGTCGAAAGCAAGTTTTCAATTCCAAATCGCAAAGTGTCGTCATTGTCTTCATTTTGTCTTGAAAAGAAACTTGTTAGTAATGTCGCTTTGAAAAATAATTCATATTTGTGCTTAGCTTTCTTTTTATCATTCACACATTAAGAACGCTGAAAACAAATACATGCATGTGAATTTGCATTTAGAATGTTTGTTGGTTTGATTTAGGATAGTGCATATAGTGTGTACTCTCTGCTCTATGTTGAAAGAATATCATCTCTCTTTCCTTAGTAGCTAGGATTTTCATTTCAAAAAGAAGATTAAACGATTGTTTATCATCTTAGATTGCATTTTAGGAATTGTACATCTACATCACGCGGTGAACCTGAAAGGCAAATTTCTTAAGCAAGATCAACTGTAAAATAAATTTAATGAATCTAAAAACGCTTTGGAACCTAACGCACAACATTTAGAAGTCTAGGCTAAAGACGTATTCCAGCGTCATAAAGCATGGTAACTGTTGTTTTCATTGCTGGTTGGGTGATTCCTCCACTTTGAGACGATAAGTGCCAGTACAGACTTGTACTCCCACGTACCGTCGAGTATATATTGGGAGACCACAATAGGCTTTATCCTTTATCCATAGGAAGCCATGTCTGCTGCCTTATCGATCGCAATGCACTGAACACAACATTCGGGAAGATTGACGGCTGTACTGTAAAAAGTATTCTGCAGTTTTGCGATTGGCTTGGTAATCCCTCTGTCTAGATTTCCAGAGTAGTCACTTTCGTTCCTTTTCAGACTCCTTAAAGGAAAAGGTCCATCTGAGCACTTGTCACTTCAGGCTCATTAAAAATCGAAGGCGACTAGAGTCATCTTTTGTTTTTTCTCGACTCTTAAAAATTGAAAAAACAAGTTGTGTCAAAGCGTCTAAAATTCATATAATTCGGTAAAATATTTCCCCTTGATTTTTAGTTGATCGAGTAATCCGCAATCGTGGAAGAAAGTTAATTGAAACCCTGTCGTTCGCAGAGGCTTACGATTCAACCGTCTTTGTCTCCAGAATCAAAATTGTTACGGACAAAGCGAACTCGTTTTACCGGTTCCAAATCCCATGGTAAAGTTAGAACAAGTGTTCCAACACCATCGGAGACTCCGGTTACTCCAAACATTTTTGGTATCCCTGCCTCTAAAAAAGAAGTTCCGTAGCCACCAAAGGACAGTAGAACTGATCCTAGTGTGAAGGTAAACACTTGTATTACTGAACCAACTCCATCTACAATTGATTCGTAAGGTGTTATTCCCCAAACATCTGTCCCTGCAGATTCTATACCTTCTTCGGCACCAGAAATATTTTACGGACCTGACGGTCTACCTCTTCCACCTGGTCTGATTGCTATAGAAGAGATTGTGGAGGATCCTCCATCTAGCACTCCATCGCAATTTGGAGTTGGGATCACCCTATATCCTTCTTCATTAGAAATTAGTCTACCATTATCAGAAGCTCATGTAGAATCGCTAGGCAATCTTTTGGATAGACTAGAAATGTCTGAACAACCGTCGATATCTAGGACTGTGTCATCCGACACAACAACGGCAAAGCTTCCTGCTGTCACTCCAACAATGTTCACCGGCATACCATCTATCCCAACTAGCTCTCAATCGCTAGAAGGGGCTCACTCAGGGGCTATTTCGACAATATGGTCTGTTCCCGTTTGTTCATCTGGAATAATATCCAGGAACTCTTATGTTGAGTCTCAGCAAATTGATCCTTCACGGTGTCAATTTGGGTAGTCCGATCCTCAAGGAAAAACAATTCCTTTGAGTACCGGATTACCACCGTATGGGGGGCAATATACCCTTTCATTGTCTCCTCCGGGAGGACAACCATACGAGAGTTCACAACAAAATTCAGGTTATGCTGGAATTACATCTAGTGGTTGGATTCCAATACTGCCTCAACAACCAAGAGTTGTATATTCGATGCAACAATGTTTACCTATGTCAAATATACCAACTACGCTGGCTATTGTGACGATGTCGCAAGTACAAGCGTTGCCAGTTGTATGCCAACCTCAGGTCTCTCAGGTTGTAATGCAACAACCTCTTGTCCCTGCGACTCAACCACAATCACCAACTAGTGGAATGATACAGGCCCAAACAGATACGATTACCCCTCATCTTGGTTAAACAGCTAGTATTGGACAACATCACATGGCTTCACAACCATGGCTGGTGCAATATCAACAACCGCAATTCCAACAAGTTTACCAAGGATCTGAGCAGCAAATCTTTGCAAATAATGGGCAGCCGTATATTCAAAACGGTCAAAATCAACCATTCTACAATGGTTATGCCCATCAACCTTACCAAAGTTACCAACATCAAATGCATTATGCTGGTATGCAAATACCAACTTCTCAGGCAATTCCATCTTATCCTGGGTATGCTTCGCCAAACCTGAATCAACAGTTACCCTTCGTGGCAACTTTAGAGTTACCGGATCTAAATCGGCTAACGAACGATCCAATTGCTTACGACCCTTGGTGGCCAGTGATTCCGCATAAACTTCCGACGGATATTCCTAAATTTAATGGAAATCCAGGTGAAGACCCATCGAATCATGTGATGACCTTTCATCTGTGGTGTTCATCAAACACCCTAAACAATGATTCGATTAGGCTTCGCCTTTTTCAGAGGACGTTAACTAGTCTGGCAGCAAAATGGTATATCAAATTACCTAGAGCTTCGTTTGACAACTTCAGTGCCGTAGCCACAACCTTTTTAACCCATTTTTAGTTACCCATAAGGTACGAAATGGGAACAGAACTTCTTACCAATTTCAAGAAAATGACGGCCACTCACATATCCGATCATATTCATGAGTGGCAACGTCATCATAGAATGGTAAAAATGTATGTTCCTGATCAGCTTTTAGCTAAATGGTTTATTAAGTCATTGTTACCTTCCATTACAGAAGATGTGGCAAAGGGAGGAGTCATCACTGAAGAGCAAGTTATTGCTCGTGTGCAATATTTAGACTTGATTTATACTCAGTCTGGCACACTCTACGATAAAATCCCCGACGCTTCCAGGCTGGAATTTTCCGTTCCTCCCCATCCTAAATCGAACAATGACTCTCATGCCGGCGATGGCGTGATTGGTACGACAGACACGAGATCAACAAAGGCTACATCTAAAAAGGCCTGTAAGATTTCTAGTCAAAATGCAAAAGAAGAACTTCTTGCCTCGGAAGTAAATGTCGTCTTAACTGATAAAGGCAAAGAAACCATGCAACCAGGAGGCAAGAATAAAAACAAAGGGAAGAAGAAGAAACAGGAGGAATCATCACCTGAAAAATCTTCTGCAAACCCTTCTGGAGATAAGAAACCAAGTTGTCCATGTCTTATATGTGATGAGGATCATTGGACAAGAGATTGTCAATATAAAGTTGAGCTTAGAAAATTCTTCAAGAATTCAAAAACCTCGGCGGTATTGACTGATCCGTTTCCAAATCCAGGAACAAATCTGGTTTCTAGTGACAATGATTCCCCATCCCAAGTGCTGATGTTGTCGGTTTCAAAACAACAAAATGATTCTTTGATAATGACAAGGAATAAAGATGACGGGAATCCATAGTTGTCGAACAACAAGGATAAAGATCAACCTAGTAGTTCGACAACAACTTCGACAGAAGTTGCACCACCCATCATTCCAAAGCTAACAATAAAACCACTAAAGGGAGTGGTACACAAGTCGACATTTAATCCTTGTGCCAGAGCAGCATAGCATTATAATATAGTGGAATATTTGGCCCAATCGCCATCCGCTATGTCGACACTTGAGGTACTCCAAAATTTCCCCTCCCAAAAGCAGGCTTTATTATCAGCAATAGGTGGGATTGACCCAAAGGATTCTAATCTTGTGTCCTTTAATCACAAAGGATATGATCCTCAGTTACCAGCTCAACTAGCTTTCCTCATTCAAGTGAAAGCCCTCAACAAAACTGTTCATCGAACAATTATTGATGAGGGGGCATCTACATGTATTATGTCGATGAGTTGCTGGAAAAATTTAGGATGTCCAACCTTGTCGCAATCTTCGACGACATTAAAAGCATTTGATAGACGAACATATACCCCATATGGGATTCTAAGTAACTTGCAAACTGAACTGGGGGGGAAAACAGTAGAAATAGATGTTGAAGTAATCGACGAAAACCTTGATTACAACATCCTATTGGGAAGGCCCTGGATATATGCTATGGCTGCAGTTGTGTCGACCTACTTTAGGAAGATTGCATTTCCTTTTCAAGGAGGAATTACAATCGTCGAACAACAAACATTTCTACCCAATATTTCCCAAGTTACGGGAAGCATTCCGATGATCCATGGAAGCCCTCATTCGCTTCAAAATATCGGACTAGGCCTACTAAAAGACCCTATATTAATGGGAAATTTTTCTCTCCCACCTCCAATCAATCTGGCAGAAGTGGCAACGGTAGGAACCTGCAATATGATATCTTCAATTCAAAAGATCTAAGAAAACGATATTAACATGGATCATCTACAGGTATTGCCTCCAAGTTCAATATAAATATTGTAGCAATCAATGTTTTTGGCATGGGAGGCAGACCCAAATCAGTGCTCATCAAGCGTTTGGATAGATAGGTCTAAGGAATATGGCACCCCTTCAGATCCTTGGTCGCAAGTGCATTACACCGACGAAGGAATTGTTCAGTCAATGATAATTGATGGGGTGCCATGGGAAAATTACCACCATCGCTCCCATCTTCCGGATTACCACGAAGATTATTCAAGCAACCTTAATCATCCTTTAGTTTTTTATTTTCTATCAAATACTGTAAATACGGTGGGTATCGAGGATGGTTCTTATCTCGTGTCGACCTCATTAAAAAATGAAACAAGGAGTCATTAGGATAGTTCTTTTATTGTGTCAACCTCATTAAAAAATGAAACAACTCCCTTTCCAAATCGAGTCTTTGATTACGATCTCGTAAAATCAAAGTTGAGTCTTTCGAATATCTTGAAGGTAAACCTTCATTCCAACCACCGAGATGAATGCAATGAATCTTAGGGGGCATGCACCTCGATTTGCGTTATTATGCTGGGGGCATGCAAACTTATCATGAGAAGTGTTACCGCAGGGTTCAAGCTCGTTCAAAAATAAACCCGCCTCGAGCAGTTTTAACATGGAATTCAAGCTCGTTAAAAAATAAACATAAGTAATGAGCAAATGTTCCCCCAGAGTTTAAGCTCATTAAAAAATGAACCAATTTCCGGTAAATAACCATCGTGAATGTATTATCATCAGCCTTTGAAGCCTTGGTCGTGTTCTCGTCATCACCTCCACTCTGTATTAGCCGATCATTCACCTCCATTTGATTGTTTACCCCTTTTGAGGAACAGCTGCGAAGAGTGATCCTGTTAGCCATCCTTGTTACACTGTTGTGATTGGAAAATTCCAAACCTTACCTGGAATTAGTTGATACCCGAATTTATCACTCGTTCCTCAAAAAATGAGTCTCCTTTAAGCTCTTTTCAACTGAATCGTAAAATATGAAAAGATTGCCGAGAAATTGGCCTCTCCGGCTTGTTAAAGTGACCGAAAGTGCTATCCCTCCTTTAGATTTTAATCTTTTTGGACTTGAGGGATTATTACACAAAAATATCAAGCGCTTGTTTTGTTTGGCTTGTTAAAAGTACTGAAAATCATCCCTTTTGTATTGTTTTATACTTTTTCTGATTCAAGGGATTATATGACGAAAAAGGATTATTGGAGTTTTCTTTACGTCCCTTTTTCAGACTCTATAAAATTGAAAAGGACCAAGTTATCTTTGTCGTTAAACTCGTTAAAACCGATTAGCAACAAACCTCTCCATACAGACAAGAACGAGTTTCACTATCGCTAGGCTCGTTAAAACATAGCGATGGGTTTGCCCAAAAGGCAAATTATAGAACAAGCATATGTTATCCTCGTCAAGCTAGATGAAAATAAAGAGGTACTGGTCAGCAATGACTGGGGAAAAATTGGGAAGAAAACTGGAAGAAACTTTATTGGTAGCAAGTCACTCTTGAACATGACACTTTCACTCTGCATCCGAGTCGGGTTGGGTTGTTCCGTTCACTGGTCATATCACCATGGGTCCATCACACCATCCATATTTGGGGTTAACGCTACCAATCCATCATGTCAGTGTCGCCGATATGTTCAAGAGAAGTTGCTCAAAGAATTCACCTGTGTCTCATCCACTGCAATACATTTACGCTCCATTCTTTCATGACCGCCACCCTGAACCTTATACCATCAGATTGTTTTCACCTCCATTAAATAATTTGCTCTGTTCCGTGTCATTGATGTGGGATTCACTAAGGCCCTCCTATGACGGATCGCTTTCTTGTCGACATCAACTCATCATCCAAGAAGTCGATCTAGG